>CM069927.1:20151432-21351432 GCA_036172225.1 Cryptocoryne crispatula var. balansae | reverse complement strand
GTTCGGTCAAATTCTTCCAAAATTCCTCAAAAATTCAGAAAAAATCAGAAAAAATCAAGAAAAATCAGAAAAATTCAAGAAATTTTGCTAAATTAAATTTATTTATGTTTGGTCTTTATTAAAGTCGAGTGGACATCATTGTCCATTTGAAACTAACATTTTGATGAAAGACAGGAATTGCTCGCGGAAACAGAAGAATAGACATGGGAAACCCCCATAACTTGCCGACTAGCATATATGTCGCTAGTCGTGTATGCATTATTTGTTGAAGACCTTGAGTATGGAGAAGACTTGACCCGAGATCCCCTTCATCAAAATCTACGACGGTCAGGTCATTCTTTGTGCTCACGGATAAGCCAAAATTGTGCAGTGAGGGACGATGGTTTCCGAATGGGTATCCTGACCTCATAGACAATCTATATCTTAACTAATTGTTAGACAAGTTTTTTTTTTATTTTCTTGAGCCCAACATGCATCATGTAGCATTAATTGCATTACATTTTATTTTGTCATTGCATACAACTTTACCTTCTCATTCTCTCGATCATTCTGAATCCCACCGTGTTTTCTAATCCCATCGTGTTCTCTAATCCTACCATGATCTCTAGTCCCACCAACCTCTCTAATATCCCACCGTGTATATTAATCCCACCGTGTTCGGTAACCACTTTGTGTCCTCAAATCTTTCATTTCTTTTCACCACTGTGGCCATTGCAACTTCTTTGTTATTCGTCCCACCATGGCAGCCAATTCATCCCGCCAAGGACCTTCTATTTGATCAGAACTTGCACTGTCACTATCTTCACGGTCTATGCATAAACATTTGCCTTTCGGAATCTAAGATCATTCCATTCCGAATCGAATCTTGTCTCATGGAAGACTTAAATGAAACTAAGAGCCTGAATGTGCTCGATTGGTATTCTTTTACTTTTTCAAAACAAATCTCTTTAAATTTTAGCCCATCACAGTACAGGAACACCGCAAAGATCAGGTTACCGGCTGATGATGAACCTACGAACCCATGTTTCGGGGACTCCCCACCGCGTTGGGGGTTGGCTATTCTTCTCTCGTGCCAACGGCACATATCTTACCAATCGAACATAGGAAGACTTGATGAAACATGGCGGCTAACCAGGAGACTTGAGGAAATTCGTCTTGCCGAATCTGGTCGTTGAGCGTGTCTATATCTACACCTTGATGCCACCTTTTCAGTCCATCGCCATTTCACTCCGCTACATTCTACTACGATCCATCCCGTTTCACTACGCTTTCTCTACGTTTCACTCCGCTCTGCTACATGCCATTCCCTTGCAAAGCCGACATCAAGGCGAGGCAAGCTGTAGACACGCCAAATTGGCCTGATTCGGAGCCCCAGACTCTTATTCCATAGGCGATATCTTTTATTTGACCGTTATCTAGTCCGGATTACCTCGTGGACATGAGCTAAGGACATTGGTGGAGCCCCTTGTTAGTTGAGAATGGATCGATGATTTCCGGAATATTGCCGTAACCTTCAAGCGAGAGCCGCACGTGAACTGTAAAAACACGAAGCCTGCTCGATGACCGACCATGAATGGTCCATAATTGAAGGTCTTGGGAGTCCCGCATGTGTTCCGTAACATTCAGGGTTTCCGAGAAGTAATTTCAGTAGGCATCGGTCAATGACGGCTTTCGATCTGTGCTGACACGGCTATCCCGGACCACATGTTAGGCCTTTCCGGATATCGCCGGGTCTTTTCCAGTCATCCGGGTCGATTCTAGCCGAATATTTTCATCAACCGGGGCCATATGGCCATTTCGGTCAATTTTAGGGTTTCCCGGCTTTTCCGAGTTTCGGTTCACGTTTACCGGGTTAATATCAAATTTTTCGATGACTTCGGGTTTTCCGGTCGTACCGGACTTGTTCCGTCATCATTTTAAGTAATCCCGAGTTGACCCGAGATTTCTTGATCGGAACCGTGCTCTTTCGGATCTTCGCCCCGGGTTTCGGCTTTCCGCGATAGGGTAAACCAGTAGAAAGCACCGTGCGAACATATCGGGAGTCATGCTGGCTGGTTTACTGACTTGAGGAGGTGCGGTTGAAGGCCCTCTTTCCATCGCGACAAACGGGAGCCGATTCGGATATCCCGTTTGCAAGATACGGCTCGCGGAACACGCGCACAGGAGGGAGAGTGTACCGCGCCTCCACTCCGCTTGAAAGATGAGGGCGCGCCCTGCGCGCCCTCAAAGCGGGGGCGCGTCCTGCGCGCCCCCAGTTCCTTTGAAAGGCGGGGGCGCGGTCAGTTTCCTTAAATCGCAAATTACCCCGATTAGCACCTTCTAAACCCGATTTTTGGAAGGTTTCCGCAGAGGATTTTCGATTATTTGTACCGCGCCCCCGGTTCGGGGGCGCGTTACGTATGACAAGTCGATTTTTAGCAATTTCCGGAAGTTTCCGTTGATTTTTAGCAGTGAGACGCGTTACGCGCCCCCGCTTCTTTTGAAACAGGGGGGCACGCAGACCGCGCCCCCGAACTGGGGGCGCGCCCTTGGTTTGAGGGCGCGCCCTGCGTGCCCTCGTCCTCTTTGAAACACGGGGGCGCGGTTGGTCCAGTTTCTAAATTTTGCACCGGCTTCCTTCCCCTATAAATTGAGGGCCATTCTCAAAGACCCAAGGTTAATCCCCGGTGCGTAGCTCGTCCAGAGGTCGTCCAAGCTCTTCTCCAAAGCCGTCCCGACGTCCAAAGGCGATCCGAAGTCAAGAAATCGATCCCGAGGTGAAGGAGAAGGCTCGATCCGGGTGTTCTTCATCAACCATATTCATCGACTTCTGCAGAAAATCTGGGGCTTCTACTGCAAAAGTCTTCAACATAGAAGTTATTACTCTCTTCGTCCTATTTCATCTCCAACTGACGGCACTCAATTCCGACTTGCCGTTTGTTCATGGCGATTGCTGCACTGAGGGCGCGCATCCAGGTTCTGTTTTCTACATCCGCCCACTTTAAAAATTTTTACAGACTTTTACAGGAGGATTTCGGAGAAGTCATCAACATAAGAACTCTTCCTCTCCAAGTCTTCTATCTACTGCAACAAATGAAACTCAATTCTGACATTGGTATTGCCCGTGGAGAGCTCTGCACCAAACTTGCGCCAGACAGTGCAACGCGCCCCCGAACCAAGGGCGCGCAGACCGCGCCCTCATACCTAGGGCGCGCCCACCGCGCCCCCAAACCCAGGGCACGTTCAGTCCAGTGCGCTGTCCGGCCATATTGGTGATATCTTCTCCGTTTTAGCTCCGATTTGAGTCATTCAAGTTTCTATGTCTTCGTCATTCATCCAGGATCATTTTAGCATCATTTTTATTTAGTTTTTTGCATAATTTTATATCACAAAAAATACACAAAATGGGGTTAAGGCTCACCCCGAAGCCGGTGAGTCCAATTCCAATTGCTTCTTTCTCATCTTCTTACTACAGTTACTACACTTCCCATAGTTCTAATCGTTTTTATTTCACTTGGTTTATTGTTCTAGTTCGGTTGGAGACTCTTCTTCATCGGCCGGCCGAAGAAGAAGAAGGTTGAACCCATATCCCGATCTCCCACGCTAAGGTACACGGTCAAATCTAACTAAATCTTGTTTTTATTCCATAAAGCGGAGCCCGCAGCTCCTGGCAACCACCTTTCTTTTTATTCATGTTCTAAATTAATTCACTCCTAACTCTCCTCCCACATGACCCGAACCGTCTCCGGTGCTCGAGCGACGCCGTGAGATGAAAGTTCGGGGATCAATGTGAGTGTGGGATCGAGGTGAGGAGTCTTTACTGCTTTCCGAGTGTTTTCAATTCACTCCCCTTTTTACCGCATTCTATCTTTCACCTTCTTATCTTGAGGTGCCGATCCGGAACCCGTTTCCGGAGTCGACAAGGGGCTGGCCTAATGATGGGTTGGCGAGAAGAAGTGGCGGCCAATGGTTGGGATATTGAACTAGGTGGTGGTTGTGGAGTAGCAGGTGCACGGATTATCTGTCTAGGAGGGTTCCTAGCAGGAGGCCTAGCTGGGTTGACAAGCATGGTTGCATTTTGGTTTTCCAGTTGCCAACCTTGAGCACGGCTGTCATCTCCCTGGACATTGGAGTGTACTAGACCAATTCCTGAGTTTGGATGTGCTGGTGCCGGTGCTGGAGCGGGAGCATGTAATGGGAGCGGATTCTGAACAATCCCCAAGCCAAGTTGTTGTTGAGGTTGAGCTGGTGGACGCTGTCATTGCTGCTGCCTAGCCTTCATAGCTTGTATGCATTCCCCCATTTGAGCCCAATCAATGTTGCCTTGGTCATTCAGATCGTGGATGTAATCCTTGAATTGAAAACACACTTCAACAGTGTGACCAGGGCACTGGTGGTAAGCACAGTATCGAGACATATCTACATTTGTTGGCCAAACCTCTCTTTCCATGGGCAATTCCAACTGTTTCTCAGCCATGAGTACATTGAAGATGTAGGTCAAGGAGTAAGGGAGTTGTTGGTAGTTCTCTCTCCTAGGACCTCCCCTTCGTAGTGCCTGATTGGGTGGTGGCGGTGCCCTATTGTAGGTAGGTTGATGAGGTTGCTGGAGTTGTGCTACTGGTTGAGGGGGTTGTTGTGGTTGTCGTGGTTGTGGTGGCCTAACCTGTTGTTGAGGGGGGTAATAGGAATGGTTTTGTGGTGGGTTTCTGAACTGGTTTTGACATTTCCCTCCCTGGTTCCCCACAGTGTTTACAGATTTGTTGTTGACCACTCCTTCGGTTGTAGGACCAACTGGTGCAGAGGTGGTTTTCCTGATGTTCCTAGGTTTGGGATCAAAAGGGTTTATCATGGTGGCATCCTTGAAGTGGGCTTGTAAGTATCGGGCACTGTCATAGAGTTCATTCATTGTGGTAGGACGGTGCATGATCAAGACATTCCTCAAGGCAAGTGTAGTGTTGCCGATAAGCATCTTTACTTGTTCCCCTTCAGAAATCACATCTGTCAATTTCTCTGTCATTCCCCTTCAGCGATCAGCAAACTTTATAAAGTCCTCCTCAGGTTTCATCTTCTCAGCAATCAAATCCGTGATGGAGCATGATGGTGCCACCCGGTCTCTGTATCTTTGCAAAAATTTGGTCTTCACAATATTGAAGTCTCCTGCCTCAAAGGAGTCGAGCGAGTAGAACCATTCCAATGCAGACCCTTCTAGTGATCGATGGAACAAGAAGGCAAGAACCCTACGATCATTTTTCCAGAACGAGGACTCGTAGAGAAAATATTTTAAGTGGAGAAAAGGGTTGCCAGTACCATTGTAGCGGCGATAAACTGGTAGCTCAGAAGGTGGCAAGTGGAGAACTGGCAGAGAAGGAATAGAAATCTCAGGAACCGACTTGGAGTCCAGGCGACATCTCAGCTCTTCATAACGTTCATTCATCTGGGTGAGCTGATCCATGATTGCCTGGGTGAGAGCAGGTTCTTGGTTTACTGGAGGCGGTATGTAGTTAGAGACATGATTCTGGAATTGAGGAGCATGACTTGAAGATTGTCCCATGACTTGGTGGGTCGGGGGAGCAACATGGTTAAAATAAGACGGCTGAACAAATGATGGTTGAACCACAGATGGTTGAACTATAGAAGGTTGAACTACATATGGTTGTGCTAGTGATGGTTGAATCATAGATTGTTGAACAATAGGTGGTTGAACAAAGGGTGACTGAATGAGTGGTGGTCGAACCATAGGACAAGGAGATGAAGCAACTTGGTTGGCTTCAGCCTGATCTGAGGCCATTTTGCCCTTCACCATGGATTGTATGCGGGCATAGGTTTCTGGGTCGGTATAGAGAGACAACTCCCTAAAGAGTTGTTCAACATCACGAGGAGCAGATGGTTGAGGGACCTCTTGCGCTTCTGACTCAAACAATGGATTAACAAGACTATCAGATGGAATTGGTTGGTGACCCATCTCGTGTTCTCGATGTTCAGCTTGTTCTTCCATTCCAACGTGCCTTCCAGACCTTAGTTGCATTGAACTTAAAGGAGAAAACAAACAAGTTGACAAAGTAAAAAAAGAACTTTTTTTGGCTTTTAGTATCTTGCAAAAAAAATGTTTGAGGTTTGAATTTTTGTTTGACAAACAAGTGATGCAAAGACTTGAAAGAAATATTACGCAATGATTTTGATTAAACCTTAGGTTTATGGATTTGTTAAGAATTGTTCTCTCAACAAATGGGTTAGGATCCTAACTCCAATCTCCAATGACCTAGGTTTCACACAATCTCACCACGTGTAGGTAACGTAGGATGCTTCGGGTTTTGGGAAGTGGTACAACCAACCCGATCATGAAGAGGAATACTCCACGTATGAGGAATTACGGAGGCCTTGATGAAAGCCAACCAAGTCAACTAGGAAGGAATATCCCAGAAGAGAGGTCAGAATCCACCAAGAGGGTGTTTTGGATGGGAGGGGTAAATGGGAGAGTGAGCTCCCGTCTCAAAAAAGTGTAAAAGAAGGAGGTAAAGAGAAGGAGCAGAGAATGCAATCAAGTAATAAAGCAAGTAACAAGCAAAACATAAACTCAAGCAATCACACAAGACAAGCAATTAGAAACCAGACAAGCAACTAGAAACTAGAATCCGGACTTTTTTCTTATGTGAGTCAAATGGAGATAGTGAAAAGGTGATGGAAAGAAGAGGGTTCAGATCTGATAGCCAAGCAAAAGAGTGGTCCATGTGGGGACCGATGTAAGAATAAGCTGGTTCACGTGGGAACCGGGGTAAAAAGTAAAGGTGGTTCATGCGGGAATCGGTTTTGGGTAAAAAGGGTGGTTCACGTGGGAACCGGTTTGAATGGTCAAAAGAGGGTCACGTGGGGCCAATTAAAGGTGAATAAAGATCTGATCCAAGTTGGGATAGATCTGAAAAAAAGTAGTTTGGTTCATGTGGGAACCGAAGTAAAGAAAGAGATTGGTTCACGTGAGAACCGGTTTAAAAGGAAAAGGGTGGTTCACGTGGGAATCGGTTTAAATAAAATGCAGAAATTAAATGGCATACTTGGCACTTCAGATCTGATGAAAGATGGGTGAAATCAGAAATTTTGAGATGGCATGAAGTTTAAGAGAGGTGGAAAGAAAGAAAGGCTCACATGGGAACCGGTCTAGAACTAGAACTAGTTGCAAACAAAACACTAAGCACCCACGGTTAAAGACATTGCTTGTCCCACCATGGTCGCCACAAAGCTGTCGACTCTGAAAATTCGATGGGGTCCTCTCCTTTTCAGGGAAGTCCGTGAATCCAGATTGTCACCTCAAGAGGGGATGAGAAAAGAAAGGAAAAAAACTCGGAGAGCAAATCTCACCTCGGTCCCACACTCACATTGATCCCCGAACTTTCATCCCTTGGCGTCACTCGATCCCCAAAGAGACGGTTCGGGTCATGTGGGAGGAGGGTGAGAATAAGAAAATTAAGACATGTGGTCGCCAGGAACCATGAGTTCCGATTTATGAAATAAAATTGAAAGATGACCGTGTGTACCTTAGCGTGAAGAATGTGGGTTAAAGCTTCTCCTTCTTCGGCCGGCCGATGAAGAAGAGTCCTCAACGCGGTGGGTGCTTGATCTTCTGTGCAACTGGCTGATCACCTGCAGACTAGCCTTCCTTTCTCTTGAAATGACTTTTCTCTCTCTAAAAACTCGAAATTCTCTCTCTAAAAATCACAAAATCAATGCAGGAGGGAGGTTGGACGTCTTGAGATTCCTGGGGGGTCGTGCTCATGCCTTTGGAATGACCAGAATCAGAGTCAATTTATAGGAGAACGAACAGTCTCATCCGGGCTAAAAAGAAGGCCACCTTGCGCCCTACCCCTGGGCGCATGTGCCCCCTAATGGGGGCGCATGGCACTGTTCCCGAAAAAGTTGTCCTTATCCGGTCTATCGGTTCAATGGTAGAGTCCCGGTGAAAAACTGGTTCCCTCGTCCCTCAAGGGTGGGGCGCATGTGCCCTCAAGTGAGGGCACGAGGTCACGTGCCTCACTGGTAGGGCGCATGGGCACGTGCCCTGGGTCCTGGGCGCATGTGACCAGGGACCCGGGCGCATGGGACTATTTTTGCGCGTCCTTCTTCCGGAAGCCATTGCAAACACTCCTGAACTCGGAATTCGATGCCGTTTGTTGCGTTAGAAAGATAAAAGGCCTAAGAATCTTTATGTGGAATAGGATCAGTCATCACACCTTCCAAAACTTCAGAATTTTGTCCGGAACTTAGGGCAGTGAACAGAAGATCCGATATAGGTCAAAATGACTCCGACGGCAAACCAGAAAGGCACGGTATGCAAAAAAACTTGTCCGGAGTGTGAATTTGACCATAACCTTCAATGCATGATCATTAGGCATTGGTCATTCAGCCAATTTCCGTGTTTACATGATTTACGTGTGGCTTTCGCTCGAAAATTATGGCTTTTTGCGGAAAACTTCGGAATGCATCCGGTTTCGTTCGGCGAAGCTCCAAATCAACTTTAAAAGACCCGGCATCATTGTAAGGTCAATCACACATGTTACCCTATAAAACATGATTTTTATGCTCTGAATTAGGCAAATTTGGCGTGTCTACATTTAGGAGATCTTTAAAGGGTGCAGCCCTAGATTGGTTTTTTTCATTGAACGAAGTAGAGATATGGGATTTCAAAATTTTCAAAGCCAAATTCTTGAAACGATATGGGCCAGTCTATTCAATAATTGGGGAAGTAAAATAAGATGTGGAATTAATGCAATATTCTGATGAATTGAGGCCTAGGCTTGAGAGGAGCATTGATGCTATGCACCAACCTAGGAGCCCTCTCCAACCTCATCCAGATCATCATCTTCAGCTAACTCCTTGACGCCAGTTGATTAGGACACCCATGCCCCAACCTCAGCCGGTCATGCATCCCGTGCTAATGGTGAAACCAACTATGCACAATCAAGTTCCTCTTGTCGCTTGTGCAAATACTTCATTACCTAAACCGGTTCCCCAGCCTTTGACTCCACCAACATTTCCAAAGGCCCCTCGGCCAATCATCTAGCCCTTAACTTCTCAGACTACTTCACCAACATCTCCTCGGCCAACCACACAAATCTTGGCCCCTCAACCAATTTCACCAATAGATCCTTAGCCTGAACCAACTTCTATGCCGATACCAATCGAACAACCCTTGGCTATTCAATCAACCCCTCAAAATAGGGTTCACCCTAAGTCGGTTAAGGCCCTTGTTTCTTCTATTGCTCCTGCCTTGGTAGAGGAACTAGTCACTCCTATCATTCATGCTCCTGCCACGACAGAGGAACCAATTAATCTGATCATCCCTACTCCTACTACGGTAGATGATTTATTCACTTCAATTGTTCATGCCCCTGTCATGGTAGAGGAACTAGTCACTCCGATCATCCATGCTCCTGCCATGGCAGATGATTCAGTCACTTTGACCCTTCAAGCTCCTACCCTGGCAGAGGAATCAATCACTCCAACCATTTGTGCTCCTACCTTGGCAGAGGAATCAACTCCTCAACATATCCTTGCTCTCTCTCAAGATCAAAGTCAGCCAGTAGGGGAGGTCAAACCAAACTCTTATATCATTCTAGAATCCCCTAAACTAGGCATGCCCTCTTCCCTAGAACAACCTGAGGAGAAGCCTACTATAAGGAGCTTAGGTGAGGAGATCATAAATTTTGTTGATTGTCAAGGACTAGGCAAGGATTCTTCAGGTATAGATCAACTATCGTCATCATTGGAATTGATCCCTGAAGTTTGTCATACTGAATTGACCCCTGAGTTGGGAAGTAAGGAGACTGAATTGGTCAGTGAAATGGGAAAGGAATCTATAAACCTGCAGAAGGAAGATGCAGACCTTAGCAAGGAGATACTAGGACCTCCTCCAGCTAGGCAGCTAAATCCCTTAGCATCAATCTTAGGGCCACAACCCTTACCCCATTCTTCTCCTAAGCAACAATCAGGCCCATGGGCCCACGATCAATCAATCTTAGGGCCACAACCCTTTCTTTATTCACCTTCAAATCAACAATTGGACCCATGGGCCCACAATTTCTCAATCTTAGGGCCACTGCCCTTTCTTTATCCTTCTTACAACCATCAATCAGGCCCATGGGTCCAAAATTTGTCAATCTTGGGGCCATGGCCCACACCCCATCCCACTCAATTGGGCCCTTATGCCTCATTTTCAGGCACTTATGCCTCTTTTCGTCAATCAGGTTCTTATGCCCCTTTTCATCAACTGGGCCCATGTGCCCCTTTCCATCAGCCGGGCCCATGCACCCCCTTTATCCAACCGGGCCCATGTGTCCCTTTTAATCAACCAGGCTCTTATGCCTCTTTTCTACAACTGGGCCCACGTGCCCCTTTTCATCAATCGGGCTTGCATGCCCCTTTCCTTCAACTGGGTCCATGCGCCCCTTTTCCCCTACTGGGCCGACGTGCCCCTTTCCTTCCATCAGGCCCATGTGCCCATAATTCTCCCCAATCGAGCCCACATGCCCTTAATTTTTATAAATTGGGCCCATGTGCCAACAATTCACCTCAATCGGGCCTACATGCCCGTAATTCACCTCAACCGGGCTCACATGCCCATGTTTTTATGCAATCGGGTCAATGTGCCCAGATTCCTCCTAAATCGGGCCCACGTGCCCACCTTCCATCAACCTCGGGCACACATGCCCACACTCCTTCAACTTCGGGCCTGTATGCCCCCATTTCTTCACCATTGGGCCCGCGTGCCCATACTTCTTCAAAATCGGGCCCCTGTGCCCCCACTCCCACTTCTTCAACTTTGGGATTATGCACCCATACTCTTCAATGGAGCCAGCGAGCCCTTCACAAATCACATTCTTGCTCCCAACCATTTAAATCGGGTCCATGTGCCCGCTCTTTTCATTGGGTCCCTCGGGCTCAACCTCCAATCGGGCCCTCATGCCCATCAACATCAACCGGGCCCTCTATCCCACATTCAAATCTTGGGCTCACGTGTCTCTTGATTCCAACTACTCCCAGGCCTTCAAGCCCACTTTCAACTCACGGGACCAAGATCCCATTCTAACTCACTTTTGTTTCCAAGCATTTTACTTTTAACAAAAAAATCAAGGTAGAGAAATTTCCTGGGTGATACCACAATCTTTGCCTTTTACATCATTAATTTTGACTCCGCCATGCTAAATCAGATCCTCCACATCTTTCACTTCATCTTATGACTATGAATCTTCAATCCAATGCAATATGGTGCATATCAAAAGTGGAAGAAGTTGGGCAAGGCAAGGCAAGGCACAGCAGGCAAGGCATGGCAGGCAAGGCAAGGCAAGAACAAGCAAAGACGTCATCAACAATGAACTTCTCCTTCTCTCAGGTATTACATAAAATTGCATTCATCGTCATTATGTCATCCGCAAGGCAATATTTTTTTTAAAATGATTTTTAATCTCACATGATAATCTTACTTGAGACATATTTATGATTGATGATAACTACTTTTTGTTTTATCCTAATGAATTCTTTACAATGCAAGGCATGTTTTCAATTGATTCAGCTATAGAATGTAATCTACCTAAAAAAATTGGAGACAACTACTAGTATGACTTAAGTCTACATGTTCTAGGTTGTTGTCTAGGAGTCGAGGGTAGATACCATTCTACACACACAACACATCCTGATCCTAGAATCCGGATGACCTAACACCCGAGAGAAGCTAGGCAAAGCTTAGAGATGGAAGGAAAACCCTTACTCTACTCTCCTCTATTCGGTCCAAGATAGGTGAAAGGGATTAGAGGGGGAGAGTATCGAAAGCATCCGCCACCTTAGTAGGAGGCCTTCTCAAAAGGCCCAACTTCTCAAAGAAAAAAAATGGGTGCCAAAAGATGGGCAATGAACCCCACAGGTTTAAACAAATATGGGCCTGTTTGAATGAGTACCCGAAATGTAGAAAATGAAGAAAAAGGGGCACCAAAAGATGGGCAATGACCTCATAGGTTAAAGCACCTGTCCGAACGTGTGCCACAAAAATAGGTTTGTCAGTAAAGAAGAAATGACCCGAAGAGGCCGAACCCCAACGGGCAATTAGGTGTGAGTAGAGAAATCCCTCTCGACATTTTCAAAGCCTATCAAGGACTTTCACGCAATTCTTCATTCTTAACCCCTAAGAACTGGGTGGACCAACCAAATCAAAGCTAAACTTTGGCCGATCGAAGGTTGAAGGTTGGAAAGATTCTGGGTAAGGAACCCCATTTTGCGCATGGTGTCTACCAATGAACCTAGAAAAAACAACCAAGTGATGAGAACTTGTGTCAATATTGTTTTTTCTCTCTCCAAAAAACTAAATATTTTAATAAAACTCCTAAAAAGTTGAATATTTTCAAAAAAACTCCAAAAAAATTAAACATTTTCAAAAACTCAAAAAAATAATATTTTCAAAAATCCCAAAAAATTGAATCTTTTCAAAAAAGAAAAAGAAAACTTCATTTTCGAATTACAACAAAATTTTCAAAAAAAATTCATCACCATGCTTGGTTTGAATTCTTGTCTTTACATTCATTGTATATTTGCTGCTTTATTTTTACACACTTAAGAAGGCTATTGCCCCTTGACAAAGGTCAAGGCATACTGCAACTTGCAAGGGGGATAAGCCGCATTGTTGTTCTAATCTCTTCCTTCTAAGTGTTTCAGGCATAAGGAGAACTTATCACCCCTTGACAAAGGTCAAGGCAGACTGCAACTTGCAAGGGGGATAAGCCATATTGGCATTGTAATATCTTTTTTCGAGTGTTTCAGGCACGAAGAACAAACAATGAGAACTGCACAGCAAGGCGATGCTCGCCACTTCCCTCCCCTGAGGATTCTTTGGAGGAGGTGTCACCATAACCTCAACCTTAATTTTGCCGAGAAACTTTTTGTAGGTGACACTCACCACTTCCCTCCCCTGAGGATTCTCAGGAGGTGTCATCATTACCTCGGCCTCAACTTTGCCGAGAAGCTTTTGCTCTGTGTCCTCATTAGGGCACATGAACTCTTTTGTGAGAATGCATGTCATCACATTACAAACTCACCATTATCATTTTACTTCTTAGCATATATTATGTGCATTACTACTTATTGAAGACCACGAGTGCAAGAAAGGACTGGGCCCGAGATCCCCTTCATCAAAATCCATGATGGCTGGGTCATTTTTTGTGCTCACGGATAAGCCAAAATTAAATATCGAGGGACGATGGTTCCTAATTGGGTATCCTGATCTTTTATGTTCAATCTATATCTTCAACTAGTTTGTTAAGTAAATTTTTGACTTTTTTAGCCCAGAATGCATCATGTAGTATTAGTCTCATTAAATTTTTTGTTGTCATTGCATACATCCCATCATGATCTTCACCTTATCACCATGATCTCTGAATCCCACCAGGTCTCTTCATCCAATGAATTATCCCAATTATGACCTTTCTAATATCCCACCGTGTTCATCATCTATAACAATCACCATGTGTCCCTTAACATCTTTCATTTATATCCCACCACGGCCTCTTGCAACACTTTCTTGCTACATATCCCACCGTGGCAGTCCCCATTTTATATCTCACCATGGACACCCATTTTTTATCATAATTCTTGCACCACCATTATCCTCATGGTCTATTCTTATGCCAAAACATTTGCCTTTTGGAATCAAGATCATTCCATTCTGAATCAAATCATGTCTTTTGGAAGACTTAAATGAATCTGAGAACCTGAATATGCTCGATTGGTATTATTTTATTTTACAAAAACAAATATTTTTTAAAACTTTAGCCCATCACAGTATAGGAACACCGCAAAGATTGGGTTGCTGGCTGATGATGAACCCACGAACCCATGATTCGGGGACTCTCCACTACGTTGGGGGTTGGCTATTCTTCTCTCGTGCCCATGGCACACCTTTTACCAATTAGATATAAGAAGGCTTGATGAAACGTGACGATAATCCGAGGAACATGAACAGATACACTTTGCCGAATTTGGTCGTTGAGCGTGTCTATATCTACACCTTGATGCCATCTTTTTAGTCCATCGTTATTTTACTCCATTGCATTCCATTACAACTCATTTCGCTTCGCTACCTTCCTCTACATTTCACTTCACCTCGCTACATATCATTCCATTGCAAAGCCGACATCAAGGTGAGGCAACCTGTAGACACGCCAATTTGGTCTTATTTGGGGCTTAAACTCTTATTCCATTGGCAACATCTCTTTTAGACCATCAAAATCAAGTTGAACGATCCTTTTGGATGAGCCGAGGAGTTCACTATAAATCTGGGGAAGAGTTGTTGATCTCTAATCAAATTAATTTTTTTAAAATGAGAGCCTATCCTAACTTCCATGTTGCTCTTGGTTGTGTGCCAAATTGTGCTTTTTCCAGCATATCCTCTACTTGAAAATTTTTCACAGGATTCTGTGGATGTCTAATGAAGAAGTATTCAACATCAATAATATTCCTCTATGAGTCCTATTTTCAATTCTATAAACAGAATTTAATTCCGATCTACCATTTGTCTGCAGCGCCTTTTAGAAGTCAGACATGCAGTTCTGTCCGCACGCATCATCGATCAAGCCCAATTGCATACAAGCCCAGCCCATTGGACACATATCTGACCAATTCATGACCTTACCTTCCTTTTTCCTCCTCCATATTACTTTTTATAGTATCTGTAAGCTTCATGGTCGAAATTAGCATCATCAAATGATGGCAATCCAACTTGTTATCTTATACATCAAAACTTACCATTTTTAGACCAAATTTGTTTCCTCTTCAAGTGAAGACATATTTTGAACATGGGGAAGGTGATACATGACTTCCAATCAATATAAATCATTTGGGTAAGTTTCTACATGCCTCAGGATAAAAATTAGCAACATTAAATGGAGGAAATCCAACCTATGGTCGGATGTATCAAAACTTGCTATTTTTTGACCTGTTTTTCATCCCCTATAAAGGAAGACTCATATGAACGACCTAAGAAAGGCATCCCCATCCTACAAAACTTTTATCCTCATCATCCAGCCACCATTGGCTCATCCCAACCTCCCCAAATCGTCCTCTCTTCTTCTCGGTGCCCGGAGATCATCCCAAAGTGAAGAAGAAGCCGGTTTATGCTCTGACGTGCTGCACTGCTGATCATTGGATTCTACAGATCGTTCTAGTCATTTTACGGCCTGGATTCTTTCATAAGAAGTGTGCTTAATCAAGATATCTTTCATATCCAACAAACAGAGATCAATTATGACATTCCCTTGACTTGTTACAGCTTCAACACCAGGGCTGCACAGACAGATCCGAAGTCTTCTATTCTAAGTCATCGTTTCTCAATCAATTTCAGTACATTTAATGGTAGATTCAGCCTATACATCCTTCATAAAAATTGTTCCCCGGTAAGTCCTATTTTATTTAAAACAAGAATCATTTAATTCAGATATCTGTGGTACCCATAGCACATCCTACATCGACATTGTGCTAGGAGTTTCCAGAACTTCACTGTCCAAGATCCTGCTTATCAGGTAAATTCATATTACTTATCATAAGATTCAAGCAAACTTGTCAAACCACCCTCAGTGAGTCCTATTTATTTTTAAACAAACATCACTTTACTCTGACATTGGTGCTGTTCGTTACGGTCTCTACATCAGAGCTGCACAGTTTACATTGAATCTATCCAACCCGGTTACCACTTTGCCTGGGTTGTGTTGTCTTTAACCATTCATATTCTCTTTGCTAGCTCTTCATTCAAATCATTTAGTTCATATTTAAGCATCAATTTTATTCAGTTTTGCATCATTTCATACATCATAAAAAAACCAAAAAAAGGGGTTAGGGCTAACCCCAAATCCGGTGAGTTTGTTTCCAATTTCTGTTTTGTGTTATTATTTTACAGTTACTACACTTCACTCAGTTCTAATCCTCCCTTTACTTGTTTTCTTGTCTTCTTTGTCTACTAGTTGCATAGGCACATCAAGCTAGCATCAGTTGGACTCTCCCTCATCGACCGGCCAAAGAGGAAGAAGGTTGAACTCACACACTCTCTCCCGCGCTAAGGTACACACGGTCAACTTCTTTCTATTTTATTTCATAAAGCAGAGCCCACGGCTCCTGGCGACCACCTTTTTATTCATGTTCTAAGTTCATCTCCTCCTCACTCTCCTCCCACATGACCCGAACCATCTCCGGTGCTCGAGTGACTCCGCGAGATGAAAGTTCGGGGATCAATGTGAGTGTGGGACCGAGGCGAGGACTTTTTACCGCTTTCTGAGTGTTTTTCCATTCACTCCCTTTCCCTAATTCCATCTTTCACCTTCTCTTGAGGTGCCGATCCGGAACCCATTTTCGGAGTCGACAGGAGGCAGCCCTTGCCCAACTTGCATACTTTCGAGAAGATGGTATAGAAGAGCCTAATGTGTAGGAGCTCATGGCCTAGTTTCAGGTCTCCACCAACAACATGGTGAATTACCCTTCTCCAACTTCTTACAATGGGCTTGACGAGGTCCTTAGATCAACCTCTCAGCCCTAAGGAGAAGTGAGTGTATATCCCAAAAAATGTGTAGTAGACAAATCTAGCATTTAGACAAGGTCATCTATCTTGAAGATGAGGAACCTGGCACAGTAGATCCTGTAGACATGCCAATTTGGCCTTATTAGAAGCTTAGGACTCTTATTCTATTGGTGATACTCTTTATCTAACCATTATCCAATCAAAATCACCTTGTGGAGATGAGCCAAGGACGTCGATGGAGAGCCATGTGAATTGAGAATGGACCAAAGATTTCCAAGCAAATCCATAACCTTCAAGTGAGAGCAGCGCGTTATTCATGAAAACACGAAGCCCGCTCAATTGAAGGTCACGAAAATCCTGCGTGAATTCTATAACATATTAGTTTCTGACAGATCTTTTTGACAATCACATGTCTATGTTAGCTTTTATCATGGCTTTTCGATCAATATTATCACGGTCATTCTGAACCATGCATTATGTCTTTCTAATCACCACCAGACATTTCCTTGTCTTCCAGGCCAACCCTTGCCATTTCCTATCACCAACCCATGCCATACGGGTTGCCGCCAGTTATTTCAGTCATTCCAGGGTTTCCCAGCTTTTTGACGTTCATTTCACATTTATCGGGTCACTCTCAACTTTTCTGATTATTCCAAGTTTTTTAAGTCACACCAGGCTTGTTCGGTCATTGTTTTGAGTTTTCTCAAGTTGACCCTTAACTTCTTGATCGATACCATGTCTTTTTGGATAACCGCCTAAGCCTTTGGCACCACTAGAGGGATAAATCGAAGATTAAATTCATGTATGGTAGTCTCAAGATGTGTACCGACTATTTTACTAATTTGGGGAGCTGCGTTTGTGAGTCATTTTGCAAATGCAACAAATGAGAGTCAAAATGGACATCCCATTTGCAAGTTTTGGCTTGTGAAGTAGATGTGTGCAGAAGAAAGAGCTGAACACACCTCCAAACTGGGGGCACAGTCTACATGTCCTTGCCTGAGGGCACAGCTTGCATGCCCTCAACCTGAGGGTGTAGTCAGCGCACCCCCCGGATTGGGGTCGCATCCAGTTATGAAAATTGATTTGTTGCCTCATTTTCTGACATGAGTTTTAGATGGTTTCAGGAAGCTTCCAGACAAAATGCCCTCAGGTTAAGGGCACGGCCACTACACCCCCAACCCAGTGGCATGTCCGGTTTCCTTCACCATTTTACACCGAGTCTACTTCTCCTATAAATTGAAGGCCATTCTTAATGATATAAGGTTACCCACAACATCTGGAGCTTGTCCTCAACTTTTTCTACTCTCTCCCAAGCTCTCTCCCATGTTCTACTCTAATCCAATGGTGAGAAATCAATCCCGAAGCAAGAAAGGAGGCCCGATCTTTGCTCTCAACATTAACAGTCTTCATTAGCATATAGAGATTTCTTGGGGCACGTACTATAAAAGTTGTCAAAATAAGAAACCTTTTACTTTGCATCCTCATCCATCTATAGCAAATGGTACTCTATTCTAACGTGTCGTTTGTCCGTGACAGTTATTAAAACAAGGGTGCACAATTAGGTTCTATCTTCAACATCCGTCCAATTCCAAAATTTATACAGGGCTGCACGGGCATATTTTTGGAAGTTGTCAATAGAGAAACTCTTTCTCTCTAAGTTCTCTATCTATTACAACAAACAACACTCAATTCCTATATCCGGTTCTTCTGTAGCAATCTTTGCATCAAAGTTGCACCAAGGGTGCTAGATTGCAGGCTGACCAGAGTGGTAATTCTTCATCGATTTTCACTCCAATTGGAGTAGTTTCACTTCCCACATATACTTTTCCTTTAGTATATATCATTTTTAAATCATTTTATTTATTTTTGCATCATCTTGTATCATAAAAATCTAAAAAAACTAAGGGTTAGGGTTTGCCCCAATCTAGTGAGTTTTAGTCTGATTTCATGTTTTCTGTGCTTCCTTTTATACTTTCTACACTCGCATAATTCTAATTAGTCTCTTTTGGTTGGTTCTTTGTTTACTTGCTGCACAGATAAATCAAGCAAGTGGTTGTTAAGAACTCTTCTTCATCGACCGGCTGAAGAAGGAGAAGGTTGACCCTGAACATTTGTTTCTCGTGCTAAGGTACACATAGTCATCCTTTGCTTAATCCACACTTCATTCAATTTAAATTGGAGCCTGTGGTTCTTGATGACCACTCTTCTTCATCTTTACTTTTACTTCATGTCCTCTTATCTTTCTAGTTACTTTTAGTTTTTATTTTTTTATTCTCCTTTCACACGACCCGAACCATCTCTTTGGTGCTCGAGCGATGCCGAGGAATGAAAGTTCAGGAATCAATGTGAGTGTGGGACCAAGGTGAGAGTTTCTCCCTTTTCTTCACCCTTCTGAGGTGCCGACCGAGGACCCATTTTCGGAGTCGATAGATCCTTAGGTGGTTTGAGTATGCCAAGCACGGGCTCAGACATGCCATAAACATCAGCCCACACTCAGGAGAACATTGACACCAGAGAGACCAACCAGCCTAGTCCCTCTCACCTAAATCAGCTCATGGATGAAGACAAGGGCCCAAGCCCTTCTTAGCCCTTTGCTGCATTGGACTCCCAGAAGAACCAACCTTACCCCCTTGTGGCCAGGTACCCACTATAGCATAAATTAAGAATTGAGTTCACACCTCTCTGCTATCCAAGATCAGGAGGCTCCCTTTACGCCTCAATATTTGGGAAGTGCTCTTTCAGAGCAAGGAGCTCTATGATACCCTCATAGTGATTCTGCAGCAACCTAAGGAGTATGAAACTCACATCGCAGAGCTTGGATAGTTTGATGCTTATGTAGCTTCTGTATCCTTCACAGACAAAGATACAGTGTTCCCCATTGCCTTCCACAACAAGGCATTGTACATGAAAGGCTCCATAAATGGATATGAGATGAAATGCATCATGATCGATGATGGTTCAACATGCAATCTCATACCCATCAAGACATTCAAGGCCTTGTTCTTAGCATCCTATCTGTAGAAAGCTCTTAGAGTAACCATCTTTGGTTTTAATCAAGACTCTAAGGAGGCTTTGGGCCGAGTTGATGTTGAGTTGGATGTATGAGGTCTGATGGCTAAGACCACCTTCTACATCATTGATGCCGACATGACATACTGGGCATTGTTGGGACGCCCTTGGGTTCATACCAACTGTGTCGTGCCATCCATGGTCCACCAGTGCATAAAGTACAACAAGGAGGGAAGGTAGTACAGAGTTGATGCCGATCAGTCCCCTTTGAGATAGCTGAGTGTCATCTTGATAACGCTATACCTTAGTTTCAAATCGGGTTGCCGAAACTAGTTCCCAGCAAGGGTAAAGAGAAGATGGAGGCTAAGGACCCTCAAGATGATAAAATTCATATTGATGAAGTCAACGCTAAGATGCTGCAACTTTTATTGAAGTCATAGGGTCCCACAACCTAGGTGTGTCGCAAAGAGTGGTGCCTGATTAACTTCAACATCAATTCTCTACATGCCCCAAGATCTGCTGTGGTTGGCAGGGAATTGTGAGCTTGTTAAAAAGCTCACGACATTCGAGGTCTCCTATCCTCTAGGCCCTATCCTGATTGTCGGAACCTCGAGAATTCTCTTTGAAGTGTTTTGAAAAGAGTTTGTTTTTTTTGTGTTTGAAATATTGACATCCGAGTTTTTCTTGCAAAATAGGTGATAGCCTATAAAGATACTATATAGTCAGGTGATATTAAAAGAGTATAGAACCGAGGTTCGGGTTATGTGAAAATGTTTTTGACTCCTCTCAATTGGATGGTGCAAATATCCAATGTTCATTTACATTGAACAACTATTCAAATACCTTTGATTAACTGTCATAGCAATCTTTTTGCTGAGAAATGTGCACATCCACAACATGGAAAGAACACAAAGGGTGCCGACCCTTCGGGCCCGATGAGATGTAAACAATTCTGGTTAAGTCTTTGTTTAAGTTTATTGAAAGCTTATTGAAAGATTGATTTGTTCAAAGTTGGTTTGAATTTACGTTTGAATGTTGAATGTTAAGTGTTGGTTTTTGTGTTCAAGTTGCATGACTTGATTTTTGCTTGGTTGAATTTTGAATTAGTTTCGGTTGAAGTTGTTGATGAAATTTGTTTAAGTGCAGATGAACTTAAGATGTTTTGAGCAATTTGATTTGTCTATGTCTGGTTAACAAGTGTTAAATCTTTTATCATGTTGGTTGGTATTTTTGATACCGGTTTGAATGTGTTCGGTATATTTTAAATGTTTTGAACTTTAACTCAACTTGGTCAAGTTTAAGTCAATATTGTTAAGAACTTGATTTAACATTTGCCTTGAAATAAATTCTAACTGTTTTGAAATGTTTTTGGCATGTTTTACTTGTTTTCTTTAAGAAGTTCTCTCATTTGAGTTAAGTATTTTGAATTAGAAGTTCAAACTTGTCTAAGTGTTTTTCATGTTTGGTTAAGTGTTTTAGACTTAGCTTTATGTTAAGATTTGATTAAATCCATCTTCAAATTTGGCTAAGTATTCTTTAGATGAGATAGGTATGTTCATACTTAGTTTTATGTTCGGTTTGCATCCCATCCGGTCTGTTGGGCTAGCATTGATGCCCGATCACATATAGTCGAGTCATCACTAAAGTTCACACCATTCGTTCATGTCTAAGTACATAGTACATAGGCGGTTCATATACCCAATTCATCAATGTCAGCAGTTCATATGTCATGTCAAGAAATGACTAAGTGTTGAAGTCTTCAACCTGTCAAAGAAGATTTTCTTCCCAATTTATGGGATCAGGAAATTTTGAACAACATGTCGACTTATTCTCGATCAGTGTGAAAATTTACCCATGCTACATGGTTAAGTCTTTTTGGCTTTTCTACATAGTGGGAAAGGTCCATCTGCATAGTAAGCATGTCCCATACTTATGCCTGGGTCAGCATACCGAAGTCGTGTCTGGAGCCACCCAATGGAGCATCTAGTTGTGGACTAACTCCTTAACTCTTTTTTTTGTCTATGCCTAAGGCAACATCTAGTGGTGGACTTACTCCAAAGACTTAGTTTTTTTAGGTGTGAAGCCTGAGGCAGTGCCCAATGGTGGGTTAACTCCCCAGAGACTTAGTTTTTTTTTTAAGACCAAAGCCTGAGGTAGCACCCAATTGCGGGCTAACTCCCTAGACTTAGTCAAATTTTAATGTGAAGTCTAAGGTAGCGCCCAGTGGTGGGCTAACTCCTCAGACTTAGTCAAATTTAAGGTTTAGGTTGAAGTGTCTGGGGTAGCATCCAGTTGTTGATTAACTCCCCAGACTCGTTAAATTTTAGTGACCAATGCCCAATGAGCCAGTTCTAATCTCATTGGCACAATGGGCGGTCTTCAAGTTCTTGGGCCAAAGAGGCCAGTTTTTGTCTGCACGGGCCAACAAGGCCTATTATTTGCTCTTCAAGGCCAGAAAGGCCAGCTTCATAACCTATATACCTTAGCCATTTTTTCCTTTTTGCTTGCTACAGTAGAAGATGGTGCACATGTCCATGGAAAGAGCTGAAGTGACCTGTTTTGTTACTGTTTTGAGAACTGCCAATGGGCTGACGGCTGACTTCTTTAGCCATTTAGGTGTTGTGTTGAAGGGCCACAAAAGAAGCTTACAAGGACCTGATTGAGGGGTGTTTTGATAGGCCAAATAGGGGCTGAAAGGGAGCTTATGTTTGGATGCTGCTCAAGTGGGCACAACTTGAGCTATTTGGATGGCCAGATAGGGAAGCCAAAGGGCTGTTTAAAGGAAACTGATTAAGGGATCAGACAAGGGCTGCTCAAGGGAAGGCTTATGGGCACTCAAAAAGGCCTAATTTGGAACAGAAATGGGGTGCTTTAGGACCTTTTTAGGTGACCATCAGAGGAGTTAAACAGGTGCTGGTTTCAAAGCCATCAGAGGGGGTCTGATTTGTGTGTATTCAAAAATCTGTCCAATTGGACAGCAGAATGAGTCGAGCATGGCCTGATTAAGGGTGGGTTTAGGAGCCTAATTGGCTGATAGAGAGGTGGAAACAAGGTTTCTGATGTTGGTGATAGCATAGAGCTGTTTGGGAATGGCCAAAGGAGCTGTTTACAGGCCATCTATGGTCTGTGCACACATGGATAGCAAGGGGGCCTGACTAGGACAGCAACGGGTCTGAAATGAGGAGCTAACTTCTGAGGGTTTATGAAGCCAGAATAGGGAGGTCGAACATGGATTTAAGGGTACCAGCAAGTCTGGGTTTTTTGGAACATTTGAATTGCCAAGGAGGAGGCCGAGGGGAAGAGAAAGGAGGAAAAAGAGAACTAGAAAGAACTACATCTTCTCTCATCTTTTTGGCATAATTTTTGTTGGAAATTGAAAGAGAAGATGGCTAGCCTTCTTTTATTAATCTTCTTATTCTTTTCTTTCTGTATATGGGGCTGGAATTGGTACACCAAGGAGGAACACCTACTGTTGAATTGGTGTACCACAGATGGGGTTGCTACTGGCACACCTGCTGGAGGAAGACCTTTTCTCCTTATTTGTCTTCACTTGGCATGCCCAAAATAGGTAAGAAATATTTCTGAATTGATGCTGAAGACGTACAAGCAAGAATAAGAGGAATTGGAGCAAGGTTGATGGCACATCAAAGAGAGGAGTGGGCTAGAGCAAAGCTGGCGCACAGGTCAGGTCAGCTAGCGTTGGCCAAGGCCAGATGGAGGCCTATTTATAAAAGAATGTGGCACCATCTGATGGGTAGGATAAGTCTATGGAGTTGAGTGTCCTAATGCCCAAAGAGTTCTATTTTTACAAGACTTCTAACTTGGCTAAGGAGACCTAACCATCTGGTGGGTGTAAGATAACATCTGGTGCACCTCTCCCTATCTTTTAGGTGATTGTGCGCACACAGTAGCTGGAAATGGATAGAAATTTGACCAAAAGATGCCCATCTAATGGTTAAGATAAGTCTTACATGATAAGTCTCAGATGGGATATGAATAATGATTTGTTGGGGGAGAGTCCTAGTGCAAGAAGACCTCCCATCAGCTAAGTGTGTGTAAGGTGAGAGTTGGCACACCCTTCCCTACTTTGTAGGGAATTGAATGCACAAAAAAGTTGGGAGAAAGCTGAATTTCAGACAAAGGATAGTCATCTGATGGGGTAAATTGGAGATAGGATAAGAGAGAAAGAGTCCTATCTCAAGAAGATAACTTTAACCAAAAAAATTCCAACCAAAAGAGAAGTGTGGGAAAGAATGAATGCCATCAAAATCAGGTGAGGACAAAGGAATTTTGGCCAAAATATGAGGTATTAGATGCAGGAGATGAAACTCAATCTAGTCCATCCATCTAGATTCTCTTGATCCAACGGCTATCACCAATTCCGGCCGAAAATTGATTAAACACACCCAGAATTAAATCATAAAAATATAGGATAATATATGATGACCATTGATCTTGTGCACCATCATGATGTGTGGCCATGATGCCTTGAATTTCATTAGATCTTCTGATTTTACCGATTTCCCCAATGGGTGTGATCTCGACCGTTAATAATGTCAGAAACTATAATTAAATGCAATTAAATTATTCTAATGGCCAAATTTTATTTTTCTTGCATCAATAGTCCTAAGACTATAATCATGGACCAAGAAGTTGAAATTTTCAGCCAGTAGGCTGCTTTGAAAATGGTTTGGACCATCATGCCCCTGGTGTTATTTAATACGGACTTTATTCAAATTTGATATTCCTTGCATATCTTTCCAACCAGTGGTTAGATTTCCGATCCATTTTAAGTGTTGTCTAACTCTATATGACATTGACAATGTGGTAAAGTTGGAATTCCATGTTAAAGTTCTTACTTGTCCCAAAGTGTCGGGGGAAAAATGATCATTTTTGCCTTTTGGTGTCCATTTTCCATGTTTTGGGCACTGTTGCAAAGCTCTTGACCAGGGCTATACAATGAGCATATTATCTTTGCTATTTGTATCCTATAAAGCTATGTTGAGGCATTTCTAGATCCTATTCACATCATTGGTACTTAAAATTTCTAAATCTAGGTCGAATTTTCCATACCAACTTCGACATTGCTCAAATTTGTGTTAAGAAAGCTAAACAAAAAATTTGGGTGCCAATGTTGACATACTACAAAGCTAAAGTGATAAATAAACTAGCTCAGGAAGATGACTTTGGTTGGCCTGAGTAGTCAGGTTTCCACTCCGTGATGATTCAGCTGTCACCTGGGATCTCCCCTAGTATACTTCACACATACTAGAAGATGGGAATTCCCTAGAGGTAGTCCAAAAATTGTAAACATGCCAAAATTTTCCAATTTAGAGCATAAAACTCATGTTTTATTAGGTATCATATGTGATTGATCTAAGAATGATGTCGGGTCTTTTAGTATTGATTCCGAGCTTTACCAAGTGTAGTCAGACGTTTTTCGAAAGTTTCCAAGAGAAGCCATATCTTTTTAGCAAAAGCCATGCATAAAACGTGGAAACATGGAAATTGAATTGAAGATCAAAGTCTAATGATCAAGCATTGAAGGCTATGATCAAATTCTCATTCTAAATGTGTTTTAGTTCATGCAGTGTCTTTCCAATTGCCATTGGGTTCATTTAGACCAACGTTGGACCTTTCTTTTACTACCCCAACTTCCAGATGAAAGTATGTTGTCTTGGAGCATTTTCCAATAGATCCACTACTGTAGAAAGCTTCCTTGGCCTGTTATCTTTCCAACACAACAAATGGCATCGAATTTTGAGTTTGTGAGTGCTTGTAGCAGCTTTCAAAACATAGGCATGCAAATGTAGTACCATGCACCCCAGGGATGAGGCACATGCGTGCTCCCAAGGGTACACAGCCCCATGTGCCCTCCCAGGGTGGCACAAGACCATGCACTCTCCCAGGGGTACACAGGTCCATGTGCCATCCTAGGGTGGCACAAGACCATGCACTCTCCTAGGGGTACACAAGCCCATGTACCCTCCTAGGGTGGCACAAGACCATGCACTCTTAGGGGGGCACATGGCCATATGCCCCCGACTGAGGGCACATGGTACTGAACTCTGAATTTGATTCTAATTCTGATTTTCATTCTGAAAGCTTCATCTAGATATAATTTATAATTTTTTTAAGATTTATCTTCAAATTTTCACACGTCCCCAATCGAGGGCACGTGCCCATACACCTCGAACCTTGGGCACATGGCACCGATCTTCAACTTTGATTCTAATTTCAACTAGATAAGTCTAAAAATCTTATTTTTGATTATTTTCATTTTTTAAATTTTTCTACAAATATGTACATGCCCCTGGAGGGGAGCACATGCACCCCCTTGAGGGGACACAGTCACCCTAGGGTGGAGCGCATGTGCCCCACCCTAGGGCTCATGGTCTAGATTTTTTAGGAGCCGGCAAACTTCAGTTTCTCCTATACATTGAGCCAACTTTTGACATTACAAAGGTTGAAAGATGACCATCTAGGCATCCATCTACCCTCCCATTATTTTTTACTGATTTTTAAAAAGATAAATTTAATTTTTTAGAGAGAGAAAAGTTGGTTGGCACACATCCAATTAGGGCTATCTTCTTCAATCTCTACAAAAGCATGGAGACGTCTTCTTCCCGAGTTGTCTTAAGAAAAGTTTTTCTTGTCCCAGTCCTATTTTGTCTTCAATTGATGGCATGCAATTCTAACATCATATCTGGTTGTGGCAGGCTTTGAAGCAAAGTTGTTTTAGACAGATCCCAGTTCCTATTCGGCTTTCTTGATGGACCTATATTTGCTCATATCTCCTCCAAATGGGCTCAGATTGATCCGTTCTTTTTTCTATCTCTTTAATTTATCATTCTTCATCTATATTTTATGTTTTTACATTGTTTTTGCATTATTTTTAGTTCATTAATAAAAAAAATGTAAAAAAGGGGTTAAGAATAACACCAAATCTGGTTAGTTATTAATTATTTATTATTATGTTATTTTATTTACACAAACTACCCCCTAGCTAGTTCTAATTATTAATTCACTTATTTTTTTGTCTAGTTGCATAGTAAACCAAGAACCTACACGTTGAGGACTCTTTTTCATCGTCCGGCTGAAGAAGGAGAAGCTTGAACTCGCCCAGTTTCCCGCTAAGGTACACACGCTCGGTCAATCTCTTATTTAATTCTATTACATAAAGCAGAGCCTGTGGTTCCTGGTGATCACATTCTTACTTTATTTCATGCATTAATTTTCTTCTACCAATTCTTACCCATATGACCTGGATAATCCCTTCAACATCCTAGTGATGTCGAAGGCCGAGTGTTTGAGGATCAATGTGAGTGTGGGCAATAAAGGGATCTCATCCTCGCTCTCTATCTCTAAGGGGTGCAGACCCAAGAACCCCATTTCTGGAGTCAACATCTAACCCTTTTTTAGCAACCATAGTGGGACAAGCAATATCATTAACCATTAGTGCTTAGTTTGTTTGTAATTAGTTCTAGTTCTAGACTAGTTCCCATATGAGCCTTTCTTTCTTTCCTCCTCTTTCAATCTGATGTCATCTTAAACTTAATGATTTCACCTCATTTTATCAAATATGAAGTGCCGATACTTTTATTTAATTTCTGTTATTTAATTTAGGCAGTTACCGCGTGAACCCGCCAATACTTTTAAAACTGGTTCCCACACAAACCAACCCTCTTCTACAAACTAGTTCTCGCATGAACCAAAATCTGTTTTCAACCTTCCAAATTAGGTTGTTCTTTCTTTTTTGTAGGTTATTTAACTTTAAATTGTTCACCTCATGACTCTCTTTTATCTTTAATTGTCATTCAAACTAGTTCCCACGTGAATCACCCTTTTCTACTTCAAATCGGTTCTCGCATAAACCAACTTCTTTCTTTACTTCTGTTCCCATGTAAACCAAATCTATTTCTTCAGATCAATCCCTTCATGGATCAGACCTTATATCATCTTTATATTTGCCCCCCATGTCCCTCTATTCAATCATTCAAATCGGTTCCCGTAAGAACCATCCTTTCTACCCAAAACTAGTTCCCACGTGAACCACCTTCACTTTTTAGCCTAGTTCCCACGTGAACCAACTTATTCTTACATCGGTACCCATGTGGACCATTCCTTAGCTTGGATTTTAGATCTTATCCCTTTCTTTTATATCACTTTTCACCTCCACTATTTGGCTCCCGTGTAGACTAGTCTAGTTTTTAATCACTAGTTGCTTGTCTTGCTTGATTACTGGTTTATTTTAGCTTATGTGTATTTTTTTTCTTATTATTTGTATTATTACTTGGTTTCATTATTTGCTCTCCTCCTCTCTACCCTATTCTTTTACTTTCTTTTGAGGTGGGAGCTCACTCTCCCACACACCATTGCTTACCAAAATACCCTCTTGGTGGACTCAGATATCTCTTCTGGATTTAACAATCCATTAACCTAAGGTTTGAAGAAAAATCATCACATAATCTTGTTT
Organism: Cryptocoryne crispatula var. balansae; assembly: GCA_036172225.1. NCBI lineage: Eukaryota > Viridiplantae > Streptophyta > Magnoliopsida > Alismatales > Araceae > Cryptocoryne > Cryptocoryne crispatula. The sequence continues at coordinate 21,323,428 of CM069927.1, read as the reverse complement.
TCAAGTCTTTGAATCACTTATTTGTTAAAAAAAATGAAAACACCAAAAAAATTAAAAATAACAAAAAACTAAAAATTTGTTCACTACTTTATGTGCTTTGTCCAACTTTATTGTTGAAACCAAAAGTGGAAACAACAAATTTTTTTGTTGAAAATGTCAAAAAAAATTAAATTTCTTGTTTTTACCCTCTCTTTAAAAGTTGATAAGATGACAATGCAATTAAAGTTTGCAAGATGTGTTGGAATGGTGGAATACTCTGAGTATGAAGAGAATGAGTTGGGTCATCACGAGATTCAACAACCACTCATGATTCAATCTGATGGTCATGTCAATCCCCCATTTGAACCAGAAGTGCGAGAGGTAACTCACCTATTTGCTCCAGGAAATGTTTAACAGATCTTAAGAGAATTGTCTCTTCATACTGACCTAGAAAATTTGTCACTTATGCAAGCCTTAATGAAGGGTAAGGCACTAGCTAATCATACCTCTATTGAAGGTAACAGAGTTGCCTCACCTCATAGATCTATGATTCTACCATCTTATGCCAACCATATTTCACCTCTTGCTCACCCTATCATGGGGCAGATCTCAGATAGTCTACCAGTCTACCAGTCCATGCTCCTAACCCTTAACTTCCAATTCAATCAACCAACCACATATTTGCACCTATGACACAGGAACCCTCTCTCACCCAAGCCATCATGGATTAGCTCGATTAGATGAAAGAGCGTTATGAAGAGCTATGATGCCAATTAGATTCCAAGTCAACCCCTGAGGTTTCAATTCTATCTTTGCCAGTTCACCACTTGGCACCTTCAGAAATGCCAGTCTATCATTGTTTCAATGGTATTGACAATCCTTTCCTACACCTCAAAGATTTCCTGTATGAGTCCTCCTTCTAGAAGAATGACTGTAGGACCCTGACTTTCCTATTTTGTCAATCACTAGAAGGGTCTACCTTAGAGTGGTTCTATTCGCTCGACCCCCTAGAGGTAGGAGATTTTGACATTGTTAAGACCAAGTTCTTACAAAGGTACAAAGATTGAGTAACACTGTCATGCTCAATCATGGACCTTATTGCAGAGAAGATGAAGCCATATGAGGACTTCATAAAGTTTGTTGATCAGTGGAGGTGAATGGCATAAAAGTTAATAGATGTCACCTCAGAAGGGGAACAGATGAAGTTGCTCATTGGAAACACCACACCAGCTCTTAAGAATGTCTTGATCATGCACCGTCCAACCACCATGGATGAACTGTACAATAGTGCATGGTACCTCCAAATGCCACCATGATAAGACCTTTTTATCCTAAACCTCGAGACATCAGGAAAACCACTTCTGCATCAACTGGGCCTACAATCGAGGGAGTAGTCAACCATGAGAATGTAAACATTGTGGGGAACTAGGGAGGGAATCACCAAAACTAGTATAGGAACCCACAACAAAACCCACCTTACCACCGCCCTCAACAGCAAGTCCAAGTTAGGCCATAGTCACAACAACCACCTCAACTAGTAGTACAACCCTAGCAACCTTGGCCACCCACCTATAATAGGGCACCACCATGAACAATCCAAGCACCACAAATGGGAGGTCCTAGGTGGGAGAACTACTTGCATCAACCTTACTCCTTGACCTATGTTGGCATCAAATTTTTCCGCTTAGCTTGCTTCATACAAGTTTCAGCAATGCCGAAGCCGGTGCAGAAAATCTGACCCAGATTCAAAAAATTCATGAATAGATGATGTAAACAGGCTTTGAAAATGCCTTGGCATGGCTTTACATGTTACAAATGGCCAAGATAATGTGCTCATTACATAGCCCCGGTCAAGAGCTTCGCAACGGTGCCCAAAACATGAAAAACGGACACCGGAAGGCCGAAATAACCATTTTGCCCCTGACACTTTGGGACAAATTGGGAATCTAACATGGAATTCCAACTTTACCACATTGTAAAGATTGGATAGAGCTAGTCAATGCTCAAAATGGATCGAAAATCCAACCCCCGGATGAAGATATATGCAAGAAAGAGCAAATCCAGACGGAAAGCCGTATGTTCTCACACCAGGGGCATAATGGTCCGATTAGCTCTGGATCGACCCATGGGCTGAAATTTTCAATTTTCATGACCCAAAACTTTGATCTCATGAATATTGATGCATGAAAAATAAATTTGGCCAATGGGAGGAGGCAATTGCATTCAATTACAGTTTTCAGCATTATCGACGGCCGAGATCGCACCGATCAGAGAAACTAGCTAAATTAAGAGATCCATTGCAATTCAAGTGATATCAACCACACATCAGGATATAGCATGTGATAAATGGCCATCAGGGCATGATCTGAAATTTTTTGAAGTCAATTTGAGATTTATTTAATTGGTTTTGGTCGAAATTAATGCTAGCTGTTGGATCGGGAGCACTTTGATTAAACCAGGGTTAAACCTAACCCAAGATGGGCTAACCCAACCTGTCATGGTCGAATTCCATCCTCCCTCATCTGATGTGTGTGCAAGAAGCCCTAGAAAATAGGGGAGGGAGGCGCACCCACCTCCTCCTTCCTTGGCTAGTGGGTCCCACTCAACCACTTCCCTCAACAACTCCCATGGTTTATCCTTATCCCTCTCAACAACCAACTATGGGTTATCCTTATCATCCTCAACCTCCCTTGAGTTATCCTTATCTTCCCTCAACAACCTCCATCCTTATCTCCTCCTGTAGATGGCGCCATCAACTCCTATATAAACCCCCCTTGCTGGCCATGTGAGGACAAGCTGATCACCATGCGGAAGCCCTGCCTCTCCTCCCTCTACCCTGCTCCAAGACAGCTTCTCCTTGCTTGGACGTCTTCATCAGCAAGTCAGAAACCTCTCCAGCCCCCTTGTGGTGTTCCAAGTGAAGAATAAGAAGGAGAAAAGGCCTCCCTCCAGCAGGCGCGCCAGCAGGTGCAACCAGCCCACCTGATTGGTGTGCCAACTTCAGCAAGTGCAGCAAGCTCTCTTCATTCCTTTGCTCCATCCATAAACATAAGCAAGGAGAAGACCCCCTTTTCTCATCCAACAGCAATAGAATAAGGGTTTGGTGGCACCTTCAGCCCATCATCTTCAACACCACCTGCAGTGCAAGAGAGAAGAGAAAACCGGTGAGTTGAAAAAGTGTGTTCCAATGTAGCCTTTTAATTCAACTCTTCCCCTTCTCTTCTCTACCCCTATCCATGGTGGCATACCCTCTGAGTAATGCCCATTCAACCCCCTTTGAGTGCCCTTCACGTTTGTCTACAGAAAGCCCCAAGTGTACCCTCTATTTGGCCATCACAAAAAACAGCCTCTTGCTGCCCCTTAAAACAGGCCTCTGAACCAGCCCCTTTGTGCACCCTTTTGGCCCTCCATGTTGGCCTCTAAACCTTATACTATCATGCTTGGTTTGACCCCACTGATGGTCACTTGGACATGCACCTCCTGCCTCCTCCAATCAGGCCCCGAATGGCATGCAAAACAGGCCCCCTTGCTGGCCCAAGTTCTGCCCCCCTTGTGAGCACCCATGTCAAGCCCCTTTGATGGTCACCTAGTTTGCTCTATGTGCAACACACCCAATACAGCTCCTACAGCACCCCCAAACAAACCAAACATCCTCTTTGATGTGTGAAAGGAGGGGTGACAGCCCAGGCCTCTTGGAATCCGCCGGACGGGCCAAGAGTTAAGCCGGGTGGCCCTGATTTCTACATGTCAAAATGCCCTTTGTGCATTCCTAAACCAGTCCTAGTTCACACCTAAAACCGCCCTTGTGCAGTCCTACCAAAAGCCCACCTAAATAGCACCTTAGCCAACCCATTCCAGCCCCTTTGAGGCTCACCTACTCCGCTGCTACAGCAAGATGTCAAGGTGCAAAAATGGAGTGCAAATCTGGTCAATCAGGCCATGGAGGTGCAAATCAGGCCCATTGGGTCATGAAGCTCAAAATAGGCCGCCAGAGCCCATGAAGCTCAAGATAGGCCAACCGGGCTGACATAGCATGAAGACCGGCCCATTGAGCCATTGACATGAAGTTGCCCATTGGGCCTTGGACATTTAAAAAGCACACTTAATTAAATCTGAAGGCGAAATGCCAAAATTAAATAAGGAGTTAGTCCACAACTGGACGCTTCATTGGGCGGCTCATCCGGCATGCACCGGAACGTTGACCCGGGCGTAGGCATGGGACACGCTTCCCACTGCAGACGGACCCTTCCCACTACTTGGAAAGTCAAATGACTATACCTTGTAGGACGGGTAAAATTCCACACCGATTGGAAAATAAGGCGGCATGCTGCCAAAATTTTCCCAATCAAGTGGTATTTTACACCAAGGGAAGGACATTCACACATTTGCATTTCAACAGCATTGAACATGGCATATGAACTGCCACATCTGATGTACACCAGCATGAACATGAATATTCAATGAACATTTCAAGTGCCGAGTTGATTGCATGTGACTGGGCATCGACACTAGCACGACAGACCGGATGTGATGCAAACCGAACAATAGTTAACCAAATCTGAAGTTAACTTAATTAAATCTGAAAATACATTCAAACTAATCTTAAAACATATCATTAAAGCCTTAACATTCAATAGAAATCATATTTAATACAATCTGGAAGAATTGATTCAATACACTTAATCCATTGAAATTCAAATGCTTAAACAAGTGCAAATCAAACCAATTGAAAAGAACACATAAAGAAAACATTAAGGTATATGAAATTCATCTTAAAACATGCCAAATTCAGATCATTAACAATCTGAAGTTCAATTTTAATCAATTTGAACCAAACTTCAAAACACTTGAAACATACCGAACACACTCGAATTGGTATGAAAACACTAACCAACATGAGAAAATCACATGAAAATGACTCAACACATGTCAATTAAACTTAGGCAAGTCAAATTGATCAACACATCTAAAATATCAAGTTTAAACAAAAAAATAAAATAAACTTCAACCAATTAAAGTAAAACAAACCAAACAAATCAAACAGGCTCAAAACACTTAACATTCAAATCCAAGTCTAATGGAAATCTGAAATCAACATTTCAAATCACATCAAAATCAATTCATAAATCAGCATAAGTCAACTCCAAACCAAATCTAACCAAACTTGTTTGCATCTCATCGGGCCTAAAAGGCCAGGGCCCTTTGTGTTCTTTATATGTTGTGGATGTGCACGCTCTCGTCAAACAAGATCGCTATGGCAGTTAATCAAGGGTGTTCGAGTTTTTGCTCGATGTAAATGAACATTGGATATTCGCACCATCCAATGGAGAGAGGTCAAAAAATATTTTCACAAAACCTGAACCTCGGTTCTATACTCTTTTAATATCACCCGGACTATCTAGTATTTTTATGGTTTATCACCTACTTTACTAGAAAATTCAGGTACGATATTTTCAACATTCAAAAACAAATCTCTTAAACACATTTCAAGAACCAAAATGATTCCCGAGGTTCCCACAACCGACATCTTTAATGTACTCATGGAGGAGAAGCAATTAGAATTGCCCAAGGGAGGTTTAGCCAGCTAATGTAGGTATGTCCCGATACTATGCTTAACATTGGTACCCTGGTCAGACGGTTGAAGTGTGCTTTCAATTCAAGGATTACATTCATGATCTCAATGAATATAGAGTATTGATTGGGTCCAGATGGGGGTATACATATAGGCAATGAAGGCTAGGTATAAGTAGTGGCAATGGCAACAACAACTAGCTCAGGCACAATAGCAACCCGACTTGGGCATCGTCCAAAATCTACTTCCAATGCATGCTCCCGCTCCAGCACTAGCACTAGAAACATCAAACCTAGGAATTGGCCTAGTACCCTCCCCTATCGAGGAAACAATGAACCATGCCCAAGGTTGTCAACTAGAGAACCTTAATGCCACCATGCTTGCTACACCTTCCACTTGGATCATACTTTCCACACCACGAACTCCTTCTGTAGGCCAAAAACTGATCCATCCACTTCCTCCACCAAACCCAGTTTCATCACCACCACCATTAAATCCAGCACCCCAACCGTTGGCCGCTACTTCTTCTCGCTAGCTTATCATTAGGCCAGCCCTCATACCACCAACAATGCTTATGAAAAACCATCCAACCATTGCCGCACCATGACCCCTTCTTATCAGGCCGTCACCATCTCACCATCTCTATCATCCCCAAATCTGAATTCCCCATTTGTAAACCCAGTTTCCCTAGAACCTCCAGTCATCACCCCAACACCACAAACCTTGCCACCCACTGTATTAGCACCTACACCTCCTTCATCACATCCAATCCCAACTAACCTAGCCAATCTCCAGTTGTTGGCACCAAATTTTTCTGCATAGCTCGCTTAATATAAATTTGAGCAATGCCAAAGTTCGTATGAAAATTTTGACCTAAATTTAGAAAAAATCAAGTAAAAATGATGTAAATAGACTCTGAAAATGCCTTAGCATGGCCTGATTAGCTAAAAATGGCCAATATAATGTGCTCATTTCATAGCCCCAGTTGAGAGCTTCACAACAGTGCCAAAAACATGGAAAACAGACACCAGAAGGCCAAAATGACAATTTTCCCCCGACACTTCTAGACAAGTTGAGACTTTATCATGTAATTCCAGCTTTACCATATTTTTAGCATTAGATATATCTAGACAATGCTTGAAACAGATCGAAAATCCAATCAATGGTTGGAAAGATATGCAAGGAATATCAAATCAAGCCAAAGTTCATATTAAATGACACCAAGGGCATAATGGTCCGATCAGCTCCCGGATCGACCCATAGGTTGAAAATTTTAATTTTTTGACCCAAAACATAGATTTCATAAATATTTATGCATGAAAAATAAAATTTGGCCAATGAAAGAAGTTAAATGTACTCAATTATAATTTCTGGTATTATTGATGGCTGAGATTGCATCGATCGTGGAAATCAGTAAAATCAAAGATCCGGCACAATTCTAGAGACCTCAGCCACACAACTTTATGGATAACATGATGGTCATCATATCTCATTTCATAGTTTTTGGTATTAATTCAAGTATTTAATAGATTTTGGTCAGGATTTACGGTATTCGTCAGATCAGGAGCACTTTGATCAAACCGGGGTTAAAATTAACCCAAATTGGGCTAACACAAGCTGCATCTGGCTGAACCCAGCTCTTTCCCACCTCCCTTGAACATTAAATGCCCTGAATTTTAGGATTGGTGCCGCCAACACCTCACCCCATCTCATCCTATCCTTATTTTACTTTGAACATTATCTAAAATTTATCACTATTTTATTTAATATAATTTTTACACCCAACCACCTTATCTCCCATTTGGCTTATCCTTATCTCCCTCAACCTCATATTACCCCATCAAATGGGTATCTTTTGGCCAAAATTCAGTCCATTCCTAGCTAGTTTGTGCGCTCAACACCCTACAATGTAGGAGCAGGTGCACCAGCTGCTCACCTCACACACATGGCTGATGAGAAGTCTTATTGCATTAGGACTCTTCCCAACTGACCTATATTCATACCCCTTCTGAGCCTTATCATCTCAGCTCTATCCTAACCATCATTTGTTTGAAATTCATTTCATTCCCATCAGCCAAGTGCGCTCAACACCCTACAATGTAGGGAAGGATGCATTATATTTTTATCTTACACCCATCTCCTTGGTTGGAGGTCTAGCCCAATTAGGAGTCTATTAAAATTATAACTCTTTGAACATTAGGACTCTCACCCTCCTGGCCTTATCCTACCCATCATATGGTGTCCATTCTTATATAAAAAGCTCCCCATCTAGCCTTGCCCGCACACTAGTCCAGCTGCACCATGCCGAAGCTCTTCTCCAGCCCATTCGTTTATTTGGTGCACCATCAACCCTTCTCCAAGTCATCTTTTTCTTGCTTGGACATCTACAACAGAAAGTCAAAAACCTCTTCATCTCATTTGTGGTGTGCTGAGTGAAGAAGAAGAGGGAGAAACCTACTTTCTCTTGCAGGTGCGCCAGCAACAATCCCATCTAGGGTACATCAACTTCAATAGTAGGTGTTCCTTCTTGGTGTGCCAATTCTAGACCCATCTGCAGCAAGAAAAGAGGAAGAATAAGAAGAAGACAAGACTAGCCATATTCTTCTTCAATCTCCAACAAGGATTGTTCCAAAAAGGTGAGGGAAGATGTAGTTCTTTCTAGTTCTTTAACTCTCTGCTTCTTTCTCTTCCCTTCGGCCTCCTCCTTGGCCATTAAAATACTCCAAAAAAACCATCCATGTTGGTACCCTTAAAACATGTTTGACCTCCCTATGCCGGCTCCATAAATCCTCAGAAATCAGCCCCTTTGATCCTCTCATTTCAGACCCCTTGATGTTATAATTATGGCTCTCTTTTTGCCTATGTGCCCACAACCCATTGATGGCCAGTAAACAACCCTTTGGCGATCTCCACATAGACCTATGCTATCACCTAATATCAGGCCCCTTGTTGATACCCCTCCATCATTCAATTAGGCTCCTAAACCAGCCCCTAATCAGGCCATGTTTGACCATCCTTGCTGCCCAATTGGGCAGAATTTAGAAAACACCTTAATCATGCCCCTCTGCTGGCCTTAAAACCTGTTCATGTCTAACCTCTTTGATGACCATATGAACAGGCCCTAAAAGCACCCTTTTCTATCCCTCAATCAAGCCCCTTTGAGTACCCTTATTTTTATCCTTAAACCCATCTACAATCATATGTACCCATAGACCTGTCCTTAATTAGGTCATCTAAACAGCCCCTCTGCTGGCCACTTAAACAGGCCCTTGCATAGCTTGCCATCAGCTCCCTTGTTAGCCTTCAAACAACAGCCATTTGGCCCTACTTCTATCTATTTCATAGCTCCTTTACCCATTGAGGAGGATGGAGTGATGTTCCGGGCATTCTTAGATCCACAAGATGGGCCAAGTCTCCCCCGGGTAGACTCTTGATCCCTTGTTTTCATAGTTTAGAATAAATCATCATTTATTGAAGTAGAAGGATATAATAGCAATCTTAATGATTAGAATATGTTCATATGGCTACTAAAGATTTATATCTCACACTAGTAATGATGTAACTTTTGCACTATTTTTATATGTTGGTCAACATCTTCTTCATGAAACTTTCATTTATGTGTCATCATCTACAACTCTTTACAGACATAAGATATATCCGATATATCATACCAAGAGATGCATCTATAGTATCTTATAGAAGATATGCACATCTAGTATCTAATATCATAAGATGTATGCTTAGTCTCTAATACTATGATATAAATATATAGTATCCAATACCATTAAGTGTGCATATATAACAAGCAAGTCAATGATTGAGATGCTTGAAACTTCTCACTCTTCACCTTTACTTTATATGCAACACACTTTGTACTTCCTCTTCCACTTATCACCATCATGGTAGTAGAAGAATTATCCTATGTTTTATTTAGATTTTATTATGTTGACCATCTTCTTTAAATTTTAACTATGTCTTCTATTTCCATCTAATGATCTTGCTTCTTTTTATTAGTCTCACTAACATGAAGTATTGAAGATGAATTGTTCTAACTTACCTTTAATTAGCTTATCACCATGAGCCATGATAGATTTCATATCCACCTATCTATGTTGCCTCTACAATTTATATCTTATAGAGGCTAACATCTAGTAGAAGACAAATAATGCATCTTCTTTACATTATATTATGAGATCAAATCTTTTCTTCTCTCACATCATTATATAGTCTAGGTGGCACCTACTTCAAAAGTAGGTTAGTTATTTAGTCACTTATGAGAACAATTCTCTTGGTTCTAAACCAACCTATCATGTGAGTCATTAGGCTACTTGGCATCTAGTATGCCTTGCCATTGGTAGTTTATCAACTTATTCTACATCAAAGATATAATTTCATTAGTATGACATTGTAGATATTCATTTGAAATTAAGATACATTCATTCATCATAATTTATGCTCCCACTAATTTTTAATGAATTTTTACAACCCTCATTTTGCAAAGATGCGATATCTTGAAGAAATCTTAGTGAGGACTAAGACCCTATTAGCCTTAAGATGAAAACTTTGTGGGAAACACAACAAACGATCCCATACATAATATGTAGGCAACTTTCACTAGTTGTAACTCTTGCAACCTTTAGTCATTCAGCCTTTAGATTTATAACCTTTTGGGAAACACAAGTTATATACTCTAGTTAGGTGAAATCCACTTATGATGTTACGAGAATAGATTCATAATATAATTTTTGTAGGAAACACAAGGCCATGCCAATAGCCCACCCCAAAATTTGAAAAATCCCTTGGCCTTGAACATCAATCCCTTTCTTAATGAGCTTTGTGTGAAATGCAACAAACCTATCCAATATAATATTATCTCATTAAGACCATAACAACGGAAAGCTATATGAGTCATTTTTAATGTCTCATATTCAATGACCTAACTAAAATGAGATGGGATTTTATTTTAGTCTCATCAATAATATGTGCTATTATAATATATTTACCTTATCTAAGGTATAACATGTAGCACACATCCACATATCATATGTGCAAGCAATTAAATGGATGCACATGGAGTTAACCCTAATTATGCAACACCAAAGCTATATTGGTGTGCAACTAAAAGAGTTAGCATCTGTGTCGATGTAGGTGTATCTCCACTTCTAAAAGAATGTTTCTTCAAATGATGCTAATCTCTCCTCCTCCTTGAACCAACTTTTTGTCAATACAAGAGGTTTTAGGTTATGTAGACCCACAAATGTACATAAATTTAAAAGAAACCTTATTTAAACCATGGAAAGTACATTAATGGAGAAAGGTAGAGTATACAATCAGAATTAAATAGTGAGCGGGGAGGCACGTAGGCCAATTAAATACATTAACACAAATTAAATATCATCATATGATAATTAAACCTAAGTCTATAAACTCCATACATTCAAACCATCATACATCAAATATACATAGTGTGAATATGTGATATTAATATGATATAACATTTTTACCGGAAAAAAAAATTTAATAATTTTTGGAATTATCAATTTCATGCTTGTCATAATTTGTCATGAAATATACATGAATAAAACATACAAAAAATTTATGTGAATCAAACAAGCATATCTAAACTATATAGAACATTTATGTATTCCCCACACTATGCAAGGTCAAAAATAAATATCCTAATAATAATTATTTAAAATATTATTATTCATAATTAATTAAGACATTGATTTAATAAGTTTAGTCTCTAAATTTTTTTTAAAGTTTAGCTATGTTTGAATCTATGACAATGTGGCTTAATATCATCTAACATGTCATTAAACATATTAAAACATGCAAATAATATTCTAAAATGTTTTATATTTTTTAAAAAAATTAAGATAATTTATTATTTTAAAATAATTTGAAATCTACTTTGGATTCAGAGTGCAAACATTTTGAAAATTGCTTTACATTCAAAGGGTACAGTGCACTGTCTGCAGTGAGTTGGCATGTGCTCGCCACGTGCGTTGCCAGGCAATTGCGCACACATAGTTGTGCGCTCTTGGTCAACTGAGGAGTTGACCACCATCTAAAATAGGATCCGTGCACAATGCGGCTTTGGGTACATGTCAGACCCATCTTCTCAACCCGATTAGTGCAAAGTAGATGTGCATGGTGGGCTTAATTAGAAACCTATCCAAAATTGGACTTTCCAGTAATGGAAAAAAATCCCAAGAAATAGAAATTGGAATCTTCATATATGGGAGTAGGAAAAATAGCCTTCGCCATCGTGGAGGACACTACTGCTGAAAAAATACTCCAAATATGATGCATCCACTATTGTCCAAAGCTAGAAATTAACAAGAAAATATGGTAAATCATATTTACTTTTATTCTAAGCCTTCACAAGGCTTCAATCTCTTCCATAGATGGAGATTTTTGGAAATACACAAATACATATAATGATTTTTTCAAATCAAATCACAATCTTTCATACCTTCTCCTAGACTCTTCGGTGATTCAAAATTCGAAAAGTTTAAAACATTGGAAAACTCTATGTCATGAGGATCTACCAGTGCCAACCAATATGAAATATGCATTACGTACGAATTATGGTGGTCCTATCAAAATAAAAGTTTGCATAATTTCGAAAAAAACATGAAATACATGAAATCACATTGATTTAAGGTCAGTTTCAATTGAGACTAGGACTTGGATTTGATACCACTGTAATAAATCACCATAAAAAATTTGGTGTAGAGAAAATGATGATTCCTATGAGTTTATATTGATCTTGTCTTGATCAGAACCAAACAATAAAAATCAAATATTGATCAAAATGGGTTTGAATATACCTGCTAGGGATTTATCTAATTCCTAGGATAAGAGAAGAAATAACTTTCCAAGCTCTTCAAACCATCAAAATGCATGATCTCTAGTAGTATCCACACAAACTTTCTTTGTATACACATTCTCTTACATGTCGAACCTTTTGACTCATCCGAAATGTTACTTCACCATAGAAAAACATGCTTTAGAGAAAGATAAGGCAAAAGAAGGTTCACAACAAAATTGGCTCATTTTACTTGATGGGGTTTGGACAAATTCACCTATATTTAAAGAGAAATTAGAATTTTTATAAAAACCCTAAATCTCTATAGATTGCACCGATGCCCTTGTAGCTATGGATTAGTTCATATGTATGTTACCCACTAAGCTTAATAGCCTATTTGGTCGAGGCCTAATGAAAATAGAATAATTATATTTAATTAAATTAAATTTATTATCTGATAATAGATTTAACGGCCTATTGATCATGAAGGGTTAAAGTTGCATGTTGTGATCTAAAATGAATATGGAGATAATATTATCTCCATTAAGTTTTTCCATCATCATTTATCACACATATATAAATCCTCATCTTTTCAATGTCCTAGTTGGATAGAAGTACGGCATCGAATATCAACTCCTTAGTATACCGACACTATGAGATCATATACTCAGAATCAAATTAAATGGAAAACTTCTTTTCCAACTATCATTTCTTCACTAGCTAAGTATTTAGACTCTTACTTAACTAGAGTAAACAATCCCTTATTATTCACTTAATTATCTCCATTGGGTTTCCCTTGTACCCAATCCATCATTGTACTAGATCATCGAATCAATAATCCATAAGTCAATGGTCAAAGTACAAGATTTTCCCAACAAGACATCTTTGGCAACTCAGCTCAAAGGTCTAACCATGCATCTATGATGATAGAAAACTTTAATTGACTGTTTAGCAAGATATCATTCAGAATTTCTAATTCGGTATGTTTAATGAACTTATTTCACTAATGAGCACCTATTTATGTATGTCAGTGTTTCCACACTAATGATCAATGATACTAGTCATCATCATCATATGAGAAGATATCACAAACACTAGTCTATATAGATATTTGATGTCCCATCTCAAGGATCCCATGACTAGAAATACTTATATCACATACCTCCAAATGATTGATTTCATTATCATGATCTCATCATAATTCAATTATTATTGCATATAATCAAGGACTTTATTATGATAAACACATCTATTAAGAATGGGTAATGAAGATTTACTTAATTAATTGAATGATATATTTCTACAAATGTCGAATCACATCACATATGATTGACTTATAAAGCATATATTTCTATTAGTTGGGCACTAGGAGACAGTTCATGGTGCCCCTCTGATGGGGCACCCATGCCCTTTGGTGGGGTGCATGGTGCCCCACCAACATAGCACTAGGTGCCCCCTTAAGAAAGCACTAGTCGGTAAAAAAAATGCAAAAAACACATATTTCACAAATCAATTTCTCAGATGACATATATGAATGTTTCTCATGAAAACAAAAGTTTGAAGCTTTCCAATTGGGCCATATTTGACTGTCTATGGCTGCGTGGACCACTCCACCTTCAGCTCTCTATCTTAGAAGCACCCTTTGTCCAAGCACTTTATGGCTAAAAGTGCTTAGGGCCTAGGCACCTATAGTTTGCCTTCTAGCAACACTCCGTTTTCCAATTCTTATGCGAGCCATGTTATTTAGTTCATTTTAGCACATCCTTTACTACTTTGCTTTCATTGTACCAAGTTATGTATTCATGTTTACAATATTGTCTTTATCTTATCCAATGTCTATCATCATTATTCACTTTTATATTGCATTGTCTACATTGTTGATTGCTCCACATCCTTGATCACCCTCGTTTGCATTATATTGCATCAAGTATCAAGTTTACCCTACTCATAGGGCATCGAGAAGGGGAACTCAATCCTTTCCCAAAGTCATAGCCATCCAAAACATCTCTATTGGTGATTATTGACCTCTCTTCTAGAGATTTCCTCTTAGTTAAGTAGGTTTGTTTTCTCCAATGCCTTCGTTGATATCCAAATGTGAAGAATTTCTTCTTCACTGATCGTGTCGGTTGCACAATTCTTTCCCAAAAATTCATGAACATTAGGTCACTCAAAGTTAGTAGAGCATAATCCAACCCTTTTTTGAGTAAACAATATTCTTCAATCTTCTTAACTAAGCATTTGAAGAAAATCTTGCATAATTATTAAGGTTTCTTTACCACAATTACTTGTTAACAAAAATCAAAACAACAATGTTAGTTTATGAAATTACATTCAACATACAAGTTCTATGTGAGTCTCTTGACATAGAGTTAAGAAAAAAATTGATGACACATATTTTTATAAAATATGAATAATAAATACTATCTCTCCAAGCCAAACAATATAGTTCTCATTCATGCCAATACAACTACATGATTGCAAATACATATTTTGAGATATTTTGTTCATCATGACATGAAACTCCATAGACTTTATAAGACTTGATCTCCGTAAAGCATGTTGATTTCTTTTGAATTGACTTGTAAATGGATCTCGTTAACCCAATATGCAACTTAAATCCAATATTGAAATTGGGCTCACGATGTTTGGTTGGTGGTCCGAGACATGTTTAATTTCAAATTCATGGCATACTTGATTTGGTTGTGGCAGCAACTGTGAGTGATGACTACAACATGCCTGCTTAAGGTTCCCCTTGTGCCTTCCAACATACTGGGGTTCTCCTCCTATAGCCCATTCATGCTCTTAAACTTCTCAGTCATCACGGTGGCAACTGACAACCTCTACAAGCCTAGGGTTCCTCTTATGGCACACTAAATTTCTCCTCTTGTGGCACACTATGGGCTTTCTCTCCTACTCATTCTTGATTTCTCTAAATGAGTCGATAGCGGAGAGCATGAATGGTGAAGAAGCACTACTTGCTAGGGCGTAGAAGTTGGTGGACAAGAACCTCACTGTCTCGACAAACCCTACCTTTGTGCACCTACATGTTCTCTCCTCCATGATAAAGATGCAGGAGTCCAAGTTAGATATTCACCCCCTCTTAATGCTTTGTATTGTATTGATGACAAAAAGAACCATGATTTCTCTTTTTTCTATATTTTTTCTCTCATTTCCCATCTCTAATTATATGTTTTGATGTGTCCTTAGATGTTTCTCCCCATTTTAAAAAGAATATGGATTCATATTCTTTTGTTGATGAGGAGAAGGAAGAAGACAACAGGGAGTGGGTGTTCGAGGAGGGTGGGGTTCTCTCTCTATTTTCTTGGCATTTCCTCTGTCACGCCTCGGATTTAAAACTACACAATGGAACATAATCCGACGACGTAATTAGGAAAAAATAACCCCTAAATTATATCGATTTGGAACAATAGAAGACTTAAATCACAATTCCAATGATTTCTTCTAAAATATCATGCTAATAATACAATCTAATAAAACTTATACCAATCTATGACATAAATATCATCCGATTGCCTTCTCGAAAATCGATTCATCATGCTTCTACTGCGCTAAACCTGATTACGTAAAAATTGATAAGAGGATTAGAATGAGTACGACGACTTAGTAGACACCTTATCATCCTCTAAATCGGATAGTCAAACGGCTCTAGATGTTAATTAAATAGGTACCCAGACCTACAACCATTATATATAAATATAGAACTAGTCGATACATTAAATTATAACTTAATCCACGTGTTTTAAACCTCCAACCAGCACCTATAATCACACCGACCAGCACCTATAAACACCTTAAAACGACCTGACATGATGGGATAAACACATGCATAATCACCTACTATATGCTCCATATGATGATACAACTACAAATGAGACAGATCATGCATACACCATGAAACATAACCTGATAATTGACGAAATGAAATACATCACTAGACCACCTCTACAATATCATGTAATGAATGCACTTATCCTCTAATAGATGCACATATCCACTATTAAGAACCACACATTTTTCTTATTAGCAAGGAATGCGTCGTCTTGCCACCTCAACTAGCTAACACCAGATCTATCATATATAGCAGTACCATATAACTAATCGAAATCCCATAGTGCACCTAGGCAGTGGTGGCATAGCGACAAAACGTGGTCTCTAGGATCGAAGGACGCACTGGACTGTTCTAACCTCTGCTGCCCTCGGGTCACGACTAACTAGTTTGGTGTAGCTGTTTTCATTTACATATGTAATGCATCATGCATCCACCTCAATCATGCCATGTCATGATACACTTATGCAAGATTAAAGGATATAAAACTATACCATGCAATGAACAAACATACCACCATTGCAAATAGCATGATCAACCACACCTAAACAACCTATGCATGATCTAGAACCATAAAATGACAAGAATAAGTAAAGACTAACATGATATCACCTCAACTATCTAATAGAAATGTATGCCCTACAAGCCAATCTTATATGATATGATTCGACATTTCTAGAAATATCTCATTCAATTAATCAGGCAAATCTTCATTATAAGCTCTTATTAGATGCGAATATCATAATGAAGTCCTTGATCAAATACAATGATGATTAAATCATGATGAGATCATGATAATGAGATTGATCATCTAGAGGTATTTGATCTAAATGTTCCTAGTCATAGGATACTTGAGACGGGACATCAAGGATCCAGATAGACTAGTGTATGTGATGTCTTCTCATGTGATGAGGATGACCGATCTCATTGGTCATTAGTGTGGAGACACTGAGATACACATACAGGTGCTCATTAGTTGAATGAGTTCACTGAACTGACCGAATTAGAAACCCTGAATGGTATCTTACCGAACTGTCTATCAGGGTCTTCTATCATCACGGTTGCATGGTTGGACCTTTGACTTAAGTCGCCAAAGATGCCTTGTTGGGTGGAACTTGTGCTTTGACCATTGACTTATGGATCACAATTTAAATGGTCCTATATAGCGATGGATCGGGTACAAGGAAAATCCGATGGAGGCAATTGAGCGGACAACAAGGGATCGTCCACTCTCGGTAAGTGAGAGTGAATGTCCTATGGGATAGTACTCTAACTCCCTGGGCAGTGTAGATAGGATAATTGGAAAAGGAGTTTTCCAATTGATCCAATTCCGAGTACATGATCCTATAGAGTCGGTACACTAAGGAGTTGACAGTCGATGCCGTACTCCTTTCCGACCGGGACATTGGATGGATGAGGGTTTATATCCATGTGGTAACTGATGATGGAAAGGCTCAATGGAGATGAGATTATTCCCATAGCCATTTGGGATCATGGGATGTGGCTTGTACCCTTCATGATCGGTAGGCCGATTAATCTGTTATCGGATAATGGATTTAATTAAAATTAAATAGAATTGTTCTATTTTATTTAGGCCTCAGCCAAATAGGCTATTGGGCCTAGTGGGTAGGCCTGTCAAATGGGCGGGCTCAACCCATCGGCCCGTCAAATGTTCGGACACGGGCCGGGCTCAAGCCCTTCAAAGAAATTAAATGGGTTATTCGAATGAGCTTGGCCCCCCGCCTCTGTTCAATCGCCGGCCCGTCGATTTGGCCCGCCAAAAGCCCGTCAGCCCGTCAGCCCTAGAGCGAGCACAGCGCGGCAGCATCCCGGCGGTGGCTGGAGCCCTGAGCAGTGAGCACTGAGCAGCATTCCACGACCAGCTTCTCCGGCGGCGGCTGGACGCTGGAACCAACCGGAAGCTCTACACCTTCCACCACATTCTCAACGGCTTCGCTGTCCACACGACTCCATCTCAGGTAATCTCCGCCGCCCCGAAGGTCTCTCCTTCCACCACACGTCTCTTGGCTCGGCGGCGGATTTGGGATCTGCTTTGCCTCCCCGAAGGTGCAAGATTTCTCATGTCCGTTCTTGTCTACTTCTTTTTACCTTGTGGTTGAAGGGGAGAGTTTTGGTTAATCCCCGCACGATCCATTCGTTGCTCCTCCTCCACCTCTGGCTTTTAAACTACTTGAAGATTGATTCCGCATTTTCCCGGCTAGATTTAACTTGTGTGTTCTTCTCGTTCTTCTCCTATATTGCCTCATGACATATGCTATGTCGATGTCCGATAGTAGTCCAGTCTTGAATAGTCTTTGATCGGAAGTGAGATAGCAGCATTTTGTAGCGTATTACTTGTTGAAGTGGTCTCGTTTCATCTCCTTGGGGGTCTTATGTTTTGCATTCCCTCATGTGGTATTCAATCACCGCCACCATCTTGGTGCCCTCTGCAAGTGATATCTTCTTGGAAATGGCATCTGCGTACGCTTATTAAGCTCTAGGAACAAGGTACCTCGGTAGATCGGAGAGGAAACCATGTCGATTGTATATGCAGGGTCATTCGTAGCCGATGCTCCACTCATGCATTCTTACGTTAAGGTTTGGTTGCTGGCTTTCTTTGCTGGCTTTCCCCGGAGTTGGATGACATTAAATGTTTGATAATGGCCTGTCTCAGCCCAACTTGGCCATGACTTGGATCAACTCACTCGAGGTTATGCTGAAAGTCCTAGATTGGCCAAGTCGATAATGGCCCGAATTGGCCCAACTTGGCTTGGACTAACTCAGAGATGAGTCGGTCCAAGTATGGCTAGGATTGATCAGCCAATTTTGACCCGGTATTGGTTGATCAGCCAATTTTGACCCGGTATTCATAAACATTAGTTTATTAGAATTCAGATTCATAACCTGGAATATTAAAGTAAAGGATCAACTACACAACTGCGGGGATCATGGGATCTTTTACTCCGCACAATGCTTGGCATGCCTTTTTTTATTAAATTTCTTATTTATATAAATATAGAGTACAATACCAAGTAACAGTAATGATTATACTGCCAATACACTTGTCCATTGGTTGTAATAAGCATTCAGGTGGAACAAAATTAATAGATATATTATATAATCATGCACTCTAGATCAAGTAACCAGCTTGTTTAGGCGAACGATTTATCCGCAATTTTTTTCCATTGGTACACTTAACTAATTGATCAATCAGAAACTATGAAACTGAACACCAAAGAAGCAACATGGCCATACTAATCTTGTTTAATGATGGGCATCAACTCATGTCTTTGAGGCCCCTATGCCCTAGTTCTAAAAAAGTTTTCTACTTCAACTTGGGATGTTTGTGAACATTGTGCTTGCTAGAGTTGATGCCCTTAGATTTCAAAATTTTGTCATCAGATGATCAGATGTAAATTCACTTGCAACAAAGTGAAGATTTGTAAATCATGATTTGATAATGCATTTCTTATGGTCGAGGAGTCGCTTATTCATGGTGTTGGGTATCTTCCTCTTTGGCCTGTATCTGATGGTTCATACCATAGACTATCAGATATTTGTGTCAATCGAAGGCTAATCAAATTTGGATTTTTTAAGTGATGTGATGACTAGTTTCTTTCAGAGCTTGATTATCAGAATGAAGTTGATTGTTATTACATATATGGAAGTTTTGGTTACCCTTACTTCACTACGGTAAGCTGGTAACTATTATAAAGAAGTTTGAGGCATGCTTGATAGTTCGTAAAAACTATTAGTGTCGGCCGATCTATCATATACATCACCAAAGTATTCCGGATTACACAATAATCTAGAAACGACTTCATTACTTGTGATTTGTGGTGATTTGTGAATAAACATTTAAGCTTTCTTTGCCGGCTTTCCCGGCCATGTTGCCTATCTTCGGGAGAATTTCCGGATCTTTGACACTATCTTTATGTAATCGTAGTGCTTCCTCTCTACTACTACCGAGACCCCCTTATTTCTTTTCTTTATGTAATCGCTATGAACCTATCCCGAATACTCAAATATTTTAGTCCCGAATATTATTTTTCTTTCAAACCCATGCTTTATCACTAACCCATCCGTGGTCTATCGTATTTATTTAGTTTTTTTACATTTCGTATGGATTTAAATGAGAGTTTGAATGTTGAATCCAAAGATAACCGTCAACCACTGAACCTGAGACACATTCCTCTTCATCACGTCCTCGTAAACGAATTTCAAAAGTTTGGTTACATTTTAGTGAGAAAGTTTTAGAAGACGGGAGTAATAGAGCGGTATGTAATTATTGCAATGCCACTTTTACATGTTCAAAATATGTGGGGACAAGTCATTTGTCACACAAGATACTACTCATTGTTCTAAACGTCCTTCACAAAGCAAGAGCCCACGGACTAGTCAAATTTTGAACTTCAAATTTGATCAAGCATTTTCACGACTTGAATTAGCAAAAATGGTTATTATGTTGGAACTACCTTTCACATTTGTAGAGCGTATAGCATTTAAAAATTTTGCTAGAAGTCTTAATCCGTAATTTGACAAGCAGTGTCTCGAAACACAATGAAGGCTGATTGTGAAAAAATATACGAGAATGAGAGAGAGAAGTTGAGAAAAATATTGATTAATGAATGTGGAAGGTTAAGTCTTACTTCAGATTTATGGACATCAAATCAAACATTGGGATATATGAGTATCACGGGTCATTTTGTTGATCTTGAGTGGAAATTACATAAGCGAGTTATTGAATTTCTGATGGTTGAATCACCACACACTGGCTCTTCACTTGCAAAAGTTCTTTTAAAATCTCTTATGGATTGGGGAATTGATAGAAAAATATTTGGTCTTACTTTGGATAATGCATCCAAAGAATGATGTACTTTGTAGACTAGTGAGAAGAAATCTTGTAGAAAAACAATCTCTTGTTCTGAATGGAAAATTTTTTCATGTGAGATGTTGTGCACATATTTTGAACTTAATTGTGCAAGATGGTTTAAATGAGGCTCGTTCTTCAATTTCTAGTGTTCGTGAGTCTGTAAAGTATGTTAAATCATCACAAGCACGAAAACAAAAGTTTAATGAAATTGTGCAACAAGTTGGATTATCTCTGGGAAGAAAGGTCTTCCATATGACACTCCCACCCGATGGAACTCTACTTACATGATGTTGGATGCTACACTTTCTTACAAAAAAGCTTTTATGGCATTGGAGACATGGGATACAGTTTTAATTGTGCTCCCACGCTTGAGGAATGGTCAAAGGCAGAGTTTATGTGCAAATTCTTAAAAGTCTTTTATAATGCTACAAATACATTTTCGACGACCGATGAACCTAGTTCAAACATAGCTTTGATTGAAATTTGTAACGTCAAGAAATTGTTGAGACAAGAAATGCAAAATTCACATGATTTTGTTCATGATATGATTGTCAAGATGCAAGAGAAATTTGACAAATATTGGTCAGAAATAGAAGATTCGCATTATTATTTGCTATTGCAACGGTGCTTGACCCTAGGTACAAGTTGATGTTTGTTACTTATGCATTAATGGATCTTTTTGGCTCCGAGGCTTCTTTGAATTTAATTCGTATTAAACAAGGCATTTATGATCTTTTTGATGCATATTCACAACAATTTGCTTCCACAAGTATGAATGAATGCAATCTTCAAATACAAGAAAATGAGGATCCATCATTAGGAGAAAATGAAGAAGTTGATATTTTGAGTGGGTTTGACCATTTTCTTCATTCACAAATTTTATTGCAAGACTCAAAATCTGAATTGGATCGATATCTAGAGGAGAGCGTTGTATCTCGAAGTCAAAAAGGTTTTACTATTTTAACTTGGTGGAAAGATAATATGATCAAGTATCCAATACTTTCAAAAATGGCACGAGATATCTTGGGAATTCCAAACGCTTCATGTTGCTTCGAATCTGCATTTAGCACAAGTGGAAGAATTATTGATCAATATAGAAGTTCTTTGTCTCCCGTAGACGGTAAAAACTTTAATATGTGCACAAGATTGGTTAAAAGATAGCATGGCAGGTATATTAACTTCTTCGTACTATCTTTTTCATTTTTTACACCAATTAACTTATTTTCTTTCTTCTAGAGCTCACATTGTCTTCAAGTAATTGAGCAGGAGTTCTGAATCAATGTCTGTTTATAATCTCATGATTTTCAGGTACATTTTGACTCTTTCTTTATGTTACCTTATTTTCATATTTGTATATTTTTATAATGATCATGCGAAACTTCTGTCATTTAGATATTATATATATTGTTTACCTTCTAGTGACAATAAACTTCTGTCATTAATGTACATTCCGATCATTTAGTCACTGGAAATCTTTAAGAGTGAGCATCAATTTGAAATATAATCTGCTTGTTTCTGGGTGCTGTAGGGTGACATCCATAAATTTGGTGCTCTGAGGAGCCAGCTTCCTCTGGGCTTGCCACAGGACTCACGGCCTTATTGCTGACGAAGAGGAAATATGGTTGCATGCTTGCTGGTTAGCAGCTACGGTGTGCTTGCGCGTTTCTTAAAATATTTGAATCATGGATCATGTCATCGCTGGCAAATTTAAGATTGGGAGGAAGATAGGCGTGGGTCTTTCGATGAGATTTTTATTGGTATGTTACCGTTCTATGCTTTTTCTGTTTTTCGTCAACCTTGTAAATCCATTCAGGTCTCAACATACAGAGCGGGGAAGAAGTTGCAATCAAGCTGGTATACACTGTGATCTTGCATTTTTCTCGTTGGTAACATTTCTTGAAGCCTGTACTTTTGAGAGGAAGTGGTCGTAGGATGCACTTGACAGTCTATTGCTGATAATATTGGCCTAAATATTTTGAACCTTTTAAGGTTGTCTCTATGATGTACATTAGTTATGGTAACTAAGGGCATTAGAAGAAAATGTTATGTAAGTCACTGTTAGACAGGAGCACAAATTTATATTATGCCTTGTACTTGATATGCAAATTTCATAATTCACTGGTGTCCTATTTTTCTATCATTTATAGATTTTGTGATCAGCAGGCATTGGGTCTGCCAAGAGGGTTAAATCCTATTGAAGATTCATGTTACGTTTGCTTGTTTGTCTTGTTCTTCCGAGTACACTTTTTAGGATCTAAAATATCTGAGAAAGAAGTGAGCTTGCTACGTCTCCTTTCTCATTTTGCCTTTTATGATGTTCCAACATTGGATTAGATTCTGACAATGGAGATATATATTTTTCAGCCGATGATGTGTTTGATTACACTTGTAAGCAGAGATATCGATTTAAATTTACATATGATTTTATAATCCTTTTATGATTTTTAAAAAATTTTACATTTTTATTAATTTTATGATTTTTTGTAAAAATTTTCATGTGTGACTGTTTTACAAAACTCAAGCCTGTTGGGCTAATGGGCTATAACGGGCTAAAGCCCAGTTACACAATCTAACACCATTGGGCTTTCTAGATGGGCTTGGGCTTGGGCTCTATGTATATGGGCCGAAGTGGGCCTGGGCCGGGCCAGCCCAAGCCCGGCCCATTGACACCCCTACTAGTGGGTCACACACAAAAGGACTTATCCACAAGTACAGGGGCATGGGCATAATTTATAGAGATTTTGGGTTTTTATGAAAAATTCCATAATTCTCTATAAATACTAATGGTTTTAGCCAAACCCCATCAAGACAAGGGTGAAAACCACGTCCCTAGCCTCCTCCCTACCTCCTCCTCTCTCTAGAAGGTGTCCATGGTGGATGGAGCTCCGTTCGGGAAGAGTTCTCGAGGCCGGCGCGAAGGGAGAACCTGCTGTGGATGAAGTTCGTGTGGATACTGCTGGAGACTGGACGCTTGAATGGTTTGAAGAGCTTGAGAAGCTCATCTCCTTCCTCTCCATGGGATTATATGAATCCCTATCTGGTATATTCGAACCTGATTTGATCGGTTTTCGGTTTTCGTCGTTCGGTTCTGATTGAGACGGATTCTAAAGGAACCCATAGGAATCGTCGCTTCCGCTGCACCAAATTTTAATGGACGATTCCTTACACTATCCAACCAAACATGATAGGAACAGACCCAATCAGATCCTATCACCTAAATTAATGACAATAACATAGCCAAAACAGATGTAATAAACTAGATAAATATTATCTAATCTTATTAACCTATCACCACACCTATATAACAAGTTAACTCAAACTGTATAACAAAAGGGTAGCTAAAAACATGCTAACTAAAAGAACTAAAATCAGCCAACAAACTACTAAATTAACATGATAAAGATGATATAATAATCTCCCTAACAAGAGCCCTATTACGCACAACAAAGAACAACTCGACTAACCACGCTAGTTAACCGTGATATACAACGCTAAACCGGCTAATTAAATCAATAATAATCACTACAAGTCATGGAGGATTAAATAGGAATTTAATGGTAATTAATAGACACGTCAAGGATGCCTACCTGAACAGCACTGGAAAAACTCAAGGATCGGCGGCCAAATATGATACCAGACGACGGCAACATGGTGAACAAACCAAACCTCTCAAACAAAGTATCTTCTTCTACCAAAGTTGCTGGAAATAAGAGGGTTAAATCATCGGATCACGAGAGAGAGAGGGGGAAATAAATAAGAGGATGTAAAAGAAATATTAGAGAGAGAGAAAAAAAGAGATAGGAGAGAGAAGGAGCTCACGGCGGTGGAGAGGGTGGGGCGCACGGCGGCGTGGCGGAGGGCAGCGCACGGCGGGCTCCCGCGGGCGCACTGCGCTGTTGGCTGCGGCGGAGGGCGGATGGCAAGGTGACGTCTACGGCGCACAGAGGTGCGGGTATGATGGTCGCATGGAGATGGCGTTAGCATGGGGATCGCGCCCGAAGGCGCGACATCGGCAGCGCTGACGAGTTGCGCAGGTGGCGGCTTCGCGGGGGCGCGCACGCAAGTGCCACTGCAGGCAGCGCGGGGGCGCGCACGCAAGGGTGGATGGTGACCGGCAGGGTGGCGCGAGCAACACTGGTGTTGGATGATGACGTCGGCGAGGCAGAGTTGGCCGGTGACGAAGAGAGAGAGAGAGAGAGAGAGAGAGAGAGAGAGAGAGAGAGAGAGAGAGAGAGAGAGAGAGAGAGAGATTGAGAGAGAGAGAGAGAGATGAGGCGATGGTGAAGGCTGCATAGAGCGGCTTCGCAGCAACACAGAGAGAGAAAAGAGAGATTACGACGACTATTAGGGTAAAAATTAAGGGAAGATTTTGATGAAGATGGGCTATAAATAGGAAGAGAGATTAAATAAATAATAAAAACATTTAAATGTCAATTAATAACTTTATTAATATAAAAAATTGTATATTACAATCTATCCTCCTTAAAATAAATTTCATTCTCGAAATTTCTAAACATTCTTGTCAAAATATTGGAGTTCATCTTCTACTAATATCATCCTCTATGAACTTTTATTGATTGACATTACCCTCCTCAATTCCAATTCATAACTAAATATTATATAATAATGATGCCCAATTCCACAAAATTTATAATCTAATAAAATATGATCACATCATCTAAGTATTCTTCCAAATCACATAAATCACCCAAGTTCATTATTCTCACGTGGATAAGGTGAATTGTTCTAATTATTCTCATCTCTATCATTAAATAAAATTATTCCAAAATTCCAGCTTGCAACTAAATCTTGATATTGGTTGACTAATCTCTCTATCTGCATATCTAACAATCTAAATAATCTATATATCATCTAATCTCATAATCTCATGGCCTTAATCTTGATGATCATTAATCCAAAATTACTAATATATCTAAAAATTTTGCAGATCAAAATGAAATGAATCAAGTATCCTTCACAAAAGTATTCAGTAATCCAATAGTCTCTAGATTGCTCAAATTAATAACCTTGTCTAAGATTGATAATATTGATCATCATCTATCTAAAATTTCAACTAGACTAAATTTGAAAATTCTACATCAAAGCATACATGAATCAACAGCTCAAATCAATCAAGGTGAAAATAAATTGATCCAACTAATATATTACCTAAAGATTGACATACCTCATCATCATCACTAAAATGATTGGGTTCACTAAATCTAAAGTTATATCATCATAGGATTATAGATATTGGTCATCTAATCCATGAAAGAGATAGAAAATTTCTTAACTATTCTTCTTACATTCCTCTTTCTAAAGATCTTTCCAAATAAATTGTCTAACTAATTCTTCTATTACCGTTAATCAAAATCCAGAAATCAATCTATCACCATCTACTCAAAGTATAAATTTAAGTATGCAAAGCCTACTCCTAGCTAAATTTGTAGATCAAGATTTGAAGAGAGTATGAGTTCTCAAATCAGATAAGTCAAACTCAGATCATGGCACATAGAGTAATTCTTGAGTTCTAGATTGATAGATAATGGAGGATAATCTGGATGATATGATCATGGTCTAAATTGGATTGACAATATATATTTATATATATAAACTAATAATAGGTCTGTCTGGATAATTATTTAATCTCTAAGGTTAATATCCAACATTCTAATCATCTCATCTCCAATATCAAAAGATTACAACCTTATGATAATATCTAATTTTTTATAAATATATTTTAAAATTTATATTGGTAATTCATTCTCTAAATCTAATATCTTCTCACCTTTCTCATACAAAGCTACAATAGTTTCATTCAATTCAAAATAGTTCAAAATTAATGCCTTGTTCCCATTCAATCTCATAGCTAAACTTCACAGAATAATGATACCTTACGAAGAAGTATATCTCAAAATTATTGTAATCCACTTATCCAATCAATGTAATTATTCTTAGTCTCTGTATCATTCATATACATATGATATCAAATATAATCACCTCATGTCATCTATATGATATAAGTTCATAACATGATCAAATCTCTAACTTCCAACAAAATAATCTTAATAAGTCAACTACTCCTAACATTATTAATATCACTTAAACAATAATCATTCTCTTATTATCACTTTCATTCAAACTTTAATCAATCATATCAATCACATTAACTCTTTGTCTAAAATGCTTGCTATCAAAGTATCATCTAAGAAATTTATCTATAAACTTCATCATATAAATAATGTCTATTTGTAATCACATATATTAGAAAACAATTCTTATCCTTGAAGAGTTTCAAAATTTATGAATATGTTCTAGTTTGCATGATTCTTGCATGATAACTCACCACATCTTACTAGAAACAAGGTTATAACTCTAATTCAAGTTGCTTCTAAACAACTAACAAGATGTACCTCAACTATATATCTTTCTAACTTCTAATTTGAGAGATCACCTCTAATGAACCAAGATCTAAACTCCATGTAAGATCAACATATGCTTAGACATAACATAAAACTAAAAGCATCCACAATCAAGATTTGTCTAGATTGATTAAACAAGAAATAAAGAGATAAATGAGTTCAAAAATCGAATAATGAGGATCAGAGATTGTGTAATGGCATGTGTTTTTTTTTATTTATTAGTGATGTTAATTAAGGTGTTAAAAAAACTCTCTCCATTATGTAGCACCCCCTCTCTCAACGTAACTCTCCCTCCTTCACTCTCTCTCTACGTAACACCCCCTCTATTTCTCTACGAAACCCCCCACCGTAACTCTCTCCCCTCTCTCTATCTACGTAACTCTCACCCCCCATCGTAACTCTTCCCCCCTCTCTCTCTATCTACGTAACTCTCTCTCAACGTAGCGCTCTCTCTCCCCCCTCTTATTGTTTGATCGGACAGCCACCATCCAGCGTTCTCTCCTTCTCTCTCTGGTGTGCATGCGGGCATCAATTGCCCAGAAGCACCATGCACTACGGCACCACCCTACACACCTCGTCCCTGCACAATCCGCCGCACACGCCCGCAGCCCTCTACCGTTACCGCCTTGCCCACGTGTGCCATGTGTGCGAACTCCATCACCCGCCTCGTGCGGCATCACCGCATCGCCAACCTCCCTCAGCGCCACCTGCACAAGCATGCACCCAGGCCACCGTCACCCCTTCGCGTGACTACCGTCAACCGGCACTCTCCCGCTTGAACCCCGCTGCCGCCACCTTGTACCGCAGCCAGTGCTGCCGTGTGTTGTTTGCCCTCGCACCACGATCTGCCAGCGCCCGTACCGGTCAACTCTCTCTCCTCCCGATATCTCTCTCCACACTCTCTCTCCTATCCTATGCACTCATATCTATCATCTCTCATTTATTATTTTTCTCACAGCAACTATATTTTCAACCCGATTTTTGACGTTGCCATCGCTGCTCCGTCCTCACCATCCTAGCCCCTTTGTGCTCTCAGTCTTTTAGAATTCGATCATTTGCATTTATGTCATAAAGATAGGTATTCTCAGCTACCTATATCATTTCTATATTTCAATTAAAGTGCAAAACATGTGTAGTTAAATCTTGGTTAGCAGACTGTAATTAATGAATTAGATAGTTTAGTTAATTATTTTTGGGTTGATTATATATTTAATCTCTACCAAATTTGGATTGTTTAGCGATTAGTTGGGTTAAAATTAGTTGTAGTAGGTTGTTAATCCCTTTAAATGTAGTTCTTTTAGCATGGATAATTGGTTAATTAAAATGACTTAAATCATGTAAAGTGGAACCAATAATACTTGTTATTAACGCATGGCATGTTATATGTTAGTTCTTAATTAAGGTAAGGTGTAATTGCATTAGTAGTATGTGAGGTTAGCATGTGTTATTTGATGTTTAGAAAGTATATACGTGATGCATAGTATTTTATTTGAGAATGATGCATGTGACTAAATAATTTTAAGTCTTATATGAGGTATACATTGGCATGTTGGTTTTTGACAGGTGAATGTGTCTGAGTAAAGTATGTTTTCAATTTGTGAAATGTGGTTGATGCAACAAGTTGCATTCTGTGACGAATTGTACTTGATCAGACTATGGTTAGTGCCCGTGGGCAGCGAGGATTAGAACAATCCTGAGTATCCTTCAATCTCGGATACCGCAGTTTATCCTAAGTACACCCCTGCCTAGGTGTACTACAGAATTTTGGTTAGCTATATGATTACTTCGTATATGTATGTAAATATGGTGCAAGTGGCTACATGGTCCAAATGGAGCATATGTTTTACTCAGACTATGTCGTGCGAATGATAGCATGTTAATTAATGTTGTTATAGACGTGCTTTGTCATTTCATTAGAAGGTTCTTAGTTTATTCATTTAGTATGTAAATGGTCTGCATGTTATGGTTAGATGAAAGGGCATTTAGTTACCAAGTTATTATAGATGACTATTATGTCTGTCTAAGTTGATAGTGTATTGCATGAATCATATCCCATTTAATTAGTTGAGAGAGTGAAAGATCACCTTATTTACATAATGAGAGATTAGAAAATAGCCCTATCTATATGGTATATAATCTGAATTTCGGGTTTGGTATATCATATTATCATTTAGGAATCAAAGGATTGTAGGGTAGAGAAGGGTTATAAGTCCTACTGGATCTTTGTAACTCACCCCTTTCCTTTAATAATGTTTTTTAGCAGATTTCGAGGAGTCACTACCTGAGGAAGAATTTGAGGAGGATCCTACTCTTGGAGACCCAGAAGGTGAGAATTTTGGCAAAGAGTGACTATCTTTATCTTTAGGTTGTTGTGTGGTTGTTTAAGTTGTTAAACTTTTATTAAGGTGAGCTTATCTATTGGTGGTTTACTTAAGACTACTAGTTTAAGACTTGCTAAGCTGATGGATCGACTTAGTTGTGTTGTCTTTAGACAAGTTTGTTCTCCAGGTTAGTTAGTTTAATTTTCATATTTTAATTTACCTATCTCGGCATCGGATTTTCCGCTGCACTATATTTTTCGGGTCGTGACAGGAGTTGGTATCAGAGCAATTCCCAACCTAAGGATCTTTATGAATATGCCTAGGTTATTTATTTTAGAAATGGAGAACTATTTATGTTTTGGAATTAGTTGATTTAAAGCATGCCTTTGAGAGTGGATGTTGTATACTCTGATTAAGCATATGAGTTGGTGATGGCTAATGAATGTTTGAGTTTTTTTTAAAAACAGAATGGCTTCTCGGGGAAATAATCGTAGGTGTGATAATGGAGATTTACAGGATGTTCCTGTGACTGATGGAGGACAAGAAAATTGTAATTATGTTTCTGACCAGAATGTGAGGCAGGCATCAGGTACAAGAGGATTATTAGAGGCTATCTAAGGGCTATTTCAGACTATTCAAGCCCAAGTTCAGCTTCAGGCACAACAAGGAGTGGCACAACAAGTGCAAGGAAGGGTGGATCATCCACAGGGCAGTACTTTGGAAGAATTCAGAAAGATGAACCTGATAGAAATGTATGCCCTACAAGCCAATCATATATGATATGATTCAATATTTCTAGGAATATCTCATTCAATTAAATAGGCAAAACTTCATTACTAGCTATTATTAGAAGCGTATATCGTAATGAAGTCCTTGATCACATGCAATGATGATTGAATCATGATGAGATCAGGATAATGAGATCGATCATCTAGAGGTATGTGATCTAAATGTTCCTAGTCATAGGATCCTTGAGACGGGACATCAAGAATCCAGATAGACTAGTGTGTGTGATGTCTTCTCATGTGATGAGAATGAACGATCTCATTGGTCATCAGTGTGGGGACACTGAGATACATGCATAGGTTCTCATTAGTGGAATGAGTTCACTGAACTGACCAATTTAGGAAAACCTGATCGGTATCTTACTGAACTGTATATCAGGTTATTCTTACATCTCAATAGCACGGTTGGATCTTTGACCTGAGTCACCAAAGATGTCTTATTGGATGTATCTTGTACTTTGATTATTGACTTATGTATCACCATCTTGATGGTCCAGTATAGTTGATGTATTGGGTGCAAGAGAAACCCGGTGGAGACAATTGAGTGGACAACAAGGGATCATTCACTCTCGGTAGGAGAGAGAATGTCCTATGGGATAGTACTCTAAATCCTTGGCCAAGGTACTTAGGATAATTGAAAAAGGAGTTTTCCAATTGATCCAAATCTGAGTATAGGATCCCATAGAGTTGGAATATTTAGGGGTTGACAGTCAGTGCCGAACCCCTGACCGATCGGGACATTGTATGGACAAGGATTTAAATTCGTGTGCTAATTGATGATGGAAAGGCTCAATGGATGTTATTTAACTCTCCAAAGTCATTTGGGATCATAGGATGTGGCTTGTACTCTTTATGATCAGAAAGCCGTAAAAACTGATTTCGGATAATAGTTTTGATTTAATTTAAAAGAATTATTCTTTGAAATTAATTAAAGCTTCAACCAAATTGACTATTGGGCCTAGTGGGTCACACAAAATAGATCTGGTCAATAAGATGAGGGCATGGACGCAATTTTATAGAAGTTTTAGGTTTTTGTGAAAAATTCCATCTTCTATATATAAATGGCTTATGAAGCCAAACCCTAACAAGCCAGAGGGCTGGAGCACGTACCAAGCATCCTCTCTTCCTCCTCTCTCTTCTATAAGGCGATCTCCCATGGTCAAGCTTAGATCTGGAAGGTTTCTAGAGGCCTGAAGCAAGGGAGAACTCGTCTATTGAAGCAGATCGTGTGGATACTGCTAGAGACCGGACACTTGAACGGTTTTCATCAAGGAGGAATGTCCTCTCTTCATCCATGGTGAGGGATTTTAGAAATCCCATGAGGTACTCTCGTTCTACTTCATATTCGGTTCCCGGTTTTACTCGTTCGGCATCGATCAAGGCAAAGATCATGGTTTTATGGAATTAAAATTTTTTCATTGTCATGTATTGATTCCTTACAGAACCCTCCATCCTTCAAAGGAGAAAGAGAACCAACAATGGCTGAAAATTGGTTTAGAGAGATAGTGAAGATCTTTAGGGTGATGCAATGTCCCCCAAAAGATAAGGTTAGGCTTGTAGCACATATGCTTCAGTAGTCTGCAGGAGCTTGGTGGGAGTCTGCACTTCGCACCCACTATGCTCAAATTCTTGAGTCAGAGATAGAATGGGAAGATTTGTTAGGGTGTTCAAGGAAAAATACATCCCTATGCACGCCAGGTATGCTAAGAAGTGTGAGTTCCTACAATTGGAACATGGGAGCATGTCTGTAATAGAGTATGAGGGTAGATTTTTAGAGTTAGAGGCCTATGCACCCTATATGTTAGAGGATGAGGTGGAAAGGGCAAAGAAATTTGTGTATGGGTTGAGAGGAGCCATTAAGGATAGAGTGGTTGCTACTATGTGGCCTACTTTAGCTTTAGCTTATGAGGCTGCTTGTAGAGTGGAGGAGAGCTTAGGTACCTATAGGCCACCATCACAATATCAGAAGGCACCTGTTCGTACTCAGCCACAACAGTGAAGAGATAGAAAAAGGAAGGGATTTGAGCATGAGGCACCTTGTACTTTGTGCAGGAGGTACCACTCTAGCACCTTATGTCATCGCAAGAGTGGAGCATGTTTTGGATGTTGGCAATATGGGCACTTGATTGCAGATTGTCCCACTCAGAGTAGAGAAGTAGCACCAGCGACAGTAGCTCCGATTAAGGAGGAGTTTTGCCCTCAACGACCTCGCTTTCTAGCCCCTCAACAGTGATCAACACTATCACGAAGGCAATTTGCAGCACCACAGCCACCACCATGGAGTGCTCAAGCCAAAGTCTTTGCTATGGAGTGCCATGATCTTCCTGAGGCCACTGGTGCAGTGGAAGGTACACTTTTAGTTACTAGATTCCATGCAAGAGTCTTGTTTGATTCCGGTGCTACGGATTCTTTTATGCCTTTCCGATTTGCTACATTCTTATTCAAGTTTTGCAAGCATGAAGTTAAAGAATGTAGACCACTTAGTGTGAGTGTGCCATCAAGAGAAGCAGTGCATGTTTCTTTTTGTATGCCTCTATGAGACATAGATATTAATGGGAATATTTTGAAGGCAAGGTTGTTTGTGTTAGAAATGGAGGGTTTTGATGTCATCCTTGGGATGGATTGGTTGGAGCACCACCATGCCATCCTTGATTGCTTTAAGAAGAGGGTGACTTTCCAGATATCAGGTGGTGACACTTTTTCTTACAAGTGTCCCAATTATGGCAAGTCAAAGATGTTAATTTTAGCCTTGAAGTCCTCTAAATTGATTGGTGCTCAATGTGAAGCTTATATTGCATGTGTCACCAAAGTTGAAGAGTTAGGGGTTAATTTTTCTTTGGGAGATGTTGCCATAGTTAATGAGTTTGTTGATGTCCAATGAGTTACCAGGATTGCCACTAGCCAGGGACATTTATTTTGCGATTGATCTTGTTCCTAGGGCAGCCCCGGTTTCCATCGCTCCTTATAGGATGGCGCTTGCAGAATTAAAAGAATTGAAAAAGCAATTGAAAGACCTTCTGGATCAAGGTTTATCCGTCCCAGTGTGTCTCCTTGGGGTGCATCAATCCTATTTGTAAGAAAGAAAGATGATTCCTTGAGATTGTGCATAGATTATCGAAAATTGAATCAGTTAACTATAAACAATAAGTATCCTTTACCTCACATAGATGACTTATTTGACCAACTTCAGAATGCAAAAATCTTTTCTAAGATTGAATTGAGGTCAGGATACCATCAACTGAGGATTAAGAAAGAAGATATATCCAAGTCAGCTTTCAAAACCCGATATGGTCATTATGAATTTTTGGTGATGCCTTTTGGTCTTACCAATGCACCTGTGGCTTTTATGGGGTTGATAAACCATATATTTCAGAAGTATTTAAATCAATTTGTAGTTGTTTTTATTGATGATCTTTTGATCTATTCTACCAGTGAGGAGCAGCATTGTCACTACTTAAGAATTATTTTACAAATGCTGAGAGAGCATCAATTGTATGCTAAATTTAATAAGTGTGCATTTTGGCTCAAAAGTGTCAACTTCTTAGGTCATATTATTTCTAAAGCAGGAATGCAGGTTGATGCAGCACAAGTGGAAGCAGTGAAGAACTGGAAGCAACCTACCAATCTAACTGAGGTAAGGAGTTTTCTTGGCTTAGCAGGATATTACCATCGGTTCATAGAAGGGTTTGCATCTATATTAGCTCCATTGATTGCTTTAACCAAGAAAGGAGTCTTCATGTGGACAATAAAATGTGATGAGAGTTTCCAATGCTTGAAGGATAAGTTGACCTCGACACCTGTACTTGTTTTACCTTCTGGTTCAAGAGGCTTTGTTGTTTACACAGATGCATCCAGGGTTGGCTTGGGATGTGTACTTATGCAACATGGAAGAGTTGTTGCCTATGCTTCCAGGCAGTTGAAGCCCCATGAGAAGAACTACCCAATGCATGATTTGGAGATGGCAACTGTGGTTCATGCCTTAAAGGTATGGAGGCATTATCTATATGGTGAAATTTTTGAAGTTTTTACTAATCATAAGAGCTTAAAGTATATTTTTACACAAATGACCTCAATTTAAGGCAACGAAGATGGGTAGAGTATCTAAAAGATTATGATTTTAGCTTGAACTATTATCCAGGGAAAGCTAATGTTGTGACAGATGCTCTTAGTAGAAAGAAGTTATTGGCTATGCAATTACATCAAGCATGGGAAGGTATGGAAATGATGGTTGATTGTACACCTATAAGAGCAATTGATAATTTGACATCATTTATGACACAATTTTCAATTGGGTCGGCTTTGGTAGATAAGGTTAAGGAAGCTCAAATTGGGAATTCCGAAGTACAAAACTTGGTTAAAAGACCAGATATTTCTATGTATGAAGATGATACAATCAAGCATCAGGGAAGACTTTGTGTGCCAGAAGACAATGAGTTGAGGTGAGAAATTTTGGTAGAAGCTCATAAATCCCAGTATGCTATTCATCCTGGAGCAAACAAGATGTATCAAGATCTTAGTAAGCAATTCTGGTGAGAAAGTATGAAAAAAGATGTTGCTGACTATGTATCTAGATGTTTAACTTGTCAATAGGTAAAAGCAAAGCATAGAAGGCCTACAGGACCACTACAGCCATTGGAAATTCCAGAATGGAAATGGGAGCATATCACCATGGATTTTGTCACTGGTTTGCCTAGGACAAAGAAGCAATGTGATGCTATATGAGTAGTAGTGGATAGACTCACCAAGGCAACTCATTTCTTGCCTATTAAAGAAGCTCAACCAACTGGGAGTTTGGTAAGAATGTATTTTGATGGTGTGGTCAAGTACCACAGTGTGCCTATTTCAATTGTATCTGATCAAGATCCACGTTTCATTAGAAGAGTGTGGAAGGGATTACAAGATGCCTTAGGTTCACAACTCAAGTTTAGCTTAGTTTATCATTCCCAGACTGATGGTCAATCAAAGCGCACTATTCAGACTTTGGAGGACATGTTGAGAGCTAGAGCACTTGAATGGCAGGAGAGTTGGGATTTACAATTGCCCCTTATAGAGTTTGCTTAGAATAATAGTTATCACTCTAGCATTAGAATGACACCATTTGAAGCTTTGTATAGAAAACCGTGTAGATCACCATTATGTTGGGAATAGGTTGGAGACCGCAGTCTCATTAGGCCAAATTGGGTGCAAGATAGCAATGAGAAGGTTAAGGTGGTTTGCTAAAAATTATTGATGGCTCAGAGTCGCCAGAAAAGCTATGCTGATTTGAAGCGCCGAGATGTGCAGTTTGAAGAAAGGGACCATATATTTATGAAAGTCTCTCCTTCTAGAGGTGTTATTAGATTTAGTCAGCGTGGAAAATTAAATCCTAGATATGTTGGGCCATTTCAGGTTGAGAAGCACATTGGAGAAGTTGCTTATAGGTTGCCTTGCCCCTAGCTATGGCAAGGATACACCTAGTCTTCCATGTCTCTTTACCTTAAAAATATGTGGCAGACCCAACCCATGTGATTGATTTTAAAAAGATCAATGTGTAGCTGAATTTGACCTATGATGAGAGGCCAATTCGAATCACAGACCGTATGGTGAAGAAATTAAAAAGGAAACTCATTCCAATGGTTAAGGTGTTATGGAAGCATCACCCTTTGGAGGAGTCGACATGGGAAGTAGAAGCGGACATGAGGCATCTCCACCCTACACTCTTTGGTAAGTTTGTTTAGAAATTTCAAGGACAAAATTTTATTTTAAGTGGGTAGATTGTAATGTCGAGTGTTTTTTTTTTATTTATTAGTGATGTTAATTAAAGGGTTAAAAAAACTCTTTCCATTATGTAACACCCCCTCTCTCTATGTAACTCTCCCTCCTTCACTCTCTCTTACTACGTAACACCCCTCCCTCTCTCTACGAAACCCCCCACCATAACTCTCCCCCTCTATATCTACATAACTCTCACCCCCACCGTAACTCCCCCTCTCTATCTACATAACTCTCACCCCCCCACCATAACTCTTCCCCCTCTCTCTCTAAGTAACCCCCTCTCATTGTAGCACTCTCTCTCCCCTTTTCTTCTTATATTGTTTGATCGGACAGCCACCATCCAATGCTCCCTCCTTCTCTCTCCAGTGTGCATGCAGGCATCAGCTGCCCAGAAGCACCACGCACCACAGCACCACCTTGCACGCCTCATCCCCGCACATGCCCGCAACACTCTGCCATTACTGCCTTGCCTGCGTGTGCCACACGCGTAAACTCCATCACCCGCCCCGCGCGGCATCACTGCGTCGCCAACCTCCCTCGGCGGCGCCTGCGCACGCGTGCACCCCAGCCGCCGTCGCCCCTTCACATGACTACCGTCAACCCCCGCCCTCCCCGTGTGAACCCTGCAGCCACCATGTACCGCGGCCAGTGCCGCCCTACGCCGTTTGCCCTCGTGCCGCGATATACCAATGCCCCTACTAGTCGACTCTCTCTTCTCCTGATATCTCTCTCTCCATGCTCTCTCTCCTATCCTATGCACTCATATCTATTATCTCTCTTTTATTATTTTTTTCATAGCAACTAGATTTTAAACCCGATTTTCGACATTGCCATCACTGCTCCATCCTCTCCATCCTAGCCCCTTCGTGCTCGCCGTCTTTTAGAATTTGATCAATTGCATTTACGTTATTAAGGTAGGCATTCACGGCTACCTATATCATTTCTATAATTCAATTAAAGTGCAAAACATGTGTAGTTAAATCTTGGTTAGCAGACTATAATTAATGAATTAGATAGTTTAGTTAATTATTTTTGGGTTGATTATATATTTAATCTCTGCCAAATTTGGTTTGTTTAGCGATTAGTTGGGTTAAAATTAGTTGTAGTAGGTTGTTAATCCCTTTAAATGTAGTTCTTTTAGCATGGATAATTGGTTAATTAAAATGACTTAAATCATGTAAAGTGGAACCAATAATACTTGTTATTAACGCATGGCATGTTATATGTTAGTTCTTAATTAAGGTAAGGTGTAATTGCATTAGTAGTATGTGAGGTTAGCATGTGTTATTTGATGTTTAGAAAGTATATACGTGATGCATAGTATTTTATTTGAGAATGATGCATGTGACTAAATAATTTTAAGTCTTATATGAGGTATACATTGGCATGTTGGTTTTTGACAGGTGGATGTGTCTGAGTAAAGTATGTTTTCAATTTGTGAAATGTGGTTGATGCAACAAGTTGCATTCTGTGACGAATTGTACTTGATCAGACTATGGTTAGTGCCCGTGGGCAGCGGGGATTAGAACAATCCGGAGTATCCTTCAATCTTGGATACCGCAGTTCATCCTAAGTACACCCC
The DNA here is from genome assembly GCA_036172225.1 of Cryptocoryne crispatula var. balansae. Classification (NCBI taxonomy): domain Eukaryota; kingdom Viridiplantae; phylum Streptophyta; class Magnoliopsida; order Alismatales; family Araceae; genus Cryptocoryne; species Cryptocoryne crispatula. The sequence goes on along the minus strand of CM069927.1, from coordinate 21,285,479 downwards.
TGCCTAGGTGTACTACAGAATTTTGGTTAGCTATATGATTACTTTCTATATGTATGTAAATCTGGTGCAAGTGGCTACATGGTACAAATGGAGCATATGTTTTACTCAGACTATGTCGTGTGAATGATAGCATGTTAATTAATGTTGTTATAGACGTGCTTTGTCATTTCATTAGAAGGTTCTTAGTTTATTCATTTAGTATGTAAATGGTCTGCATGTTATGGTTAGATGAAAGGGCATTTAGTTACCAAGTTATTATAGATGACTATTATGTCTGTCTAAGTTGATAGTGTATTGCATGAATCATATGCTATTTAATTAGTTGAGAGAGTGAAAGATCACCTTATTTACATAATGAGAGATTAGAAAATAGCCCTATCTATATGGTATATAATCTGAATTTTGGGTTTGGTATATCATATTATCATTTTGGAATCAAAGGATTGTAGGGTAGACAAGGGTTATAAGTCCTACTGGGTCTTTGTGACTCACCCCTTTCCTTTAATAATGTTTTTTAGCAGATTTCGAGGAGTTACTACCTGAGGAAGAATTTGAGGAGGATCCTACTCTTGGAGACCTAGATGGCGAGAATTTTGGCGAAGAGCGACTATCTTTATCTTTAGGTTGTTGTGTGGTTGTTTAAGTTGTTAAACTTTTATTTAGGTGAACTTATTATCTATGTGTGGTTTACTTAGGACTACTAGTTTAAGACTTACTAAGCTGATGGATGGACTTAGTTGTGTTATTTTTAGACAAGTTATGGTTGTTTGGAGTTGAAGTTAATTTGTTCTCCAGGTTAGTTAGTTTAATTTTCATATTTTAATTTACCTGTCTCGGCATCGGATTTTTCGTTGCACTATATTTTTCGGGTCGTGACAGATTGTGATCAGGAAGAGTATAATAATACTATCAAATAGTAGATAGCACCATACTAGCACTTACTCTAACAATACTCAAACTATCTCTAATTCTCAAACTCATACTAGATCATCTAAATCTCACCTCAAAACTTGCACTCAATTTGTATTCCATCATTGATAGCACGAAAAATACTACTTATTCAAAACATGCTAAAATTATCTTAATTCTTACTCTGAAATTTCATATTGATAACCACATTCCTAAAGTTCATTTCCTTTGCATTTAAAACTAAATTCTACTAATTCATTTCATATCTTGGTAAATCTGAGACCAAAATCACATGTCAATTCTTTCTTCATACCACACATGAGTATCCTTCGAAATAACATCCAATAATAAATCAGATTAATCCTAGATAGACAAAATGAATCATTATAACCATCTTACATAGATTATACAATTAAATCAATTTAAAGATTCACCAATCTATCATCTATCTATTTATCATGTGATATAATTATGATTCTAACTAATAAATTCACTATTAATCCGGATCACTAACTATGTCAAGTCTAAAAATTCATCTTTAAAGTATAACCCAACCAAATAATATTCAAGCATCATATATCAAGCATTCGATAATCTGATATATAAATCAAGAATCATACCTTAAGATTGATAAAATAAATTCTTAATCAAGCCAACCCACAAGATCGATGAACCCTAAAAATCAGTCATCACAAATTAATTATTCAATTTAAACCTTTAACAACTCGATCATCCCCTAATAATCAAATCCAACAAATCCAATTTGATTAGATGATCCTATAAACATAAATCCAAACTCCAAGATCCACTAAATCTGAAAATTAAATCATTATAAAATGATACCTGTAATCTTCGAATGTAGATCTCTAAAATATTATATCAAATTTCCATGTCATTCAATCTAATAGTCAACATTAATTATTCTATCAGCCCAAGATCATTTTCTTCTAAATATTGATTCCGTCTAATCCAAATCAATATCATAAACTCGGGCTAGTCAAAAATAGACCTTAAAACCGAGTTAATGCTTTGATACCAAGTAAGATTAAATAAATATTTAAAAAACATTTAAATATCAATTAATAACTTTATTAATATAAAAAATTATATATTACATCTTTACCTGTCTCGTATTCTCATTACTAGGAGCTAAGTCGAATCAAATGGTTGTATCATTCAAGTCCACGAGCTCATTTATCCTTCACGAGCTCATTTAAAAATAAGTTGATCAAACTTGACCCGTTATAAACTCAAATAAAAAACATTCTAATAAAGTTTTTATCTTACAAGAATTCCTTCTAGTTTTTATCGAGAATCTCAAACTCACTCTTAGTCTACCACAACGTGCACTTACTCTATACCTCATTGATCTCATCCACTTTTTGATTAATTATGACATTGCACAACATGGTTTTTCTTAGTTTAACCATCAACTCTTCTAACATTAATGCCCCACATATTGATTAGATGTTTCTATAGTTGAATACTAATAATAATATACACTTTTACACAAAGTATAAAGAGTTTTCTCTTTGAGGGTGTATTAGTATTTTCCTTAATACATATGGCTCTGAGTAATCATAGGTTCGTTTATCTGCAAAATGCCTGTGTCTTGTGCTGAGCTTGATAGAAAATATATGAGTTTGGAAATATGGTTCAGCTAATAACATTTTGTGTTGTAGATTTGTCCTGCAAAGTTGTTATTAATGATTTTGGAAACATGGCTCAGCTAGATGAGATGATTGTACTTGTTAGCTCAAAGTCGGTCATCCAAGGCGGTGGAAACTGAGAACATATATAAATGCACAGGCTTTTCAAAAGGTCAGCCCCTACATTATTGTTTTATTGCCTTCTAAAAATTTCACTTTTGGAGTTTGTAAATTTTATGATAGAAAGGACACCTATGTTTTATTCAGTTACTCACCCATCTATCAATCCTTCGTAGTATATATATTTTTACCAATATGTATTTTGTGCATGATCTATTATTCTACTTTTTTAGGTGAACAATTTTGTGACATTCTCATCATTAGGTATATTTATGGCTAGTGTTTCGGATAGCATAGATTATCATACAGATAATCTAGAAATAAGTGCTACATAACCACATTGTGGAAGAAAGCTCATATCTATGGTTTGGTTGGATTTTGAGAGAGTGGCTAATGATGATAGTAGTGTGTCAACAATTTTTTGATATTGTGAGAAATATTTAGTTGGGGTAGAATAAGTGGTACTAAACATTTAGCAAATCATACTATAAAATGTGTCAATGCTCAAAGAATGAGGCAAACAAGAGAAGTAGAACTTATGCATAATGCAATAGATGATGGAAACAATACTTTTATTTTTGACAATGAAAAAAGTAGAAAAGATTTTGTTAAGATGGTTATTGTTCATCACTATCCATTCTCTATAAGTGAACATGTCCTTTTTAGGCATTACATAAAAAATGTCCATCCAAAAATTATATTGCTATCTCGTAATATAGTTAAATCTAATTGCATGAAATTATACATGAAGAAAAAAGAAAAATTTTTGTTATTGTTTAAAAATGTCGATTATAGAGTGAGTATTACCTCAAACATGTGGACATCAATTGGTAATGTGGGTTATTTATATTTGATATCCCATTGATGATGAATGGAAATTGAGAAAAAATATAATCAATTTTGAGCATGCTGAAGCACCACAAGGTCAAAAAGAAATTGGAAGTGTTAGTTGACAAGTTGTTTGGATGGAATATATAAAGAAAATTATTCTTAATTGTATTGGATAATGCAAGTGATAACAATAAGGTGGTGAAAGAATTGATAAGTGATATAGCATTTAGAAAATTGTTAATTCTTGATGGGTCTTTCTTTCATGTTCGTTGTAGTGCTCGCATTTTGAACTTTATTGTCCAAAGTGATTTAAAAGAGATTGATGGCATTATTTTAAAAGTACGAGAAAGTATAAAGCATGTCAAATCTTCTCAACTAAGAAAAGAAACTTTCATAAAAGTAGTAAAAAGAGAAAATGATCTTAAAAAGTCTTTACTCTTTGATGTGCCTACTAGATGGAATTCCACATATTTGATGTTAGAAACAACAATGTAGTTTAAAAATGTTTTCTCTATTCTACTCTTATATGATGCTTCTTATGTGTATACACCATCTGATGATGATTAGGAAAATGTCAAGCATATTTTAGAGTGTCTAGTTGTATGTTATGAACTTACTAAGAGACTGTAAGGAAGTAAATTTACCTCAACAAATCTTTGCTTTGGATATTTTCGTATCATTCACTTGACTTTAAAGCATTGGTGTTCTAATTCATTATCAATTATCTCTTTGATGGCTTTAAAGATGCTTACAAACTTTAAAAAATATTTGAAAAAGACAAATGCCTTGCTTGTAATTGGAGCTATTTTATATCCAAGGTTCAAATTAATTATGATCAAATATTTCTTTAAAAAATTATATGATGACCAAGCTCAAGGGAAGATAGAAGAAGTAAGAATTGGATTACAAAATCAGCATGAAACATATGTGACTTTTGATGTGGATACTTGCAATAAGTCTGATATATTGATATCCAAAAATAAAAGATCTAGTTTAACTACCTTGGTTGCTAGGTCAAAAAGAAAGGTGGGGACATCTTCACAAAGCACATTAGCTACTTTATATTTGGAATTTGATAGTTTTCTTCAAGAATCCTCTATGCTTTAGTCTGAAAAAAATGATTTGCAAGCATATCTCACGTAACCTCCAATTCAATAAAGTGATTTAGGTATATTAACTTGGTGGAAAGTTAACTCTTCAAAGTATCCAATTCTTTCACACATTGCATGATATGTATTAGCTATCCCAATATCTACTGTGGCACCAGAATCAACATTTAGCGTTGGAGGTAGAGTGCTAAATAGGTATAGAAGCTCATTAGATGTTCAAGTATTGATCTACACGAAGAGTTGGCTACGTGATGACACACATAATATTGATATAATGAAAGAAGATGCACTTGCTACTATCTTTGCAAATAGTAAGATAAATGAAGAGAATGATGAACTGATACCAGAGGTAGTTCATGATGACGATTCATCTACGACATCTTCATCTTCTAATTAGGTAAGTTAACTTTTATCATGTAGTTTCTCTTTTTTCTCATAGACTCAATGCAATGCATAAGTTTAGAGATTTCATATTTGATGTGTTGTATATATGAAAAATTCTAGTCTGGGTGGCATATACATGATCATGGCATTGGCAATGTACAAAAGCTTCATCAATAAAAGCAATTACATTCTCATTCCTTACAATATCTTTCTATAGGATTATTAGTTCATGGTAAAGATTATTTCTGTCAACATTTTGGTTTTCATTTTATCTCTTGGTAATGATTACTTTTTTCAACAGCATGAGCATGAGAGCATCAAGATTTGGTTTTCATTAGTGCTTTTTTTGCTTTAATTGGTATATGCTCATCAAAATTGTAAATTAGTTCAATGAAAATTTTGGACAAAAAATGTGACTTCGAGGGGTATATGCTTTCAAGTAGCAGGATTTTCTTACTCACTTCTTAACAATGTTTAATTCATTCTGTTTTAGTCTCTTCATTAGTTTATTGTTCTGTTCTTAGAGAAAGCTTGATTTCCTTTGCTTACATTTACATTTCATTCATACATCATGGGTACAAAAAGGCTGAAGAAATTTTCTGGCCTTAAGCTGATTATTCTGCACAGTAAAGAGAGCAAGGGTCCACTGAATGTGAGTGATCAAATGAATGATTATGATTGGTGAGTCACCCACTCAAACCTTGGCAAGTTGGGTATTCTATTTGATGCTCCTCCCAAAGGGATTAATTGGATTCTCTTAAATTACAGTTTGTATATTGTCATATCTTTTATAGCTTAAGTGAACATTTTGAAAGTGTTCCTGGATAATAAACATCACTGATCACTAATCAGTTTTTTTGGTTTAAACAATGTTTAGAATGAAGAAAGAACTCCATAAATGGTGGTTCATCCTTTTAGCTTGCAGTTTACCGTGGTAAGAAAGGTACATTTATGACTATTAAAGGGAAGCAAGAAAATGATATTCTCTTGATTAGATAATTGTTACGTTAATAAAGAGAGAAAGTAAGTATGATGGGACGTTTTCTCATGTTTAATTTTTTTCATGATATTGTGTTTAGGGTGCAAATGAGTCGAGCCGAATTGGGTAGTACAGTGTTCAAACTTGGCTCGTTTATTTTATGCGAGTTCGAGTTTGAGCTCGAGTTTTAACAAGTGTGTTGAACCCTTGTTCAAGTTTGGTTCGTTTATTAATCGAGCCGAGTCAAAGTCGAACTTGAGTAGTAGCTAGACTAAAATTCAATTCAGATTCAAACTTAAGTTATATACAAACTCATTTATAAAACACAAAATCAATCAAAAATTATTTGTGAAATTCTAGATTTAGTTCATTTATGAAACTCAATCTAAGTTTAAACTCAAATTTCAAATTATTTAATATATTTATATGATAATATATAATTATTAATACTCCTAATTTAAATTTTAAAAATAAATATATAATAAAATATTTAATCGAGTTACTCGCGAGTTTATCGAGCCAAGTAAGAGTCTGTTCAAACTTAACTTGTTTAATGACTCGAATTTTATATTTTGTTCAAGCTTATTCATTTAACATAATAAATGAGTTGAATCGAGTTTTTATCGAGCCAAACTTCGAGTTACTTATCGAGTGTATTAGTTCATTTGCACCCCTAACAGTGCTACATAGTTGGGTGCTTAGGTTTCCCCAATGAGATTAACATAATTTTCTTTTCTTGTGCTTTCATATCATATTCTTTTGAGAAAGATGATGCATATTATGAAGATTTCTCTTCTGGATATTCCCTCATTCAATATCATGTTTTTGAGAAATTAAATCTTTGTTTCTCTTTTGATAATAGAGTTTCTCTTTGATTTAATTTTTAGATAATTACGTCTATGTTACTTCACTGGAAGATGTTTGCCGCTTACGAGACATTTCTTTTTTTTTGGAGCAGAACAAAGAAGAAACTGTTGAAAGTGAGAGAAGAGATGAGGTGGTTGTGAAATGTTTTGCACTACAAGAAAATCGATTTTTACCCACGCTAAAAATCGTAGGAATAGGTCATTTTCCCGTAAGCAAATAGATTTACCTACGGACTATCCCATAGGGGGGTCCGTAGGCCTAGTACAAGTAGGGAAATGTAATACTTACAGGATATGTCCCGTAGGTATAGTACCGACTTTTACCAATGAACCGACCCGTAGGCACATATAAAGCATACGAATAAAATTGTCTCCCCATGCCTGATTTATACCTACGGGTCCCCCGTAGGTAAATGTTACATACCTGAAAAAAGCATTGCGTATATATCACGAGATACATTTACCAACGGATGTTTAATCGTAGGTAAATGTTTACATTACAACGTCTCTTTCATTTACAGTTTGGGCACAACCATTTACCCAGCCATACAATCAACAATACATTCACAATTCTTGGAATCAACCAATTCAAGGCATCCACACCATTACATAAGTAACTCTCAAATCTGGCGGTGCAACCAATTCAAGGCAAACATTCAATTCGTACACTTGTTGGACTCACAACAACCTGCTAGACACAGTCACAACAAATCACACATCTACAAATACAATAAAAAATAGCATCCCAAAGACATTCATTAAATATTAAATTTACTTTGTCCAGAAACATAAAGTATGACATGTTAACATAAAACATTTTACAACTAACACACAGTACGTAGTGAATAAGATGTTAAATATACAAAGTTTTCAATTGTTCCAGGCTTCCAGCCACAACCACAATGAAAAGATCATCTATTTCCCACAACAAGCAAAGATCCCCCCACAAGTAATTGGACAACCCAACGAGAAGATGAAAAGAAGTTAGTTCAACCCATCTAGATAGAATCTTCATTCATTTATCTTCTATAACCACCTGCAATTGGAAGATAAGATTTAATTAAAATACATAACATCCAATGATTATAACTAATTTAAAGATGTAAAGTAAATTACTTACATAATCTCTCAACCATACTATGTGGCTTCCTATGGCATCTTTCATTCTTCTTCTATGATCATCCTTCACAACAAGAGGGGTATCGGGCTTGTTAACAAATGTGACAGATATTTCATAATAGACATTACCCAATAATCTCCCCATTACGTACTTTACCGGGTCATCACTGATGAGAAAACCATCTGCCACATATTGTCCTTCAAGATCTAGTAACTTGACCTTCCTTGCCCTTCCCTGCAACTGATAGTAGGAAATCATGTAGTCTTTTTGTATATTGTAATGCAGTTAAAAAAAAGAAACATAGCATCATTCATGACAGTACATAAACAATCAGAGGTGTAGGCCATCTGATTTCAAAATCATCTCCTAGTATTTAATAGAATTGATTAGGGGTTTGGTTTGTGGATCTCTCTCAAGCCCAGCATCTCCCAACCCCAACAGTTGCCATAAGAGATAAAAGGAGAAGGAAGCATTCCAACACCCTCACCTTGCTACTGTGCCAACAAAGAGAGAAGAATAAAAAAAAGTAAAGAAAGAGAGGTAAAACCCTGTTGTCTGGGCCTACAAAACCCCTTAGGGGCTGAGAAGATGCCCACAGTCTGCCTTGGATATCCTCTTGTCCGGGTCTATAAAACCCCTTGTGCAGCCCATCAAGATTGGTCTGAGATATCCCATATTCAGGCTCTGTTTGAAGCCTCAAACAATCCTGTTTGGATCCTATATAGATCTGAAATTCCCCACTTTCAAGCCCAAAATAAACAGCAATCTAATGCTAAAACAGTCATCTATGGAGACTCCTTGGTCATGCACCTAAAACCTATTCAAATGCAGTCTTCCTAAACCTGAATAAATCAGGTTCGATAATGTTTAGATGGGCCATATGAACTCCTCTTAATCAGCACATGTTCGGACCTCTATATAGACACCCAAAATACCACTATATAGATATGAAATTTTCCTACTCATCTTACCAATCAGATGACTAATATAGGTGACTGTTTACCCTGGCAGCTAGGATTGGTGCTCTTGTACTCCCTGGTCAACCACCAATGTTCCCATGAAACCAAGCCTAAAGGAACCCCTTTTAAACCAAAATCTTTTCTCTGCTGTAAACAAGAACCCCGAACCAGAAATCTCAGGGTCTAAGATCTGTCCAGAACAGATCCCAAAAGGCTAGGATCCCAGTGTCTATTCAAAGAGACCCAACCAGATTCAAAACCTGTCCAGGATGTCTAGAAAGGCAGAGGATTTGGATACTCTACTGATTGACACAAAGGGAAGAAGCATTCCAAATGGAAGAAGCCGAAATAGTCAGTGGACAACATGATGCTAGTGGGCCGCCAATGCCCAAAACTGATGGCAACAATCCCCCTGGGGTCAAGATTTATGACATCAAGATGGTAACAATCCCTGTTGGGCTAAAAAATGATGACAAGAGGCCACAAAGGCCAATGGAACTTTTAACAGGTCATTAAGGCCATTGGACATTAAAAATCAACTTTTAAAACACTGAAACAAAAAAACAAATCTAATTTGGACGGACACATGAGCATACCTTAAGTGATACATAGAGAGAGGTGTTCCATCAAGTTCAGACCAATCAGAAAAAAAGTCAAATCCCCAATGTTTAAAATCCCAAACCAAAAACTTGGAAGGCAAAGTAAGTTTATCCTAATTAGAGATGTTGCTGTCAATTTAATTTTGGCAACTTGATAGTTAAGCATAAGTGGAATAAATACCTTATCTTCAGCTGACGTTGACAACTTGCTTGCGGCCGAAGAGCGCAATCCAGACTGTAAAAGATTCAAAAGAAAACAAAATTTTATATGTAATGTACATCAATATGAGTGATGAGAAAAATTATCTACCTCTTGGGGCTTTGCCTCAAGCTTAGCAACTTTGGATTCTAAAACTTGCAGACGTTCATATAACTTTTTGTTTTCAGATTTTGAAGTTTCAACTTTATCTTTCCAAAGATGGTGAGGTGAAGGTGCAGTGCCAATACCCCTAACTCTCCCCTTTTTGTCCCCTCCGAGGACTTTAGTGAATACATCACATTTTGATGCCAATGGAACTGAACTAGTAGATGGTTGAGATTCTTCGTAGGCTTTAAGTTTCCCTCACATAGAACATAAATGTATTTAAAGAAGATATATGATGGCAAGCATAACAGAATATAATGAAATCACTATATACTTACTATTACAAGGGCACATTCTTCATTAACTGCCTTTCCATCTTTCCTCGTATGTGTTATAATAAAAATATCCGTTCTATCCACATTGCCACCGGTTTTAGCAGCCTGATATTTTACACATACGAGCATAACAATTAGGCCAGAATAGTTATACCGAAAGATTGTTATTATAACATGGTGATAAGATAAGAGACATTAACCTCCTCTTTCCTGATATCTGCGAAAGATTTACTGCCAGCACAATGGAAAATCTTTTGTAGTCCTTTGTTCTTTTGGTTACCCTCACTTCTTTTCTATAAAGTTAAACATTTACAATTAGGCTATTTATTGAATCATCAGTGAAAATATCTTTAAAAAAATCACCTTGAATTTAGCAGAACACCATGTGGTCTTTGCTGCCTCCCACATCTCAGAAGAAATATGTAGACCTTGAGGTGGCTCCTGTCCATCTATGTATTTCTTTCTCAGGCAGTATTTATGATATTTCCACTTCTGAGATAGATCTTTCATAATAAATAGTCGTTGTAGTTCATTTCCATCATCCACATCATACTTCCTCTGGAAAAATAAAGGAAGTAAACATCAAATTAATGACCTAACAAAGTATAACATCGAAGTGTAAGACAAGAAAAAGACCAACTTCACCTTCATAAAACCCCAAATATCGGCAATATTCTGCTCAGGCATCTTATCCCATGATGCAACGTTTATGGGGCATTTTTCACTATTCCTTGCAATTGTTCCCAAGAAGGTTCTTAATGACCTTCCACCATTTCCAATAGGTTGCCCAAACTCATTCCACTCCACAGAAATGACTTTGCCATCCTCCAATGCCAACACATCCCGACAATATGTGCGGCCCCGTGATCTCTTCACCTAAACATCACCTGCATCAAGAACATCTTCCGAAATACCTTCCTTTTTAAGGGCATTTCCATTTGATTCTCTTGATTTTGTCGAAGAGGATATTGAAGCATCAGGTGAGGAGATAAACATATCTCCCTGTTGAGCATAGGCAATGACTTTGTTGATAAATGTGTCCATCTCAGCATACCCAAACCAGTCTTTGGAAATCTGCAAGAAATTACGCAAATTAGCAATCCATGAATATGGCTGAATATAGGATTGAAAATCGGACAAACTGATGAGTTAAATATCCGTACAAAGTATGGATATTCTGAACGAGAAAATGTATCCGGAGCATTCTTTAAAAAGAGATATGAATAGTATAATACGAAAAATCCACACTCTAAGTCATCCCGTTGTCGGGGTACCTAAAAGATACAAATGTCATTGCACTTAAGAAATGAGAAACGAGGTAAAATAGATAAATCAATGCCCTTTCAAGTAGTACATTGGGTATATAAAAGGGGATAGAGGCAAGGCTCTTCTTTTTGACCATCTTCCCCTCTGATTGGTGCAAATCCTTCAAGAATCTAAAATAAAGAATAGTGTTGTCACCACATTTTTTTACTTGAAAAGCAAACACAAAATATAAAGTGTTTGAACTTTTACCTTCTTATGACAGGCTCTTGCTTGTGTGGCTCAGTCAAGATGAGAGAATCAAATAGAATCATACAAGGGCCAAAGTTAGACGTAAAAGAATTAGCAAGATTACATAGCAAGAGCAATCTCCAATGTCCCCTGGAAATATACTTCTCATTAGTAAGTAAGAAATGAAAATACATGAACTTGACATCTACTATCATGTACATACCCATCAACAATGAGAATAATGACATAAGTCTTTGCGAACACCTCTTTATCCCTTACTGTCTCTATAATCCTACGGCTGCCATTAAGGTACATAGAAAATAAAAGACAAGCCTACTATTGTTGCATTAGTGCTATGGGTCATGCGTAGTTGGACACACATATGGCTGAAAAAAGGAAATGGATAAAAATTTAGAAAATGTGCTAAGAAATAACTGCAGTAAATCCAACCCTTCCTGAAATCTGTCCAAAATTGAAAGAAATGATTAATAAGCGTCAATGCAAATAAAGACAAGAAAAAATAGTTAAACAAATGGTTTTCTAGATGACTATACAACCCCGATGTATTTTTTCTCATAAATACATCAGAAAGTAGTCACTCAATGGAAACATACAACCCCTCCAAAATGTGACAAGAACCTCCTCTGCATAAAAAAAAAACATGTGAGAAACAACTATGTTTTTAAAAATGTTCCATGTGTAAAAGTGAACTTTGATTGCTTTACGCAAGACGGTTTCTTGTAAGTAATAACAATTATATGACTTCAAATTAAGGAAATATTCCGGAAGATTATGTACTCCATAAAGTTCTGAAAAAGATCGGAGTCCATCTTCTTCTTCACCGACTTTGGAAGATCATAGATTTCTGCAATGTGCTTTATTTTTTTGGGGAGTGTGTTAACATCTGAGCTTCCAGGCCCCCACAAGCCTTTCTCCTTTGAGCTTGCACATTCCGACTTGTAAGATAGATTTTCCATGATCTTCTTTCTCTTGTTTGCATAATAAAACAAACGGGTAGAAAACAACTGATGGTTGACAAAGAGATTACCCCTCACTGTATCATCCACTGATCAACACAAAAAATGAGGACAAAACAAATCAAGTGGAGGCAAAGAGATTACATAACAAACATTATGTTTCATCCACCGATAAAGTCAAAACAAGTCCACTAAAAACGACAGAAAACCTCAACTAATAAAGGTAGCATTATGTTTGTAAAATAAGGAGGTGACCAGTGTAAAATAGAAAATAAAAATAAAGAGTTCATCCAGCACATTAATCTGCAAGACTGATAGCCAAATGTCTATGTCATTCCATCAAAACCATTTTCAACCGAGAGGTAGGTCCCAAAGTGGCAGGTAAGAGATAGACAAACCAACCTACAAAAAGAAATTGGTGGTTAGAAACTATTAATATTCTAGATAAACCTGCAAATTAAGACAATCTCTGCTATTATTTGAGTTGGATTATATAAAATGTATACAATTCACTGATAGATGCCATTCGACAAATAGATGGCTCTGGTTCTCCTGGAATAAGCCACAAAAAGAGTGACCAGTACTTTTGGTGCTGCAATCATTTCATATTTATTGTCTATTGAAAGCCATTTCCATGAAAATTTCACAAAGAACAGTTGATTCTTCAGGGGCAAATACCTATGTGGTATATGATTACTCCGAATCACTAAGATTCAAGATGATTTGATGAAGAACAATATTCAAAGCAGAAAAGCTATTTCAATGGTCTTGCATGGTCTTGATGTAGAAATTACCTTTGACACAGCAATACATACAACAAGCATTTAAACCACCAAAGAAGTAAAAGGTGCTACAGGTATAAAAGTTCCCTTTCCATAGAAATTACAAAATAGAAGTATAAACTGCCAAACCTGATCATAAAATAAAATGTTCCAATGTTCTGTTTAGAAGAGTGGAGAGTGTTGAAAAAGCACAAGGCCTTGTGTCTACCCTTGATTGGTAGCAGATAAATTAAGTAGGCCTCGGTTACACAAGTCTAGGTTCCCTGGCATCCATACCAAGCTATTTTACTGCTGGTTTTTACATCAAAAGTTAGCTCTAAATCTAAACATGAATAAAAATATATTTATCTTCTTACTGGCATGACTTTTGCCCCCAGAAATAATCTAAACATGATTTTTTTTGGACACTAACAATGATAAATGATGATGGCAACAAAATGCAGAAATTTGTTGAGTACATACATATATCCCTGCATCCATTTTTTTGGAAATAAACAATATGAAACATACATAGTAAAGAATGACTTACATTACACTTCAATACCATCTATATCAAATCTAAGGACCATTATCTCCTCATTTTCATCATCATGCTGGATGCTTGATGTTTGGTAATGACACATTGGCTGTATATCTTGGAATTCAACATCTTCTTCACAAGTAGATTCCGATAAGTTGTAAAAATCACGTGGGGTTGTCTTGCGAACCACAAACCAACCAATGTTCCTAGGATCCTCAACAAACCAAACTTGCTCTGCTTGTGATGTTAAGATGTAAGGTTCAGTTGTTCTTAATTTACTTGATGGATTCACTATTGTAAGAGGTCCATCATGTTTCACCCCTCGTTGCACATCTACCCAATAACACTTAAATAATACTACCCTCATGTGTCCATCGTAGTTGACTTCTAGAATCTCATCAAGGACACCATAGTAAGTAACATTCTCTTCAACATTTTTAGTAATGAAGGGGTAGTTGCTTTCAACATAACACCTGAGTTTTGGGTAACTCGTCTTTGTTCAAGGCTTCTAGTGTGAAACCTACTACCATTAACAATGCATGCATCATACTTCTTGACCACGTCACTAGAGAAATCTTTAATCGAAAGTAGATAAGGAGATATATCTCCCTTAGTAAACTCTTGCAACTTATGCACCTGATAAGAATTAACAAACAAAAAAAATCATGACATCATATGATCATAGAATCATTTAAAAATATAATTATAAGAATCAAGGATAATTGCCTTATGTTTCAGCCATTTGGTAAATGTGGATGTATGAATGCGTTCCACTTCATCCATGTGCACTCCAGGTGACATTTCTTGAAGTTCAGCAATGTGATCCCTGCAATATTCATATTTCATACATTGAATGAAAAGTTTCAATTGATGAAAGCTTACCTGATAAATTTGTTGAGTGCTGTACAATTGAATATGATAAATTTATGTATTTCTTCCAGCTCATTATTTTGTAGTTTGCCAATTGTACTTATCCCACACGGCCGACAAGTCTCCATGAAAACTTCCCATCCAAGGTCCACATTTTTTGGACTGTCTTCTACTTGTCGATGAGTCTTATTTAACCATGTTTCCACATCATCGTCAAGATATCGAGCTGCAAATGTAATTGTCTCTGCAACAATATAACCTTCAACAATTGACCCTTCTGGATAAGTCCTATTTCTCACATAAGACTTTAATCTGCCCAGATACCTGAAAAAATAACATCAATGAATATCGGTCTATCTTAAAGGGAAAATTTACATATAGAAGTGAATGTGATACCTCTCAAATGGGTACATCCATCTATAATGAACTGGCCCAGCAATCCTAGCCTCATCTGCTAAATGAATGATTAAGTGTACCATTATATCAAAGAAACACGGAGGAAATATCATCTCTATTTGACATAATACCCTTGAGACATGTAGGCCTTGTTGGTAAAAGTCTTCGGTGGAAGCAACTTTGGAACATATGTTTAAGAAGAAGTGACAAATGTCACTTAATGATGAAGATACATGAAGATTTGGGAGTGCTCTAACAACAATTGGAAGTAATTGTTGCATAATCACATGGTAGTCATGTGTCTTCAGCCCCCATAACTTATTACCTTTGTTGAGAAATCGCCTTGTAATGTTAGAGGAGTATCCATCAGGAACCTTCACGGATTGAAAGAACTTGAAAATTTTTTCCTTTTCTTTCTTACTACATGTGAATTGTGCTGGTGGAAGTAATATTTTACTTGACCCAATTTCTTGTGGATGAAGGCATTCTCTTATTCCCAACTTCTGTAAGTCTTGACGGGCTTTCAAGCCATCTTTATTCTTTCCTTCAATCGATAGAAGGGTGCCTAGTATACTCTCACATACGTTCTTCTCTATATGCATCACATCTAAGTTGTGTCGGAGCAACAAAGATTTCCAATAAGGTAGCCTATAGAAAATACTGACTTTCCTCCACCCTAGATACTTGGTCTTGTCCCCCTTCTTAACTCGTCTCTTCCTCTTACTTATCTTCTTCGTGTCTCCTTTTGCAACACGTGAATTAAAATATCCTAATTGACGTAGGATTTCATCTCCAGACAACATCAATGGCTTTTCACCCCATTCTTCATGACCATCAAATTACTTACTCATCTTTCGGAATTTATGGTTGTTTTCCAGCCATCTCCGATGACCAGTATAACAAAATTTACCACTACACTCTAACCAAGTTGAACACGTGTCTTTATTGCAATTAGGACAAGCTAATCGACCTTTTGTACTCCAACCTGACATGTAGGCATATGCTGGAAAATCGTTAATAGTCCACAATAGTGCTGCACGTAGACGGAATACCTCACCTTTAGCGGCATCATAGGTATCAACACCGTGCCAGAGAATCTCAAGTTCCTCTATGAGTGGTTGCAAGAAAACATCAAAATTGTTACCGGGACCTTTTGGACCAGAAATAAGGAGGCAAAGCAAAATATTCGTACTCTTCATGCACTCCCAAGGCGGTAGGTTATATGGTACAACTAACACTGGCCATGTACTGTGAGTGACGTTCATGTTTCCAAACGGGTTAAACCCATCACTGGCTAATCCAAGGCGTACATTCCGAGTTTCTAACCCGAAATCATCAATGCTATTTAATGTTTTCCAACATGGAGAATCAGCAGGATGTCTTAGCATACCATCCTCTTCACGCTACTCTTCATGCCATCTCATGTTGACAGAAGTCTTTGAGCATGTAAACAGTCTCTTTAACCGTGGAATGAGTGGAAAATGACGCAAAATTTTTTGAGGCACTCTTTTCTTCTTTACAACTTTACTAGACTTACAAGACTTCCACCGTGATTCTCCACATTTTGGACAACATTCATACTTCTCATTTTCTTTTCAATATAAAATACAATTGTTCGGACACGCATCTATCTTGTTATATCCATACCCTAACTTATCAAGTATCTTCTTAATCTCATAAAAGCTGGACGGTATTGATGACCCATCAGGGAGAACATCAATCAATAACTTCAACAAAATATTGAAATGCTTATTGCTCATTCAATCCATGCATTTAATGTTAATCAACCGAATGAGAAATGAAAGTTTGCTGAACTTTTTGCATCCAAAATAAACCGGTTGGTTGAGATCGTTTAACAATGCAAAAAAACTTTCAGAATCTTTATCATTTGTTGTTTCATCACTACACATAGGAAAAACATCAGCTAACATGTCATGCATATTTGAATCATGTTGGCTTTCTTCCAACTTAACATGACCTAGTCTTTCACCATAAAATTTCCAGAAATGTTTGTCTTTTATAACACCATCAATGTACAAGTGTTGTCTAACCATCTCTTTTTTACATTTATTCAAACATGTACATTTCACACATGGACATCTAATCTGATGAGTTGGTGGTAAGTTTGCAAATGCAAAATTGAGAAAGTTATCAACACCATCATAGTAACCAACCACATTTTTTGGTAAATCCATCCAACTCCAATCCATATCACTATAAAGAAACACACAAACATTAATTACACAATCAGACACTAGTTCTCATGAACATCCATCGCTGTAAAAAAACATGTATTACCTCATTTTGTGCTTGAAAATATTTGTTGACACTTATAAATCCTTGTTGATCACGCTTATGTTCTGATCTATCAGAATGGAAACATATTAGTTACATAGTTCATATAGTAAGATAATAAAGTCACGTACATCAAGCAAAGTCTTACCAGAATATGTCTTCAACAAGAAAGCAATACGCCAAACAAGACAAACAACAAACAATCTGCAGTAGAACCTGCCAACAACACACAAATTAAGACTTATGAATATTACAAATGAAAATCGAGACATGTCAGAAATAAACATAGGGCTCGTCTTCGCATGACTACCATGACATAGGGCTCGTTCGTAAGACAAAAGATGGCATTCCAAAGTCAAAAAAAAAACTACGGGACATGCAAAATCGACCTCGAGGGGGGGATGGTCCATGAACGACTAAGCAAACTACGAGCTGACGACTGAGGGTTTGTACAGACGATTACGTAGAACAAGCTCAGGATCTGTAAAACGACCTTTGCAAAGAGGAAGAAGCGACGGAGCTTTCTCGCGCATAGGAAAAGGAGACGAGACGGGGACTCACCTTCGGGGGCTTCTCACGGAGACAGCTTCGAGAGCTTCTTGCGGGAGTCGAACCTTGGAGGAGCAGAACGGGAGTCGAACCTTGGAGGCTTCTAGGCCTTGTTGACGTAAGGGTGCAAGGCCTAGGCGTTGCCGTTGGAGGAGGAGGAACCGAAGGTGCCGCGTCGTCGGAGGAGCAGAAGGGTTCCCACAGGAGAGACGGTCGATTTGGGGCTGAGCGCGATGAGGTGGGAGAGGGTCGATCGGGAGGGTTTAACCCGTCTGCTTCAATCGGGAGGGTCGATTTGGTCTATCCATGTGTTGTCAATGGACGGTGGAGATAAGGGCAAAAGAGATTAAATCTGAGCCTTTGGATTATATCGTAATGGACGGTTCAGATTGAATCTGTGGATATATTATTTACCTACGAAGCATTTTCCGTAGGTATTTTGTAGGTAATGATAAATTTACCAACGAAATCATTTTTAGTAGGTATAGGGAGTAAGTAAAAGTTATTTATACCCACCAAACCTAACTTACGGGGAGTGTTTTAGTGGGTAAAAATCCGATTTCTTGTAGTGTTGGTTAAGTACCGAGATGACGAGAATCACTAAATTTTGTAATTTTTATTTTTATTTTGATTTCAGAACATGATCTTTCAGATTTCCTCTTTGTAATTTTTATTCTATAATTTTTAATGTTGATTGCTCTGTAGCGGATGTAATTTTTATTCTGTAATTTCAGATCTCCTCTTTCGGATGAATCTGGAGTTAATCCAGTACGGTTGCCCTATAGGCTATAGCGAACGTCCTGTATCGGACACTGTAGTGGACAAAATTAATTCTACGATAGCGGACACCTTAATTTAATCCAAATAGGCAGATACCAATTGCGACCGTCGGTGTAACAAGTGAATCAGAATCCAAAATTATTTTCGGATTCGAGTATGCATCTAGATATGAAATTCAATAACATATGTACTTGTATATATATATATTTTATGATAAAGTATTTTAAAATAAAATCTAAGAAACCTGATTATTACCTTTGATTTTTGCAAATAATGTCTTGAAAGGTGTGACTATGGATAACAAATAGCGTAGACAACAAGAAAAAAAATGTCACATTTTAACCAAAATGGTCTCTTAAATCTTATTGGGTATCAAATAGCGTAGACAACAAGAATAAAATTTGTCACGTTTTAACCAAAATCGTCTCCCAACTCTTATTTTCATCGTGATTTGCAAATTTGTTTCAAAAATATTATCATAAAAATTGTAACTTTATATGCAAAATCTTTTTTATTATGCAACGAAACACAAAGTGCAGTTTGCTAATGAGTAGCTGCGTAGCACTGCCGAAAGGCCACCTTGTCGACGGGGAGCACGTCCTCGGGGAACGGGCAGGTGCCACCTTCTGCGGGTTTGCCCGCCAGCTCGGGGCACGGCCGGGGGGTAACAGAGCTGCTACTTCCCTTCACGTCGGAGCATGTCCATGGCAACTTTCTTGACTTGATAACCTCGATGGTGAAGTTAGATATGCATATGCCGGTGAAGGGAGACTGGTGGATGCCGCCGAGGCTCCCCGCCATCGTGACATTGCGGGCGAAGATGTTGCTGAAGCTGATGCCGGAGACGAGGGGGATGACCGTGGGGTCGAAGCCGGAGTCCGGGTGGGAGCCGTAGTTTCCAGTCATCCAGAAAGTCCACTTCATCGTCAACATGTGAAAACCTCGTACGTAGATCTCCTTGACGTAGTTGCCGCGGCCGACGGCGGTCTTGATGCGGACCCCGGACACCGAGTCGATGGCGACGATGTCCTCGGCGCGCACGTCCCTGACTCCCCCGGACATCTCGCTGCCAATGGCGATGACGGCACTGGATGGAGAGATACAGGTGAACCTCCAGATGCTGATATGCTGGCTGGGTATGCCCACGCGCGATGCCGTACTCGTCCCACACGCTATTGATGGCTATGCAGTCGTCGCCGGAAACCACGTAGCTGTCCTCGATGCGGACGTCAGAGCACGGGTCTGAAGTTACGCGCGTACAACCGAGCGACACATGTAACCACCAAAACAAGAGTTTGGATCGTCTCACGGGTGAAAAATTTTTGGAAAAATTGACTCTAGATCCGATTAAAAAAGTTAACTTAATAGTTAGTTTGTTGACCAAATATGTATAAGATTAGGTCAAATTTTCCCAATTCACATCACGATAGCTCCGATGAAACAATTTCCGTCGATCGGCTGCAGTCTATTTCGAAAAAGCCCTTGAACGAAAGAGAGGTAGACGGCTCGATGGGTGTGAGACGGATGAGACTTCTGGTGACGGAGATCTTGGGCATGCCTGCGTCACTACCCGAGATCAAGCGGAAGGTGGCCGACCGGAGATCGAGCAGAAGGTGGGAGATCTAGGGCATGCCTGCGCTGCTACCCTACCCCTAGAAGTGGCGACGACGGCAGCGGTGGCATTGTCGTCGTCTTCTTCTTGAGATCATCGACGGAGGAAGAAGACGAAGACAAGCTTGCTGGAGGACGCGCGCAGCACAAAGAACTCCAATGTAAGTTGAGGCACGGCCTGTTGGTTTCTAAGCACTCCTCCTTCCGCCCATTTTTGGAGTAGCAGCTAAAATGGGAGGGGGGATTTAATCTCTATTTTTGATTTCTTCGGTTGTGATGTCCTCGCCAAGTCTTCAGATCTATTGTGCATCGGTCTTCCTTCCATTTCTAATTTTCTACCGATGGAAGGTTGTATTGTTGGGGAAAGTTACCGGTTGGGGATTTGTATTGTCGGGGAAAGTTACCGATTGGGGACTTCTACTGGTTGGGAAATTCTCCCGGTTGATTTACTTGCAGCAAGCTCTGGGCTTTGGGGACGTCCACTTATTGGGAGTTTCTGCTGGTTGAGGACTTCCGGTTGGGGATTTGTATTGTTGGAAAAAGTTACCGATTGGGGACTTCTATTGGTTGAGAAATTCTCCCGGTTAATTTACTTGTAGCAAGCTTTGGGCTTTAGGGACGTCCACTTATTGGGAATTTCTTCAAGTTGAGGACTTCTACCGGTTGCAAGTTTATGTATATGGGTCAGTTTTATGTAAACGATGGTATGTTTCTATTTTTTTATATAAATGCAGGTGCTGAAGAGGTTTTCTGTCTAACGATTAACGTTGAACTATACTTCCTCATAAATCAGGTACTCTAAATTCCTAAAGTTTATCGAGATCCTTAATTTACTTTGATTTGTTGTCCCACAAATAAATGTCAAGTGCATTTGTGAGGCAGAGGAAAAGGGAGGTTAAATCAAGCATATTTCTATGGAGAACATTTCAATTATTTTCAATTACAATAGGGAAGATGATCTTGTTCGTTACAAGCCAAATATGTTTAAAGATGAAATGACAAATAAAGTTTGTAGTAGATGGAATTTGGATAGCCAAATTATCGAGTTTAAATATGTCATTCCTGAACAAGACTCATGCTCTATTCGGATCTTGAACGATCAAGATTTAAGTAATGCCATAGATTTGTACTCATGCATGGGGAAGAGAAACATAAATATTCATGTAGGAATAACAACATCTAACTGTGAATAAGTTGCTTCGCAGAGGTAATATCCAACCAATTTAATATCATTATAGGTGGTTTTTAACTACTCAATTAGTTTAACTAGACCTTTTTTACATATGGCCAACTCAACAAAGTATTGGTATTGTTTCTTTAGTTAGCACAAACAACCATGCTAGTTCATCAAACATGCGTTCTATAGACAGAGATGACAGAAGGGGTGAGCTTTGGAATGATATAATTCACTCGAATGGGCACATTTTTGACAGTGTAGAACACTTACGAGAAGATTTGATCAAATTTGCTATTGCAAGGGGGGTTTGATTACTCTTTTGTAAAACTGAGTTGGCACAATTATCTGTCAAATGTAAATTTTCCAATTTTCCATGGTTTTTACATGCTCTTAGAGTGGGTGGTGGCTCAAGCTTTGTTATAAAGAAACTAGTTAATTAACATACTTGTGGGGGAGGTATTAGTACTCAGAAGCATCCTAGAGCTTCTAAAAAGTTTTTGAGCTCATTGATAGTGAATAAAGTTGCTGATTCCCCTTTATACAGACTAATTGACATTAAGAAGAATGTTATTAGAGACTATGGACTTGACTTACCATATTATCAAGCATGGCTTGGTAAAGAAGTTGCAAACAAGCATGTTTTGGGAGATGAACATTGTTCATTTGATTCATTACTGTGGTATGTTGATGAAATCAATAATACTAACCCAGGGAGCATAGTTGACTTAGAACTAACAGATGAATATAGATTCAAATGGTTCTTTGTATGTTTCTAGGCATCCCAAGTTGCATTTGAATATGGATGTAGACCGATGCTATTTCTTGATAGTACATTTTTAAAAGATAAGTATAAGGGAATTCTTTTAGGTGCGATTGCATTGAATGGTGAAAATGAACTATTCCCCTATGCTGCTTGTGACATAGAAAACGAAGACAACTAGATGTGGTTTTTGTCATGCTTAAGGAAAGCAATATTACCATCTCGTCGAGTCACATTTATATTTGATAGGTGTAAAGGGCTGATTGAGTCTATTCCATCTATTTTTCTAGAGTCTTATAGTGCATATTGTTTACGCCATTTAAAGGCTAATTTTGCAAAGCAAGTTGTGGGAAAGTTTAGAGGATCAACAAAAGCTAAACTTTTGTCTTTGTTTGACCAAGCGGCATATGCTTACACTATACACGATCATGAGAAAACAATGTGCTCTATGGGTGTAATCTCACATGAAGCAGAGAAATGGGCAAGTGACCAAAACCATTGGGCTAATGCATATTTTCCTGGTGATAGGTTTGGAGAGATGTATTCAAATCCTGCAGAATCTTTCAATGCATGAGTGTTAGAGGAAAAACACATTCCCATCTTTCATATGATTGACCGAATACGAATAAAGATAATGAACATGAGTGTAAAAAGAAGGGATGTTAGTTCTTATTGGACTACTTTTTTATGTCCTTCAATTGATAGAAAGATTAAGAAGATGATGGACAACTCCCACGGTTATGTTGTTAATGAAGTTACAAATCAACACATGTTCATGTCGAGAATGGCAAATTTTAAAATTTTTGTTCAGTCTATTACCCAATGGATGCTTACAACCATTGTTATGACATGTGTATTGCTCCGATCTCTGATATGAACAAACCTGAAGTTGACTTTGAAAGCATTGTAGTGAGACCTCCTTTGACTAAAAGGAGATTAGGTTGACTTAAATGTGCTTGACATGTGACTACCTATTTAATTGTGCTGGTTATGTTATTAAATGGGGCCTGTGTGTGCCTCTTCTCTCTCTATACAATCTGATTGTAAATTTTACCTCTCTCCATTAATATACTCCCCCTTGGTTAAAACTGAGGTTTCTTATTAAGTTATGCACATTTGCAGGTCTGTGTACCAATAAGCTGCTTGTAATAGTTAGAAGCCGATTTGTGGAAGGTAGGAGAGCGAGACCAATTGGAGAAGTATCCTTTTGAAGTGGGAGCATGCCAACTCAAGCTTCTGAAACAAGTATTTGCACCTATAGGGGTGCCTTAGGTGTATGCTTTGGGTTAAGTCCATGATCACCTGTTCATATGTATATCTGATATGTGGATGTGTGCTACTATTTATTCCTTAGATATATGATATTCCAAAGGTACTATATATGCTTAGCACATATTATTTATGAGACTAAATTAAAATTCCTCTTCATTTTAAATTTGTCTGATAAATATGAAACATTAAGAATGACTCATGTAGCTTTCTGTTGTTATGGTCTTGATGAGTCAATCTTAGATTGGATGAGTTTGTTATGTTTTGCACAAGACTCATTTAGCAAGGGATTGGTGATCATGACTAAGGTATTTGCCAAACTTTGGGGTGGACCACTGGCATGGCCTTGTTGTGTTTGCCGCAAGGGTTACGCTAAGAATTCATTTTCATAACATAACAAGTGGAATTGACCTAAATAGAGTATATTGCTTGTTGTGTTTCACACAAGGTTATAACTCTAAAGGATGAATGACTAAGAGTTGCATGGGTTACAATTGATAAAAGTTACCTACCTATTAGGTATGTGATGACTTGTTGTGTTTCCCATAAGGTCATCACCATAAAGTTCATAGGGTTTTAGTCCCCACTAGGATTTCATCGCGATATCCCATCTTTGCATAATGAGGGTTATGCAAATTTGTCAAAAATTAGTGGGAGCATAAATTAAGATGAAATACTATGTCTTAATTTTAATGAATGACTACAATGTTACATTAATAAAATTATATCTTAATTGCAAAATGTGATGATAAACCACCATTAGTAAGGCATAATGGATGTCAAATAGTTTTAATGATTCACACTTCTTAAACTGGTTTAGAACTAAGAGAACTATTCTTATGGTTGACCAATTAATTATCCTAGTTGAGAAGTAAGTATCTTCTAGACTATATAATGATGTGAGAGAAGATAAGATCTTATCTCATAATATAATATATAAAAGATGCATTGTTTGGCTTATACTAGATGTTAACCTCTATGAGATAAAAATTGTAAAGGCAATATGGATAGATGGATATAAGATCCATCAAAGCTCATAGTGATGAGCTAATTAAGGGCATGATAGGACAACAATACATCTTAACTACTTCTTGTTGATGAGACCAAAAGAAGGAAGTAAAATAATTAGAAAGAAATAGAAGAAGATAGTTAAAAGTTAAAGAAGGTGGTCAAGATAATAAAACCCCAAATAAGACATAGCATCTTTCCATTATCATGATGATGATAAGTGGAAGAGGAGGTGCAATACAAAGGTGGAGCATGATAAGTTTCATGCATCTAAGTCATTGAAATTTACTTGTCATATATATATATACACCTAATAGTATTACTACTATATGTGTATATCATAGTATTAGATACTAGAGAAGCATCTAATAATATGAGATACTAAATATACATCATATATCTATAAGGAGTTGTGGATGATGATAAGTAAATGAATGCTTGATAAAGAAGTTGTTAACCTGTATATAAATTGGAGCAAAAGTTACATCATTACTAGTGGGAGTTACATATCTTTAATAATCTTTTATAGATGTCTTAATTATTAAGATTACTATTATATCCTTCAACAAGAACATTATATTTCCTACTTAAATAAATTATGATTTATTTTGAGCAATGGAAATGATAGATGTTCTAAGACATTAAGTGGTAAAGTGCTTGCTAGTGGGAGCTTAATAAATTGTTTGATCATATTAGATATGTTAGCTCACATGATATTTGTGGATAATCCTCTTAGGAGGAAATGGGTTGATTTAGATCAATCTATTCTTTAGCTTATTGTAGACAAGGAAAATGGGTTAATGAGTTGTTAGAACTCATAAACCTAAGTGTATGTTAGCCCATATCTATTAAGGGTAAAGAAGAATATTTCTACTTCATTATTTCAAAGATGATGTCTCTACGAATGGATACATGTACTCTATGAAGTACAAATCCGAGATCTTTGAAAAATTATTTGAGATTAAGAATGAAGTAGAGGTACCAATGGAAACACTTAGAATTCTTTGATAAGATCAAGAAGAAAGTACATAATTCACATATAATTGAAGGATAATATAATCTAATTTTTATAGGCATATCTTTGCATATTTTAGCTTAGTTGAGTAGCAAACACTAGAAGCTATATTGCATAGGACATAATACGGATAATGACAACCTTTGCAAAATTCCTCTTTGTCTATTTTTAGCAAAGTACTTGATATAACTAGTTTAATTTAATTGGTACCTCTTAAGTCTATTTTTATTATTCTATATAAGATATAGAAAAGGGGTTAAATCCTGACCTTAACATGTTAAGGTTATGGAATGCCTGACTTAGTGAAGTAGTATAACCCAAACTAGTTGGAATAGAAAACAATGAAGTGTTGGCTTGTGGGATATCCTAAGGAAGCATAAGGATATTAAATATACCACCCTTATGAAAAAGGGTAAAAGTTACTCATCTCACTATATTTCTAGAGGAAGAGTTCCTTCTTAAGAAAAATAGTGAGAGCAAAGTATATATGAAAGATGTTCCAGTCCCATAACTCAAGGAAACTTCTATTAAGATACTAGTTAATAATTACAATGGGAAAATCATGGGTCTTTTCTTATGTCCATTCAACCTAAGAGATATGTGGAACATATCTTTGATGGAAGAAATGAGACATATGACAGTAAGGATATTAATCTTAAGATCTATATAGAAGCAATATAAAATATTAATTCTAAAATGAGAATAAATAATAAAATCTGATATAAAACTTTATCTATTCTAATCAAGTTTAGAACTTTAAAGATTCACCTAAGGTTATGGTATACATAAGGTATAAATGGATTTCTAAATAATAGATTGAAGTGGATTTGAAGGTAGAGACCTTCAAGGCAAGGATAGTCAAAAATGATATCATCTGAGTCAAATTGTTTACTATGTTGAGGCTGTAGACACGCAATTCTGGCCTGGTTGGAGAGCCTAAAATTCTTGTTTCCATGAAGAATATTTAAAGCGAACCATGTTTTCCGGACGAATCAGGTTTTTGGCACATTCCGAAGAGGATCAATAGAACGATCGACCGGGCCAAACACCCTATATATGGGGCACCTGGCGCCCTATATATAGGGCGCCTAGCACCCTGTATATAGGGAGCCTGGCATCCTATATATAGGGCGTCAGGTGCCCTATATATAGGGCGCCTGGCACCGAATCAAATCGACTTGACCCGCCGATTTGACCCCTCGCAATGACTCGTCTTGTCGATCTGACAGACCTCATGATGCTGGCGCCCTATTTATAGGGCACTTTGCCGCGTGGACTTGCTTTTCGGAAATGGCCAAAGTACCCTCTTTTGGGCTATAAATAGACCCCCATTTGAAACTCAAAGGAGGTTCCAAGTCCGTACCACCTTAGAGGCCATCCAAGACTACGTTTCTAAGCCACCTGCACCTCCAACAACCTTTTAAACCGATCCAAGATCATCCACCAAAAACCCCAAAAATCTTTTATTTCTGTCATCTAGAAACATGGTTTTTTCTCAACTTTGTGAGCCTTTTTCCATCTTTCCTCTTTCATCCAACATCCAAACCACCCACCACTAGTCTCATTTGCATATTGGCTACAAGGAGGAGCCCTTACTTTGTCCCGGAAGCCGTCCAGCACTCCGGAGCAGCATCGCGAAGAGGGGAAGAAAATCTGCCCGAGCCAGACTTAGTGCCCCATATACAGGGCGCTTTGACCTTGGTCAACGCACCCTATAAGGGGGGCACCTGCAGCTAGCGCCCTATATATAGGGCACCAGCAGGGGCAGAAGCTTGTTTTGCAATTTTTGGAGTCCGATCGCCCGTTTAATCGAGTTTTTGTCTTTCGTTTTCATTTTAGAACTTTTCATCATGTTATTTGGCATGCATTAGATCATTTTGCACCTCATATATATTTAAAAACTACCAAAAATAGGGGTTGGGATTCCGTCCCAATCCGGTTAGTCCATCCCCTTTTGCATGATTCAGAGTCTATGTCAAGCGTGATACTACACTCACACCAGAGCTAATGATCTTCACTTGTTTTTTTGTGTGTTTCTACGCAGGACATTCTTAGGTAAACCGATTGAGGTGAAGCTTCAACCCGATCGGAAGTGAAAGAGCTCACTCAAGCTCTCCCCTTTCGTCTGGCCAAGAGAGGAGAAGTTAGAACCTAACAATCTCCCCCCTTTTTCCATTCCCAAAGGTACGACGGTCCAACCTACACTTTCATTTTATTTGCTTTATATTTAATCACACTTTGGAGTCTTCGGCTCCTGGTGACCACAACCACACACACTCATCACCACACCTTCCAACCTACATCTTTACTCGAACCACCGGCTCATCCGGGTGCCTACACCTTTTGGCGACCATGGTGGGACTACTCTTGCTTTAGTGAGTTCTTTTCACCTCTTTAAAAGAATGTCCAACATGCTCATCCTTACTTTGGCTCTTGTTTGAGTTATTACATCTTCTTAGCATTCTTATTTACTTGCTTGCTTGTTTACATGCTTCCCTTAAGCTTCATTTGGTTTCTTCCGGTTTACTTGCTTTCTGTGGGTCCTTCTCTTTTAAAAGAAAAGCACAATCTAATTTTTAGGCTTGCTTTATCGACTTACTTCGACTTTGCATCTTAAAGGTTATCTTGCTAAGCATCTTCGCTTATTTTCTTTAAAAAAGTCTAATTTCTTCTCTAAAGCATCTTTAGTTGAATTAGTACTTGCTTTCATCCTTGTTTGGCTTTACATCATTGTCTTGTTTACTTGTTTTCCAATACTCTATTGATCGTTGCATGCTTTTACTTTCTTCTTGTTTGCTTCTCACTCCTTGATATCTCACTTGCATTTAGTTTGCAATGGGGTTTCTTTAACTCCTTTAGGTCATCCGAGAAGGGAGGCTCTCTCCTCCCAAAGCCCTACACACCCAAACACCCCTCTTGGTGGTTGCCAACTCCTCCTCTGGGGATTCACTCTTGGAAGGACCGGGTAGCTTCCATCAAGACCTCCGTAAGTCCCCAGACGTAAAGGATTCCCTCTTCACTGATCGGGCTGGTTGTACCCTTTTATCCCAAAACCCAGAGTACCTATCACCTATCATTGTGAAAAGAGTGACTACCATAGATTGCTCGGCATTGTGAGAGCATAGGGTCCTACCCATTTATTTGAGTGGACATTATTTCTCTTAACAAGCCACTAATTTAAGGTTGAAACACAAAAAAATTTGCGGTAATCATTTTAAGTCCGTGCCATTACTTGTTTGCAAATCAAAATTGAAAACCAAAACAAAAATTTGAAAACACTTAAAAAAAACAAAAGAAATCTTTGCTTGAGGTTAATTTGCTTGATAACTTGTTTGTTCAAACAAAAATCAAAAGCCAAAAAAAAGAGGGAAAAGATTAAAACTAAAAATGAATTCTTGTGTTTTTCGTCATCTTTCCTTTGTGTTTATGAACTTGAGATCAGGGCGAGTCGTCGGGATGGCAGACCAAGGATACGAGCCATTGCAGCTGGAGTATGATCAATTCTACCTCCACCCGGATGCCATATGTGCCGTTAACAAACCCGAAATTCTCCCTGAAACCAGTTCACCCCGACTCCACCCGGATTCTCTGTGGGTGGCATTCGCTCATGCCGACCCAACTCAACTACAAGCCATTGAGGCCATTTTGAAAGAAAAATTTCCTGTCAATCACACCCATGCCGAGGGTGGCCACCACCCTGCTACCCCCCAATTAGCAACTGACCAACCCGGTGCACCAGTACCGGGCCATTCTCACAACGGACCGTTAATTCTAAACTCACGCCATCCGGTGGCCATCTTGAACCACCCAGACCCAAATAACACCACACCACTTAGGCCACTGGTCTACTCTTCTGCACATTTTAACCAAGCCTGGCCACAAGTGCACTACCCGATATACCCTCCTTGCCCGGTCGCTTCAGCCTATCCGATGGCCATGCCAGCAAATCAAGCGTCTATCCTCCCCCCTCCTCTCATCCGAGAATCCTCCATTGATCAAACTGTGCTTAACAAAATCAACAGAATGGATGAACAATATCGGGAGCTCAAGCGATTGATCGACACACGAGCTCTCCCCGAGATATCCCTTCCCTCTCTCCTCGTGTTCCATCTTCCTCCTTCCGAAATGCCCATTTATCGCCGGTATAACGGAAATGGGAATCCTTTCATTCACATCAAAGATTTCCTTTATGAGTCTATCATGTGGCAAAACGATCCGAAGGCCCTTGCATACCTATTTAGAAGATCATTAAAGGGCTCCGCGTTGGAATGCTTCTATTCACTTGACCCTTCGGAAGCCAGCAACTTTGATACCGTCAAAGCAAAGTTCTTGCAAAGATACCAAGATCGAGTCGGTCTTACCTATTCAATCACAGATCTTATGGTCAAAAAGATGAGAAATGATGAGGATTTTATAAGATATGCTGACAGATGGAGGGCAATGGCAGAAAGGCTGACGAATGAAATGTCAGAATCAGAACAAGTCAAGATGATCATCACTAACGCCACTCCGGCTCTGAAGAATGTGTTGGCATTACATCACCCTGTCACCATGAGCGAACTCTATGAGAGAGCACGGTACATCCAAACCCAACTCTGAGACTCTCCCATCATGAACCTCTTTGACCCTAGGACCCGAGTCACCAAAAAGACAACCACCACCGCCACTGGGCCCCTAACCGAAGGCGTGGTCACAACGAACATGTCAACATCATAGGAAACCTGCCCAACAACCACCAGCAGCAGTACAGAAATCCCCAGTATGGAAACCCCCGCCAAACCCAACCCGCACCTCGCCCTTAGATTCAACCCCAACCTTTCCGCCACCAAACACCAAACCAGTATCCCCAACAACCAACGTAGACACCAGTCCCCCAGCAACCTCGGCAATTGGCCGTGCAAACCTTTGCACCTCAACCACCCCACCAACCAACCACCTATAACCAGGAACCTCCCCCCGCCACCTATGTGCCACGAAGGACGGGGCCTAAGAGAAACCACTACCCACCATTACCGTACTCTCTCACAGACATTTTTAATGCTCTTATGGCGGCAGGGCAGATTTCATTGCCAAGAGAAAAGCTGGAGTGGACACAAAATGCCAATACAGACAGATATTGTTTATACCACAGATACCCAGGGCATACAGTGGAGAATTGCTTTCAATTTAAAGTTTATATCCATGACCTCCACGAGCAGGGAAGTATTGACTGGGGTCAAATGGGCGAGTACATCAAGGCAGTAAATAACTAGCCTCAGCAGTAGCAGCAGGCACCAGTCCAACAACAACAACAAGAATCTGGTCTGGGGATCATTCAGAACCCGCTACCCGCGCACGCACCCGCGACAGCACCAGAAAATCAGAGGGTTAATCCCATTCTAACCTCCACCGATGAACCCCGCGATAGAGGCCAAAATTGGCAAATTGAGGGACCAGCTTTCTTCATGAACATTAACCCTCCAAACCACGTTAACCGAACCGTTCACTCCATACCACGAGCTATACCCACTAGAAGAAGCCAACCACCAATCATCCACACTCTGTCATGACCAACCGTAACACCACCAATACAACTCCAACCAGGTAGGACCTTGATCCGCCCGGTCGAGCCACCACAAACACCATCACCATTAGGACCCATCATCGTACCACCTCGTACAACCATGCCACCACAACCTACCCACATCCCTACAACCCGAACTATCATCACTACGCCCCTACCTAGGCCTCCCATCATCCGACCCAACCCTCCATCCAGCTCTGCTACACCAACCATAGCCCCTCAGCTCACCACGGTGCTTAGAAGCGGGCGCATGTTTCAAAGAATTTTCCCCCAGACCGGTCAACTAGGACGATCACAAGAAGAAGAAGAACACCCAGAGGAACCAGTGCTAGGGACATGTTACAATTTGCTGAAGCACCTTGACAAAACCCCTGCGCGGATTTTCATTCTAGAGTTGATCAAAAGGTCCAAGGTTCATCAGGAAGTTCTTCAACATTATCTACAACGAGTAATGGTCAATGAAACGCTTCCTCCTGAGAAGATTGCATCAGTCTTGACCCCGAAAAGTGAACACCCCGCCCTCACTTTTACTAAAGAGGAGTTGGCCGAACCAGAAGCAAGAAAATATGCACTTTGTATCACTGTCAGCATTAACAAAATAGATGTCAAGTCTTGCCTAGTTGATACGGTGCATCCATCAACGTCTTGCCACCACAAACGCTACAATTGTGTGGAATCCCAGAAGAGGATATTCGGCCATCACAGATCACCGTAACAGCATATGATAATTCCAAGAGGCCCGCCCATGGCATGGTTACACTTGAAGTCAAACTCGGACCCCGAGTTGTTACTGTCGACTTCCACAATCCTGGACATGGACCCAACTTACAAGGCTATCTTGGGAAGGCCTTACCTTGAGGCATTAGAGGACGTAGCTTCAACCAACCACCAGTGCATCAAATTTCCTTTCAAGGGCCAAGTCCTTAAGGTAGTAAGTATGCCTGTGGATTTCCTGGTTACTCTCCCTCCTAGCTTGCCAAATCAACCGGTCTTCACAATCCTCGATCTGCCGAGGGATGGAAGGCAGCCCAGGCAAGTTTGGAGAAGGAAGAAGGATGATACCAAAACCCTTGGGTGGCGCATGATGGAAAATCTGGGATATCAAGAAGGCCGAGGGTTGGGGAGAGAACTACAGGGTATCATAGAACCCATCTAGCTGGTAAAGACAACATCAATGAATGGGATATGGTATGATGGGACATGTGATAATGGCCAAAAGATTGGTCAAAAATACTTCCAGGGGTGTCTGCACAAGTTCTTCGACAAGAAGAAACAATACAGATGATTGAAGAACAAGAACCGCAAGGACAAGCAAAGAGGAAGAAAGTGGACAGCCTAGAGGATGAGCCGTATCTCGACGTATCATAGTTATTCTCTGAAGAAGGGTCAAGTGACGGATTATTCCACAACGAGCCTTATGGCGATCAGAATCAGGAAGATTCACCCCATGTCATCTCCTCAGATCTAACAGACTCATTTCCAACAAGTCCACCATCAGATTCACCAGGTAGCAAAGATGGATGCTCTCTTTACCCATCTTTGCTTGATTTGTTCCCTTCTCCGTCAATATCCCAACTCACACTGGAAACCACAACCAACCAAACTCATTCTGTGTTTATGTTTAGTACTTCTTAAAAAGATCAAAAAAAAACGTCATGTTCTCAACCCAAGTTTCGATCGAAGAAACTTCCCAACTCACTCCGAAGGATGATCCAAACCGGGAGACCACCCAGTCTCTGATCGATCTCCTTTGCCCTTCATCAATAAATTCCACTCCCTCCACCTCCTCTTACTTTCCGTTTTTACCTTCTTCTTCTTTAGGTTTATTTTCCAATGAGAACAAAACAAAAATCAAGGGTAGGAGAGTTCCAGAAAGATACCTGCATCGGTTAGCTCAGAAAAGCTAAGAATGTGCCAACCTACTGGAGTATCTAGAAAATGCAATCCAGATGGGTGAAATTAGATATGAGGAAAAGGACAATATTGATCCAACTTTAGGGGTCTATGAGGTTGTATCAGAAAAGGATCCTGATACTGAGGATGAAGAGGAGGATTTGGCTGATGTTTATGCATCTGGTTTAAGGAGATTCGAAGAACCATCAGCCACGATGGACGAACCGACTAAGGAACTTAATCTTGGAACATCGGAAGATCCTAAGAATATCCTCATTAGTGCCAACCTCACCCCTTTAGAAGAACAGAATCTAATGGAGGTGTTACAAGAATACAAAGACACGTTCGCTAGGACATACGAAGATATGCCGGGGTTAGACAAATCATTGGTAGAGTATCGATTGACTTTAAAACCTGAAGCTACCCCGGTCAAGCAAAAGTTAAGGAGATTCCACCCAGACATAGCATTAAAGATGAAGGAAGAGGTCGATAAGTTACACCAAGAAAAATTCATTAGAGTTGTCCTCTATCCATGATGGGTGGCAAATATAGTCCCAGTCATGAAGAAGGATGGAAAGGTTCGAATTTGCATTGACTTCAGGGACTTAAACCGGGCGTGTCCAAAAGATGATTTCCCCCTTCCTCATATCGATGTTCTTGTTAATAACATATCTAGATATGAAACTCTATCATTCATGGATGGATATTCAGGGTATAATCAAATCCGGTTAGCAGAAGAGGATCAAGAGAAGGCCTCGTTCACTACACCTTGGGGAACTTATTGCTATGTCGTCATGCCCTTCGGATTAAAGAATGCCGGAGCAACTTATCAAAGGGCCATGGTGGCAATATTTCATGATATGATGCATAAATTTGTAGAGGTGTATGTGAATGATCTAGTGGTTAAATCTCGGACCTGAGATGAATATGCCAAGGTGTTAAAAAGGGTTTTGCAACGAGCCAGGGAATATAAGCTTAAAATGAACTCCAAGAAGTGTGTATTTGGAGTATCATCTAGAAAGTTACTTGGGTTCATCGTCAGCAAAAGAGGCATCAAAATCGATCCCAACAAGGCTAAAGCCATTATTGATATGCCTCCACCAAAGAACCTAAAAGAGTTGAGAGGGTTGATTGGTAGGCTACAATTTGTTCGCCGGTTTATCTCACAATACTCCCAAAGGTGCAAACCTTTCTATGAGTTAACCAAGGCGAAGGCTGAATTTAGATGGGATTCGAGATGTCAAGAGGCATTCGATGGTTTAAAGAAATATTTGTCAAGCCCACCTGTGCTCAAACCTCCGGTTCCCGGCAAACCCTTGATCTTATACATCTCGGTTTTAGAAGGATCTCTTGGAGCAGTATTGGCACAACTAGATGATGAAGGGAAAGAGCGAGCAGCATACTATCTGTCTAAAATCTTTGATCCTTGTGAGAAGAAGTACACAACCATGGAAAAAACCTGTGCCGCCCTGGTTTGGGTGGTCCAAAAGCTTAAACACTAATTTCTGGCTCACGAAGTTAATCTCATTACTCGCATGAATCCCATCAAATTTCTCCTAGAAAAATCTGTCTTGACTAACCAGTTGGCACGCTGGCAAAGCTTTCTCTCTCAATTTGACATCACCTACACCCAACAGAAGGCAATCAAGGGCTATGCAATTGCTGAACACCTTGCCCATCATCCTATCCCAATCTTTGATCCTATCCAATCAGAATTCCCCGATGAAGAATTGATGTCCATTCGATCTTCCAATCTATGGACTTTATATTTTGACGGGGCATTAAACTCCCAGGGTAGAGGGATAGGAATTGTTCTTCTATCACCCGAAGGTGTCACCATTCCATAGGCTTTTTAGCTCCATTTTCCAGCAACAAACAATATAGTTGAGTATGAAGCCTTATTGGCCGGACTAGAGGCCACTCACTTCTATGGTGTCACTAAACTAAGGGTGATCGGTGATAGCCAGTTGATCCTCCACCAAGTGCTTGCCAAATACCACACATCTCATCCTGGGCTCAGACCATACCAAGAACTCACCACCTGTTACATCAAGCTATTCTCCAAACTCGAATTCATTCATGTCCCTCGTGCTCAAAATATTCTTGCCGATGCTCTCGCTTCCCTGGCATCTTTACTATCTGTCCCCCTAGGCAGACAGGTTAGGACGATCTATGTCCACCAACGTACCATTCTGGCAATAGAAGATGCACGATTCTTGAGGGTTAAAGAAGAGTTTGAAAGGAAAGAATACATTGAGCAAATGGAAGAAGTAACTTTGGTCGAGTTGGAAGAATTAGAAGAGGGTGAGAAACCGTGGTATCATGAGATCATGAATTATTGTCAAGATCAGACATATCCACCGGGATCAACTGCCGAAGAGAAAAGAGCCATAAGAAGAGTCTCCCAGAGATACACTATCTTAGGAGGATTGCTTTATAAAAGGAGTCTGGCCGGCATTCTATTAAGATGCGTAGATGAAGAAGAGGCTGAATTGGCGCTTAAAGAAGTACATTCCGGAGTATGTGGAGGCCATGTAAATGCTTAAGCCCTCGCCAAGAAGAACATCAGGCAAGGGTATTATTGGCCTACTTTGGAAGAAGATTGCTTGATCTTTGTCCGGCACTGTCATCAATGTCAACTTCACGCCGACAAGATTCACTCTCCCGCATCTTCCCTTCACCCGAATCATGCCCCGTGGCCTTTCGCTATGTGGGCTTTTGATGTTATCAGACCCCTTGGTGACCCAAACTCCACAAACAAAACCAAATCCTTCATCCTAACAGCAATGGAGTACTTCACCAAGTGGGCGGAAGTGTAAGCATATGTGGAGATCAAGGCATCAACAGTCTGCACCTTCATCAAATGCAACATCATTGCCAGGTTCGAGATCCCAAGCGACATCATCATCGACAATGGACCACAGTTCATCTCTCAGTAGCTGCATGACCTTTGCAATAGGTATTGCATCATATTGCATCATTCATCTCCATATTATCCTCAAGGCAATGGTCAAGCAGAAGCCACAAATAAAACTCTGATAAAAATCATTAAGAAGACTTATAAGTCTAGCAAGTTTGCGGACTGGCCAGATAAGTTAGTTGATGCTCTATGGGCCTACCGCACTTCTATTCGAACCCCAACGGGTCAAACTCCCTATGCCTTGGCATTTGGGATGGAGGCCATAGTCCCATATCAAATACTTCTTCCTTCCCTCCGAGTTCAGATCGATCGAGACATCCCGATGGATGAACGCCGAGATTCTCTTCTCGTGTAACTCGAACTCTTGGACGAAAGGAGGCTAGCCGCTGCCGAACATGCTAGATCTTATCAGAATAGACTTAAAAGATTTTATCAGAAGAGGGTGGTAGAAAGAAAATTTGAAATCGGTGAGGTTGTGCTTAAAAGAATATTCATTAAGCCAAGCGGTCCCCGCTCCAAACTTCAACCTAATTGGGAGGGTCCGTATGTAATTTCGGCTGTTTATCCCGGTAATTCATACAAGCTAATTAATGCAGAAGGAGAAGAACTAGCTCATCCCTGGAATGGTGTATACCTCAAAAAATACTTTCCTTAAAACAAAAATCACAAAAAAATCTATAAAATCCAAAGGTGTGAAGAATGATGATAACATCTAACGCTTGCTTGTTCGGTGCACCAACTTGTCACTTAGGAAAATAAGGATAGGCATCATACTGCACACACTACACGCCTAGGTTTCGAAGTCCGATGACTGGAAGTCAGAGAGAAAGCTAGGCAACACTTGGCAAAAGAAGGTCAACCCTGTGCTACTCTCTTCTTATTTCAGTCCAGAATAGGTAGAAGGGGTTAGAATAAGGAGTATCTAAAGTGCCCATTTCCTTAGTAGGAGGATACCTCTGAAGGTCTGACTTCTTAAAAAAAAAGTACCAAAAGATGGGCAATGACCCCTCAGGTTGGCAAAAGAATAGACCTGTCTGAATATGTACCAACAAAAGCCCAAAAGGAAAAAGGCTCCAAAAGATGGGCATTGAACCCCTTAGGTCAAAATCAAGCAAAAGGAAAAGACCTGTCCGAATGAGGGCCATCAAGAGAAAAGGGCTAGAAGGAAGGACCCGAGGATGTCAAATCCCAAATGGGCAACGCGGGCACTAGTAGAGAAACAAATTCGACACCCCCGAATCCTATTAAGGACTTACCATCAATCCTCTTCCCTCTTTAACCTTGCGAGCAGGGTTGACCGACTAGATCCAAGAAAAGCCATATCCTATTGAAGATGGAAGGTCAGAAGATCTCGGACTAGGCACTTTTTTACATGTGATGCCTACTCTTAACCCTTGGGTAACGATAAGGGGCACCTACGACAAACAAAGCAAAGGATGAGATGGTCATGTCCTTCACACCGAACAAAAAATTCGAATACTTCAAAAATACCAAACAAATTCATAAAATCAAAAACTCTTAAAAATTAAATATCCAAAACACCAAAAAAAGATCATAAAAGTTCCAAAATACCAAAAAATCATAACCCAAACAAATCAAAAATTTCAAAACACCTAAAAACTTGCTGACTAGTTGCCTTTGCATTCATGTTTCATTTCAGTCTTGCATATTTTCTTTTGTGCATACTTATGTTTTCTTGTTTTTTATACCTTGATAAGGCCGATGTCCCTTGACAAAAGATCAAGGCAACTTTGCCCTCTCCTTGCAAGGGACTAAGCCAAAATAAAGTTTTAATATCTTCTCTCGAGTGGATGTAGGAACAGGAGAAGGCATACCAACTTCATATCCCCAGACACTTGGAGGAAACAACAAAAGAAAAATCAAAAATTGAAAAACAAAAGTGGACTACCCCGACCCCTATTAGGACTTTCATTTAGTATTGCATCTATCAAAATAAATAATATTTGAGATGTTGAAGACCTCAAGTCTAGAGGGGGCTGAGCTTGAGAACCCCTTCAACAAAATCAGTGAGGGCTCAGTCATTCTCTAGGCTTGCGGATAGACCAAAGTTGAATATACGAGGACGACAGTTTCTTCACGGATGTCCTGACCCGTTATGTTCAACCTATATCTTCAACTATTTTTTTATACTTTGTTGTATTTCTTTAAACCCAGCATGCATCATTTCATACATGCATCACCCCACCATAATCCTGCCCTGACCTCTTTCTAGTTTACTATGAACATTTTAAAGATGGTCTTTTATAGCCCCAGAGGAGGTCTTGATTTTTCAGAGAATCGGTTTCCAACGTGTTTTAACAATGATTTCATCGAAACATGAAGTTTTTCCATGTCGAACTGAACCGGTATTGTTGAGTGAAACCTTATGAATTTGAAGAACCCAACCTTGGTTGATTGGTTGTCTCCTCTTTACTTTTCGCAATTTACTTTTCAATGCATTTTTACCGAGTCCAGCATGTAAGAACCCGGAACGGGACATCCACGGATCTCCCCCCTCCCGGAACCCTTACGCCCACCTTGGTGTGTGTCGGTGGGTGGTGTGTTATGTAGGTGTGGTCGCCAGGAACCAAAGGCTCCAAAATATGGTGGGATGAAAGAAAATGAAATAGAAAGATGACCGTCGTACCTTCAGAAGCGGGGAGATTGTTGAGTTCCGACTTCTCCTCTCTCGGCCGGCCGAAAGAAGAGAGCTTAGTGAATCCCTTGCCTTCAATCCGGTTGAAGCTCCGCCTCGATCGGATCTACCTAAGAATGTCCATAAGAAAACAAGGAGACAAGTGAAGGTTTCATTAGTTCTAACGAAAGCATAGTATCGTGCTCGAATTTAGATTCAAACATGCAAATGGGAAGAGACTAACCGGATTGGGACGAGATCCCAACCCCTATTTTTGGTAGGTTCTAAACATATATGAAATGCAAAAATGCTCTAAGACATGCTAAATAACATGGTGATCAATGCAAAAGCAAAAAAGGGAGAAAAGAACTCGATTAAACGGGCGATCGGACTTCGAAAACGACGAAACAAACTTCTGCCCTTCCTGGTGCCCTATATATAGGGCGCCAGGAGCAGGTGCCCCCTTTATGGGGCGCGTTGACCAAGGTCAAAGCGCCCTGTATACGGGGCACTAGGTCTGGTCCGAACAGATTTTCTTCTTCTCTTCGCGACGCCGCTCCGGAGTGCTGGATGGCTTCCGGGATGAAGTAAGAGCTCCTCCTTGTAGACAATATGCAAATAAAGCTAGTGGAAAGTGGTTTGGGTGCTGGATGTATGAGGAGAGTCGGATAGGGGCTCTCAAAGTTGGAGAAAAATCATATTTCTGGGTGACAGGAACAGAGTGTTTTAGGGTTTTTGGTGGAGGATTTT
This sequence comes from Cryptocoryne crispatula var. balansae, assembly GCA_036172225.1. Lineage (NCBI taxonomy): Eukaryota > Viridiplantae > Streptophyta > Magnoliopsida > Alismatales > Araceae > Cryptocoryne > Cryptocoryne crispatula. The sequence goes on along the minus strand of CM069927.1, from coordinate 21,246,051 downwards.
GGATCGATTTGGAGGCTTTTGGAGGGTGAATGTGGCTTAGAATCGTAGTGTTGGATGAGCTCTAGGGTGGCACGGTGTTGGAACCTCCTCTAAGCTCCAAATGGGGCTCTATTTATAGCCCAAAAGAGGGCACTTTGGCCATTTTCGAAAAACAGTGCCATGTGGCATAGCGCCCTGTATATGGGGCGCTAGCATCATGAGGTTTGTCAGGTCGACAAGACAAGTCACTGCGGGGGGTCAAATTAGCCTGTCAAATCGATCAGATTTGGTTCCAGGCGCCCTGTTTATAGGGCGCCAGGTGCCCTGTGTACAGGGCGCCAGGTGCCCTGTGTACAGGGCGCCAGGTGCCCTGTTTATAGGGCGCCAGGTGCCCTATATATAGGGTGCCTGGTGCCCTATAAACAGGGTGCCAGGTGCCCTATTCTTGGGGTATTTGGCTTGTCTTATTGCTTGATGGACCCACCTTCGAAATGTGCCAAAACTCGATCTGTCCGGAAAACACGATGTGCTTTAAATATTCTTTATGAAAACAAGAATTTGAACTCTCTAACTGGGCCGAAATTGCGTGTCTACAGCTTGCCTCGCCTTGGCGTCGGCTTTGTAGGGGAGTGACATGAATGAAGCGTAGGTGAATGTAGCGAAGCGTAATGAGGCGTAGCGAAATGAAGTGGTAATGGACTGAAAAGGTGACGCCAAGGTGTAGATTTAGACACACCCTCATTGGCCTAGTTGAGTGAAATAAAACTTTACTGTACTCCGAGATTACCCTTTGTCTTATCGAAACCTTTCCTCTTGTTGATTGGTTAAAAAGAAGAACAGAAGTAAATAACTAAAATCCCGCGTGGGGGAGAATTGTTACCGGCCAGGACCCGAACTGCTTGGCGTCCTGGACTCGGTAGAAATGCAGTAAATTGCCAAAAGTGAAGAGAAAAAGGCCAATCATCTAAGGTTGGGTTCTTCAAATTCATTGGGTTTTACTCAAGAATACCGATTCGCTTGACATGGAAAAACTTCTTGTTTCGATGAAACCATTAAAATTGAATCTTCCGGATAGACCAAAAACCTCCTTGAGGAGCCATAGAAAGATGGTGATGGAAAAGATGATGCATGAGATGTTGTATGATAATGCATGATGTATGCTGAGTTTAAAGAAATAGAAATAAACATAAGAAAATAGTTGAAGATATAGGTCAAACACAACGGGTCAGGACATCCGTGAAGATACCGTCGTCCCCGTTCATTTGACTTTGGCTTATCCGCGGGCCTAAAAAATGATTGAATCCTTCATCGATTTTGTTGAAGGGGTTCTCTGACTCAGCCCTTTTAGACTCGAGGTCTTCAACGATATACATGCGAGATATATGATAACACATGCAAAATTCCGGGCTCCAGGCGCCCCATTTATAGGGCGCCAGGCGCCCCATTTATAGGGCGCCAGGCACCCTATAAGTGGGGCACCTACGCGGACTTCAATTCTGCTCCTTCCCGAGGTAGCTTTTGGCTTCTATAAGAAGGGGGTCCTCCCCTTCTTCTCCCCCACACCAGCTACAGTGCCCCTTGCTCCTCCCTTTGCTCTGATGGCTTCTTCCTCCTCCCGCCCGACCGGTTCAAATGAGATGAAAAGTTTCTCCGAAGTGCCGTGCCATATTCGGAACCGGGTGTCCATGGGAGTGGTAGTGTCTTTATTAGGCACCCTTCTTTGTTCTGTTTCAAAACCTTTTCTGATTGCGCGGTTATTTTGCAGACCTTCCGAATTTTCCCGGGGCTCGCCGATACGGTCAGGTGCTATGGATAGCCCGCTTAATGGCTGCTATCAACATTCATGTGCGGACCATTCTCAGCGGGTGGGGCTTCAACGGCATCCTCGTTCACGCCAACCACCTCCTCAAATACTTCTGGGATTTTTCTTTGGCGGGTGCACTTCTTGAGATGTGGCATCCCGATACACACACCTTTGTTTTTGATTCTTTCGAATGTACCGTTCTCTTAGAAGAGGTAGAGCATTTACGGGGCTTCGTGCCATGCTCGGGTACGGCCGTGCCATGTTTATCCCTCGTCGGACCGGTCACCGGTTTAGACTTCCTCCGCGGCTTTATGACCACCGGAGAGGCCCGATCCATTATGGTAGGTGGCCGTATTTACACCGAAGCACTGGCGGATTGGTCCATTGGCGTGATTCAAGGCGCCGGTGATAATGAGGACCTTCTGCTGCCTGGTGCCAAAGGCGTCGCTGCTTGCCTCGCCTCAGTGTCCTTTACCCGTGTGAGGATGGGTGGCTCGACCCTACATGTCTTCCTTGTATCCAGGGTATCTGGTCCAACGAGTGCATAGCCCACTCGGTGTTGGGCTACCTTTACGACGGCCTGACCTCTGCTAGCGTTGGTAGGCCTATGTACGGCAGCATCCTTCTATTCATGTGCTGGGTTGACTGGCACTTTAAGTTCGACGTGTGCTTCGGACTGGCCACGGCTTCTCGACTTTTCGCTCGGAGCCCCCTCCAGCCTCTCACCAACCGCCTTTGCATGGAATATAAGGTTCAGAACAAGTGCCCCTCAGTGAAGACCCGCGCTGACTGGCGTTTGTACTTTTCGGCGATGAGCAGCAGCGGCTTTGTTTGTCCCACAGAGGCGGTTATGCGCCAGAATGTACGTGCCTCTCCCACCCCAGGGGTGGATCTCCGGTTGATTACCGGCACCTCCTTCATTATCTACAATCCTCACCGATGTCCTCTTCAGTTGGGCCAACCGCGGCTCAAGGTCCCTCATCTCTCTCACATCCCGTCTGTCAAGGATCGTCAGACGGGCACGGCGGCGGATGTTGAGGAGTGCCAGAGCATCCTTGCGATCTGGGGAATCTGCAAGAGCTTCTCGCCAAGTGCCTATATGGATGAAGACGAGGTCTGGAAGAGCCGATACGTGGTGAAGCTGAGGAAGCTGCGCGGTGGTTGACCTGTATCTGTCAGTTGTATTTTGCTATTGTTGTGTCCAGGTGTATTTTGTTTGCTTTTTTGTGTCTAGAACTTGATCAATGTAGGTGTAGGATTTGCTTGATGTAGTTTCTTTTCAGTTGTGTCCTAGTCCTGTCAGTGTCAGAAAAACAACAAAAATATGCAAAAAGTAATAGAATATCAATGTTTTGGCAATGAAATTGTGTTTTTCATGAAGAATATTGCTTGTGGACACGTTCTAAGAATTTTGAAAATTTTGACCAAAGCACTTTATATTTTCACCTATGCACTTTTCTTCATTTTACCATCACCTTTTTCTAGTTTTTCTATTGGGCGGGACCTTTCCGGGGGGCGCAGTGCATCGTGCGGATTCCACAGTAAGTTCCTTCCAACTACAAACTTGTAATTTATTCCGTTATCTTCATTTTCAAAGAAGGGACCGAACCGATCCGGAGTCGTTCCGGATCGGAACGGGAAGAGAGAAGGGGGGCTGAGCCCCCTAGCACCCCTATGCTGGGGCGCTAGGCTCTGCCTGGCGCCCCATCATAGGGACGCCAGGCACCCTACCATAGGGGCTCCTGGTCCAGGCGCCCCATAAATGGGGCACCTGGTCACCAGGCCCCCATCTTCTCCGTTTTGCTGTTCTTGACCTGTTTTAATGCTTTGCAGATGACGAAGAGGTCTCGCGTTGACGCTTCAGGTGCCGCCGGAGCCTCTTCCTCCGCCGGTGCTTCTTCCTCTGCTGGCGCTTCTTCCTCTGCCGGTGCTGGCTCATCGGAGCTACCCTCTCTCCATCCTCCTCCGACCGTCTCGGTAACCGAATCTTGACCTCCCCTTCCTTGAATTTATTCATGATTGCTTTGTTTCTAACATGAATGTTTGATTGTGCGGGGGAAGATCAAGTCCCGGATATCCCGGGAAATGGTCTTCCATGCCTACCGGGGGTTGAAGGACTTCCGGAAGGTACGGCTTGATGCAATGGGTTTTGGCCCATTGCTTCGCCGCTCGGCTTTTCTCGGGAGGACCTCCCTTTGATCCGGGCCTTGAGGGAGAGATGGGACTCCACCACCCATTCCTTCCTCTTCCCCTGGGGGCATATGGTCCCTACCTTGGAGGATGTTTCCCGGATCATGGGTCTTCGTGTGCACGGTCGTGCCGTCACCGGCAAGACCTACCGTGATTACTCGGCCATGGTCCGGGATTTTCTGGGTCATCCGGTCCCACACTGCCCTGGCGGACTGCGCGTTATGAAGCGCACAGCCGTCGGGAACTTGCTCGGTCTGGGCAACGCCAGTGTGGGTAAGGATGACATAGTGGCGGTTGTGCTCGACGAGTTGACGAAATGCGTCGAGCGCTCCCTGGTCGGTGAGGAGGGCACCGTTGAGGCCGACCAGGATCTCCGCCGGTTCCTCCTCTTCTTCCTCACCCGTCTTCTTCTAGCCTCGAAGACAGACAGGGTGCACTTGCGGTTCCTCCCTTTTCTTGCTGACCTGTCGAAGGTTGGTGAGTATGCGTGGGGTGCCGCTATGCTGGCCCATCTGTTCTCCTCGCTGGCGATGGAGAGCGGTCCGGTCTCAGTAGCCGGCTTTACTCCATTCCTTCAGGTATGCCTTGTTCTTTTGTTTACTGTCAATTTTGCCTTGTCTTTTTTTGTGACTAACTGAGCTTTTATTTGACATGTATGGAGTTACTATTACATCCCCCTGGGTCGTGCTCTGCTGAAGGATGACCCCGAGTACCCTCTCATTGGCAGCTGGGTTGCTACAGGATCTGCTTCTTCCCATCCTTACCAGGTGGAGAACCTGAGAAGGCACGCCTGCTTTCCTCACCATGAGGTATTCGTTACTTTTCTCCTTCTTAACTTTTGGTTCTTCTTGTTTACCGCCCTCGCCTTGCTTTTTCGTGGTATGGCAACCTTTTTCGGACCTTCACTTGGATCGGCAGCCGTGGGTTTTGGAGAGTCGTCCGGCTTTTGGCCGTGACACTTTCTTGATCTCGCTCGAACGAGATGGAGCCACTTTGGGTGCGTCTCACGATGCGCTCATTGGGGCTTCACCAGAGTGGGTGGATCTTCCACCTTACCCACACCGGGTCGTTCTACTCGCGGCCTGATCCAGGAGATCGACTGGAAGAAGGAGGGCCAGTTTGCTGTCCGGATCTGGAAGAGGGGTGGCACCCCAGTGGCTTCCAGTGCGCTTGACAGCGATGATTATTTGCGTCGCTACGTGGCGACATTTGCCCACCTTTTCATCAAGGGTGGAGAGGTACGCACTTGTTGTTTTCACCACTGTTCTTCCTTTGCTTTGATGTCTAACTGTATGTTGCTTTCAGAGCATTCAGGCGGAGCTGTCTCATTTAAGGGCGGGGACAGCATCTCTGGAGGCCGAGTTGGAGCGACAGGTACTTCCTGTACTTTGCACCTTTTCATTGTTGGTTAACTGACCTTTCTTCTTTCTTTCAGCGACGTCGCTACCGAGGTTCCCGTCGACAGGTAACACTCTTTATTTTTTCTTTAATTCCTTGAATGAATGTTGTTAACTGTCTCCTCTTCTTCTTTTCAGATTTCTCGGCTCCGCGAGCGCGTGGCCGAACTGGAGTTGGGTTCCCATCCGGCTGCCCCTGAGCCGACAGCTTTTGACGAGCCTCCCTTCGAGCCGTTCGACTTCGGCCAGCCTACGGGTCCCGAGCTACCTTCTCACCCTTTGCCGGTCGATCCTCCTTCCTTCATTCCCACCGATCCCGGGAGCAGTTCTTCTGAGACGGGTTTCCTTCTAGAGGTGATTACCGCTTTTACTTATACTGTCTTCTCTCTTCATTTGCCTTGCTAATCTTCTTTTCTTCTTGCAGATTGCCCAGCTGAAGGAACGGGTGGAGGTCCTTACTACTGAGGTGAATTTCCTTGACTTTCTCTTGCTTTGCTTTGCTTGATCCTAACATTTTCCCTTTTGTAGAACAAGGATCTTTGGGCGAGGATTTCTGATCTTTCTGCAGGGGGTGCTCCGCCTCCTACTGGTGATCCCTTGGGTTTTCAGGACAAGGTACATAATTTTCTGCTCTGCTTGTCATCATTTTCTTTCTTTCCTGACACTTTTCCGGTAGGTGATGGAGCTACAGAGGGAGCTCGGGCTCGAGCCCCTCGTAGGCATTACGGATCCTGGTTCTTCTTCTTCCGAGGTGCGATGTTTTCATTATGATTTTAAACTGGAAATGCTTGGACTGACGTCTCCTTTGGTTTTCACAGACTGCTCAGAGGATAGAGGAGCTGACACAGGAGGTACATGTCTGATTCTTTTCCTTAAGCTGCTTCTTCTGTAACTGATGTATCTCTTTGTCATCTCGTAGGTCGGGAGACTGGAGGCTCGCGTGGTTGAGTTGTCACGGCCAGAGCCTGAGCAGATCCTCCTTCTTCGTCTTGAGCACTCCAGAGAGCTCAACCGGGTGGAGGCTGAGCATCGTCAGTTGATGATGCAGGCGTTGCAGTCTCGGAGCCACTCCCACCGCTCCGATTCTCGAGGGACCACACTGAGGGGACCTGCCCACTCGGGTTCCTCTCAGTCCAGTAGTCCTAGGAGGAGAGATGAGGAGAGACTTGCCATGCCACCTCCGGGTGATCAGGCACCAGCAGAGGGAGGCGGCGATTTGTGATGTGCCGACCCCCTCCTATCTTCGATGTACTTTGTTTTTGCATAGTGATGGTTGTTCACTTCTTTTCCTGACTCCCTGCATTTACTCAAAGGGCGATTAGAAATTTATTCAGGCTTAGTCCCTTGCAAGAAAAGGGCGAAATTGCCTTGATCTTTTGTCAAGGGACATAGGCCTTATCAAGGTAAAATAACGAAAAACATAAGTATGCACAGAAAGGAAACATGTAAGACCGAAATTAAACATGAATGCAATGGCAACTAGTTAAGCAAATTTTTTGGTGTTTTGGGATTTTTGATTTGTTTGGGTTTTGAATATTCTCTTTTTTTTAGAATTTTGATTTTAAGATTTGTTTAGTACTTTCCAAAGTATTTGATTTTTTTTTTGGTTGGTGTGAGGGACATGATTATCTCATCCTTTGCTTGCTTGTCATAGGTGCGCCTCATTGTTACCTAAGGGTTAAGAGTAGGCATTATGTGTAAGAAAGTGCTTAGTCCGAGATCTTCTGACCTTCCGCCCTTGATAGGCTATGGTTCTTCTTGGGTCTAGTCGATCAACCTTACCCGCAAGGCTAAAGAGGGAAGAGGACTGATGGTAAGTCCTTACTAAAATTTAGGGGTGTCGAATTTGTTTCTCTACTGGTGCCCGCGTTGCCTGTTTGGAATTTGACATCCTCGGGTCCTCCTTTCTAGCCCTTTTCTTTGATGGCCCACATTCGGACAGGTCTTTCTTTTTTCTTTTGCTTCATTTTGACCTGAGGGGTTCATTGCCCATCTTTTGGAGCCTTTTTTCTTTTGGGCTTTGGTTGGTACACATTCAGACAAGTCTATTCTTTTGCCGACCTGAGGGGTCATTGCCCATCTTTTGGTACCTTCTTCTTTTAATAAGTTAGACCTTCAGAGGCATCCTTCCGCTAAGGCAACGGGCACTTTCGATACTCCTCATTCTAACCCCTTTCATCTATTCTGGACCGAAAGAGAGGAGAATGGAATTGGGTTGACCTTCTTTTGCCAAGCGTTACCTAGCTTTCTCTTTGACTTCCGATCATCGGATCTCAAGACTTGGCGTGTAGTGTGTGCAGTATGATGCCTTATCCTTATTCCCCTAAGTGACAAGTTGGTGTACCGAGCAAGCAAGCGTTGGATGTTATCATTATACTTCACACCTTTGATTTTATAGATTTTTTTGTGATTTTTGTTTTAAGGGAAATATTTTTTGAGGTACACACCATTCCAGGGATGAGCTAGTTCTTCTCCTTCTGCATTAGTCGCTTATATGAATTACCGGGATAAACAGCAGAAATTACATATGGACCCTCCCAATTAGGTTGAAGTTTGGAGCGGGGACCGCCCGGCTTAACAAATATTCTTTTAAGCACAACCTCACCGACTTCAAATTTTCTCTCCACCACCCTCTTCTGATAAAATCTTTTAAGTCTATTTTGGTAAGATCTAGCATGTTCGGCAGCGGCCAGCCTCCTTTCATCCAAGAGTTCGAGTTGCGCGAGAAGAGAATCTCGACGTTCATCCATTGGGATATCTCGATCGATCTGGACTCGGAGAGAAGGAATGATTACTTCGTATGGAACTACCGCCTCCATCCCGAATGCCAAGGCATAGGGGGTCTGACCCGTTGGGGTTCGAATAGAAGTGCGGTAGGCCCATAGAGCATCAACTAACTTATCTGGCCAGTCTGCGAACTTGCTAGACTTACAAGTCTTCTTAATGATCTTTATCAGGGTCTTATTGGTGGCTTCTGCTTGACCGTTGCCTTGAGGATAATATGGAGATGAATGATGCAATCTGATGCAATACCTGTTGCAAAGGTCACGTAGCTCCTGAGAGATGAATTGCGGTCCATTGTCGGTGATGATGTCGCCTAGGATCCCGAACCTGGCAATGAAGGTGCAGACTGTTGATGCCTTGATCTCCACATATGCTTCCGCTTCCGCCCACTTGGTGAAGTACTCCGTTGCAGTTAGGATGAAGGATTTGGTTTTGTTTGTGGAGTTTGGGTCACCGAGGGTCCGATAACATCAAAAGCCCACATAGCGAAGGGCCATGGGGCGTGGATCGGATGAAGGGAAGATGCGGGAGAGTGAATCTTGTCGGCGTGGAGTTGACATTGATGACAGTGCCGGACAAAGATCGAGCAATCTTCTTCCGAGTAGGCCAATAATACCCTTGCATGATGATCTTCTTGGCGAGGGCTTGAGCATTTACATGGCCTCCGCATACTCCGGAGTGTGCTTCTTTGAGTACCAATTCAGCCTCTCCTTCATCTACGCATCTTAACAGAACACCGGCCAAGCTCCTCTTGTAAAGCATCCCGCCTAAGATGGTGTATCTCTGGGAGACTCTCCTTATGGCTTTCTTCTCTTCGGCAGTTGATCCTGGTGGGTATATCTGATCCTGACAGTAATTCGCAATCTCATGATACCATGGTTTTTCACCCTCTTCTAGTTCCTCCAACTCGACCAAAGATACTTCCTCCTTTTGCTCAACGTACTCTTTCCTTTCAAACTCCTCCTTAACCTTCAAGAACCGTGCATCTTCTACTGCCGGAATGGTACGTCGGCGGACATAGATCGTCCTAACCTGTCTGCCTAGCGGGACAGATAGCGAAGATGCCAGAGAGGCAAGAGCAGCGGCAAGAATATTTTGAGCACGAGGAACGTGAATGAATTCGAGTTTGGAGAATAGCTTGATGTAACACGTGGTGAGTTCTTGGTATGGTTTGAGCCCAGGATGAGATGTGCGGTATTTGGCCAGTACTTGGCGGAGTATCAATTGACTATCACCAATTACCCTTAGTTTAGTGACACCATAGAAATGTGCGGCCTCCAGTCCGGCCAACAAGGCTTCATACTCAGCTATATTGTTTGTTGCTGGAAAATGGAGCTGAAAGGCCTATGGAATGGTGACACCTTCGGGAGACAGAAGAACAATCCCTATCCCTCTACCCTGGGAGTTTAATGCCCCGTCAAAATATAGAGTCCACAGATTAGAAGATTGAATGGACATCAATTCTTCATCGGGAAAATCTGACTGGATAGGGTCAAAGGTTGGGATAGGATGATGGGCAAGGTGCTCGGCAATTGCATAGCCCTTGATTGCCTTCTGTTGGGTGTAGGTGATGTCAAATTGGGAGAGAAAACTCTGCCAGCGTGCCAAACGATCAGTTAGGACAGATTTTTCAAGAAGAAATTTGATGGGGTTCATGCGAGCAATGAGATTAACCTCGTGGGTTAGAAAGTAGTGTTTGAGCTTCTGGACCACCCAAACCAGGGCGGCACAGGTTTTTTCCATGGTTGTATACTTTTATTCACAAGGATCAAAGATTTTGGACATATAGTATGCTGCTCGCTCTTTCCCTTCATCATCTACTTGTGCCAACACTGCTCCCAGGGATCCTTCCAAGACCGAGATGTATAAGATCATGGGTTTACCGGGAACCGGAGGTTTGAGAACAGGTGGGCTTGATAAATACTTCTTCAAACCATTGAATGCCTCTTGACATCTCGAATCCCATCTAAATTCGGCCTTCGCCTTGGTTAACTCATAGAAAGGTTTGCACCTTTGGGAGTGTTGTGAGATAAACCGGCGAACAAACTGTTCGATGCCTCTTTTGCTTCTTTTAGGTTCTTTGGTGGAGGCATGTCAATAATGGCTTTGGCCTTGTTGGGATCGATTTCGATGCCTCTTTTGCTGACAATGAACCCAAGTAACTTTCCAGATGATACTCCAAACACACATTTCTTGGGGTTCATCTTGAGCTTATATTCCCTGGCTCGTTGCAAAACCCTTTTCAATACCTCAGCATGCTCCTCTTGGGTTCGAGATTTGACCACTAAATCATCCATGTACACCTCTACAAATTTATGCATCATATCATGAAATATGGCTACCATGGCCCTTTGATAAGTTGCTCCGGCATTCTTTAATTCGAAGGGCATGACGACGTAACAATAAGTTCCCCAAGGTGTAGTGAATGAGGTCTTCTCTTGATCCTCTTCTGCTAACCGGATTTGATTATACCCTGAGTATCCATCCATGAACGATAGGGTTTCGTATCCAGCTATGTTGTCAACAAGAACATCGATATGAGGAAGGGGGAAATCATCTTTTGGACACGCTCGGTTTAAGTCCCTGAAGTCAATGCAAATTCGAACCTTTCCATCCTTCTTCATGACTGGGACTATGTTTGCCACCCATTGTGGATAGAGGATGACTCTAATGAATTTTGCTTGGTGCAACTTATCGACATCTTCCTTTATCTTTAATGCCACGTCTGGGTGGAATCTTCTTAACTTTTGCTTGACCGGGGTAGCCTCAGGTTTTAAAGTCAGTCGATGCTCTACCAATGATTTATCTAACCCCGGCATATCTTCGTATGTCCAAGCGAACGTGTCTTTGTATTCTTGTAACACCCCCATTAGATTCTGTTCTTCTAAAGGGGCGAGGTCGGCACTGATGAGGATATTCTTAGGATCTTCCGGTGTTCCGAGATTAAGCTCCTTAGTTGGTTCATCCACCGTGGCTGATGGTTCTTCGAATCTTTTTAAACCGGATGTATAGGCATCAGCCAAATCCTCCTCTTCATCCTCAGTGTCAGGATCCTTTTCCGATATAACCTCGTAGACCCCTAAAGTTGGATCAATATTGTTTCTCTTCTCATATCGAATTTCTCCTATCTGGATTGCATCCTCTAAATACTCCGGTAGCTTGGCGCATTCTAAGCTTTTTCGAGCTAACTGATGCAGATATCTTCCTGGAACTCTTCTACCTCTGATTTTTGTTTTGCTTTTGCTGGAAACTAAACCTAAAGAAGTAGGAGGTAAATAAGGAGGTGAGGAGGAGGTGGATAGAGTGGAATTTATTGACGAAGGGCAAAGGAGATCGATTAGAGATCGGGTGGCCTCCTGATTTGGGTCATCCTTCGGAGCGAGTTGGGACGTTTCTTCGAGCGAGATTTGGGTTTAGAAAAGGACGTTTTTTTTTGATCTTTTTGAGAAGTACTAAACATAAATACAGAGGGGGTTTGGTTGGTTGTTGTTTCCAACGCAGATTGAGATATTGATAGAGAGGGGAACAAATCAAGCAAAGACGGGTAAAGAGGGCATCCGTCTTTGCTATTTGGTGGAACTGACAATGGATTTGTCGGGAATGAGTCTGCTAGATCCGAGGAGATGACACTTGGTGAATGCCCTGGATTTTGACTGTTAGACGGCTCGTTGCAGAACGATTCATCACTTGACCCTTCTTCTGAAAATAACCATGATACGTCAATATATGTCTCATCCTCTTGGTTGCCCACCTTCTTCCTCTTCACTTGTTCTTGTGGTTCTTGCTCTTCAATCATTTGTATTGTTTCTCTTTTATCAAAGAACTTGCGCAGACATCCTCGGAAGTATTTTTGGCCGGTCTTTTGGCCATTATCACGTGTCCCATCATACCCTATCCCATTCCTTGATGTTATCTTCACTAACCGGATGGGTTCTGTGGTGCCTTGCGGTTCTTTTCCCAGTCCTCGGCCTTCTTGATACCCCAGATTTGCCATCATACGCCACCCAAGGGTTTTGGCGTCATCTTTCTTCTTTCTCCAAACTTGCCTAGACTGTCTTTTATCCCTCGGCAGATCGAGGATTGTGAATACCGGTTGATTTGGCAAGCCAGAGGGGAGAGTAACCAAGCAATCCATGGGCATACTTACTACCTTGACAACTTGTCCCTTGAAGGGAAATTTGATGCATTGATGATTGGTTGAAGCTACGGCCTCTAATGCTTCCAGGTAAGGCCTTCCCAGGATGGCTTTGTAAGTTGGATCCATATCCAAAACATGGAAGTCAACAGTAACAACCCGGGGTCCGAGTTTGACTTCAAGTGTGACCATGCCATGGGCGGGCCTCTTGGAATTGTCGTATGCTATCACAGTGATCTGTGATGGCCTAATATCTTCTTCTGGGATCCCACACAACTGTAGTGTTTCTGGTCGCAAGACATTGATAGATGCACCGGTGTCAACTAGACAAGATTCAATATCTGTTCTGTTAATACTGATAGTGATACATAGTGCATATTTTCTCGCTTCTGGTTCGGCCAATTCTTTTTTAGTGAAAATGAGAGCAGGGTGTTCACTTCTCGGGGTTAAAACTGATGTAATCTTTTCTGGGGGGAGAGTTTCATTAACCATCACTCTTTGCAGATATTGTTGAAGAACTTCTTGATGAGCTTTGGACCTTTTAATCAGCTCTAGAATGGAAATCCACGCAGGGGTTTTGTCAAGGTGCTTCGACAAATCATAAGATGTTCCCGGCACCGGCTCTTCCGGGTGCTCTTCTTCTTCTTCTTGCGGTCGTCCCGGTTGACCGGCTCCGGGGAAAAATCCTTTGGAACATACGCCCGCTTCTAAGCACCGTGGCGAGCTGGGGAGTTATGGTTGGTGTAGTGGAGATAGACGGAGGGTTAGGTCGGATGATGGGAGGCCTAGGCAGGGGTGTAGTGATGATGTTCCGAGTTGTAGGGATACGGGTGGATTGTGGTGGCATGGTTGCACGAGGTGGTACAATGATGGGTCCTAGTGGCGGTGGTATTTGTGGGGGCTCGACCGGGCGGATCAAGGTCCTACCCGGTTGGAGTTGTATGGCTGGTGGTGTTATGGTTGGTTGTGGTGGCGTGCGGATAATCGGCGGTTGGCTTCTTCTGGCGGGGATAACTCGGGGGTATGGAGTGAACGGTTCGGTTAACGTGGTTTGAAGGGTTGATGTTTATGAAGGAAGAAGGTCCCTCGATTTGCCAATTTTGGCCTCTATCGCGGGGTTCATCGGTGGAGGTTAAGATAGGGTTAACCCTCTAGTTTTCTGGTGCTGTTGCAGGTGCGTGTGCGGGTAGCGGGTTCTGAATAATTCCCAGGCCGGGTTCCTGTTGTTGTTGTCGAGCTGGTGCCTGCTGCTGCTGCTGGGGTTGGTTCTTCACTGCCTTGATGTATTCGCCCATTTGGCCCCAGTCAATACTTCCCTGCTCGTGGAGGTCATGGATGTAATCTTTAAACTGAAAGCAGTTCTCCACTGTATGCCCTGGGTATCTGTGGTATAAGCAGTACTTGTCCGTGTTGGCATTCTGCGGCCACTCCAACTTTTCTCTCGGCAATGAGATCTGCCCTGCCGCCATAAGAGCGTTAAAAATATCTACGAGAGAGTACGGTAATGGCGGGTAATGATTTCTCCTAGGCCCTGCTCTTCGTGGTACATAGGTGGCAGGGGGAGGTGCCTGGTTGTAGGTGGTCGGTTGGCGGGGAGGTTGAGGTGTAAAGGTCTGTACGGCCAACTGCCGGGGTTGCTGGGGAACTGGTGTCTGTATTGGTTGTTGGGGGTATTGGTTCGGTGCTTGGTGGCGGAAAGGTTGGGGTTGGATCTGGGGGCGAGGTGCCGGTTGGATTTGGCGCGGGTTTCTATACCGGGGATTCTCGTATTGCTGTTGGTGGTTGATGGGTGGGTTCCCCAGGATATTGACATGTTCGTTGGTTATCACGCCTTCAGTCACGGGCCCAGCAGTGGTGGTGGTTGTTTTTTTGGTGACTCGGGGCCTAGGGTCGAAAAGGTTCATGATGGGAGAGTCTCGGAGTTGTGTTTGGATATACCGCGCTCTCTCGTAGAGTTCGCTCATCGTGGCAGGGTGATGTAATGCCAATACATTTTTTAAAGTGGGAGTGGCGTTGGTGATGATCATCTTAACTTGTTCCGATTCGGACATTGCATTTGTCAATCTTTCCGCCATTGCTCTCCACCTATCAGCATACCTGATAAAATCTTCATCATTCTTCATCATTTCAGCCATGAGGTCGGTGATGGAATATGTTGGTCCGACCCTATCTTGATATCTTTGCAAAAATTTAGCCTTGACGATTTCAAAGTTACTTGCCTCCGAAGGATCAAGTGAGTAAAACCACTCTAAAGCTGAACCCTCCAATGATCTTCTGAAAAGAAAAGCAAGGGCCCTTGGATCGTTCTGCCACATTACCGACTCATACAGAAAGTCTTTGACATGAATGAAGGGATTACCGGTTCCATTGTAGCGACGGTATACCGGCATCCCAGAGGGAGGTAGATGAAAAGTATGGAGAAAAGGAAGAGAAATTTCGGGGGCTGCCTTGGCGTCGATCAAACGTCTGAGTTCTCTATATTGTTCGTCCATGCGATTGATTTTATTAATCATAGCTAGATCGACAGAAGGTTCCCCAAGAGGAGGAGGAGGAGCGGGTGCTTGGTGCACCGGGATCGGGATTTGGTGGGCCGAAGTGACCGGATGAGAAGGGTATATTGGGGGATGCACCAAAGGGTGAGTAGGGTTGAGATGATTAGAAGAATAAACTGGTGGTCTATAAGGGACAACAACATTCGTATTGGGGTGATCTAGATTAGCCACCGGATGAGGAGAAATTGGGGCTATGAGCCCGGTATGGGAATGGCCATGAGTGGGCACATTGGGTTGGTGTGCCACTGACCGAGGGGTAGAGATATGAAGGCCACCTTCGGGAGGAATGTGGTCGGTGGGGGACTTGCCCTTGAGGATGGCTTTGATAGCCTGGAGTTGGGTAGGGTCGGCATGAGAGAATGCCTCCCAAAGTGAATTTGGATTGGGTCGAGGAGAAGTTTGACTAGGTTCAGGGAGAACTTCGTGTTCATTGACGGCACATACGGCATCGGGGTAGAAATAAGACTGGTCGTATTCCAATTGTAGTTGCTCGCATCTTTGATCCGCCATTCCGATAACTCGACCTGACCTCAAGTTCATAAACACGACAGAAAAAGAAGGTTGGCAAATAAAAGTTCAAGGATTTTTTTTGGTTTTGATTTTTGACCTCTTTTGTTTTGATTTTCTTTTGTTTGGACAAGCAAGTTGTCAAGCAAATTAACCTCAAGCAAATTTTGTTTGTTTTGGTTCTTTTTTAGGTGATTTTGGGATTTTTGTTTAATTTTTAGTTTTTGTTTGCAAATAAGTAATAGCAAAGACTTGGAATGATTAACGCAAAATTTTTTTTTTTGTTAAAACCTCAAATTAATGGCTTGTTAAGAGAAATATTGTCCACTCAAATAAATGGGTAGGACCCTATGCTCTCACAACACCGAGCAATCTAAGGTTGTCACTCTTTTCACAATGATGGGTAATAGGTACTCCGGGTTTTGGGATAAAGTGGTACAACCAGCCCGATCAGTGAAGAGGGAATCCTTCACGTCTGGGGACTTATGAAGGTCTTGATGGAAGCTACCCGGTCCTTCCGAGAGGGAATCCCCGGAGGAGGAGTTGGCAACCACCAAGAGGGGTGTTTGGATGTGTGGGGCTTTGGGAGGAGAGAGCCTCCCTTCTCGGATGTCCTAAGGAGACGGGCGGACCCGAAGCTCCGATGCAAACTAAATGCAAGTGAAATTTCAAGGAATAAGAAGCAACCAAGATGAAAATAAAAGCATACAATGATTAATGAGATGTTGTAGGAAGCAAGTGAACAATACAATGATATGAAATTAAGCTAGGATGGAAGAAAGAACTAATTTAACTAAGCATGCTTTGAAAGATTTGTTAAAGGAGAACTAGACTTAGCAAAGAAGATGATATCTAAAATACTAAGGTGAAATAAGTTGATTATCAAAGTTGGAAATCAGATGGATATGCTTTAAAAAGATAAACGGAGAGCAAGTAAACTTGGAAGAAACAAGATGATGCTTCGAAGAAAAGTAAGCAACGTAAACAAGCAACAATGTAAGGAAATGGAAATGACTCACATGGAAATGAAAGTAAACATGATTTTCAGATGGACATTCTTAGGAAATAAAGTGGGATTTCACTAAAGCAAAGTCGGTCCCACCGTGGTCGCCAAAAGGTGTAAGCACCCGGAACGGGACATCCGCGGATCTCCCCCCTCCCGGAACCCTTACACCCGCCTCAGTGTGTGTCGGTGGGTGGTGTGTTATGTAGGTGTGGTCGCCAGGAACCAAAGGCTCCAAAATATGGTGGGATGAAAGAAAATGAAATAGAAAGATGACCGTCGTACCTTCAGAAGCGGGGAGATTGTTGAGTTCTGACTTCTCCTCTCTCGGCCGGCCGAAAGAAGAGAGCTTAGTGAATCCCTTGCCTTCAATCCGGTTGAAGCTCCGCCTCGATCGGATCTACCTAAGAATGTCCATAAGAAAACAAGGAGATAAGTGAAGGTTTCATTAGTTCTAACGAAAGAATAGTATCGTGCTCGAATTAAGATTCAAACATGCAAATGGGAAGAGACTAACCGGATTGGGACGAGATCCCAACCCCTATTTTTGGTAGGTTTTAAACATATATGAAATGCAAAAATGCTCTAAGACATGCTAAATAACATGGTGATCAATGCAAAAGCGAAAAAGGGAGAAAAGAACTCGATTAAACGGGCGATCGGACTTCGAAAACGACGAAACAAACTTCTGCCCTTCCTGGTGCCCTATATATAGGGCGCCAGGAGCAGGTGCCCCCTTTATGGGGCGCGTTGACCAAGGTCAAAGCGCCCTGTATACGGGGCACTAGGTCTGGTCCGAACAGATTTTCTTCTTCTCTTCGCGACGCCGCTCCGGAGTGCTGGATGGCTTCCGGGATGAAGTAAGAGCTCCTCCTTGTAGACAATATGCAAATAAAGCTAGTGGAAAGTGGTTTGGGTGCTGGATGTATGAGGAGAGTCGGATAGGGGCTCTCAAAGTTGGAGAAAAATCATATTTACGGGTGACGAGAACAGAAGGTTTTAGGGTTTTTGGTGGAGGATTTTGGATCGATTTGGAGGCTTTTGGAGGGTTAATGTGGCTTAGAATCGTAGTGTTGGATGAGCTCTAGGGTGGCACGGAGTTGGAACCTCCTCTAAGCTCCAAATGGGGCTCTATTTATAGCCCAAAAGAGGGCACTTTGGCCATTTTCGAAAAATAGTGCCATGTGGCGTAGCGCCCTGTATATGGGGCGCTAGCATCATGAGGTTTGTCAGGTCGACAAGACAAGTCACTGCGGGGGGTCAAATCAGCCTGTCAAATCGATCAGATTTGGTTCCAGGCGCCCCGTTTATAGGGCGCCTGGTGCCCTATAAACAGGACGCCGTGTGCCCTATATAGGGCGCCTGGTGCCCTATAAACAGGGCGCCAGGTGCCCTATTCTTGGGGCATTTGGCTTGTCTGATTGCTTGATGGACCCACCTTCGAAATGTGCCAAAACTCGATCTGTCCGGAAAACACGATGTGCTTTAAATATTCTTTATGAAAACAAGAATTTGAACTCTCTAACTGGGCCGAAATTGCGTGTCTACACAACACACCATGCAGTTTTGGTCTTGGTCGGTAACAATTCTCCCCCACGTGGGATTTCAGTTATTTACTTTCAGTACTGTTCTTCTATTTAATCAATCAACCGAAGGGAAGGTTCCGATAAGATAAAAGGCAACCTCGGAGTCCGGTAAAGTTTCATTCCACTCAACTAGGCCAAGGAAGGCGCTAAATCTACACCTTGGCGTCACCTTTTTAGTCCATTACCACTTCATTCCGCTACACCTCACTACGTTTCACTACATTCGCCTGCGCTACATTCGTGTCATTCCACTACAAAGCTGACGCCAAGGCGAGGCAAGCTGTAGACACGCAATTTTGGCCTGGTTGGAGAGCCTAAAATTCTTGTTTTCATGAAGAATATTTAAAGCGAACCATGTTTTTCGGACGAATCAAGTTTTCAGCACATTCCGAAGAGGATCGATAAAACGATCGACCGGGCCAAACACCCTGTATATGGGGCACCTAGCGCCCTATATATAGGGCACCTGGCGCCCTATTTAGAGGGCACCTGGCACCGAATCAAATCGACTTGACCGGCCAATTTGACCCCTCGCAGTGACTCATCTTGTCGATCTGACAGACCTCATGATGCTGGCGCCCTATATATAGGGCGCTTTGCCACTTGGAACTGCTTTTCGGAAATGGCCAAAGTACCCTCTTCTGGGCTATAAATAGAATCCCATTTGGAACTGAAAGGAGGTTCCAAGTCCGTACCACCTTAGAGCCCATCCAAGACTACGTTTCTATGCCACTTGCACCTCCCACAACCTTTCAAACCGATCCAAGATCATCCACCAAAAACCCCAATAACCTTCTATCTCTGTCATCCAGAAACATGGTTTTTTCTCAACTTTGAGAGCCTTTTTCCGTCTTTCCTCTTTCATCTAGCATCCAAACCACCCACCACTAGTCTCATTTGCATATTGGCTACAAGGAGGAGCCCATACTTCGTCCCGGAAGCCGTCCAGCACTCCGGAGCAGCATCGCGAAGAGGGGAAGAAAATCTGCCAGAGCGAAACTTAGTGCCCCATATATAGGGTGCTTTGATCTTGGTCAACGCGCCCTATAAGGGGGGCACCTGTAGCTAGCGCCCTATATATAGGGCACCAGCAGGGGTAGAAGCTTGTTTTGCAATTTTAGAAGTCCGATCGCCTGTTTAATCGAGTTTTTGTCTTCCGTTTTCATCTTAGAACTTTTCATCATGTTCTTTGGCATGCATTAGATCATTTTCTACCTCATATATATTTAAAAACTACCAAAAATAGGGGTTGGGATTCCGTCCCAATCCGGTTAGTCCATCCCCTTTTGCATGATTCAGAGTCTATGTCAAGTGTGATACAACACTCACACCAGAGCTAATGATCTTCACTTGTTTTTTTTATGTGTTTCTATGCAGGACATTCTTAGGTAAACCGATTGAGGTGAAGCTTCAACCCGATCGGAAGTGAAAGAGCTCACTGAAGCTCTCCCCTTTCGGCCGGCCGAGAGAGAAGTTAGAACCTAACAATCTCCCCCCCCTTTTCCATTCCCAAAGGTACGACGGTCCAACCTACTCTTTCATTTTATTTGCTTTATACTTAATCACACTTTGGAGTCTTCGGCTCCTGGCGACCACAACCACACACACTCATCACCACACCTTCCAACCTACATCTTTACTCGAACCACCGGCTCATCCGGGTGCCTACAGAGGCCTTTTACCTATACCATAGATTAATCTATTTGAATTATGATTGTTACACACTATGAGATAAGATATGTTGATTGGTGGTTAAAATGGTGTTCCTCTAAGGTATTTTGAAGAACTAGTGTATATGACGCAACCTCAAAGAATAAAATCTCAATAACATCCAAATAGTGTGTATAATGTCCATTTATAGACTGAAATAAAACTTCTCATAGTTGGTATATAAGGTTTAATGAGATTAAATCTTATGGGTTCGTTAAGAATAAAAAGGAGCCTTGTGTATTCAAGTGGATAAGTGGGAATGCTATTACTTCCTTGACATTTTATGTGGATGACATACTACTCATTAAGAATGAAGTAGGTATGTTACCATAAGTGAGCCTAGTTATTATATTAATCTTCCAAACAAAGTATGGGTTTTAGGATCTATAAAGATAGATCTAAAAGCAATACTCAGTTAATAGACATAGTCACCATAGTCAAAGGGTTTGACATAGTAAACTCCAAAATAGGTTTCTTACCTATGTACTGTGGAGTTGATCACTTTATGATGTCTTTATAGACTTCTTGATAGATAAAGAAAGCATATGAGTAGAGCCCTTATGCTTTTGCCATAGAGTCTATCATATATGTGATGCTACATACATGACTTGATTAATGTTCTAAGTGTTATGAGTATTCATCAGGTGGATCTACGTGAGAGTCATTGGATAGTTTAGTGATGTATTATTTGGTACTTGAGAAGCACTAATGATGTAACTCTATATAATAGAGAAAAAGACTTGAAACCTTGTAGTTTTACAAACACAAGCTTATAGTCAAATAAGTTTGATAATAACTCAAAATAATGGTGGTGTAGTAAGCTGGAAGAGTTCCATGTAATAGAGTATTGTAAATTCTACAACTAATATAAAGAAGATTACATTATAGCTACACACTACTTGAGAAGTAGTTTAGATAAATATGTTCATATAAAATATGGGATTGTTTCTAATTTCTTTGAAAGTGTACTATTATTTTGAGAAAACAATGGGGTAGAACCGTTGTCTCATTAGAAGTTTAAAACTATTGTGGTTATACCATAAAATCAAAGAGATTGCAGCTTATAGAGATATAATTAAAGATAATGTATCTACTGCTAATAGCATTGCATATTTACTAATTGGATCAGTTACTCAAAAAGTGTTTGAGCATCACCTCAAGCTGATAGTGATCAACTAGAAGGGTGATTGACTTTAGTACAAGTGGAAGTTTGATAGAAATGTATGCCCTACAAGTTAATCATATATGATATAATTTGATATTTCTAGAATTATCGCATTCAAATAATTAGGTAAATTTTCATTACTAGCTCTTATTAAATGCATACATCATAATAAAGTTCTTGATCACAAGTAATGATGATTGAATCATGATGAGATCATGATAATGAGACCAATCATCTAGAGATGTGTGATCTAAATGTTCCTAGTCATAGGATCTGAGAGATGGGTCATAAAGAAATCATATAGACTATTGTGTGTGATGTCTTCTCATATGATGAGGATAACCGATCTTATTGGTCATTAGTGTAGAGATATTGAGATACACATACATGTGCTCATTAGTTAAATGAGTTCATTGAACTGACCAAATTAGAAATCCTGAATGGTATCTTACCAAACTGTTAATCAGAGTTTTTTATCATCATGGCAGCATGGTTGAACCTTTGACTTGAGTCACTAATGATGCATTGTTTGGTGGAACTTGTGCATTGACCATTTACTTATGGATCACCATTTAGATGGTGCAATATAGCAATAGATTGGGTACAAAGGAAACCTGATG
Source organism: Cryptocoryne crispatula var. balansae (assembly GCA_036172225.1). NCBI lineage: Eukaryota > Viridiplantae > Streptophyta > Magnoliopsida > Alismatales > Araceae > Cryptocoryne > Cryptocoryne crispatula. The sequence continues at coordinate 21,224,619 of CM069927.1, read as the reverse complement.
GAGGTATTTAAGCGGACAACAAGAGATCGTCCACTCTCAATATGTGAGCGTAAATGTCCTATGGGATAGTACTCTACATCTCTAGCCAAGGTAAAGAATATAATTGGAAAAAGAGTTTTCCAATTGATCTGACTCTGAGTATAAGATCCTATAAAGTTGGTACATTAGGTAGTTGACTATCAATGCTATACTCCTTTCTAACTCGGGTATTAAATGGATAAAGATTTTTATCCATGTGGTAACTGATGATGAAAAAACTCAATGGAGATAAGATTATCCCCATAGCCATTTGGGATCATGGGATGTGGCTTGTACCCTTCATGAATGGCAGATTGATTAATTTATTATTGAATAATAGATTTAATTAAATAAAATAGAATTATTCTATTTTATTTGGGCCTCAACCAAATAGGCTATTGGCCCTAGTGGGTCACACACATAAGATTTTATCCATAAGTATAGGTGCAAGGGTGTAATTTATGGAGATTTTAGATTTTTATAAAAAATTCTAAATTCTATATAAATATTAATGATTTTTGCCAAATCCTATCAAGCCAAGGGTAAAAACCACATCCTCAACCTCCTTCCTATCTCTTCCTTTCTTTAGAAGGTGTCCATGGAAAATGGAGCTCTATTCATGAAGAGTTATCGAGACCTGTGTGAAGGGAGAACCTATTGTGGATAAAGTTCGTGTAAATACTACTAAAGTTCGAACATTTGAATGGTTTGAAGAGCTTCAGAAGGTCTTATTCATCTTCATAAGATTAGATTAATTTCTATTAGGTATATTTGATAGAAATGTATGCCCTACAAACCAATTATATATGATATGATACGACATTTCTAGGAATATCTCATTCAATTAATTATGCAAATCTTTATTGCTAACTCTTAGTATAATCATATATCATAATAAAGTCCTTAATCACATACAATTATTATTCAATCATGATGAGATCATGATATTGAGATCAATCATTTGGAGATATGTGATCTAAATATTCCTAGTTAGAGGATCCATGAGATGAGACATCAATGATTTGGATAGACTAGGGTGTGATGTCTTCTTATGTGATGAGGATGACCAATCTCATTATTCATTAGTGTGGTGATATTGAGATACACACATAGGTGCACTTTAGTGGAATGAGTTCACTGAATTGACAAATGTAGAAAATCTTATCAGTATCTTACCAAACTGTCAATTAGGCTATTATTACATTTCAATAGCATGGTTAGATTTTTGACCTGAGTCGCCAAAGATGTCTTACCAGATTTATCTTGTACTTTGATTTGATGGATCACCATTTTGATGATCTATTATGATTGATGTATTGGGTGCAAGAGTAATTTGGTGGAGACAATTGAGTGGACAACAAGGAATCAATCATTCAATTTTGATAGGAGAGAGAAAATATCCTATGAGATAGTACTCTAAATCCTTGGCCAAGGTACTTATCATAATTGGAAAAGGAGGAATTTTCTAATTGATTTGAACCCGAGTATAAGATTCCATAGAGTCAGATTATTTAAGGGATGACAGTCAGTGTCGATCCCCTGATTAACTGGGACGTTGTATGAACGAGGATTTAAATCCGTGTTGTAATTGATGATGAAAAGGTTCAATGGATGTTATTTAACTCTCCAAAGTTATTTGAGATCATAGGATGTGACTTGTACCTTATATGATCAAAAAGTTATAAAGCTATTATCTGATAACGATTTTAATTTAATATAAAAGAATTTTTCTTTTTAATTAGTTAAGGCTTCATCCAAATTGACTATTGGTCTTAGTGAGTCACATACATTGGATTTAATTAATATGATGAGAGCATAGACATAATTTTATAGAAGTTTTGAGTTTTTGTGAAAAAATCTAACTTCTATAAATAAATGGCTTATGAAGTCAAACCCTAAGAAGCCATAGGGCTGTAGCACATCTTAAGCACCTTCTATTCCTCCTCTCTCCTTTTGAGGGTGATCTCCCATGGTCAAGCTTAGATCTGAAAGGTTTCTCAAGGCCTGGTAGAAGAAAGAACTTGTCTATTGAAGTAGATTGTGTGTATACTGTTAGTGACCATCCACTTGAATGGTTTTTAGCAAGAAGGAACATCCTTTCTTCATCTATGGTGAGAGATTTTAGAAATCCTATGAGGTACTTTTGGTCTATTTCTTATTTGATTCTCAGTTTTACTTGTTCGACATCGACCAAGGCAAATCCAATGGTTTCAAGGAATCAAAAAAATTTTCTGCTGTCATAGATTGATTTCTTACAGAAAGATCAAGGTTGAAGTCTTGGTCAATGTAGATGAGAAATTGGCATGATTTTATGTCATTTCATGCTTTCCTAAAACTGTGTACACAGCAGTTTTGATTTAATCACCACAATGCGTATAAGATATGAAACTATGTGGTTAGATTCAATTGACTCTTATGAATGAGCCTTTTTGAATGCTGCAAATCTCATGAATTTTGGTCAACCGGAGAGACCAGTATGAGTTCAGAAAGATGGTAAGATAATCATGTCCAAAAAGGAGGCTGAAATTAGAGGAGTTTTGGATGCCAATAGATTCATATAATGGTGTGGGAAGGTAGAAAATTGAGTTTTCTTAAGTTTTCTTAAGTTATTGGGCATTGAATGGCCCTTAGCGGTGCCAGATTTGGAAGGTCTTTGTAGTTTGGGTTTTTGTGACCGAAGCACCTTCCTCTACAAACTGCACTCAGGATAGAAAGTTTCACGAGATAAACCTATTCTAATGGATTCCTTGTTCTTCCATAATTCTAATGAGTACTTTTTTAGATCTTTTGGAAGCCTTTTGGGTCCCCAGATATGGCTTAAAAGTCTGGCTTTCGACTAGGGTTCCTGACACCTTTATCGGACGAAGGAGTAGAAGAGTCCGAATTGGATCCAGACCTGCGGCGTTGGGGTACATGACGAAGTGACACCATGTTCAACCAGGGGATACATGATGGCTTCTCATGGGAGCTGATAGCGTTGGGTAGTGCAGACGGGCATGCAGCTGCCAACGCATAGTGTTTGGCAGCTCGACACACCGGCCGGGGGTATGTGGCTAGACTGTGTTGTGCATAGCAGTCAGCCGAGGGTTGTGGCTAGTGCCCAGTGGTTGGGGCTATGCACTAACATCAATTTTATTTTTAAAAATCATTTAAAATGATTTAAAATTTATTTTTACTTCAAATAAAAGCGAGAAAAATGCCAAAGAAATTCACAAAAATATGAAAGATTATTTAATTGGTTTATAAATTTTTTATGGACCTTTTAAATTATTTTGAGCTCATTTATCATTGAATCATTTTATAAATGGTTTTAAAATTGTTTTAAAATCTATAAAGGTTAAATTAGTGCTCAAATTAATTCTATAAAATGTGATTTAAAAGAATTATGATTTGGACATTAATTTAATGCTTTGTCCAACTTTGAGAAAACGTGAATCATTTAAATATTTTATATTGCTTGTCTTATGCTTGTAAATTATTTATATTTGCTTTTCATGTTATTTATTTCATGAAAATTCGACAAACATGAAATTGATAATTTCCAAAATTAAAGTATATTATTTTATGATGGTTTATATGATATATAGCATGTAATTATCATGTATGCACTCTATATTTATGTGATGAATGTTAGTGTGTGTATGGAGGAGATCATAGACTTAAATATGTTTGGCTTCTAATTGCTTGGTTATGATATTAAATGTGGCTAGTATGTGCCTCCTCATTCTTTGTATACAATTTGATTGTACATTCTACCTCCCTCCATTAATGTACTCCCCTTGGTTAAAACCAAGGTTTCTTATTATGATATGTACATATATGGGTCTGCGTACCCTTAAACTGCTTCTAATAGTTAGAAGCCAGTTCATGGAAGATTGGAGAGTGGGACCACTTAAAGAAGCACCCTTCTAAAGTACAAGCATGCCAACTCAAGCTTCTGAATCAAGGACTTGCACCTATAGGGGTGCCTTAGGTGTGTGCTTAAGGTTAAGTCCATGATCACCTGTGTTTTTATGCATATTTGATATGTGGTTATGTGCTACAGATTATACCTTAAATATATGATATTCCAAATACATATTAATATTTATATGTAGCACCTATACAGACAAGACTAAAATAAAATTCTTCCTTGTTCTAATTAGGTCGATAAATGTGAGACATTAAGAATAACTCATGTAGCCTTCCATTGTTACGATCATGATGAGCCAATCTTAGATCGGATGGGTTTGTTGTGCTATCACGAGGCCCATTCAACAAGGGATTGGAGATCATGGCTAAGGCATTAGCCGAACTTTGGAGTGGACTATTTGCATGGCTTTGTTGTGCTACCTCAAGGGTTGAGTAAAGAATCCATTCTCATAATGTAACAAGTGGGTTTGACCCAACTAGAGTATATGGTTTGTTGTGCTACCACAAGATCATAACTTTAGAGGCTAAATGACTAAGAGTTGCAAGAGTTGCAATTGACATAGTTTCCTACCTATTAAGTATGGGGTGATTTGTTATGCTACCACAATGTCATCACCATAAAATTAATAAGGACTTAGTCCCCACTAGGATTTCATCATGATATCCTATCTTTGCAAATGAGGCTTATGCAAATTCATCAAAAATTAGTCGGAGCATAAATTAGGATGAAATACCAAATCTTAATTTTAATGAATGTTTGTAATGCTAATAAAATTATATCTCTATTGCAGAATATGATTATAAACCTCCATTAGTATAGCTTGCTAGATGCCAAGTAGTTTAATGGCTCATAGTTCTTAAACAGGTTTATAACTAATGAGAATTGTTCTCATTGTTGACTTATTAACTATCCTACTTGAGAAGTAGGTGTCTCTTAAACTATCTAATGACATGAGAGAATAAAAGATATTATCTCATAAAATAGTATTGAAAAGATGTATTGTTTGCCTTATACCATATGTTAGTCTCTATGAGATAAAAATTGTAGTGGCAACATGGAAAGATGGATATGAGATCCATCATGGCTCATGGTAATGGGATAATAAAAGGTAAATAAAAATATTACATTTTAATTACTTTTTGTTGGTAAGACCAATAAAAAGAAGTAAGATTATTAGATAGAAATGAAAAAGGTAGTTAAAAGTCAAAGAAGTAAGTCAAGATATTTAAACCCTAATAAGACATAGCATTCTTCTACTATCATGATGATGATAAGTGAAAGATGAAGTGCAAAGTGTATTACACATAATGCAAAGGTGGAGCTTGAGAAGCTTCATGCATCTAAGTCATTAATATTTACTTGTCTTAAATACACACTCAATAGTATTAGATACTATCATAGTATATGATACTAGAGATGCACATAATAGTATAAGATATAGAATATACATCATAAATCTACAATGGGTTGTAGACAATAGCAAGTAAATGAAGGCTTAAAAAGGAATTTTGGTTTACATATGAAATGCTACAAAATGTTGCATCATTATTAGTAGGGAATACACAATTCAATAGCCTTCTAGAGATGTCTTAATTATCCTTCTAAAAGAACATTGCTTTCATTTCCTAGTTGAATAAATGGTTATTTATTCTATAGTATGGAAATGATAATAGGTCTATAATAATTGGTAAAGTGTTTACTAGTGGGAGCTTAATAAAGAGCTTATTCATATTGATTATGTATGCTCTTATAATATGTGTGAATAATTCTCATTAGATGAAGTACATTGATATTGATCAATCTATCCTTTAGTATATACAAATATAGTCATATTGATGAGAAAAAGACTTATAGAATAACATTCAGATGGAAACATATTGGTAAATAACTTAGAATAATTAACTATATGTAAATCTTATCTTATTAAGTAAAATGATCATCTCTTCATTTGTTAGACATCGAAAAAGGGCTAATGAGTTTATAGAACTCATGCATCAAGATACATGTTAGCCCATATCTATTAAAGTTAGAAGATAATATTTCTACTTCATTAATTTTTGAAGATGATGTCTCTAGGTGTGGACACATGTACTTTATGAAGTACAAATTCAAAACTTTTGAGAAATTATTTGAGATTAAGAATAAAGTAGATATATTAATGGAAAGAGTATTAGAACTCTTTAAAATGAGATCAAGGAGGCGAATACATAAATGCATAATTCACACATAAATGAAGGATAGTAGAATCTAATTTTAATGGACACCTCTTACACATTTTAACTTAATTAAGTAGTTAAAATGAGAAGCCATATTATGTAGGACATAATATGGACAATAACAACCTTTGCAAAATTCTTCTTTGTCTATTTAGGGGTTAGTACTCAATATAGGCACTGCACTTGATCTTGAATTGGTACCTTCTAACTATATTCTGATTATTCTATATAGGATATGGAAAAGGGGTTAAGGCTTGACCTTAAGCAAGTTAAGGTTTCATGTTTGACATAGTGAAGAAGTATAACCCTAACTAGTTAGAATATAATATTTTGAAGTGTTGGCTTGTGAGATATCTTAAAGAAACTTATGGATATTAAATATGCCACTCTTATGAAGAAGGGTACATGTTGCTCAGCTCACCATATTTCTAGAGGAAAAGTTCATCCTTAAGAAAGATAGTGGAAGCAAGATATATACAAAAGATGTTCCAATCCCACATCCCAGGGCGCCTTTGTCAAGGTACTAGTTTATAATTATAATAGGCAATTCATAGGTCTATACTTATTCCCATTCAATTTAAAAGATATGTGGGACATATCTTTGATGAAAGAAATGAGGCATAAGGTAAAAGGATATTGATCCTAAAATCTATATAGAACCAATTGAGATATTGATTCAAAAATGGGAAGAAACAATAAAATCTGATATAAACTCTATCTATTCTAATCTAGTTTAGAACTTGATTGATCCACCTAAGTGTATACTATTCATATGGTATAAATGGATCACTAAGGAGTAGATTGGAGTGGCTTAGAAGGTAGAAACATTCAAGGCTAGGATAGTTGAAAAAGGATATCATCTAACTCAAATTGTTCACTATGATGAGATCTTTTACGTATGCCATGGATTTAATCCATTCGTATTTTGATTGTTACACACCATGAATATAAAATATGTCAATTAGATGTTAAGATAGCATTTTTCTATGGTATTTTGAAGAACAAGTGTATATGATACAACATTGGGAATCAAGTCCCAATAGCATCCAAATAGAGTGTGTATAAGATCCATTTATGGACTAAAGTAAAACTTCTCATATATGATTGATAAGGTTTAATGAGATTCAATCTTATGGCTTCGTTGGGAACAAAGAGGTATCTTGTGTATTCAAATAAGATAAGTGGAAGTGCTATTACCTTCTTGACATGATATATGAATGACATATTACTCATTAAGAATGAAGTAGGTATGTTAACATAAGTGAGCTTATCAATCAAATTAATCCTCCAAACTAAATATAGGCTTTAAGATCTATAGAGATAGATCTAAAAGGTTGCTTAGCCTTACCTAGTTCATATACGTAGTTACCATAGTCAAAGGATTTGACATGGTAAACTCCAAGATAAGTTTCTTACCTATGTAGGGAGGAGTTGATTTCTTTAAAGAGATGGTTTTCTTGAGAGATAAAGTGATCACATGAGTAGTGCCCTTATGCTTTTACAATATCACAATTGTGATGCTACATATATGACTTGATTAATTCTCTAAGTGTTATGAGCAGTCATTAGGTAGATTCATGTGCGAGTCACTAGATAATTAATAGATATATCATTGAGAACTTGAGAAGCACTAAGGATGTATCTCTAATGTATGGAGGAGAAGACTTAAAGTCATGTAGTTTTATGAACATAAGTTTCTAGTCAAATAAGTCTAATAATAAGTCTAAATAATGGTGGTGTAGTGAGTTGAAAGAGTTCCATGTAGTAGAACACTGCAAATTCTACAACTAATCTAAAGTAGGTTGCATAATGATTGTATACTGCTTGAGAAGCATTCTATATAAAAATGTTCATCTAAATATGGGATCATCCTAACTTTCTTTTAAAGAGTATCATTGTTTTGGTAAAATAATGGGGTACAGCCAACATCTCATCAAAAGTTTAAAACTTCTCTGACAATACCATAAAATTAGAGGGATTGTAGCATATAAAGGTATAATTAAAGATATAGTATCATCCGCTAATAGCATTACATATCCACTAGCTGAAATAGTCACTCAAAGAGTTTTTAAGCTTCACCTTGAGCTAATAGAGATCAACCAGATGGGTGATTGTCCTTAGTTCAAGTGGAAGATTGATAGAAATGTATGATTCAACATTTCTAAAAATATCTCATTCAATTAATTAAGAAAATCTTCATTACTAGTTCTTATTAGAAGCATATATCGTAATAAAGTTTTTGATCACATGCAATGATGATTGAATCATGATGAGATCATAATAAGGAGATCAATCATCTAGTGTTATGTGATCTAAATGTTCTTAGTCATATGATCTTTGAGATGGGACATCAATGATCTGGATAGACTAGTGTGTATGATTTCTTCTTATGTGATGAGGATGACCGATCTCATTGGTCATTAGTGTGGGGACACAGAGATACACACATATGTGCTCATTAGTGAATTGATTTCATTGAACTGATCAATGTAGAAAAACCTGATTGATATCTTACTAAATTGTCTATCATGTTATTCTTACATCTCAAAAGCACAATTGGATCTTTGACCCGAGTCATCAAATATGTCTTACTAGATATGTCTTGTACCTTGATTATTGACTTATGGATCACTGTCATTATGGTCCAGAATAGTTGATGTATTGGGTGCAAGAAAAATCTAGTGCGGGCATATAAGCGAATAACAAGGGATCATTCACTCTCCGTAGAAAAGATAAAATATCCTTGGTGGTAGTACTATAAATCCTTAGCAAGGTACTAAGGATAATTAAAAAAAGAGTTTTTCAATTGATCCATACTCATAGAGTCAGATTATTTAGGGGATGATAGACGGTGCCAAGCTCCTGATTGACTGGGACATGGTTGGATGAGCATTTAAATCCATGTGATAATTTATGATGGAAAGGCTCAATGGATGTTATTTAACTCTCTAAAGTCATTTGTGATCATAGGATGTGACTTGTACCTATTATGATCGAAAAGCCATAAAAAGTATTTTCTAATACTGATTTTGATTTAATTTAATAGAATTTATTCTTTTAAATTAATTAAGACTTCAATCAAATTGACTAGTGGGCCTAGTGGGTCACACATATTAGATCTGATCAACAAGATGAGAGCATAGACATAAATTTATAGAAGTTTTAGATTTTTGTGAAAAATTCTATCTTCTATAAATAAATAGCTTATGAAGCTAAACCCTAACAAGCCATAGGGTTGGAGCATATCCCAAGCATCTTATCTTCTTCCTCTCTCTTTTTGAAGGTTATCTCCCATGGTCAAACTTAGATTTGGATGGTTCCTCAAGGCCTGGAGGAAGGAAGAACTCAGGAAGTAGATTGTATGGATACCATTAGAGACCGTCCACTTGAATATTTTTCAACAAGGAAGAATGTCCTCTCTTCATCTATGTGGGGGATTTTGGAACTCCCATGAGGTACACTCGTTGTACTTCATATTTGATTCTCAATTTTACTTGTTTGGCATCGACTAAAGCAATTTTAATGGTTTCAAGGAATCAAATTTTTTTTTGCTACCATAGATTGATTCCTTACAATATTCAAACCCATTTCGATCAATTTTTAGTTTTCATCATTTGATTCTGATTGAGACAAGTTCTAAATAAATTCATAGGAATCATCACATTTCTATCATTATTTACTCATATTGATATAAATCCTCATTCGTCTAATGCCCAGTTGGATAGGGATACAGTACAAACTATCAAACCCTTAAATATACCAACACTTTTGGTTCATGCACTCTGAATTGAATAAATTATAAAAAATCCTTTTCTAATTATCATCTCTGCGTTGGATAAGAATTTAGAATACTATCTTATTGAATTCTCTCTCATTAGATTGGTCTATCATAATGGTGATCCACAATTCAACAGTCAAAGCACTAGATACATCTGATAAGACATTTTGATGACTATGATCAAAGAACTAACTATGCAACCATAATAATAGAAAACCTTGATTGTGAAGTAAGTGAGTACCATTTAGGGTTTCTATGTCAAAGATATTCAGTGAACTCATTTATGAAATAAACACTTATATGTGTATCTTGGTGTGTCTCCACTCTAATCACCAGTGAGATTTTTTAATCTCATCTTATGAGGAAACATCACATACATTAGTCCATCCACATCATACACTTCTAGATGATTGATCTCATTATCATAATCTCATCATGATCTAATCATCATTACATATAATAAAGAGCTTCACTACGATATACGCATCTAATAGAGGCAAGTACTAAAGAAATGTCAATTAATTGAAGAAATGTCTAATGATATAACATATGATTGGCTTAAAGGACATAAATTTCTATTATTTTCTCATTTTCACTAAAAGTAATCACCCATGTACGATCACCATCAATTCAAGGTGACACTCAAATACACTTTGAGTCAACACATTAATTAGTGGATTTGTAATATTATTAGCATAAGACATGCATCTATGACTATATCTCCTTGAATTGCAATATCTCTGATCATATGGTATTGTCGCAGAATGTGCTTTGACTTTTAATGAGATGCTCATTTGGCTCATTGTTGTCACAAAACAATAAGATATGATCAAAGATAGAAGAAACAACTCTCAAATATGATATGAAATTCTTTATCTATATGGCTTTCTTGGCCACTTTATTAGTAGCTATGTACTATATTTTAGTTGTAGAATCCCTAGTGGTCTCCTGTTAAGAACTTTTCTAGCTCATTGAACTACTATTCAGGGTAAACATGCACTTTGATTTAGACTTTTTTCATCTTTATGTGATTGAAAACTTGAGCATGTAAATCATGAAGCCTTAAGTCATTTCCTCCATTTATCAAAAATACATGCTTAGTCCTTCTCAAGTACTTAAGGATACATTTTATAGCAATCCAATATCTCTCACCTAGATCTGTTTGATACATGCTCGTAACACATAGCATGTGCTATATCAAGATATGTATATAGCATGGCATACATGATAGACTATATGTTAGAAGCATATAGTACTTTCCATGTGCTCTATCTCTTTAAAAGTTTTAAAGGACATCTCCTTAGAGAGATAAACACTATGTCTCATAAGTAAGAGACCTATCTTAGAGTTTTCTATGTCATTTTTTTAACTTTAGTGTCTATGTACATCAAATGAGTCAAGCTAAGAATCTTTTTTAATCTCTCTATAGATCTTGATGTCGAAAACATAGGATGCTTCACCATGATCTTTCCTGGAGAAGTTCTTTGACAATCAAATTTCATTAATGATGATATACCTACATCATTCTCAATGAGTAGTATGTCATCCACACATAGTACCAAGAAGGTGATAGCGCTCCCAGTTGCCTTCTTGTACACATAGGACTCATCTTCATTTTGAATGAAGTCGTAGGATCAAATAGTCTCATCAAACATTTTATTCTATCTATAAGAAGTTTGTCTTAGTCTATAAATAAATCTCAACAACTTGCATGTTTTATTTGGATGTTTTTGCAACTTAAATTCCTAAGGTTGTATCATATACACCACTTCCTCAAGGTTACCATTTCAAAATATTACCCTAACATCTGCTAGATCTCATGTTCTTCATATCAAAGGGACCAAAAAGAAACATTTTAGTCTATATAATAGCCTCAAATCATCAGTAGAAAGCAATATGTCATCCACATATGAAATCAAAATTATGAACTTTCTCAAATTGACCTTAAGATATATATATTGATCAACAATATTTTTTATAAATACAGAGAACACAATAAGTTTTTAAACATTAAGTACAACAGTCGACAACCCTATAGAAAATTTTTTAATTAGTATACTAATTTTTCCTTTTCATTCCTTTCAAATCATTATGATTGTATTATGTATACCTCTTTTTCTAGTTCACCATTCAAGAAAGGTGTTTCTATATCTATTTGATGTAATTCTAGGTCAAATGCAACCACTAATGTCAAGATGATCTTGAAGGGATCCTTTCTAGAGACTAAGACAAATGTTTCTCTGTAATCAATGTCTTCCTTTTGAGTGAATTCTTTAACAATGAGTCTAGCCTTGTACCTTTCTACATTGCCTTTAAGATCATGCTTGGTTTTAAATATACAATATCCATTTACATCTAACTAGTTTATACCCTTTAGTCAATGCAACAAGGTTCCAATCTTTATTTTTTATGCATAGAATCTATCCTTTCAATAATGGCATCATTCACAATTTAGATCTTCTAAATCTAATGTCATAATTCAATGAAAATAGATCACTATTATCACCAATATTAAAATCACACTTTTGCATGTAGAGAATGTAAAGAACCTAAATAATTGGTCTCCCAGCTCTCTAGGACCTCCTTGCTTCCAAATGTTGATCTACATTATCATTATAAGTATGATCTTCAATTAGTGAATTTTCGAAGTTTTCTTCTTCAATGGGAATGTCATTATGATTTGGCCATAACTCTATCATATTATGATTCATATGTTTAAATCTAACATCCACAATTGGAGAGTAGCAAGAAAGGGATCTATAATTTTTCCAAATTTTACATGATAGGATGTCAGGCTCCCACTAACCTCTCCATTCTTAATGAACTCAGCTATACCAATTTCTATAATTTTACAATATTGGTGAACAATAAAATCTATACCCTTTAAACTATTCTAGATACCTAATTAACAAATAGCTAATGTTATTGGGTAAATTTTTCTCTCTTGTGAGTTATACAGTTTGGCTTCTACTTGACAACATCATATATGCATGTGCCTCAAATAGGGGTTCCAACTTATCCACAACTCAAATGGTGTTTTAAGCACTGCCTTACTAAGAACCTTATTAAAAATATACATAGCCATTTTCAAAGCCTCATTTCACAAATTCATGTGTAAAGATTGATAGAGATGTATACTCTATAAGTAAATCATATTTGGTATGATAAAATACTTATTATTATATTTTATTAAATATAAATGTTATTTCTTTAATACTTGCATTGAATTTCTAATCATACTGCTCAACATATTTAGAAGAATACAATTTCACCTTTCAGCCACACCATTTTAAGAGTGAATACCTAGTATTGTATACTATGGTTTAATCTAATTCCCTTTTAAGAATTTAATAAAAGGTCTAGGAACACAACTTAATTGATCTTGCTTGTCATAATATTCTACGCCTCTATCTGATCACACTATCTTAATTTTTATATTTAATTTTTTTTTTCTATGAGATCTTTGAAAGCATCGAAAGATGTCCAAGACTTATACTTTCTTTTATGAAGAAAACATAGTCATATTATGAGAAGTCATTAATGAATGTGATAAAATATTTTTCACCTCCTATACAAGGAGAAAGAAACCATAATATATTTGTGGTTCAATTCATGAACTCTCTAACTTCTTAAGGCATTTCTTTTTTTGGGTTTTGATTTGTTTTCCTTTTATAAAATCGATACAAGTGTAAAAATCAATAAAGTCAAGAGTAGTTAAGATTCCAACTTTCACTAATCTTAATATTCTTTATTTCAATGTATGTCCCAATCTTTTATGTCATAGCATTGAAGAACTCACATCAATCATTCCATGCTTGACAACAACATTTATATTTAATGTCGATAAAACATCTGAACATGAGCAATCTACATTTATTTTATAAAAACCATCACTTAAGGATACTATACCAACTAAAATGGAGTTTTTAAACAAGATAAACTTTTAGTTATCAAAACCTAATACATTAAATTTAGGCAATGAGATCAAGTTTCTAGACTCTAATGGAAAAACAAGACATCCTCAAGGTTTAGATGGTGTCTGTCGACTCCGAAAACGGGTTTCGGATCGACACCTCAAGATAAGGTGAAAGATGGAATAGGGGAATAGGAGTGAATCGGAAAACACTCGGAAAGCAGTAAAAAGTCCTCACCTCGGTCCCACACTCACATTGATCCCCGAACTTTCATCTCATGGTGTCGCTCGAGCAACAGAGATGGTTCGGGTCATGTGGGTGGAGAGTGAGGAATGAATAACTTAGAACATGAGAAGAGGTGGTCGCCAGGAGCCACTGGCTCCGCTTTATGGAATGTAAATCAAGAGAAGAGTTGATTTGACCGTGTGTACCTTAGCGTGGGAGAAAGGGTGTGAGTTCAACCTTCTTCTTATTCGGCCGGCCGATGAAGAAGAGTCCACAACCAATGCTAGCTTGATCAACCTGTGCAACTAGAACAATAAACCAAGTGAAAAGTTTGGTTAGACTTGTGAGAAGTGTAGTAACTGTAGTAATAAGAGGAGAAAGAAGCAATTGGAATCGAACTCACCGGCTTCGGGGTGAGACTTAACCCCTTTTTTGTGTATTTTTTGTGATATAAAATTATGCAAAAAAACTAAATAAAAATGATGCTAAAATGATCCTGGATGAATGAATAAGACATAGAAACTTGAATGACTCAAATCGGAGCTAAAACGGAGAAGATATCACCAATATGGCCGGACAGGCATCGGGACCAGAACGTGCCCCGGGTTTGGGGGCGCGGTGGGCGCGCCCTAGGTATGAGGGCGCGGTGCGGTCTGCACGCCCTTGGTTCGGGGGCGCGTTGCACTGTCTGGCGCGACTTCGGTGAAGAGCTCGCCACGGGCAGTCCCGATGTCAGAATTGAGTGCCGTTTGTTTCAGTAGATAGAATACTCGGAGAGAAAGAGTTATTATGTTGATGACTTCTCCTAAATTCTCTCTATAAAATTTTTGAAATTGGGCGGATGTAGAAAACAGAACCTGGATGCGCGCCCTCAGTGCAGAAATCACCACGAACAAACGGCAAGTGGGAATTGAGTGCCGTCAGTTGGAGATGAAATAAGACGAAGAGAGGAACAATTTCTATGTTGAAGACTTTTGCAAAAGAAGCCCCAGATTTTCTGCAGAAGTCGATGAATATGATTGATGTAGAATGCACGGATCAGGCTTCTCCTTCGCCTCGGGATCGATCTCTCGACGTCGGATCGACTTTGAACGTCGGGATAGCCTTGGGAGAGAGCTTGGACGACCTTAGGACGAGCTAGGCACCGGGGATTTACCTTGGGTCGTTGAGAATGGCCCTCAATTTATAGGGGAAGGAAGCCGGTGCAAAATTTAGAAACTGGACCGATCGTGCCCCCGCATTTCAAAGAGGACGAGGGCGCGCAGGGCACGCCCTCAAACCAAGGGCGCGCAGGGCGCGCCCCTAGTTCGGGGGTGCGGTCTGTGCGCCCCCATGTTTCAAAGGAAGCAGGGGTGCGTTACGCGTCTCATTGCTAAAAATCGACGGAAACTTCCGGAAATTACTAAAAATTGACTTGACATACGTAACGCGCCACCGAACCGGGGGCTCGATACAAATAATCGAAAATCCTCCGCGGAAACTTTCCAAAAATCCAGTTTAGAAGGAGCTAATCGGGGTAATTTGCGATTTAAAGAAACTGACCGCGCCCCCGCCTTTCAAAGGAACCAGGTGCTCGCAAGGTGCGCCCCCGCTCTTTCAAAGGGAGCGGGGGCGCAGTACACTCTCTCTCCTACGCGCGTGTTCCGCGAGCCGTATCTTGCAAACGGGTTGTCCGATTCGGCTCCCGTTTGTCGCGTTGGAAAGAGGGCCTTCAACCGCACCTCCTCAAGTCAATAAACCAGCCGGCATGACTCCCGATATGTTTGCACGGTGCTTTCTACCGGTTTACCCTCTCGCGGAAAGCCGAAACCCGGGGCGAAGATCCGAAAGAGCACGGTTCCGATCGAGAAATCTCGGGTCAACTCGGGATGACTTAAAATGATGACCGAACAAGTCCGGTACAACTGGAAAACCCGAAGTCATCGAAAAATTTGATATTACATCGGTAAACGTGAACCGAAACTCGGAAAAGCCGGGAAACCCTAAAATTGACCGAAATGGCCATATGGCCCCGGTTGATGAAAATATTCGGCTAGAATCGACCCAGATGACTTGAAAAGACCCGGTGATAACCGGAAAGGCCTAACATGTGGTCCGGGATAGTCGTGTCATCACAGATCGAAAAAGCCATAACGAAAGCCGTCGTTGACCGACGCCTACCGAAATGACTTCTCGGAAACCCTGAATGTTACAGAACACATGCGGGATTCCTAAGACCTTCAATTATGGACCATTCAAGGTCAGTCATCGAGCAGGCTTCGTGTTTTTACAGTTCACGTGCGGCTCTCGCTTGAAGGTTACGGCAATATTCCGGAAATCATTGGTCCATTCTCAACTTACAAGGGGCTCCACCAATGTCCTTAGCTCATCTCTACGAGGTAATCCGGATCAAATAATGGTCAGATAAAAGATATTGCCTATGGAATAAGATTCTGGGGCTCCGAATTAGGCCAATTTGGCGTGTCTACAGTGTCTAGCCTCAAGATAGAGCTTGCAAGTCCTTATGGCTTTGAGTTTGGACTTAGTTAGATTGCCCATAATAATTAAAGGTTCATTAAGGTTGGACTTCTACAAAAAGTGGAATGTTAGAAATGAATTTGTAACATGAATAGAACATCAAAATCAATCCACCAAGTTTTAGTGAACACATTCATGAAGTTGGTTTAAAAACAAAAATGAAACTTAGATTTACCTTTCCTCCTAAACAAACTTTGATGTTCACCACAATCAACCATGAAATGCACATTCTTATTGATAGAAATGTACATCTATAAGTCAATCAAATTTGATATGATTTGATATTTTTGAAATATTTTATTTAGTTAATTGGTATATATTCTTTACTTTGCACTAATTAGATGTGTATCATAATAAAGTACTTGATTATATGTAATTATGATTGAATCATAATGAGATCATGAAAATGAGATCAAACATATAAGTGTATGCGATTTAAATATTTTTAGTCATAGGTTCTTGAGACGTGACATTAAAAATATAAATATACTAGTGTATGTGATATTTTCTCATAAAATGATGGTGATGACCGATTTCATTGGTCATTAATCTAGAGATATTGAGACATATGTACATGTACTCATTAGTCGAATGAGTTTACTAAACTAATCCATAATAGAAATACTAAATGGCATATTACCTAACTATTTATAAATATTTTATATAATCATGGTTGCATGGTCTGAACTTTTACATAAGTAGCCAAAGATGTTTTATCTGGCGTGACTTATACTTTGGCTATTAACTTATGGATCACTAAAATAATAGTCTAGTATAGTTAATAAATTGGGTGCAAGAAAAATCAGATGGGGTCAATTGAGTAGAAACAAAAGATTGTTCACTCACAATAAATGAGAGAAAATACCCTATGGGATAATACTTTGAATCACTGGTCAAGGTAGAAAGAATAATAAGAAAAATAGTTTTCTAATTGATCTAATTTCAAGTATAGGATATCAAAGTGTCTATATAGTAAAGAGACGATAGTCGGTGTCATATCCCTTTCTAACTATGATAGTGGGTGAATAAGAGTATATATTTGTGTGGTAACTAATGATAAAAATGCTTAATGGAAATAAGATAATTCTCAATATTATTTGAGATCATGAACCATGACTTGTACCTTATATAATTGGAAACCAGATTAAATATGCTATCAAAATATTTAAGTTAAAAGTGTTCTTCTTTTCTTTACATCTCAACCAATAAAATATAAGGTCTAGGGAATCACATACAATAGAATTGATATGTTAGTATGGGGGCATAGGTGTAATCTATAGAAATTGTAGGGTTTTATGAAAATTTTAATTTCAATAAAAAAGTGAATTGTAACAAACTTTGATAGGTTAAGGGTTCTCCCACCGCGGAGGTTGCCTACAAACTGTGGAGCTCCATTCTAGACAAGTCAAAAAATCTGATTTGTAGGAGAATTCATTTATAGAAAAAATTCATGTAGAAATCACTAGAGGTTGTGCACTTGAATAGCTTGGAGAGTGTAGATGTGCTCATTCTTTTTCAAAATTGAGAAATTAGTTGAATCCCATGAAGGTATTTTTTAATATGTTTGAATGCAATTTTTTGTATAGTCATTTGGATCCAATTGAGATAATGATAATGAAATACAGGGAATAATTACTTCTACTATGCATACAATGATTCCTTACGGTGGTATTAGAGCCAAAATGAAGTCTTAGTCTAAATTACCATTGTTTTGATGTCATTTTATGCTATTTTGTGCATTCCTAAAATTGTACAAAGTCATGTTTTGACAAAGTAACCACAATGCATAGGTGATGCATTTTCAAGATTGGTTGCTTCAAGATGATTCTCGTGAAATAGGGATTTCCATCACCACCATTTGTTTGATTTTTCTATCACTGGATCATCCATTTAGATGATATAAGATTGAACTTTCATTCTATTTTATGCCACCGAGGTTTTTCTATTGTTGGATCACCACCATCGGTTTCCTCCTTTTATATCTACAATGAAGGCCTTATGGAAGCTTAAGAAGAAAAGAAATATGATTTGTTTTTATTCTCTTAAGTTTTGCATTGATGGGTGACGAAAATGACAAAATTGATTGCTTTTTGGTGTGGCAACTCTTTGACAAAGGAAGCAAGACATTAATAGGGTGTTTGGTTGCATTTCCCCCGTATTTTAACATACATTTTGAAAATAATAGAGATATGGTGTTTGGTTGTGTTTTATAAGTCCTACTTTTTTAGAAGTGAAGAGTTGTGCACTAATTACTTCTCTCATAACAAAATAATGTCATCTTGTTTTATTTACAAAAGAGATGTGAAGTCTCTCTCTCTCTCTCTTGTATGACTCTCATTAACTTTCCCTCTCTCCCATTGCACATGATCCCTTGTGTGGCCTCTGTTTCTCTCGCTCTTGCTCTTGCATGTAGAGACTAGATGCTCCAGTCTCTCACTCCCTCTCGTGAGCCCTCTGCATGCGTCAACAGAGCATGTGCTCCTTTATCTCTCTATGGCCATAGGAAATCCGTATAGCTTGCCTGATTAAATGTAGCCAAATCACTGTTGTCACCTTTCCCCGTTGTCGGTATCCTCCTCATGGCTATGATCCGTTAACTTTTCATGCCAACAAACTCATCATCTTCAGCTATTACTTTGAAGCTTCCTTTCCTCACATTCACTTTCTTTTGTTCTTGTAGTCATCCTCTAACAATCTCTTCATACCGTCTCAATCTCGTTTTGCAAGTGGTAGTGCACTCTATTTTCTCTACCACCCCACCAATCTTCCTTCCTAAATATTTGCTTTCTTTCACACCCACACCATTTACTATCTGCCTTCGTCTAGTGCAAGAAGAAGAAGAGGGTTATTCAGTTGGTGTAGTTCTTGGAGTTCAAAGACTTCGTGGAGTTATCGTTTGGCAGCATTGTCATCTGAATTGATCAAGCAACCAAAAGTGACTAAGATATGAGTGTGGGTTTTGTGGGTTCCCTCAGGCACCCTTGCCATGACACAAAAAACATAGGACCCATCGTGATTAGATACTTGATTTGACTTGTGGGATTCATATGATAGAGGTGGGTCTCACTTTTTTATGTTTGAGGTGGAGGGTGTTCCCTTAGGCTGGCGCCTGAGAGAACCCACATTCTTGAGATACAAGCACTTGTACACTAAGCAAGTTGGAAGGCTCTATAATAATGTGAGACTACATGGCTGATACCCTCAGGTGAACGACCTTGTGTGGTTGACATCCACAACAGATGACCTCTCTTTAGACCATATGTGTTGCCAAGCACCACTATATTTTTTTTAAAATTATGATATTTTTACCAAACATAGAACAATTGTATTTTTATAATTTTAAAACTAAAATTAAGATAGAAGGCGAATTTGATTTCAAAAATAAGAGTGGATCAATATTAATAAGATATTTGGTTGTTCTTTTATAAATTAGATGGTTTTATTTTGAACTTAAGATCATCTTGTATCTTAACACCAATTTCGAAATTAAATAAAGATAATTTTTGTGTGTTTAACAAAAATATCATAAATTTTGAAAATTATTATATGATGTTTGACAACATGACTCCCAAGTAATAGGCAATTGGCCAACCTCTGGTGGCAGTGGCGGCGGTGGTGGTGGCAATATTTGGGGTTGATCGATTACCTGGGCATCCGCTGGTTGACACAGGGGCCGAACCGGTTGTAGACGACCATGATGTTCATCTTGTTGTCCTCGACATAGCCCTTGGCATGTTTCCTAATCCAGTTGTTGGAGATACTGACCATGGAGTAGCACCTCATCATGTCTAGCAGGCCATCTTGGCAGCGATAGAAGGTGTTGTGGTCGATCCAGACCTTGGTCGAGCCTACCATCCTGATGGCATCCCCATCGGAGTTTCTCATTAGCTTCACCTCCCCTCCCAGCCACTTCATAGGCCCAGGCCCTAGTGGCTTCAAGTCGTGGAATCGGAGGCCAAGGAAAATAACGTCACTCACCTCGTAAAGAAGGAAGCCGAAGTGATACAAGATGTAAATGTTGGAACCACGACCATCGGTGGTGCCAAAGTTCTTGATGATCAGGGGCTTCTGGATCTTGATGTATGTGATGGACCTAGCGAAGGTGATCCACACCTTCCCCAACACCACAGTGGTGCCATGGCGTTGCGGGTGGTGGCAAAGGCTAGTGATGCTCGTTGTTTCTCAGGGACGGCCATAATTTCAACTTGTTCGATGCTGGAGGTAGGGCACTACTAGTCTCCAATGTGGCATCTGGCAAGAGTCCGGATCCCCTTAGTTCCATGGTGGAGGGAGCACCATCAATCCCCAATCAGAACATGCCACAACCCCTTGTCACTTAAGTAATGGTTCAGTAAGAATCGGTTCATTTGTTACTGAACCAGTCAGTAATGGGTCAGTAAGGCTTCAGTAACAAGTCAGTACCAAGTTATATTGACTTTAGTAACGAGTTATACTAGCTTCAGTAACGGTTTAGTATCGCTTCAGTAACGTCTCAGTAACGGTTCACTAAAGCTTCAGTAGTGCTTCAATAACGGTTCAGTAACGCTTTAGTAATAGTTCAGTAAGAATTCAGTAACAGTTCAGTAACGAGTTACACTGATTTTAGTAACAAGTTACACAAACTTCAGTAACAGATTAGTAAGGCTTTGATAACAATTCAAGAATGTTTCGACAATGTTTATTAACAACTCAGTAAGACTCCAGTAACAATTCAATAATGGATTAGTAAGGATTCAGTACTGGTGAACTAGTTGGTTCAATAACAAGTGAACCAGTTCTTATTGAGCCATCACTTAAGTGACACGGGGGTTGTGGCATTTTTTGATTGGAGACTGAGGATGTTCTCTTCACTATGGAATTGAGGTGATCCGTTATCATCTGGCAATGGCTGTCGGAGGAACAAAGAGGAAGAGAGAGCGAGAAAAAGTCACAAGAGTCTAACATTCTAAGTTTTATTCACGTTTATCTTAAAAAGAATAGTTTAATTTAAATTTTTTCAAAAGAGATTAAATTTATAGATTATTTAATTTTAAAAAATTAAAAAGAGAATAATTAAATATCTCAACTCTATTATTTTTAAAAAATATGTAAAAAGGAAAAAATATAATAATCAAACACCAGAGCAACCATATACCCTGTAAAACTTCTTTCTTTGTGATTGACAACATGGATGAAGGTAAGAATGGAGTCCTGACAGCAGCTGTAGTCCTTCTTTTTTGTTGTAAAACATCGTAACCTTCCGTAAAAGAAAAAACTAGTTCGGTAATACACCGGCACACGGAGAGTTCAAAATTAGTTGTTCCACTTCCAATACATGAGACGGAAGAGTAGAAGGCGTCGAAGACTTAGGGTTTTCAGCCACCTACAAAGTTCATCTAACAAGGAGGTGGGCAGCACTGTTGGCATCTATCTGCCTGAAGATGACAGCCTGGTTCTCCTTCATATAATGGTGGCAACGATTAATGAAGCTCTGGGCTTTCTAACACTTCTCGCCTGTGCCATTGATAGCGTCAAAGCTTGATCCTGTGATCTGCAAGAGGAAACAACAAGAACAGAGAACACACTCTATGAAGCAGAAAGCAGGAAATGAGGAGAACACCGAGAGTCTGAGCGGGAAAGTCTAATCTCTTATTATTCATCTTCTGAATATATACTGAATACAAGGAGGGGCATATTAGCCAACTGTGTAAAGAACAATTACAGAAATATACACAGTAGTTACCCATAGAATTATCCAGGGTCAATTGTGAAATTATCCCTATTACCCCCCTTCAAGCTGGACGGGGGAAGCATGTTTAGCTAGTTCCAAAACTGAATATATTGATTTGAAGACAAAGGCTTGGTAAACCCATCAGCTAACTGATTTGAAGAGGCTATATGATGAACAAGAATTTGTTTGTTCTAAACTAACTGTCTAACAAAGTGAAAATCTACCTTCACATGTCGTGTCCTTGCCTTAAACAATGGATTAGCACTCAAATAAACAACCAAAGTATTGAAACTTTTAATTCTTTTAGCAACTGTAATAACCAAAGTAACTTGGTTATAGCAGTAGAAATCACCCTTAGCTAAGCTTTGGTACTTGATCTAGCTACAGTTGGATGTTTCTTAGCTGTCCAGGATATCAAATCATTTCCAATTAAAATACCAAAACCAGAGGTAGACCGACGATCATCTTGTCACCCTGCCCAATCAGAGTCTGTGTATACATTGCAACTGAAATCAGATGGTGTAAGATGAAAAGAAAAATCATGAGTTGCCTTCAAATACCAAAGAACTCTT
The DNA here is from genome assembly GCA_036172225.1 of Cryptocoryne crispatula var. balansae. Classification (NCBI taxonomy): domain Eukaryota; kingdom Viridiplantae; phylum Streptophyta; class Magnoliopsida; order Alismatales; family Araceae; genus Cryptocoryne; species Cryptocoryne crispatula. The sequence goes on along the minus strand of CM069927.1, from coordinate 21,201,756 downwards.
TTGACCATAGCTAAATGGGCTTCTGTAGGAGAGGACAAAAATTGAGAAGCTTTATTGACTACATATGCAATATCTGGCCTAGTAATAGTCACATATTGCAAAGAACCCACAACAGTTCTATAGTAAGTTGGATCAACCAGACCATCACCATCATATTGAGATACATCTGTCTTGGCAGCCATTGGAGTAGATAAAGGTTTGACATCTAACATTTGTGCCTTCTTTAAAATATCCAGAATATAATGTTTTTGAGACAATTCAAGACCTGTAGAAGTTCTAACAACCTGAATTCCTAGAAATATGCAAGCTGCCAAGGTCTTTCAAAGCAAACTCAGTTGCAAGATTCTTTATTAGACACTTAATAGAAGCTAACTTGTTTCCGGTAATAATAATGTCATCTACATAAACTAGAACATATGTAACCAGTCCTCCATTAGAAAGCATGAACAATGAAGGATCACACTTGGAAGCTTGAAAACCCAATGCAAGTAAATGAGAATACAATTTAAAGAACCAAGCCCTTGGTGCTTGTTTAAGACCATGTAAGGCTTTCTTTAACTTGCAAACATGTGTAGGTTGTGACTGATCTACAAACCTTGGAGGTTGAAGCATATAAATGTCTTCATTCAATGTGCCATGAAGAAATGCATTATTTACATCCAACTGTATAATATCCCACTGAAAAGTGATAGCTTTTGACAATACTAGGCGTATAGTTGCAGGTTTGACAAAAGGACTAAAAGTCTCTCCAAAATCAATGCCATACTCTTGTGTATACCCTTTAGCTACTAACCGAGCCTTGTACCTAGCTATACTTCCATCGGAATCTATCTTCAACTTATAAATCCATTTGCACTTGACAATATTAACATTAGAAGGTGGAGAAACAAGTTCCCAAGTACCAATGCGCTGAAGAGCATTAAACTCTTCTGACATTGATTTGCACCAAACATCACTTTTATTAGCTGTACTGAAACATGTAGGTTTAACCTCCATAGAAGTATGTACAGTCAAAGCATGTTTATTACTCTTATGCAACACAATAGGATCAGTTTGTAACATAATATCTTTCATAGACCTATACTTCTTATGAGGAACAGATTGGCAAGCTGTAGACACGCCAATTTGGCCTTATTTAGAGCTTAAACCATTATTCCATTGGCAACATCTCTTTTAGACCATCAAAATCATGATGAACCACCCTTTTGGATGAGTCGAGGTGCTTATTGGAAATATGAGGATGATTTGCTAATTTCTAATCAAATTTGTGTTTACCGAACAAGAGACTCTTGGTGGTGTGCCAGATTATACTTTTCCCAGCATATCCTCTATTTGAAAATTTTTCACAGGATTATATGAATGTTTAATAAAAAAGTATTCAACATGAATAATTTTCTTCTCTAAGTTATATTTCCATTTCAACAAACGGCATTCAATTCTAATCTCCCATTTGTCCGCAGTACCCTTTGGAAGTTAGATGTGCAGTTCTATCCGCAGCACTGATCAAGCCCAATTGCATGAAAGCCCAGCCCATTGGGCACATATCTGACAAATTCAATACCTTACCTTATTTTTCCTCATCCATATCACTTGTTATAGTATCTGGAAGCTTCATGGTTGAAATTAGCATCATCAAATGATGGCAATCCAACTTGTTGTCTTGTATATCAAGACTTGCTATTTTTGGACTAGATTTGTTTCCTCTTCAAGTGGAGACATATTTTGAACATGGGGAAGGTGATCAATGGTTTCCAATCCATCTAAATCATTTGGGTAAGTTTCTAGATGCCTCAGGATAAAAATTAGTAACATTAAATGGAGGAAATCCAACCTAAGGTCGGATGTCTCAAAACTTGCTATTTTTTGACATGGTTCCCATCCCCTATAACGGGAGACTCATATGAACGACCTAAGAAGGGAATCCCCATCCTCCAGCACTCCTCTTCTTGTCCTCCAGCCACCCTTGGCTCATCTCAACCTCCCCAAATCGTCCTCTCTTCATCCCGGTGCCCGGAGATCATTCCAAAGTGAAGAAGAAGCCGGTCTATGCTCCAACGTGCTGCACTGCTGATCATTGACTTCTACAGATCTTTATAGTCATTTTACGGCCTTGCTTCCTTCAGAATAAGTGTGATACATCAATATATATTTTATCTCCAACAAACATAGATCAATTCTGACATTCCCTTGGCTTGTTATGGCTTCAGCACCGGCACTGTACAGACAGATCCGAAGTCTTCTCTTCTAAGTCATCATATTCTCAATCAATTTCAGTACATTGAATGGTGGATTCAGCCTATATGTCCTTCATATAAATTGTTCCCCGTTGCACAAATACATCAAGCTAGCATTGGTTGGACTCTTCTTCATCGGCCGGCCGAAGAAGAAGAAGGTTGAACCCACATTCCAGTCTCCCATGCTAAGGTACACATGGTCAAATCAACTCAATCTTGTTTTTATTCCATAAAGCGGAGCCCGCGGCACCTGGCGACCACCGTTTTATTTATGCTTTAAGTTCATCTCCTCCTCACTTTCCTCCCACATGACCCGAACCGTCTCCGGTGCTCGAGCGATGCCGTGAGATGAAAGTTCGGGGATCAATGCGAGTGTGGGACCGAGGTGAGGACTTTTTACCGCTTTCCGAGTGTTTTCCAAATCACTCCCCTTTTTTCCCTATTCCATCTTTCACCTTATTTTTGAGATGCCGATCCGGAACCCATTTTCAGAGTCGACACAAGGATTCGAAGAGTCTACTGGTGAAGAACCAGAATTTGAAGAAGAAGACTGCATAGGTAGCTGAGTTGAAAAATTATCCAGTGAAACCATACTAGTTGTGCAAACAGACTGTTGATCATTACATGGAGACTGAAAAGAGAAGGAATCAACTGAAAACTGTGGTGTGCCAGAGCTAGTAGAAGAAGAACAGTAAGCAGGTGACACTAAAGTGGATGATATTTGAGGAACACAAGGAACATAAATTTGAACTTGAGGTGAAGTAGTGTGACCCACATCAGGCTTCATAAGAGAAGCATAAGGAAAAGGATGCTCATTAAACACCACATTGGCTGCAATATATATACAACTAGTTCTTGGAAGTAAACATTTGTACCCTTTATGACTTAAACTATAACCCAAAAAGACACAACACTCTGAATGATAAGAGAATTTATGTTGATTATAAGGCCGTAAATAAGGGTAACAAGCACAGCCGAAAGGCTTTAAAAAATTGTAAACAGGCTGAAGTGCAAAAAGTCTCTCAAATGGAGATATATTATTGCAAACCACATAAGGCATTCGATTAATGATATACACCGCACATAGTATAGCTTCATCCCAAGAATGATAAGGAAGACCAGCATTATGAAGAAGAGTTAAAGAAGTTTCAACTAAATGCCTATGCTTCCTTTCAGCCAATCCGTTCTAATGATGGGTGTAAGGACAAGCAATGCGATGTAAAATTCCACAAGACATAAAATAATCAACAAGTTTGTGAAATTCTCCACGCCAGTCACTTTGAAAATATTTAATTTTTCTTGAAAACAGATTTTCTACTTGGGCTTTAAACTGTAAAAAGATAGAATACACTTCATGCTTGAAAGCCATAGTATAAAGCCAAGTAAACCGGCTATAGTGGTCAACAAAAATCACATAATATCTGTGTCCATGTAAGCACCTGAAACGGGATCCGTAGATCTCCCTTTTTTGGCTCCTACGCTTGCTTTAGGGTCTTGGTGGATGGGATGTTAGTGGTTGTGGCTGCCATGAGCCAAAGGCTCCAAAATATAATAGAAAGAAATAAAAATAAAAAATAAAAATGACCATCGTACCTTTAAAAGTGGGGAGATTGTTGGGTTCCGACTTCTCCTCTCTCGGCCGGCCAAAAGAAGAGAGCTTAGTGAGTCCTTCGTCTTTGATCTGGTTGAAGCTCCGCCTCAGCCGGATTTACCAACAAATGTCCATAAGAAAACATAGAAACAAGTGAAAAGATCATTAGTTCTAGTGAAAGTGTAGAATCATGCTCAAATTTGAACTTAAACATGCAAAAGGGAAAGAACTGACCGGAATGGGACTAAATCCCAACCCATATTTTTGATAGGTTTTTAAAGAGGTATGAAGATGCAAGGGTGTGGCTTAATGCATGGTAAATGACATGTTAATGAAAGTTAAAATGAAAGGGGGAGTAAAGGATCAACCGGAAAGGTAAACAAACTCAAAAAAATGCAAAACGGGGTCTGCCCCTGCTAATGCCCCATATATGGGGCGCTTGCTGCAGGTGTCCCCTTTATGGGGCACATTGACCAAAGTTAAAGCACCCTATTTACGGGGCACTAGGGACTAGTTTCAGCAGATTTTCTTCCCTTCTTCGCGGCGTCATCTCGGAGTGTAGGAAGACCTCTAAGATGAAATGGGAGCTCCTCCTTATAGACAATATGTAAATGATGCAAATGGTAGGGTGTTTGGTCATTGGATGTAAGAGGAATGGTGAGTAGAGGCTTTCAAAGTTGGAAGAAAACTATATTTCTGGGTGGCTGAAATTGCAGGTTTTTGGGGTTTTAGGGAGAGAGTTTAGAGGTGATTTGAGAGCTTAAGGAGTGTGCTGAGGACTTGGATTCGTGGTATTGGATAAGCTGGGTGGTTGGACGAAGCTGGAATCCCCTCAAAACTCCAAATGGGTGCCTATTTATAGCCAGAAAGTGGGCACTTTGGTCAAATATGAAAACCAGTTGCACACGGCAAAGCGCCCTATATATGGGGTGCTAGCATCATGAGCCATGTCAGATCGATAAGATGAGTCCCAGTGAGCAGTCGAATCAATCGGTCGAATCGATTCGACTGGGTGTCAGGCACCCCATTTATAGGGTGCCTGGTGCCCTATTTATAGGGCGCTAGGTGCCCTATATATAGGGTGCCGCCCTTTTTAAAATGCACCGAAAACCTCAAATTTTTTCGAAAGCCCAGTTTTCTTGAAAGGATAACCACATATACTTTATGAAAAAAAGAATTTAAGCTCTTCAACTGGACCAAAATTACATGTCTACAACTTGTCTCACCTTGGCTTCATCTTTGCAAGTGAGTGACATGAATGAAGCGTAGGCAAATGTAGTGAAGCGTAGTGAGGCTCAATGGAATGAAGTGGTGATGCCAAGGTGTAGATTTAGACACGCCTTCATTATCCTAGTTGGGTGGAATAAAACTTTGTCGGACTCCGAGATCACCCTTTGTCTTATCGAAACCTTCCCTCTAGTTGATTGGTTAAGGAGAAGAATAGTACTGACATACTCAGGGTTATGCAAATTCTAAAAAAGTTAGTAAGAGTATAAATTAGGATAAAATACCATGTCATGATGTTAATTGAATGTCTATAATGTTATTAATTAATATATTTATTGTATATAAATTATAAACTATCTATTGCATGGCATACTGGATGCCAACACACTCACTGATGCAAATTTCTTTGACTAGCTCAGGAACATGATAATTGTTCATATGGTTGGCTACGTAGCTTATGTGATTAAGAAGTTGATGCCTTTTTAACCATCTAATGATAAAAAATGAGATCTTCACCTTCCAATGGTGTAAAGAAGATATATCATTTGCTCTATGCTTTACGTTAGCCTTTATTAGAAAATGAGTTGTAGAGGCAACCTAAGAAGACAGATGCTAGATCTATCATGGCACATCTTGATGAGCTAGTTGAGGACACAATAAACAAAAGAAAATACTTTTATGCCTCTTGTTGGTAAGACCAACGGAAAGTGAAAAGTTCATCATATGGAGAAGTAAGGTAAAACTAAACTTAGAAAGGTGGCCAATAACATAGAGCACAAGTAAAAAGAAAAATAATTCTTTCACTACCATGATGATGGTAACTAGAAGCTCAAATGCAAGTTATATTTATAGAGAAAGCAAAGGCAAAAGTGTGGGGAAGTTTCAAGTGTCCTTGTCATTGATGTATACTTGTCATATAGATACACATCATAGCATTAGATATTGGCTATGCATCTTATGTCTAAAAAGAGCTGCAGATGTTAACTTATGAATGATATATGAGACAAAAGTTGCAGCATTGGCCATATGAGAACTATGCATCAAGTTACTTTCAAAAGATGTCTACGTTCTCAAATATTATTATTACATCATTTTTATAGTCAAGAACATTATCTTTATTTGCTACTCAAATAAATGTTGAGTTATTGTGATATTTGGAATTGATATTGCTGATTTTTTTTGTGTGAATGCTCCTCCAAAAAATAAAAGGAATTTTGTGAATCAATCCCCATTTTGGTATTATAGATTTGGTTATATTAATGAGAAAGATTGAAGATGACCCATAATGATGGATCATTAGGGTAAATGGTTTTGAATCATTAACCACTTATAAGCCTTGTCTCATGGAAAAATTAACCACTTCTTCATTTAGTTGGCATGGAAAGAGAGCCAATGAGTTATTAGAACTCATACATTCATATGCAAGTGAACTCATATCTATTCTGGCCAAAAGCATTTATTTTTACTTCATTATTTTCATTGATGATTCATCTAGGTATAGATATATGTACTTCATGAAGTAAAAATATGAAGCATTTGATAAATTTCAAAAATTTAAGAATGACATAGAGAAACAAATTAAAAAGAGTATTAAAACTCTTTGATTAGATGAAGAAGAAGAATACTAGAATACATATTTTATACAGTGCTTTAAGAATTATGAAATATTATCTCAATGGACAACTTATTATACTCTTTTGCTTAATGAAGTAGCTGAGAGAAGAAACCATACGTTGTTGGACATGGTACGGGCAATGATGACTTCTTTTGTATTGCCTTTGTCACTTTAGGTCTATGCACTAAATATTGCCATTTATATCTTAACTAGGATACCTTCTAAGTCTATTCTAACTACTTCATATGCAATATAGAAATGAATAAAACCAAATATTAAGCTTGTTAAAGTTTAGGTATATCCTACCCTTGTGAAGAGGCATAACCCTAACAAAGTCGAATCTAAAACTGAGAGGTGTTGGTTTATGGAATATCCTAAAAAATGTATGAATATTAGTTCTATCACCCTAATGATAAAAGGGTCTATGCTACTTAGCATGTTGTATTCTATGGGAACCTTGATAAATATTTTAAAAATGGTTTGTTTGAAAATGATTTTTGTTTTTTTGTATGTTTGAAATATCAACATCTGAGCTTTCTAGCAAAATAGGTGATATCCTATAAAAGTACAAGATAGTCAGGTGATATTAGAAAAGTACTCGATTCTGTGAAAAATATTTTTAACCACTCTCTATCAGATGGTGTGAATATCCAATTTTCATTTAAATCGAGTAACTGCTTGAATACCCTTGAGTAACTACCATAGCAACCTTGTCTGATGAAAGCGTGCACATCCATAATGTGTAAAAGATACAAAGGGCCCTTGCCTTACAGGTCTGATGAGCTGCAAATAAGTTTGATTAAGTTTTGTTTGAAATTGTTTTATGTTTTGATTTGTAGTGTTGATTTTAATGTGGTTTGAAATGTTAATTTCAAATTCTAATTTGGTTTTGATTTGAATGTTGTTTATTTTGAGTTGTTTGAATTGTTTGGTTTTGATTGTTATTGATTGAAGTTTGTTTTATTATGTTTGAATTTGAAATCTTTAGATGTGTTGAAACATATTGATTTATTTAAGCTTAGTTGACATAAGTTAAGCCATTTATGTGTTGTTTTCTTATGTTGGTTGGTGTTTTAATAACAATCGGGTGTATTAAGTATGATTTAAATATTTTCAAACTTTGATTGAATTTGATTAAGCTCAATTTTAGATTGTTATATGATCTAAATTTACAAGTTTTAAGATGGATTTATGATGCTTTAATGTGTTTTTAATGTGTTATTTTAATTGGTTTTGAATTATTTTGTTTTCACTTGCTTAAGCAATTGAATTCCATTGGCTTAAGTATGTTGGAATAAATCTCCAGATTAAGTTAAGTCTGATTTTTTTTAATATTGAGGAGTTAATGACCTATTTTAAATGTGTTTTAAGGTTTATTTGAGTTTACTATCAGATATGGTTAAATTATGTTCAGATTTGATTAACTCTTATTCGGTTCGCATCACATCTGGTCCATAGAGCTAGTGTCGATGCCCGATCACAAGCAATTGACTCGACACTTGAAATGTTCACGTTCAATGTAATTCCATGTTAGTGTACATCAGATTTGACAGCTCATGTGTCATGTTCCCTATTGTCCATATGCTGAATGTGTGCATGTCTATGTCCTTCCTATGGTGTAAATGTCCACTAGACTGGGAAAATTTTGATAGCATGCTGCCTTATTTTTTGATCGGTGTGGAATTTACCTATCTTATATGCCTTAGTCTTTTGACTTTCCATATAGTGAGAAGGGTCTATCTGTAGTTGGAAGTGTGTCTCATGCCTAAGCTCGAGTCAGCGTACTAGAAACATGTCTAGGCTAGCCACCCAATGGAGCATCCAGTTGTGCACTAACTCCTTAATTAATTTGACATTTTTCATTCAAAATTTAATTAATATTTTTTTAAATGTCCAAGGCCCAATGGGCCTACTTCATGTGTCATTAGCACAGTGGGCTGGTCTTCATGTCATGTTGGCCCAGTTGGCCTATCTTAAGCTTCATGTCTTCATGCCCAAGTTGGCCTATCTTAAGCTTCACATATTCATAGCCTGGTTAGCCTGTTTTGCACTTACATGGCTAGCAAGGTTTGATTAGCACACTGTTTGGATTGGAATTGAGAGCCACCTTCTCAGCCCTTGACTCATCGGGTGAGCCAAGGGAGATCAGGACATCACCCTCAACCCGATCCTCATAAGGACTTGGTGTAGCATTGGTTTGAGCACCTATTTTGAGCACCTGTTTGTAGGGGAAGATTTAGGATAGGTTTAGGAAGATTGGGGGCTACACAAAGGGCAGAGGGATTGAAGGCTTGACAGAGTAGTCTCGGCCCATTTGTAGATTCTGAGAATCTTCAAGCATTGACTCTCACCTTAGGCTCTAATAGAAAAGGGAAATTGGTGTTTTGGGGCCTGTTTTAAGGGCATCACAAGGGCTGGATAGGTTTGATGAGGGCTTGATTTTAGGAGGGGGCCAAATAGGTGGTTTAATGTGGACATGTAGGGGCTTTTATGTACTTGTTTGTGGGGACAACAAGTGGGCCTAGCAGGTGGGTTTTAAAGAGCCTGCATAGGGGCTATCTAGATAGCCAAAAGGGCATGCTTCTAGGTGATTATGTGGAGAGCCAACAATGGGGCTACAGGGGGGTCAAGTTTAGGATCTATGTACAGTGTGTTTTGTGTGCCATTCAGGGCCTAATTAGAGAAGCTGGAGGTGTATGATCAGGTGACCAACAGTGGGGGTCGAACAAGGCCTGACTGATGGAAGGATTGAGGGCCTAATTGGATGGCTAGAATGGGCACACACTGGGGCCAATGAAGGAAACAAAAGGGCTATTTTGGATAACCAGACATGGGGGTCTTCAGCTTGCCAGCAATGGGGTTTAATAGAGGGATGCACATGGGGCCATATGGATAGCCAAATGAATAGCTCATGGGGCTACGTCTACCAACATTGTGAATGGCCAAAGAGGAGGAAAAGAGAAGAGAAAGAAGAGGTGAGGAAGAGAATGAAGTACAGCTTATTTTCTTCTTTACTCACCTTGTCTCTTTTCTCTTTTTTTGTGCATAGAACTGCTAGAAGAGGATCAGGCTGATCCTTCTCCTTACACTTCTTCTACTTGATGTGCAGGTCTTTCTAGGAGATGAAGATGCTGCTGTTGTTGCTGCTGGAGGCCACACAAAGGACGGATATGGACTAGTGCTATAGGCATTGGAAGAAGAAGTCTCTTCTTTTTCTTCTCTTTTTGGTGCAATCTGATGACTGGTGCTACTGTCACCTAAACCAGGAGGAGAGGAGGCTGAAGCTACTGCTACTATCACCCAAAACAAGAGGCAGGAGGGCATGTCACACCAGAGAGAAGGCAAGAGAAGGATGTGCTAGAGTTGGCGCATAGGTGGGAGATTATAGAGGCAGAGTTGGTGCTCAAGTGCATGTGACTAGCTGCTACAAGGACCAGATGCTAGTCCTTTAAATAGAGGAATTGGGTGCCATCTGTGTATGGGGATAAGGTCAGGATGGTGAGAGTCGTGATGCCAAAAGAATTCTACTTCAACAAGACTCTTGATTGGAAAAGACATCTAGCCAACAAGTGAGGTGTGGCCAGACCAAGTGAGGTCACACACAAGAAAGAGAGGGAGAAGGGTGTTCGACCAAAGACTAGGTGGAGGGGAAGGAGGTTCAGCTAGCTGATGGGTGTGCACATGGCTGAGGGATAGGACTCAATCTCTTTCAAATGAAGATAAAGGTCATCTCAAAGAAGGTAAGGATAAGATTCTATTCTTCAAGGTGACTTATCCAAGGAAGATGATGATAAGCTAGATCAGGGCTAGAAGGGATCTGATGGGGTTCAGCCAGATGAGACATGGGTTAGCCCAACTACCGTAAATTTTAACTAGAATCAATTAAATAAAGCTTGAATTGACTCAAAAAATCTAGAATTTGTTTTATTGGGCATTGATCCTATGATCCATCAAGATGTGTAGCTGAGATCTCCTGATTGTACCAGATCTCTAATTTTACCTATTTCTCTAATTGGTGCTATCTCGGCCGTCAATAAATCTAGAAATTACAATTAAGTGCAATTTAATTCTTTCGTTGGTCAAATTTAAATTCTAATGCATTAATATTCTCGAGACTAAAGTGTTGGCATCAAATTTTTTTGCTTAGCTTGCTTAATACAAATTTCAGCAATGCCGAAGCCGGTGCAGGAAATCTGACCCAGATTCAGAAAATTCATGAATAGATGATGTAAAAAGGCTCTGGAAATGCCTTGGCACGGCTTTACATGGTAAAAATGGCCAAGATAATGTGCTCATTACATAGCCCTGCTCAAGAGCTTCGCAACGGTGCCCAAAACATGGAAAACGAACACCGGAAGGCTGAAATGACCATTTTGCCCCTGACACTTTGGGACAAATTGGGACTCTAACATGGAATTTCAACTTTACCACATTTTCAAGGTTGGATAGAGCTAGGAAACGCTTGAAACGGATCGAAAATCTGACCCCCGGATGAAAAGATATCCAGGAAAGAGCAAATCTGGACGGAAAGCTGTATATCGTCGCACCAAGGGCATAATGGTCCGATCAGCTCCGGATCAACCCATGGGCTAAAAATTTCAATTTTCATGACCCAAAACTTTGATCTCATGAATATTTATGCACGAAAAATAAATTTAGCCAATGGGAGAAGGTGATTGCACTCAATTACAGTTTTCGGCATTATCGATGGCCGAGATCGCACCGATCAGAGAAATTGGTAAAATCAGAGATCCTGGGCAATTTGGGAGATCTCAGCCACACATTTGAATGGATCATAAGATCAATGTTCATCATTGATTGTCCCATATTTTTCTGATTAAATTTTGGCTGTGTTTAATCAATTTTCGTCTGAAATTAATGATAGCCGTCGGATCGGGGGTCTGTTAGATGAATGGTCTAGATTGGATCACTCTCTCTCTCTTCCCTCCACTTGGCTGGCCGAACTCTGCCCCATATGCCATGCACACAATCCCCTACAAGTTAGGGTGCTGGCCGAACTCCCCATCTGATGGCATAGCTAGCAACTTTGGCTTATCTCCCTCAACCACCTCAACGAGCTCAACAACTTCCCATGGCTTATCCTTATCACCCTCAACTACTCCTTTGGTTTATCTTCATCCTAACTAATCCTACAACTAACCAAGCCTATCCTCATCCATGCCCTGGCCGAACCAGCCATCTTACCACATGTCATGTGCGCACATCTCCTTGAAAGTAGGAAAAGGTGCGCACCCTTCTCTCCCTATCTTTCTAGTTGGCACACAATCTTTCTCAACAACCAACTATGGGTTATCCTTATCATCCTAAACCTCCCTTGAGTTATCCTTATATCCTCTCAACAACTTCCAGCCTTATCTCCTCCTGCAGATGGCGCCATCAACTCCTATATAAACCCCCCTGCTGGCCATGTGGAGGACAAGCTGATCACCCTGCGGAAGCCCTGCCTCTCCTCCCTCTACCCTGCTCCAAGACACCTTCTCCTTTCTTGGACGTCTTCATCAGCAAGTCAGAAACCTCTCCAGCCCCTTTGTGGTGTCCCAAGTTAAGAAGAAGAAGGAGAAAAGGCCTCCCTCCAGCAGGTGCACCAACAGCAGCCCAACTGGTGGTGCACCGATTCCAACAGCGGGTGTTCCTTCTTGGAGCACCAATCCAGCCCCATCTTCAGCAACAAAAGAAGAAGAATAAGAAGGAGATAAGTCCAGCCATCTTCTCATTCAATCTCCAACAGAAGCTGTGCCAAAAAGGTGAGAAAAGAAGATGTAATTTTAATACTCTTCCTCCCCTCTTCTTTCTCTTCCCCTCGGCCTTCTCTTTGGCCATTCAAGAAGCTCCAAAAACCCAACCTTGTTGGTACCACTTAAATCCCATGTTCAACCTCCCTGTGTTGGTCCCACAAGCCATAAAAAATCAGCCTCTTTGAGCCCCTCATTTCAGATCCCTTGCTGTCCTAATTCTGGCTCCTCATTGCCCATGTGTGCAGAGCCCATAGGTGGCCTGTAAACAGCCCATTTGGCATCCCCAAGCTACCCCATGCTGTCACCTAATACCATGCCTCTTGTGCCATCCCTCTAGCAGCCAGTTAGGCTCTTGAACATGCTCCTAATCAGGCTATGTTCGACCATACTTGCTACCCAAGTGTACAATCTTCAGAGAAACACCCAAATCAGGTCCCTCTGCTGGCCTTGAGATCAGGCCCCTCTGATGGCTTGGAAACCAGCCCCTTGGTGCACCCTTTTGGCCATCCATTTTGGCCCCTAAACCTTCCACTATCATTCCTTGTTCGACCCCACTTATGGTCACTTGAACATGAACCTCCTGCCTCCCCCAATCAGGCCCCGAATGGCATTCAAAACAGGCCCCCTTGCTGGCACAAGCTCTGCCCACCTGAGCAGCATCCAAACATAAGCCCCCTTTCAGCCCATGTTTCGCCTATCAAAACACACCTTAATCAGGTCCTTGTGTTCCCCCTTGATGGCCCTTCAACATAGCACCTGAATGGCAAAAGAAGTCAGCCCATTGGCAGCTCTCAAAACAGCACCAAAATAGGCCCCTCTTCAGCACTCTACATGGAGGCTTGCATCACCTGCTGTTGCTGCAAGAATAAACAAAAAATGGCAATGGCATACAGGGTTTGAAGCTGGCCATTTTGGCCTTGAAATGCTGTAAACAGGCCATGCTGGCCCTTGAAGAGCAAATCAGGCCGCCAGGGCCCAAGATGTTCAAATTAGGCCAACCAGGTTGACAAGATGTTCAAGACCGGCCTTACCAGGCCGACATAGCATGAAGACCAGCCCATTGTGCTGATGAATCTGGCCCATTGGGCCTTGGACATTTAAAAAGAACACTTAACTAAATCTGAAGGTGAAATGCCAAAAATAAATAAGAAGTTAGCACCACCACATGGGCGCTCCCCCTTGGGCGGCTCATCCGGCTTGCACCGGAACGTTGACCCAGACGTAGGTGCGGGCTGGCTCCCGTTGCAGATGATCCTTCCCACTACTTGTAAAGTCAAAAGACTATGCCATGTAGGACGGGTAAAATTCCACACCGATTGGAAAATAAGGCGGATGCTGTCAAAATTTTCTTGGTCAAGTGGGATTTTAAACCAAGGGAAGGACTTTGACACCTCGACAAGCATTATTCATGGCATATGAAATGCCACATCTGATGTACACCAGCATGAACATGAATATTCAATGAACATTTCAAGTGCCGAGTTGATTGCATGTGACCGGGCATCGACACTAGCATGACAGACCGGATGTGATGCAAACCGAACAAGAGTTAACCAAATCTGAAGTTAACTCAATTAAATCTGAAAATACATTCAAACCAACCTTAAAACATGCTTAAAATATATCATTAAAGCTTTAACATTCAACAAAAATCAAAATTAATACAATCGGGAAAAATTGATTCAATACACTTAATTCATTGGAATTCAAATGCTTAAACAAGTGCACATCAAATAATTTATAACCAATTGAATTGAACACATTTATAACACATTAAAGCATCTAAAACACATCTTAAAAAATGTCACATTTAGATCATTAACAATCTGAATTTCAAGTTTAATCAATTTAAAACCAAACTTCAAAACATCTAAAATATACCCAACACACCCGAATTGGTATGAAAGCACTAATCGACATGAGAAAATCACATGAAAGTGACTCAACACATGTCAACTAAACTTAAACCAGTCAAATTAATCAACACATCTAAAATGTCAGGTTCAAGCAAAAATAAAATAAACTTCAACCAAATGAAGTAAAACAAAACAAACAATTCATACAAACTCGAAACAAATAACATTCAAATCCAAGTCAGATCAAAATATGAAATCAACATTTCAAACCACATTAAAATCAATTCATAAATCAACATAAAACAACTTCAAACAAAATCTAATCAAACTTGTTTGCATCTCATTGGGCCTGAAAGGCCAGGGCCCTTTGTGTTCTTTATACGTTGTGGATGTGCATGCTCTCGTCAAACAAGATCGCTATGGCTATTAATCAAGGGTGTTCGAGTGTTTGCTCGATGTAAATGAACATCGGATATTCGCACCATCCGGTGGAGAGAGGTCAAAAAATATTTTCACAGAACCCAAACCTCGGTTCTATACTCTTTTAATATCACCCAGACTATCTAGTAGTTTTTTTATGATCTATCATTTACTTTACTAGAAAACTTGGATACGATATTTCAACACTCAAAAACAAATCTTTTAAACACATTTCAAAATCAAAATGATTCCCGAGGTTCCCATATAATGTCATGGATATAAAAATTTAAATTTTTTAGCTTATAGACTGATCTAAACAATATATGGACCATCATGTCTCTTATGTGATTTAACATGAACTTTGCCCATATTTGATATTCCTTGAATAACTTTACAACCGATGGTCATATTTTCAATCTATTTCGAGCGTTGTCCAGATTTATATGATACTAACAATATGGTGAAGTTGGATCTTTCTAATAGTCACATCTTGTCCCGAAGTGTCGGGGGCAAAATGGTCATTTTAGCCTTCTAGTGTATGCTTTCTATGTTTTGGGCATTGTTGTGAAGCTCTCAACCGAGACTATGCAATGAGCTTGTTATCTTGGCCATTTGGAGCCTACCAAGCCTTGCCAAGGCAATTTCAAAGCTTATTTATATCATTTGTTATTTGTTTTATCGAATTTGGGTTAGATTTCTGGACCAGTTTTGACATTGCTCAAATCTGTATTAAGTGAGTTGAATGGAAAATTTTGGCACCAGCAAATTACCCTATGGACAGGGTCTTGAAGATGGGAGTCAAGGAGGGACTGCCTATGTAAGTTGGCATTTGGCCATTGTTTAGCTCTATCCCTTGCAATCCATGTACTACCATTGCTATATAAGCTTCTTCAAGACTGAGAAGGGCTTGCGCCCTTGTACATGACCAGCCTTAGCTTCTTATTGATTGGTTGCCTACCTTCCATTTAACAAGCTTTAATCTTTCCACTCGGTGCATCAGATGATGTCAGCTCTTTGATTGAATTGCTCTTTTGTTGTGTTCTTTTACTGATCCGACTGTCTCTTGTGAGATTTCCTTCCAGACCAGCCCCCTTGATGCTTTGCCTACATACTGTCGACTCCAAAAATTTGACGGGCCCTCACCTTTTCAGGGAAGTCCATGAATGTGGATCATCACCTCAAGAAGGGGATGAGAAAGAAAGGAAGAAAACATAGAAAGCAACTCTCACCTCGGTCCCACACTCACATTGATCCCTGAACTTTCATCCCTTGGCGTCGCTCAATCACCAAAGAGACAGTTCAGTTCATGTGGGAAGAGGATGAAAAGTAGAAAATTAAGACATGTGGTCGCCAGGAACCATGGGTTCCAATTTATGAAATAAGATTGACCGTGTGTACCTTAGCGTGAAGAGTGCGGGTCAAAGCTTCTCCTTCTTCAGCCGGCAGATGAAGAGGAGTCCTCAACGCGTGGATGTTTGATTTCCTGTGCAACTAGACAAACAAATAGATGAAAGGACTATTAGAACTAGACAAAGTAGAGTATATGTAAGGAAAATGACATGAAACACACAACTGACTAGAAACTGACCGGATTAGGGTTATCTCTAACCCCTCTTTTTTTATTTTTAGATTAACAGACTAAAAATAATGCAAAAAATGTAAAAAATAATAGGAGGATGGATAATCACGAAACAAAGATATAGGAAAAAATAGAAAGATTCTGAAAAACATAGAGAGAGGTATGGCCAAACTGGGTTGTCGAAAAAGATGAGCAGCAGTCCAGGATCTGCTAGGCGCGACTTTGCTTCTATGCTTGTCACGACCAGCCCCAACCTTAGAATCACATTCTGTCAATTGAAAGGTGAAGAAAACTTGGAGTGGAAGAACTTTGATGTTGAGAGGTTGGGCATCAGACATCCACACACTGTTGTAGAGGCCGAAGAAGAGAGACCTGGCATATCACCTGCAGACCAGCCTTCCTCTCTCCTAAACCGACTTTTCTCTCTCTAAAAACTCGAAATTCTATTTCTAAAAATCACAAAATGGATGCAAGAGGGAGCTTGGATGTCTTGAGATTCTCGGGGGGTCGCATATCTACCTTTGGAATGACCGGAATCAGAGTCTATATATAGGAGAAAAATGTCGCAATCCATCCTCAAAAATAGTGCACCTTGCGCCCTGGTGCTGGGAGCATGAGCCTTGGTGTTGGGCGCATGTGCCTCCAAGTGAGGGCGCATGCTATCCACCCTATAAATTCAGTATGATCCGATCAAAAAATTCAATCCGATCCAGTTAGAGGTAGAGTCCCGATTGAAAATTGGTTCCCTCGTGCCCTCGATCGGGGGCACATGGCCTTGTGCCTCAGGGCAGGGCGCATGGGCACGTGCCCTGGGTCCAGGGCACATGTGCCCAGGGACCAGGGTGTATGGGACTGTTTCTGCGCATCTTTCTTCTAGAAGCCATTGTGGAAACTCCCGAACTTGGAATTCGACGCCGTTTGTTGCCTTGGAAAGATAACAAGCCGAAGAAGCTCTCTATAGCATTGGATCAACCATAACACCCTATAAAACTTTATAATTTTATCTGAAAGTTAGGACAGTGAACAGAAGAATTGATACTGGTCGAAATGACTCCGACGGCCAACCGAAAAGACACGGTATGAATCAAAACATGTTCGAAGTGTGATCTGACCATATCCTTCAATGCATGATCATTAGGCATTGGTCATTCAGACAATTTTCATGTTTACATGATTTACATGTGGCTTTCACTCGAAAATTACGACTTTGTGCGGAAAACTTTGAAAAACATCCGATTTTATTTGGCGAAGCTCTAAATGAACTTTAAAAGGACCCGACATTATTCTAAGATTAATCACACATATTACCCTATAAAACATGAGTTTATGCTTTGAGTTAGGAAAATTTGACGTGTCTACAGCTTGCCTCGCCTTGATGGCAGCTTTGAAAGAGAATGACATGTAATGAAGCGGAGTGATTCGTAGTGAACTGTAATGGAATGCAAGTGAGCATAGATGAATCTAGTCGAATGGAATGGTGATGGACTGAAAAGGTGTCATCAAGGTGTAGATATAGACACTCTTATCTACCCGATCCAGCAAAATGAATCTCACTTAGTATTCTAGATCACTTTCTTGTTCCATCAAAACCTCATAAAATTGATTGGTAAAAGACATGCCATTGGCACGAGAGATGAAAAATAAAAGGATAAAGGATGTAGCCAACCCTCAGTGTGGTGAGGAGTCCCCAAATTCATAGGTTTATCATCAGCCAGCAACCCGAACTTTGCGGTGTTCTTGTATTGTGATGGGCTAAAGTTTAAAAGAGAAATTGATTTTAAAATGAAAAGAATACCAATCCATCATATTTGGAATTTTTGGTTCATTTAAGTTTCACAAAAAATACTTAGTTTAATTCTGAGTGGAATAACCTCATGTTCTAAAAGGGTTCATTTAAGCATAACAAAATTGCTTAGGTATTATGAAAACCGTGAATCATGCTCTGACAGAAAACCGGATTAAAAAAAATGACAAAACAGACTTAAGCCATAGTGGGATTAAAAGATAATGGTGGGACTAACATAGAATGATGGGAAAGAAGAAACAATGAAAATTTGCCACGGTGGGATAAAATAAAAGACACGGTGGGATAAAAGAGTAAAACATGGTGGGATAAAATAAAAGACATAGTGGGATAAATTAAAAGACATGGTGGGATAACAGAGTAAAACATGGTGGGACAACATTGATAATGATGAAGAATGAAAATAAGATGGTTATGAAAACATAGAAAATTATGTAGAAAATAGTTGAAGATATAGATTGTCTATTGGAGGTCAAGACACCTGATTAGGAACCATTGTCCCTCCAATGTTCAGTTTTGGCTTATCCATGAGTGTGAAGAAATGACCATGCCATCGTAGATTTTGTTAAAGGGGATCTCGGGCCCAGTCATCTTCATGCTCAAGGTCTTCAACATCAATGTATATAATACATATCAAATGAACCTAACATAACTAAATGACAAATGGTAGGAGTGATGTGAAGTGCAAAATGGAATGTTGGTGATGATGTGATATTGATGTGAAACTGAGTGAAGTCTTTAGGCATGGTTTATCAACTTGCATCGACCGCCTGATTTATCAGCATCTCTGGTCCATCCTTGTCTTGCCTTTTGATGGAATACAATACCATGATAATGTTCAGCTGGGTGGTGCTTCCTCCCTTTTCGCCACAAGGTTGGCATTGTGTTCCTTGGGGAACACTGATCTCACCAATTCACCTATTAGGACTTAAAAGGTTGCCTGCACATTTCTGATTAGTACCCAACAGATGAAATTATCATATGAAGCATATTTTTTCCG
Source organism: Cryptocoryne crispatula var. balansae (assembly GCA_036172225.1). Classification (NCBI taxonomy): domain Eukaryota; kingdom Viridiplantae; phylum Streptophyta; class Magnoliopsida; order Alismatales; family Araceae; genus Cryptocoryne; species Cryptocoryne crispatula. The sequence goes on along the minus strand of CM069927.1, from coordinate 21,182,674 downwards.
AAATGAACTACTGAAGTTTTCACTATTAAAATCATAATTTTGAGATCAAAATAATGTTTTTGATGATGTTTCCTTTAGAAAAAATGTCATTCTCAACATTTTGGACAAATTTTGAATTTTTGAGATTTTTTTGAAATTTTCAAAGTTTTTTGTCTATGTGCCCCCAATCAGGGGCACGTGCCCATGCACCCTGGGGTGGGGCACTTGGCCATGTGCCCCCAAATGAGGGCACATGCGCCCTGGTCCAATTTTTTTTTTTTGCAAAAAATGTACCTGATGGCCCTTCTCTTTCGCTTCTTCAGCTTCTGAAAACACTTAACAAAGATGATTGAATTTTCATCATAACTCATCCTTTTGCCTATATATCGTTTGCCTTGATTTTGAGTCAAAGGGAGGAGCCTTCTTAACAAGGTAGAATAAAATAAATGACTTGAATGAAATGGGGGGTAAGGGTTGAAAGAACTTACCTGCCGTGGTGAGAATCTTCTCCTCTTACCTTGAAATCCCTGAAACACTTGATAAAAGAGGATTAGATCTTCACCATGACTCATCCCTTTGCCTATTATGGTCAACTTTGACTTAGGTCAAAGGGAAGAGCCTTCTTAACTAGGTAATTAAAACAAGAAATGAACATGCAATGTAGGAATGGAAATATGCATAACAGAAAAATAAGCATGGATGCAACTAAGGCAATGATTATTGACTAAGTTAAAAAAAGATACATTTTTTTGGGTTTTCTTAGAAATATTCATTTTTTTGGATTTTCAATTTTTTTGATTTTTGAAATATGCAAATTTTTTTGGATTTTTGAAATATGCACTTTTTTTGGATTTTTGAAATATGCAATTTTTTGTGGAGAAAATGTTGGTATTTGAGATAGTTCATCGGTCTTTAAAGTTTGTTAAGACTCATATGCAAAATAAAGTTCCCTATCTAGAATCCTTCTAACCTTCTTCCTTTGATCGGCTTGAGTTCCACCTGGTTTCGGTCGGTTTACCCTACCCTAGGGGTTCAAGGAGGAAGAGTATAGAGGAAGTCCTTGATAGGGTTTGGAGATGTTGAGAGGGATTTCTCTACTCACACTCAAATTGCCCATTGGGGTTTAGCCTCTTTGGGTCTTTCCTAGTTTTTTGCTCTTTTCTATGTGGCACATATTTGGACAGGTTTTTGACCCTTGGGGACATTGTCCATCTTTTAGTGCTTTTTGCCTTGACCATTATTCTGGGTACTCATTCAGATAGGTTAATCATTTTTATTTTTTTCTAACCTGAGGGGTTCATTGCCCATCTTTTGGCACCCTTTTGCACCCTCCGAGACGGCCTCCTACTTGGGTGGCGACTGTTTTCGATACTACTCCTCTCTAATCTTTTATCTCTATGTTGGACTGAGTAGAAGAGAATAGGGTAAGGGTACTCCTTCCGTTTCTAGATTTCTGCCTTACCTTTCGCCAGTGTCGGGTTGTCTGGTTTCTAGGATCGGGAGGTGTTGTGTGTTTAAGATGGTACCTACCCTTGACTTCTCATGAACAACCTAGGATCGATGACTTGAAATTATACCAGTTTCTTCATTTTTATGGAAAGTACTTTTTGAGGTAAACTCCATTCCAAGGATGATTCAAATTTTCCTCATCTGCATTAGTCAATTCATATGCATTGCCTGGATACTTTTCAGCGATTACAAAAGGCCCTTCCCAGTTAGGTTGCAATTTGGAGCGGGGACCCCCTGGCTTAACGAATATGCGTTTGACTACCATCTCACCGATTTCGAACTTTCTCTCAACCACTCTCTTTTGATAAAACCTTTTAAGTCTATTCTGATAAGTCTGGGCATGCTTGGCGGTGGCTAGCCTTCTTTCATTCAAGAGTTCAAGCTATGCAAGGAGAGATTCTCATCTGTCATCAACAAGAATATCCCTGTCGAGCTGAAATTGGAGAGATGGAAGTAATACTTCATAGGGTACCACTGCTTCTATCCCATATGCCAAAGCGTATGGGGTTTCTCCAGTTTGTCCAGTGGGAGTCCTTACAGAAATACGATAAGCCCATAGAGCATCTACAAGCTTATCAGGCCAGTCGACAAAACTTGCTAGACTTACAAGATTTTTTGATGATTTTGATTAAGGTTTTGTTTGTGGCTTCTGCTTGACCATTGCCTTGAGGATAGTATGGTGATGAATGATGCAATGAAATGCGATACCTGTTACAAAGATCACACATATCTTGAGAGAGAAATTGTGGCTCATTATTAGTGATGATGTTGCTGGGGATCCTGAACCTTGCATTGATATTGCACTTGATGAAGGAGCATACTGTTGACGCTTTAATCTTGACGAATGCTTCTGCTTCAGCCCATTTTGTGAAGTACTCCATTGTCGTCAGAATGAATGATTTTGAGCACATTTCGGAGTTAAGCACTCAAAGGGCCAATGATATCAAAAGCCCACATGGCGAAAGGCCATGGGATATGAATTGGATGAAGGGAAGATGGGGGAGAGTGAATCTTGTCGGCATGGAGTTGACATGAATGACATTGCCGGACAAAGATGAAGCAGTCTTCTTCTAGAGTTGGCCAATAATACCCTTGTTGGATGATTTTCTTAGCAAGGACTTGGGCATTCACATGACCACCACAAACTCCAGAATGTGCTTCCTTTAGCACCAACTCGGCTTCTTCTTCATCAAGACACCTGAGTAAGATTTCACATAAGCTTCTCTTATAGAGCACTCCTCCTAAGATTGTATACCTCTGGGATACTCTTCTAATTGCCTTCTTTTTCTTGGTGGTTGATCCAGGCGGATATGACTGATCTTGGCAATACTTCGCAATCTCGTCATACCAAGGTCTCTCACCTTCTTCTAATTCTTCCAACTCGATTAAGGATATTTCTTCTTTGTGTTCCAAATATTCCTTTCTATTGAACCTCTCCTTAACCTTCAGAAAATGTCCATCCTCAATTGCTGGAATTGACCTCTTACAGATGTGAATAGTCCGCACTTGCCTGCCTAGCGGGACAGATAGAGATGAAGATAGTGAAGCTAAGGCATTAGCGAGGATATTCTGATAACGGGGGACATGGACAAAGGTGTGTTTGAAGAATAGCAAGATGTAACAAGTGGTGAGCTCATGGTAGGGTTTGAAGTTTGGATGGGAAGTTCGATATTTAGATAGGACTTGGTGTAGGATCAATTAACTATCACCTATCACCCTCAGTTCAAGGGCACCATGGAAATGAGCAGCCTCCAGCCCGGCCAACAAGGCTTCATACTCAGCTATGTTGTTGGTTGCTGGAAAGTTGAGCTGAAAAGCTTGTGGAATGGTGACACCTTCAGGTGACAGGAAGACAATACCTATCCCTTTACCATGAGAGTTCAAAGCACCGTCAAAATATAATATCCAAAGATTGGAAGATCGGATTGACATTTGTTCGTCATCCGGGAACTCCGACCGGATTGGGTCAAAGATGGGTATGGGATGATGGGCAAGGTGTTCAGCAATAGCATAGCCCTCGCTTGCCTCCTGTGGGACATAAGTAATATCAAATTGGGACAAGAAGCTCTGCCATCACCCTAACTGATCAGTTAAAACTGTCTTCTCTAATAGAAACTTGATAGGATTGATACGAGCAATGAGCTTGACTTGGTGAGCAAGAAAATAATGCTTGAGTTTCTGAACCACCCAAACAAGAGCAGCACAAGTCTTTTCTACCACAGTGTACTTCAGCTCACAAGCATCAAACATCTTAGACAAGTAGTAAGTATAAGGAATTGTCCATAAAAAATTGGTAAAGCGGAAGCGACGATTCCTATGGGTTCCTTCAGAATCTGTCTCAATCAGAACCAAACGACGAAAACTGAAAACTGATCAAATCGGGTTCGAATATACTTGATAGGAATTCATATAATCTCATGGAGAGGAAGAAGACGAGCTTCTTAAGCTCTTCAAACCGTTCAAGTGTCCGATCTCCAGTAGTATCCACACGAACTTCATCCACAGCAGGTTCTCCCTTCGCGCCGGCCTCGAGAACTCTTCCTGAACGGAGCTCCATCGACCATGGAGACCTTCTAGAGAGAGAAGGAGGTAGGGAGGAAGCTAGGGATGTGGTTTTCACCATTGGCTTGATGGGGTTTGGCTGAAACCATTAGTATTTATAGAGAATTTTATAATTTTTCATAAAAACCCAAAAATTCCACAAATTACATCCTTGCCCATGTACTCATAGATAAGTCCTTTTGTGTACAATCCACTTGGCCCAATAGCCTATTTTATTGAGACCTAAATAAAATAGAACAATTCTATTTAATTTAATTAAATCTGTTATCCGATAACAGATTAATCGGCCGACCGATCATGAAGGGTATAAGCCACATCCCATGATCCAAAATGGCTATGGGGATAATCTCATGTCCATTGAGCCTTTCCATCATCAGTTACCGCATGGATATAAACCCTCATCCATCCAATGTCCCGGTCGAAAAGGAGTACGACATCGACTGTCAACTCCTTAGTGTACCGACTCTATAGGATCCTATACTCGGAATTGGATCAATTGGAAAACTACTTTTCCAATTATCCTATCTACCCTAGCCAGGGATTTAGAGTACTATCCCATAGGGCATTCACTCTCACTTACCGAGAGTGGACGATCCCTTGTTGTCTACTCAATTGCCTCCATCGGGTTTTCCTTGTACCTGATCCATCGCTATACTAGACCATCTAAATGGTGATCCATAAGTCAATGGTCAAAGAACAAGTTCCACCCAACAAGGCATCTTTGGCGACTCAGGTTAAAGGTCCAACCATGCAATTGTGATGATAGAAAACCCTGATAGACGGTTTGGTAAGATACCATTCAGGATTTCTAATTTTGTCAGTTCAATGCACTCATTTAACTAATGAGCACCTGTATGTGTATCTCAGTGTCTCCACACTAATGACCAATGCGATCGATCATCCTCATTACATGAGAATACATCACATACACAAATCTATTCGGATCCTTGATGTCTCATCTCAAGTATCCTATGACTAGGAACATTTAGATCCAATACCACTAGATGATGAATCTCATTATCATGATATCTTCATGATTTAATCATTATTGTATTTGATCATGGACTTCATTATGATATTTGCATCTAATAAGAGCTTATAATGAAGATTTTCCTAATTAATTGAATAAGATATATCTAGAAATGTCAAATCATATCATATATGATTGGCTTGTAGGACATACATTTCTATCAGTAAGTAGCTCGTTCTTTCCCTTCTTCATCAACTTGTGCATGGACTGCCCTAACAGAGTTCTCAAGAACCGAAATGTTGAGGACTAAGGACTTGTTGGGAATTGGTGGTTTAAGTACAGGGGGACTTGCCAGGTATGTTTTCAACCCATCAAATGCTTCCTGGCACTTCGAATCCCATTTAATCTCGGCCCCTGCCTTGGTTAACTCATAGAAAGGTTTACACCTTTGGGAATATTGTGAGATAAACCGGCGGACAAATTGTAGCCTCCCAATCAATTCCCAAAGCTCTTTCATATTCTTCGGGGGAGGCATACCAATAATTTCTTTGGCCTTGTTTAGGTCGATCTCTATACCCCTTTGCTTACTATGAACCCTAGTAGCTTTCGTGATGAAACTCCAAATGTACACTTCTTAGGGTTCATTTTCAGCTTGTATTCTCTAACTCGTTGCCGAACTTTCCTTAGTACTACAGAATGATCTTCCCGACTCTAGGACTTGATAGCCAAATCATCCACATACACCTATACAAGGGTGTGCATCATGTCATGAAAGATAGCCATCATAGTCCTCTGATATGTAGCACCAGCATTCTTTAACCCAAAGGGCATGACAACATAGCAATATGTTCCCTAAGGTGTAGTGGACGAGGTCTTCTCTTGGTCCTCAGCTAACTGGATCTGATTGTATCTAGAGTAGCCATCCATGAATGAAAGCATTTCAAATCCAGCTGTGTTATCATCCAAAACATCGATATGAGGTAAAGGGAAATCATCCTTAGGATACGGGTTCAAGTCCCTGAAATCTATGCAAATCTGAACCCGTCCATCCTTCTTTATAACAAGGACTATGTTAGCCACCCATTGTGGATATAGGATGACTTTAATAAATTTTGCTTGGTGTAGTTTGTCGACCTTCTCTTTCATTTTGAGTGCAATATCAGGGTGGAATCTTCTGAGCTTTTGTTTAACCAGGGTAGTTCCAGGTTTCAAGGTTAATCTATGTTCAACCAATGCATTATCTAATCCTAGCATATCTTCATATGTTCATGCGAACGTGTCCTTGTATTTTTCTAAAACATTGATCAAACGTTGTTCTTCTGAGCGAGTGAGGTTTTCACTGATGAGGATAGTCTTAGGATCATCTAGGGTTCCTAAATTTAGTTCCTTGGTTGGTTCATTCCCTGTGGCTGATGGTTCTTCAAATCATCAAGCCCAGATGCATACGCATCAGCCAAGTCCTGAATTTCATCCTCAGATTTAGGATCCTTTTCTGATCCCACCTCATATACTTCCAAAGTATGATCTATGTTATGCTCATCCTTATATCGGATTTCATCCAGCTGGATGGTATTCTCTAAAAAGTTTGGCAGCCTTGCACACTCTACGCATTTCTACGCTAATTGTTGCAGATACCTACTTGGAACTCGTTTACCTCTGATTTTCCTATTTCCTAACCTAACCTGACCCACTGAAGATAAAGCTGGAAAGGTGGTATTTACAGTGGAGGGAGGATCGAGTAAATCGATCAATGATTCAGAAGAGAGGGATCCCTGATTGGGAGTACCCTCTAGGATGAGTAGAGACGTCTCCTCGATGGAAATGTGAATTTCAGAGAAGACATTTTTTTTGGGATTTTCAAGTAAAAAGATAGAATGAGTCAGAATGACTCGAGATTTGCTAGAAGCTGACTGAATTAATAGAGAGAAAAACTTAAGAACAAAGGGAAAAAAGGGGCTCGTGGGCCTAATAGTAACAGAAAATGCGCACATGGGCCCAAAACTAATGAAAACAGTAAACGGGTACGTGGACCTAAGTTTAGAAATGGATGGGCATGTAAGCCCATGCTGGAAAGAACCCTCAGTTCTGAAGTTGATGAGGGAAGTAAATGGGCAAGTAAGCCAGTGAGTATAGAAGGTTTAAAAGGGCACATGGGCCCAAAGTGAGTAAGTGAGCCTGGAAGCCCATCCAAAAGATCTAGAAATAATGGCACGAGGTTTAAACATGGAATAGTTGTATTTGGGCCTCGTGGAATGGTCCTGACTTGATTGGTAGCCTGCTCAAAAGGATCATCCAAGATTGGTTTGCCCTTGAGTGGTTCTTGGTGCTCTTCCCCACTTGAGAACAAATGAGTCAAAGATAAGCACAGGTCTTCCAAGTCTTATTTTTCATCTGGAGCCTTTCTTCTCTTGACAGCTATCATGGAACTCTTGTCATCTTCAGCCATCATCATGGTCTCCCCTTCGATAAAGAATGTATGGAGTTCTATGGCATATCCTGGCTGGAAGATCCTCTTTGGGATGGAATTCTCTTCGTATCCCAACCCCTGCCTATGTGGCCTTTTCATAGATTGAATCAGCTGAGTGGTCCCTTGAAGATCCTTGCCCAAACGTTTTCAAGGCTGATAGCCCAATTTTATCATCATCCGCCATTCCACTGTGTCAGGTAGAGAGGCGGTCATGCATCTAACTTCTGGCAATTCTCCCACTGAGATCTGGGGTTGTATTGATAAACCCAAGGGTGATGTAAAAATAGCATCATTCATCTCGTCCCTTATAGGCATGCTAGTCGCCTTCACCACTTGTCCTTTAAATGGAAACTTTATGCACTGGTGGTTTGTTGAAGTAACAACTCCTATTGCCTCCAAGTATGGCCTCCCAAGTATAGCCTGAAAAGTTGGATCCAAGTCTAGAACATGAAAATCCGTTGTGACCGTACATGGTCCAAGTTTTACTTCTAAAGTGACCACCCCATGTGCAGACTTCTTGGAGTTGTCATAGGCCGTCACCATCACACAAGATGGCTTGATTTCTTGTTCAGAAATGCCGTACAATTGCAAAGTTTCTGGTGGCATAACATTGATAGAAGCTCCATTGTCAACCAAACAGGATTTCACTTCAATATTACCAATAACCACAACCACATGCAAAGCATATCTCCTGACCTCTAGATTTGCTAATTCCTCCTGTGAGAAAGTGAGTGTTGGGTGCTCACTTCTAGGGACTAACACTGTAGTGATCTTCTCAGGTGGGAGATCTTCATTCACCATTACCCTTTGCAAATACTGTTGTAAAATATCTTGGTGCACATTCGATCTTTTGATCAGCTCAAGTATAGAGATACGGGGCAGTGTCTTATCCAAATGTTTTAACAAATCATTGGTCATGCCTGGAAAGGGTTATTCCACTTGTTCTTCCTCCACTAGATCCTGCGGTTGAGTCTCGGCTTGGGGAAAAAGCCACTAGAACATCCTCCCACTCTGAAGCACCGGGGCTATTTGGCGGTCGGGAAGAGGTGATGAGTTAACTGGGGTGGGATGTGGTGGAATAGGTAGTGTAGGTGCAGGTATGGTAGGCAATGGGATTGGTGGTTCTGGGATGATTGGGTTAGTGGGTAGAGGGGTAGGATTTGGAGGGGGTAGTGATGGTGATACTGGTGGCCTGATAAGAAGAGGCCAGGGTGCAGGAGTGGTGGTAGGTTGTGGGGTTGGTGGTATGATAGGTTGGGGTTTTGGAGTGGCAGAGCTCAAAAGATGGGGGTTCAGGTTTGGTGGTGATTGTGGTGGTCGGATGAGCAAGGGCCGGTGTGTAGCAATGGTTGAGGGAGATGTAGTCAAGGTGGGGGCTGGCTTAATGACGAGTCGGCGAGAAGAAGTGTCGGCCAGTGGTTGGGTTATTGAACTTGGTGGTGGTTGTGGAGTAGAAGGTGCATGGATTATCTATCTAGGAGGGTTCCTAGCAGGAGGCCTAGCTGGGTTGACTGGCATGGTTGCATTGTGGTTTTCTAGTTGCAACCTTGAGCACGGCTGGCATCTTTCTAGACAATGGAGAGTACTAGACCAATTCCTGGGTTTAGAAGTGTTGGTGCCGGTGCTGGAGCGGGAGCATGTAATGGGAGCGGATTCTAAACAATCCCTAAGCCGGGTTGTTGTTGAGGTTGAGCTGGTGGATGCTGCCACTGCTGCTGCCTAGCCTTCAATGCCTGTATGCATTCTCCTATTTGAGCCCAATCAATGCTGCCTTGGTCATTCAGATCGTGGATGTAATCTTTGAATCGAAAACACACTTCTATAGTGTGACCAGGATACTGGTGGTAAGCACAGTATTGGGACATATCTGTATTTGCTGGCCAAACCTCTCTTTCCTTGGGCAATTCCAACTATTTCTCTGCCATGAGTACATTGAAGATGTCGGTTAAGAAGTAAGGGAGTTGTTGGTAATTCTCTCTCCTAGGACATCCCCTTCGTGGTGCCTGATTGGGTGGTGGCGGTGCCCTATTGTAGGTAGGTTGACGAGGTTACTGGGGTTGTGCTACTAGCTGAGGTGGTTGTTGTGGTTGTCGTGGTTGTTGTGGCCTAACCTATTGTTGAGGGGAGTGGTAGGAAAGGTTTTGTGGTGAGTTTCTAAGCTGGTTTTGATGGTTCCTTCCCTGGTTCCCCACAATGTTTATAGCTTCATTGTTGACCACTCCCTTGATTGTAGGCCTAGCTGGTGCAAAGGGGGTCTTCCTGATGTTCCTAGGTTTGGGATCAAATGGATTTATCATGGTGGCATCTTTGAAGTGGGCTTGTAAGTATCGGGCATTGTCATAGAGTTCATTCATGGTGGTAGGACAGTGCATAATCAGGACATTCCTCAAGGTAGGTGTAGTGTTTCCAATAAGCATCTTCACTTGTTCCCCTTCAGAAATAACATATGTCAGTTTCTCTGCCATTCCCCTCCAGCGATTAGCAAACTTTATGAAGTCCTCTTCGGGCTTCATCTTCTTAACAATCAAATCTGTAATGGAGCATGATGGTGCCACCCGATCTTTGTATATTTACAAAAATTTGGTCTTGACAATATCAAAGTCTCTTGCCTCAAAGGGGTCAAGCGAGTAGAACCATTCCAATGCAGACCCTTCTAGTTATCGGCGGAACTAGAAAGTAAGAACCCTACGATCATTTTTCCAGAATGAGGACCCGTAGAGAAAATCTTTTAGGTAGAGAAAAGGATTGCCAGTACCATTGTAGCATCGATAAACTAGTAGTTCAGAAGGTGGCAGGTGAAGAACTGGCAAAGAAGGAATAGAGACCTCAGGAATTGACTTGGAGTCCAGGCAACATCTCAGCTCTTCATAATGTTCATTCATCTGGGTGAGTTGATCCATGATTGCCTGGGTGAGAGAAGGTTCTTGGTTTACTGGTGGGGTATGTGGTTAGACGCGTGATTCTAGAATTGAGAAGAAAGACTTGGCAAATTCTCTGAAGATTGTCCCATGACCTGGTAGGCCAGGGGAGCAACATGGTTGAAATAAGGTGGTTGGACAAATGATGGTTGAACCACAGATGGTTGAACTACATATGGTTGTGCTAGTGATGGTTGAATCACAGATTGCTGAACAATAGGTGGTTGAAGAAAGGGTGATTGAATGAGTGGTGGTCGAACCATAGGACAATGAGATGAGGCAACTTGGCTGGCTTCAGCCTGATCTGAGGCAATTTTGCCCTTCACCATGGATTGTATACGGGAGTAGGTTTCTGGGTCAATATAAAGAGACAACTCCCTAAAGAGTTGTTCAACGTCACGGGGGGCAGATGGTTGAGGGACCTCTTGCGCTTCTGACTCAAACAATGGATTAACATGACTGTCTGACGGAATTGTTGGTGACCCATCTCGTGCTCCCGATGTTCAGCGTGTTCCGCCATTTCAACGTGCCTTCCAGACCTTAATTGCATTGTCACCTTTCAACTTCAAGGAGAAGGTAAAGCAAACAAGTTGGCAAAACAAACAAAGAACTTTTGGTTTTAAGTATATTGCAAAATGTTAGAGTTTTGAATTTTTGTTTGACAAATAATTGATGCAAAGACTTGAAAACAAGATTACGCAATGATTTTGATTAAACCTTAGGTTTATGGATTTGTTAAGAACTGTTCTCTCAACAAATATGTTAAGATTCTAACATAGGATGCTTCGGGTTTTGGGGAGTGGTACAACCAACGTATGAGGAATTACAGAGGCCTTGATGAAAAGAAACCAAGTCATCTAGAAAGGAATATCCTAGAAGAGAGGTCAGAATCCACCAAGAGGGTGTTTTGGATGGGAGGGGTAAATGGGAGACTGAGCTCCCGCCTCAAAAAAAGAAAGTGTAAAAGAAGGAGGTAGAGAGAAGGAGCAGAGAATGCAATCAAGTAATAAAGCAAGTAATAAGAAATACATAAACTTAATAAACAAGCAATGACACAAGGAAAGTAACTAAAAACTAGACAAGTAGCTAGAAACTAGAATCTTGACCTTGTTTCACATGAGAGCAAAATGGAGATAGTGAAAAGTGATAAAAAGAAGAGGGTTCAGATCTGATAGCAAAGCAAAAGGGTGGTCCACGCGGGGACCGATGTAAAAATAAGTTGGTTCATGTGGGAACCGGGGTAAAAAGTGAAGGTGGTTCACACGGGAACCGATTTTGGGTAAAAAGGGTGGTTCACGCGGGAACCAGTTTGAATGATTGATAGAAAGCCATGTGGGGCCAATTAAAGATGAATAATGATCTGATCCAAGTGGGGATAGAACTGAAGAAAAGTGGTTTGGTTCACGTGGGAGCCGATGTAAAGAAAGAGATTGGTTCACGTGGGAACCGATTTAAAAGAAAAAAGGGTGGTTCACACGGGAACTAGTTTAAATGATAATTGAAAATAAAAAAAGGGCCACGCCATGACAAATTTGAGAGTGATAACCTGCAGCAAAGAGAGAAAATCAGATTTGAATGACTGAAAATAAATATTGGTTCACGTGAGAACTGGTTTGTAGAAGAGAGTTGGTTCACACGGGAACCGGTTTTAAAGCAAAGGTGAGTTCACGCGGAAACCGATTGAAATAAAATGACAAAAAATAAATGAGGTACTTGGCACTTCAGATCTGATGAAAGATGGCTGAAATCATAAATTTTGAGATGGCATGAAATTTAAGAGAGGTGGAAAGAAGGAAAGGCTCACGCGGGAACCGGTCTAGAACTAGAACTAGTTGCAAGAAAACACTAAGCACCCACGATTGAAGACATTGTTTGTCCCACTGTGGTCGCCACAAGGCTGTCAACTCCAAAAATTTGATGGGCCCTCTCCTTTTCAGGGAAGTCCGTGAATTCGGATCGTCACAACAACAAGGGGATGTGAAAGAAAGAAAGAAAACACGGAAAGCAACTCTCACCTTGGTCCCACACTCACATTGATCCCTGAACTTTCATCCCTTGGCGTCGCTCGATCACCAAAGAGAAGGTTCGGGTCATGTGGGAGGAGGATGAAAAGTAGAAAATTAAGACATGTGGTCGCCAGGAACCGCGGGTTCCAATTTATGAAATAAGATTGACCGTGTGTACCTTAGAGTGAAGAGTGTGGGTCAAAGCTTCTCCTTCTTCGGCCGGCCGATGAAGAAGAGTCCTCAACGCATGGGTGCTTGATTTTCTATGCAACTAGACAAACAAACAATTGAAAAGGACAATTAGAACTATACAAAGTGGAGTATATGTAAGGAAAATGACATGAAACACACAACTGACTAGAAACTGACCGGATTCGGGTTATCTCTAACCCCTCTTTTTATTTTCATATTAACAAACAAAAATAATGCAAAAAATGTAAAAAAATGATAATATAATGTATAATCATGAAACAAAGATATAGGAAAAAAAACAAAAATATTTTGAAAAGAATAGAGAGAGATATGGCCAAATCTGGGTTGTCAAAAAATTCGAGCAACAGTCTAGGATCTGCCAGGTGCGTCTTTGCTTCTGCACTTATCACGACAAGCCCTAACCTCGGAATCACATGCCATTGATTGAAAACTGAAGAAGACTTGGAGAGGAAGAACTTTGATGTTGAGAGCTCGGGCAGAAAGTGTCCACATGCTGCTGTAGAGGCCGAAGAAGAGAGACTTGGTAGATCACCTGTAGACCAGCCTTTCTCTCTCCTAAACTGACTTTTCTCTCTCTAAAAACACAAAATTCTCTCTCTAAAAATCACAAAATGGATGAAGGAGGGAGCTTGGACGTCTTGAGATGCCTGGGGGTCATGTATCTGCCTCTGGAATGACCGGAATCAGAGTCTATATATAGGAGAAAAATGTCGCAATCCATTCTCAAAAATAGGGCACCTTGCGCCCTGGTGCTGGGTGCATGTGCCTCCAAGTGAGGGCGCATGTTATCCACCCTATAAATTCGGTCTGATCCGATCAAAAATTTTGATCTGATACGGTTAGAGGTAGAGTCCCGGTTGAAAACTGGTTCCCTCGTGCCCTTGATTGGTGGCACATGGCCTCATGCCTCAGGGGCAGGGCGTATGGACAAGTGCCCTGGGTCTAGGGCACATGTGCCTAGGGACTAGAACGCATGAGACTGTTTCTGCGTGTCTTTCTTCCAGAAGCCATTGCGGACACTCCTGAACTCAGAATTCGATGCTGTTTGTTGCATTGGAAAGATAACAGGACGAAGAAGCTCTCTATAGCATTGGATTAGACATAACACCCTCCAAAACTTCAAAATTGTATCTGGAAGTTAGGATAGTGAACAGAAGATCTGATACTGGTCAAAATGACTCCGACGGCCAACCGAAAAGACATGGTATGAATCAAACTTGTCCGGAGTGTGAATCTGACCATATCCTTCAATGCATGATCATTAGGCATTGGTCATTCAGCCAATTTCCATGTTTACATGATTTACGTGCGGCTTTCGCTCGAAAATTACGACTTTGTGAGAAAAACTTCGGAAAACATCTAATTTCATTCAGCGAAGCTCCAAATGAACTTTAAAAGGACCCGACATTATTCTAAGATTAATCACACATATTACCCTATAAAACATGAGTTTTATGCTCTGAATTAGAAGAATTTGACGTGTCTACACATACCTCTAAAGAGGTTTTCATGTAGTGAGGTCACCTATTTTTTCCTAGAGTGCCCTTTTAGATTTTTACTCTAGCTAGGTTTTATTTTCTCTTCTTTCATTCTTTTTCTTTCATCTCTCTTTTTTCTTTATATTTCTCTCTTTCTCTCTCTCTGTTTGTATAGAGAATTAAGGCTTCTCTCAAGCCGTATACAAGAAGAATGAAATAAGTTGATAATAGTGCTAACTCAACATAGGGGTACAAACAATGTTGTGAAACCAATCAAGAGCATCAACTAAATGAGTGGAGAAACCAACACAAAAGGGGTTCCTTAAAAGGATAAGACCAATCCAAGTGTAGAGAGAATCTTGGTATGAGGGACTAATCCAAAAGGGTATGAACCAACACAAAGGGGTTTCATAAATGAAAGGCTGGCATAAAGGGGTTTAGAAAGGAGAAACCAACACAAAGGGGATTTCTCAAAAGGATAAGACAATCCAAGGGTAGAATTCAGCTTGGCATGATGAACTAATCCTAAAACCATCTCAAAGGGGTTTCGAATATGATAAAACCAATCCAAGTGTGAAATGCAACTTGGCATAAGAGTCAGATTCTGAAAATAACATAGAGGGAGTTTCAATTGAGATGAGACCAATCTGAGTGTGAAAGGTAATCTAGCATGTGGGTCAAATGCTTAAATTGACATAGAGGGAGTTTCAATTGAGATAAGACCAATCTATATGCAAAATGCCACCTGGCATGAAGGTCTAATTTTGAAACTCACACAAAGGGAGTTTCAGTAAGGGAAGACCAATCAAAGTACGAAATACAACCTTGCATAAGGGTCTAAGAAAGGTTGTGAAATCAACATAGAGGGGGCTTCAATAAAGGTGAGACCAATCCAAGTGTAGGAGGCAACATGACATGGGGGTCTGAAAAAGGTTATGAAACCAACATAGAGGGGGGGAGAGGGTTTCAATGAAGATGAGACCATTTCAAGTGTAGGAAGAAACTTGACATGGGGGTTTGATAAGGGCTTATAAAGTGAACACAAAGGGGCTTCAATCTGGCCTAATGGGCAAAGTTTGAGAACTACAATGGGGTCTATAGGATGCCAAAAAGGAGTCAACAAGGAGCCTCAAAGGGGCTATCCATTTGAAAGGTTCGCACTATAGGCAGAAACTAAGGCCTCAAAGGGGAAAGCAAGGAGTCTCAAAGGGACTATCTTTTTTGAAACAACTTGCTCAAAGGACAAGAGTAAAGGGCCACAAGGGCATATAAGGAGTCTCAACAAGGTGAGTAGAGAATCACAAAGGGTTTGATTTTTATTGAGAGCTTGCAATAGAAGGACACAAAAGAACAATGGGGAACCTCAAAAGGGTGGATTTAAAGAAAATCTAGAATAAAGAGGTCACAAAGAGACTAGAATGAAACCTCAGAATGACTAAGCAGGGAGCCTCAAAGGGGCTGGACTTTTTTAGGAAAAGCCTTCATAAAGGTTAGCAATAAGTGGTCATAGAGGGACCCGTAAGAAGTCTTAAAGGGGCTAGGTAGGGAGCCTCATAAGGGCTGGACTTTTAGGAAAGCTAGCACAAAGGGTAGAAATAAGAGCTTTTTATGTAGCAGGGTCACCTATTTTTTCCTAGAGTGCCCTTTTAGGTTTTCACTCTTGCTAGGTTTTCTTTTCCCTTCTTTCATTCTCTTTTTTTTCATCTTTCTTTTCTCTCTCTCTCTCTCTCTCTCTCTCTCTCTCTTTGTGTAGAGAATTAAGGCTTCTCTCAAGCCATATGCAAGAAGAACGAAATATGTCGAGATTAGTTGTAACTCAACATAGGGGCGTAAACACACCAATTTGGTCTAATTCGGAGCCCCAGACTCCTATTCCATGGGTGATATTCTTTATTTAACCATTATATGATCTAAATCACCTTGTGAAGATGAGCTAAGGATGTTGGTCGAGACCCTCGTAAGTTGAGAATGGACCGATAATTTTAGAAGTAATGCCGTAAGCTTCAAGCGAGAACCGTGCGTTAATCGTGAAAGCATGAAGTCTGCTCAATGATTGACCTTGAATGGTCCATAATTGATGGTCTTGGGAGTCCCACATCTGTTCCGTAACATTCTGGGTTTCCGACAAGTGATTTCGGTAGGTGTCGGTCTATAACAGCTTATTGGTATGGCTTTTCGATCCGTGTTAACACGGCTATCCAGGACCATGTGTTAGGCCTTTTCTGTCATCACCGGGCCTTTTAGGGTCATCAAAGTTGATCTTAGCCATACATTATCATCAACCGGGGCCACACGGCCATTTCGGTCAAGTTTAGGGTTTCCAAGTTATTCCCAATTTTTTTGAGGATCATCTCATCTTTACCGGGTTAATCTTGGATTTTTTGATGATTTTAAGCTTTCCTATTATACCAGACTTGTTTGGTTATCATTTTAAGTCATCCCTAGTTGACCCGAGATTCCTCGACCGAAACCGTGCCTTTCTATATTACCGCCTCGGATTTTAGCTTTCTGTAGGAGGGTAAACAGGTAGTCAAAGCCCCGTGTTAACACCTCGAGAGTAATGTCGTCTAGTTTACTGACTTAAGGAGATGTGGGTGAAGACCCTCTTTTCAATGCAACAAACAGGAGCTGAATCAGACATCTTGTTTGCACGTTATGGCCCGTGGAACACGGGCACAAGAGAGAGTGTATTGTGCCCTCGCCCCCCTTGAAATGGGAGGGCACGGTCACCACGCCCTCAGTGTGGGGGCATGCCTTGCATGCCCTCAGTCCAGGGGCATTCCCTATGCACCCTAGCTCTCTTTGAAAGGGGAGGGCACCATTGGTTTCTGGAAATCGAAAATTGCCCTGGTTTACACCTTCTAAACCAATTTTTTTGGAAGGTTTCCCCCGCTAAGTTTCGATTATTTTGACCACGCCCCTGGGTCGGGGGTGTGTTCATCTTCAAGACCAATGTTTAGCAATTTTTGGAAGGTTTCAGTGATTTTTAGTAATGAAATGCCAAACACACTCCCGCCTCCCTTGAAAGGGGAGGGTGCGCCCTACGTGCCCTCAATTTCTTTGAAACAGGGGGCACGGTCGGCCAGTTTCCTTGTTTTGAAATGGTTCTCCATCTCTATAAATTGAGGGTTATTCCCAATGACACGGGGTTACGACCTATGCTCTAGCTCATCCTGAGGTCATCTAAGCTCTCTCCCGAGGCCGTCCCGATGTTCAAATCTGAGCCGACATCGAGGGATTGATCCTGAAGTGAAAAAGAAGGCCCGATCCATCCTCTCTACATCACCAACCTTCATCGGCCTCTATATAAAATTTGGGGATTCTTCTACCAAAGTAGTCAACATAAGAATTGTTTCTCTTCTCTTCCTCTTTCATTTTCAATTGGTGGCACTTTATTTCGACTTGCCGTTTGTCCATGGCGATTGATACACCAAGGGCGTACATCCATGTTCTGTTTTATATATCTATTCACTTACATATTTTCTACAGACATTTACAGATGGATTCCAAAGAAGTCATCAATAGGATATATCTCTCTCTCTGAGTTCTCCATCCATAGAAACAAATGGCACTCAATTTCAACATCAGGACTGCTCATAGTGATCTCTGCAACAAAGTTGCACCAGACAGTGCCACCACGCCCCTGGTCCCAGGGCGCGCACATTGCGCCCTCAACCCTAGGTTGCGTCCAGTGCCCACCGCGCCCTCAAGTCAAGGGCACGGTCACCCCAGTGTGCTGTTCAGCCAGATCAATGATATCTCACCTGTTTTAGCGGATTTGAGCCGTTCAAGTTTCTACATCTTCATCATTCATCTGGCATCATTTATGCATTAATTTTATTTTGTTTTTGCATCATTTCATACAACATAAAGGAACCAAAAAAAGGGGTTAAGGCTCACCCTGAATCTAGTGAGTCCGAACTTGATTGCTTCTTTCTCATCTCCTTTCTTACGATTTCTACACTTCTCCCAAGTCTAATCAAACCTTTCACTTGTTTTATCATTCTAAGCTGCACAGATTGACCAAGCTAGCACCAGTTGGACTCTCCCTCATTGGCCGGCCGAAGAGGAAGAAGGTTGAACTCACACATCATCTCCCGCGCTTAGCTACACAGTCAACTCAGTCTTGTTTTTATTCCATAAAGCGGAGCCTGCAGCTCCTGGCAACCACTTCTTCTCTTATTCATGTTCTAAGTTTATTTATTCCTCCTTCTCCTCCCACATGACCCGAGACGTCTCCGATGCTCGAGCGATACCGTGAGATGAAAGTTCGGGGATCAATGTGAGTGTGGGACTGAGGTGAGGATTTTACCACTTTCTAAGTGTTTTCCGATTCACTCCCTTTCCCCTATTCTATCATCACCTTTTCTTGAGGTGTCAATCCGTAACCCATTTTCAGAGTCGATAGCTTTGTGGCAACCACGGTGGGACAACAAATGTTTTCAACCATGCTAGCTTGATTCAATCATGCAACTAGTTGTTTTCTGATTTCGTTCTTGCACGAACCAGCTTGTCCTTTACCTTTTCCAAGTCAATTTATCTTTAAACTTGCGGTTTACTCTTCCTTTAAAATTGTCCCCCATGTGGACTTGATTTTATTGTCTTTAATTTTAACTTGGTTCCCGCGTGAACCACTCTTTTCTTCTTATAAACCGGTTCCAACGTGAACCACATTTCTTTTCAACTCAGTTTGCGTATGAACCAACTTATTTTCAGATCGGTCCCTGCGTGGATCACCTCTTTGCAGCACCATCAGATTGGCCCCATGTGGCTCTATTTTCATTTTGTCATCTTTTACACCAGTTCCCGCGTGAACCACCCTTTTCTTCCTAAAAAACCCAGTTGCCACGTGAACCAACCCTCTTTTCTAAACTGGTTCCCGTATGAACCAACCCACTTTCAAATCGGTCCCCATGTGGACCACCCCTTTGCACCACTTTATATTGGCCCCATGTGATTTTCCTTTCCTTTTTCCAATCAAACAAACTAGTTCCCGCGTGAACCACCCCTTTTCCTTCAAAAATCGATTACCATGTGAACCACCAACCTTTTTAAAACTCGGCTCCTACGTGAGCCACCCTATTTTCAAATCGTTCCCCGCGTGGACCATCCCTTTTACCTTTACTTTAGATTTGTCCCCACCTTGGACACTCCATCACAAGCCGGTTCCTGCACGAACCACCTTTTAGTTGTTAGTTTCTAGTTACTTATTTAATGCTTGTCTTGCTTGCATGCTCTTGTTTGATTTACTTAATAGCTTTCTTTCATTTTATGCTTGTGCACATTGATTGCTTCTTCTTCTCTTAACCTCCATTTTTACTTTTGCATTATCTTTTTGCATCGGGTACTGGACTTGTTCCGATCCATAGGACATTCGAGGCGGGGGCTCTCTCTCCCAACACACCCTCACCCTCCAAACGCTTTCTTGGTGGATTCTAACCTCTCTTCTGGGATATTCCTTCTTGGTTGATTTGGTTGTTTTTTTCAAGACCTCCGTAAGTCCCCATCCGTGGAGTATTCTTCTCCGCACGATTAGGCCGGTTGTACCACTTTTTCAAACCCCGAAGAACCCAAGTACCTACTCGTGGTGATTGAGTGACAACCTTAGGTCTTGAAGTTTGAAGCAATAGGAACCATACCCACTTGAGTGAACAATTGCTGAACAATCTATCTAATCTAATGTTTCAACCCAAAAAATTGCCAAGTAGTCATTATAAGAACTCGTTTGCATAACTTGCTTGCTCACCACAATTGAAAATAACCCAAAAGATTCTCTTCAAAATGCCTAAAAAAATAAAAATATATCTTTAATTTTTGTGTTCAACTTGTTTGCCAAACAATGAAAATGAAACAAAAAAGTCAAACAAAACAAAAAAAAATCTCTTTTCATTTACAATTTTCACTTGCTTTCTTTCAACCATCTTGTTAGAAAAGTTTGACAGGATACCCATGATGCAGAGGTCCAAAAGGCACGTCGGGATGTCAGACTACTTCAAGACGGGTCACTACATGTTACAGCAACCCATGGTCCAACCAGAGGGCCTTGTTAATGCCATCAGGGAACCTGAAATTCAAGATCCCACCCATCAACCTGCTCTACTTAGCATGGAGCAACTCCTCCAGGGTCTATTTCTCCACCTTGACCCTAAATCCTTCTCAATCATGCAGTCCTTAGCAAAGGGCAAGATGCCTGCCAATCAAGGTCTAGCCAAAGTCAACTGAGCTGCCTCACCTCCCTAATCGACAATTCGACCTCTTACCATAACCCCACATGGGTATTCCTCCCATGTTACTCCACCTACTCACCCCATTATGGGTAATTCTTTAACTCGCACACCAACCCACCTCCCTTCCATTAGAGTACCATGTGCATACCCCTTAGTGAATTCCTCTCCACCCATTGCTAGGGATCAAGAAACCCTTGAATCTCCCACCCATGGTATCTACATTATTCATCACAAACACTGGCCTACCTTCGCTACAATGGCTCAGGTGACTCCTTTAGCCATGTCAATGATTTTTCTGAGAAAATTGTCTTGAGGGCAAAATGATCGAAGAGATCTTGCTATTCTTTTTAGGCGATCATTGGATGGTGCAGCCCTAGAGTGGTTTTTTTTCACTAGGGAAAATAGAAATATGGGATTTTGAAATTGTCAAGGCACAATTCTTACAACGATATGGGCCGGGCTATTCAATAATTGGAAAAGCAAGAGGAGATGTGGAATTAATGCAATATTTTGATGAATTGAGGCCCATGGTTGAGAGGAGCATTGATGCTATGCACCAACCTAGGAGCCCTCCCCAACCCCATCCAGATCATCATCTTCAGCCGACTCCTCGATGTCAGTTGATTATGCCCCAACCTCAGCCAGTCCTACAACCCATGTCAATGACACAACCAACTATGCACAATCAAGCTCCACTTGTCAATTGTGCCAATACCTCATTAATAAAATTGGCCCCTCAGCCTTCGACTCCACCAACATTTCCAAAGGCCCCTTGGCCAATCATCCAACCTTTGACTTCACAGTCTATTTCGCCAATAGCCCCTTGGCTAGCCACACAGGCCTTGGCCTCTCAACCAATTTCACCAATGGCTTCTCAGCCCAAACCGACTTCTATGCCGACACCAATTGAACAACCCTTGGCTATTCAATCAACCCCTCAAAATAGGGTTCACCCTAAATCAGTTAAGGCCCTTGTTTCTTCTATTGCTCCTACCTTGGCAGAGGAACCAGTCACTCCTATCATTCATGCTCCTGCACTGGTAGAGGAACCAATTAATCTAATCATTCCTACTCCTACTATAGTAGATGATTTAGTCACTTCAACCCTTCATGTTCCTACCCTGGCAAAGGAATCAACTTCTCAACATATCATTCCTATCTCTCAAAATCAAAATTAGCTAGTAGGGGAGGTCGAGCCAAACTCTTCTATCTTTTTAGAATCCCCTAGGCTAGGCAGGGCCACTTCCCCAGAACAACCTGAAGAGATGCCTACTGTAGGGAGCTGAGATGAGGGGATCACAAATTCAATTGATTGTCAAGGACTAGGCAAGGATTCACCAAGTACAAATCAAATGTTTCCATCATTGGAATTGATCCCTAAAGTTGGGGAGATGGAGTTGACCCCTGAATTGAAAATTAAGGAGATAGAATTGGTCAGCAAAATGGGGAATGAATCGACAAGCCTCCAGAAGGATGTAGACCTTAGCAAAGGGATACTAGGACCTCCTCCAGCTAGGTAGGAAAATTCCTTAAAATTAGTCTTAGGGCCACGACCCTTGCACCATTCTCTTTGTCAAAAGAAATCTGGCCCATGGGGCCACAATCAATCAATCTTAGGGCCACGACCCTTCCTTTATTCTCCACCAAATCAACAATCGGGTCCATGGGCCCACAATTCATCCATCCTAGGGCCACCGCCCTATATTCATCTTCCTCACAATCGTCAAATGGGCCCATAGGCTCCCAATTCTTCAATCTTGGGGCCACCACCCATACATCATCCCATTCGATTGGGCCCTTATGCCCATCTTCTTAAATTGGGCCCTTATGCTCCTCTTCTTCAATTGGGCCCTTATGCCCCTTTCTCAGGCTCCTATGCCCCTTTTCATCAACTAGGCCCATATGCCCATTTCCATCAGTCGGGCCCATGTGCCCCCTTTATCTAAATGGGCCCACGTGCCCCTTTCATTCAATTGGGCCCACATTCCCCCTTTCCTCAACAGGGCCCACGTGCCCCCTTCACCCAACCGGGCCCACGTGCCCCTTTTTATCAACCGGGCCCATGTGCCCCCTTTATCCAATGGGACCATGTGCCCCTTTTCATCAACTAGGCCCGTGTGCCCCTTTTCTCCAATCTGGCATGTGTGCCCCTTTCTTTCTACTCGGTCTTTGTGCCCCTTTTCCCCAACTGGGCCTACTTGCCCCTTTTCTTCCATCGGCCCCAGGTGCCCACAATTCACCTCAATTGGTCCTGCATGCCCACAATTCACCTCAACCGGGCTCACATGCCCACTTTTTTTCGCAACCGGGCCAATGTGCCCAAAGTCCATCTAAATCGGGTTCCCATGTCCACCTTCCATCAACCTCAGGGACACATGCCCACACTCCAACTTCAGGCCTGCGTGCCCCTATTCCTTCACAATCGGGCCCGCGTGCACAGACTTCTTTGAAATCGGGCTCCCATTCCCTCACTTCTTCAACTTTGGGCTTATGCACTCATACTCTTCAATGGCGCCCACAAGCCCCTCATCAGTCTTCAAAATCACAACCATGCTCCCAACCATTTAAGTCGAGTCCATGTGCCCGCTCATTTCGTTGGGTCCCTTGGGCTCAACCTCCAATCGGGCCTTTGAGCTCATCACCTCCAATCGGGCCCTCATGCCCATCAACATCAACTGGGCCCTCTGGCCCACATTCAAATCTTGGCCCACATGCACTATGATTCCAACCATTCCTGGGCCTTCAAGCCCACTCTCAACTCCCAGGCCTAAGAGCCATTTTAACTCACTTCTATTTTCAAGCATGTTTCTTTCTTGTTTCAGTTCTCTCTTTTTTTTTAAAATTTTACTTTCAATAAAATCAAGGGTCAAGAAATTTTTTAGGTGATATCACAATCTTTGCTTTTTGCATCATTAATCCTGATTCTGTCATGCAAAATCAGATCCTCCACATCTTTCACTTCATCATATGACTCTAAATCTTCGATCCAATGTAATATGAAGCATATCAAAAGTGGAAGCAGTAATGAACTCCACAGGTTTAAACAAATATGGGCCTGTCTGAATGAGTACCAAAAATGTAGAAAATGAAAAAAGGTGCCAAAAGATGGGCAATGACCCCATAGGTCAAAGACCTATCTAAATGTGTGCCACAAAAATAGGTTTGTTAATAAAGAAGAAAAGACCTGAAGAGGCCAAACCCCAACGGGCAATTGGGTGTGAGTAGAGAAATCCCTCTTGACATATCCAAAGCCTATCAAGGACTTCTATCAATTCTTCATTCTTAAACCCCTAAGGTGTGGATGGACCAATTAAATCAAAGCTAGGTTCTAGTTATCAAAGTTTGAAGGTCATAAAGATTCTGGATATGGAACCCCATTTTGCACATGGTGTCTATCAACGAACCTAAAAAAACAACCAAGTGATGAGAACTTTTGTCAATACTGATTTTTCTCTCCCCCCAAAAATTAATATTTTCAAAAATTCTAAAAAATTGAATATCTTCAAAACTCCCAATAAATTTTTTTCTTTAAAACACCAAAAAAAATCAATATTTTTAAAAACTCCCAAAAAATGAATAATTTTTTTTAAAAAAATCCCAAAAATAAATCTGTTCACAAAAATTTTTTTTTTTAAATTACAACAAATTTTTTAAAAATTTTAAAAATTTTCATCATCATGCTTAGTTTAAATTTTCATCTTTACATTCATATTTATTTTCAGTCTCTTATGTTTCAAAATTTTCATTGCATATTTGCTGCTTTATTTGTACACTCTTAAGAAGGTTGTCACCTCTTGACAAAGGTCAAGGCAGATTGCAATTTTCAATGGGAATAAGCCATACTGGCATTATAATCTCATTTTTCGAGTGTTTCAGGCACGAAGAACAAACAAGGAGAACTGCACAACAAGGCGATGCTCGCCACTTCCCTCCCTTGAGGATTCTCAGGAGGAGGTGTCATCATTACCTCGACCTCAACATTGCCGAGGAACTTTTGCTCTGTCTTCATGAAGGCACATAAACTCTTTTGTGAGCATGCATGTTATCACATTGCAAACTCACCATCATCATTTCCTTTCTTAACGTATATTAGACTTATTTTATGCATTCATGTTGAAGACCGTGACTATGAAGAAGACTTGACCCGAGATCCCCTTTATCAAAATCTACGATGGTCGGCTCATCTTTCGTGCTCACGGATAAGCCAAAAGTTGTGTTGCGAGGGACGATGGTTCCCAAACGGGTATTTTGACCTCATAGACAATCTATATCTTCAACTAATTGTTAAACAAGTCTTTTTTTTTCTTGAGCCCAGCATGCATCATGTAGTATTAGTTGCATTGAATTTTTCGTTATCATTGCATACACCAATTCATGATCTTCTACCTCTGTCAGGATATCTTTGAACCCTACCAGTGATATTCTCCCATCGTATACCTCGATTATGATCTTTCTAATATCCCACCGGGCTCTCTAATCCCACTGTGTTTAATAATCCCACTGTGTCTGTTAATTCCACCATGTCTATTAATCCCACAGTGTTTGGTAATCACCTTATGCCTCCACATCTTTCATTTCTATCCCCACTGTGGCCACTGCAGCATCCTTCTTGCTATTCATCCCACTGTGACAGTCACTTCGTCTAGCTAAGGGCCTCCTATTTGATCAGAACTTGCATTGCCATCATCTTCATGATCCGTGCTTCAGCATTTGCCTTTTGGAATTTGAGATCGTTCCATTCCGAATTGAATCTTGTCTCTTTAAAGACTTAAATGAATCTAAGAGCTTGACTGTGATCGATTGGTATTCTTTTACTTTTCAAAACAAATATTTTTTTATTTTAGCCCATCACAGTACAGGAACTTCTCAAAGATCGGGTTACCAGCTGATGATGAACCTACGAACCCATGTTTTGGGGACTCCCCGCCACATTGGGGTTGGCTATTCTTCTCTCGTGCCCATGACACATCTCTTACCAATCGAACATAGGATGACTTGATGAAACATGGCATTTATCCAGGACACTCGAGGAGATTCATCTTGCCAAATCTGGTCGTTGAGCGTGTCTATATCTACACCTTGATGCCACCTTTTCAGCCCATAGTCATTTCGCTCCACTACATTCCACTACGATCCACCTCACTTCACTACGTTTTCTCTATGTTTCAATCTCCTCTGCTACATGCCATTCCCTTGCAAAGCCGACATCAAGGGGAGGCAAGCTGTAGACATTCTAATTTGGCCTGATTCAAAGCCCCGGACTCCTATTCAATGGGTGATATCTTTTATTTTACCATTATCTGATCCAGATCACCTTGTGGAGATGAGATAAAGAATTTGGTGGAGACCATCATAAGTTGGGAATAGACCGATGATTTTAGAAGTAATGCTGTAAGCTTCAATCGAGAACCGCACGTTAATCGTGAATACACGAAGCCTGCTCAATGGCCGACCTTGAATGGTCCAAAATTGAAGGTCTTGGGAGTCCCACGTGTGTTCTGTAACATTCGGAGTTTCCGGAAAGTCATTTTGGTAGGTGTCAGTCTATAATGGCTTTTCGTTATGCTTTTCGATCCGTGTTAACATGACTATCCTGGACCATGTGTTAGGCCTTTCCGGTCATCACCAAGCCTTTCGGGTCATTCGGGTTGATCTTAGCTGTACATTGTCATCAATCGAGGCCACCCGGCTGTTTCGGTCAAGTTTAGGGTTTCTCGGTTATTCCCAATTTTTCTAAGGATCATCTCAAGATTACCGGGTTAATCATGGTTTTTTCAATGATTTTAAGCTTTCCGATTGTACCATACTTGTCCAATTATCATTTTAAGCCATCCCAAGTTGACTCGAGATTCCTCGACCGAAACTGTGCCTTTCCAGCTTATCGCCTCGGTTTTCGACTTTCTGCGGTAGGTAGTTTACCAACTAGAGGAGATGTGGTTGAAGACCCTCTTTCCAACGCAACAAATGGGAGATGAATCAGACATCCCGTTTGCAGGTTACGGCTCGCAGAAACATGGGCACAAGAGAGAGAGTGTACTGTGCCCTCGCCCCCCTTGAAATGGGAGGGTGCGGTCACCGCGCCCTCAGTGTGGGAGCGCACCCTGTGTGCCCTCAGTCCGGGGGCATGCCCTGCGGGCCCTCGCTCCCTTTGAAAGGGGAGGGCGCGGTCAGTTTCCAGAAACAAGAAATTGCCCTGGTTTACACCTTCTAAAATAGTTTTTTGAAAGGTTTCCCCCACTAAGTTTCTATTATTTTGACCATGCCCCCGGGTCGAGGGCGCGTTCATCTTGTCAAGACCAATTTTTCGCAATTTCTAGAGGTTCCGGTGATTTTTAGTAATGAAATGCCGAACGCGCCCACGCCTCCCTTGAAAGGGGAGGGCGCGCTTACCATGCCCTCAGGGTGAGGGTGTGGTCTGTGTGCCCTCAGGTGGAGGGTGCACCCTACATGCCCTCACCTTCTTTGAAACAGGGGGATGGTCGGCCAGTTTTCTTGTTTTGAACCGGTTCTCTATCTCTATAAATTGAGGGTTATTCCCAACGACACGGGGTTACCACCCACGCTCTAACTCATCCTGAGGTCATCCAAGCTCCCTCCCGAGGCCGTCCCGATGTTCAAATCTGAGCCAACATCGAGGGATCGATCCTAAATTGAAGAAGAAGGCCCGATCCGTGTGCTCTACATCACCGAACTTCATCGGTCTCTACAAAAAATTCGAGGCTTCTTCAACCAATGTGGTCAACGAAAGAATTGTTCCTCTTCTTGTCCTATTTCATTTTCAGCTTGCCGACTTGTCCATGGCAATTGCTGCACCGAGGGCATACATCTAGGTTCTATTTTATATATCCATTCACTTCCAAATTTTTTACAGATCCATATGGACAGATTCAGGAGAAGTCATCAATGGGATATATCTTCCTCTCTGAGTTATCCATCCATAGAAACAAACGGCACTCAATTTTGAATTCGGTACTGCTCGTGGAGATCTCTGCAACAAAGCTGCGCTAGATGGTGCCACTGTGCCCCTGTTCCTAGGGCGCGCACGCCGCACCCTCAACCTTAGGGCATGCCCACCACGCCCTTATGTCAAGGGTGCGGTCACCCCAGTGTGCTGTCCAGCCAGATCGGTGATATCTCACCCGTTTTCACTCCGATTTGAGCCGTTCAAGTGTCTACATCTTCGTCATTCATCTGGCATCATTTATACATTATTTATATTTTATTTTTGAATCATTTCATACATCATAAAAAAACCATAAAATAGGGGTTAAGGCTCACCCCAAATCTGGTGAGTTCGAAACTGATTACTTCTTTCTCATCTCCTTTCTTACAGTTTCTACCACTTCTCCCATGTCTAATCAAACTTTTCACTTGCTTTATTGTTTTAAGTTGCACAGATTGACCAAGCTAGCACCGGTTGGACTCTCCCTCATCGTCCGGCTAAAGAGGAAGAAGGTTGAACTCACACATCATCTCCCGCGCTAAGGTACACATGGTCAACTTAATCTTGTTTTTATTCCATAAAGCGGAGCGTACGACTCCTAGCTACCACTTCTTCTCGTATTCATGTTCTAAGTTCATTTATTCCTCCCACACGACCTGAACCATCTCTGGTGCTCGAGCAACACCGTAAGATGAAAGTTTGGGGATCAATGTAAGTGTGGGACCAAGGTAAGGATTTTACCACTTTTTGAGTGCTTTCCGATTCAATCCCTTTTCCGTTTTCTATCATCACCTTTTCTTGAGGTGCCAATTCAGAACCCATTTTCGGAGTCAACAAGGGGTACAAACAATGTTGTGAAACGAATCAAGAGCCTCAACTAAATGAGTGGAGAAACCAACACAAAGGGGGTTCCTTAAAAGGATAAGACCAATCCAAGTGTAGAGGGAAGATTGGTATGAGGGACTAATCCAAAAGGTATGAACCAACACAAAGAGGTTTCAAAAATGAAAGGCTTGCAGAAAAGGGCTTGGAATGGAGAAACCAATGCAAAGGGAGTTTCTCAAAATGATAAGACCAATCCAAGTACAGAATATAGCTTGGCGTGATGGACTATTCCTAAAACCATCTTAATGTAAGGAATCGTCCATTAAAATTTGGTGCAGCGGAAGTGACGATTCCTATGGGTTTCTTTAGAATCCGTCTCAATCAGAACCGAACGACGAAAACCGAAAACCGATCAAATCGGGTTCGAATATACCTAATAGGGATTCATATAATCCCATGGAGAGGAAGGAGATGAGCTTCTTAAGCTCTACAAACCGTTCAAGTGTCCGGTCTCCAGCAGTATCCACACGAACTTCATCCACAGCAGGTTCTCCCTTCGCGCCGGCCTCGAGAACTCTTCCCGAACGGAGCTCCATCGACCATGGACACCTTCTACAGAGAGGAGGAGGTAGGGAGGAGACTTGGGACGTGGTTTTCACCCTTGGCTTGATAGGGTTTGGCTGAAACCATTAGTATTTATAGAGAATTATGGAATTTTTCATAAAAACCCAAAATCTCTATAAATTACGTCCTTGCCCCTGTACTTGTGGATAAGTCCTTTTGTGTGTGACCCACTAGGACCAATAACCTATTTGGTTGAGGCTTAAATAAAATAGAACAATTCTATTTAATTTAATTAAATCCGTTATCCGATAACAGATTAATCGGCCTATCGATCATGAAGGGTACAAGCCACATCCCATGATCCCAAATGGCTATGGGGATAATCTCATCTCCATTGAGCCTTTACATCATCAGTTACCACATGGATATAAACCCTCATCCAACCAATGTCCCGGTCGGAAAGAAGTACGGCATCGACTGTCAACTCCTTAGTGTACCGACTCTATAGGATCCTGTACTCGGAATTGGATCAATTGGAAAACTCCTTTTCCAATTATCCTATCTACCCTGGCCAGGGATTTAGAGTACTATCCCATAGGACATTCGCTCTCACTTACCGAGAGTGGATGATCCCTTGTTGTCCGCTCAATTACCTCCATCGGATTTTCCTTGTACCCGATCCATCGCTATATAGGACCATCTAAATTGTGATCCATAAGTCAATGGTCAAAGCACAAGTTCCACCCAACAAGGCATCTTTGGCGACTCAGGGCAAAGGTTCAACCATGCAACCGTGATGATAGAAAACCCTGATAGACAGTTCGGTAAGATACCATTCAGGGTTTCTAATTCGGTCAGTTCAGTGAACTCATTCAACTAATGAGCACCTGCATGTGTATCTCAGTGTCTCCACACTAATGACCAATGAGATCGGTCGTCCTCATCACATGAGAAGACATCACATACACTAGTCTATCCGGATCCTTGATGTCCCGTCTCAAGTATCCTATGACTAGGAACATTTAGATCAAATACCTCTAGATGATCAATCTCATTATCATGATCTCATCATGATTTAATCATCATTGTATTTGATCAAGGACTTCATTATGTTATTCGCTTCTAATAAGAGCTTATAATGAAGATTTGCCTAATTAATTGAATGAGATATTTCTAGAAATGTCGAATCATATCATATATGATTGGCTTGTAGGGCATACATTTCTATCAATCTCCCACTTGCACTAAAGCCAATCACCCATCTGGCTGATCTATATCAGCTCGAGGTGAAGCTCAAACACTCTTGGAGTAACTGCTTCAGTTAGTGGATCTGCAATGTTATTAATGGTAGATACTTTATCTTTAATTATATCTCTATAAGCTGCTATATCTCTGATTGTATGGTATCGCCACAGAAGTTCTAAACTTCTGATGAGACATCGGCTCTACTCCATTGTTTTCTCAAAACAATGATACACTTTCAGAGAAAATTGAGACAATCCCATATCAAATATGTAAATGAAAAATTCATCTAGACTACTTCTCAAGTAGTGTGCAACCACTATGTAAACTTGTTTACATATGTTGTAGAATTTACAGTGTTCTATCACATAGAACTCTTTCAACTCACTGCACCACCATTATTCTGACTTAATATCAAACTTATTTGATTAGAAGCTTGTGTTTGTAAAACTACAAGACTTCAAGTCTTATCCTCCAGTGTATAGAGATACATTCTCAGTGCTTCTCAAGTACCAAATGATATATCTCTAAACTATCCAGTGACTCTCACTTGGATCTGTCTGATGAATGCTCATAACACTTAGAGCATTAATCACATCATGTACGTAGTATCATATCAATAATAGACCCTATGACAAAGGCATAAGGGCTCTATTTATGTGATCTCTTTATCTTTCAAGAAGTCTATAAAGACAACACTTTACAGAGATCAACTCCACACCACATAGGTAAGAAACCTATCTTGGAGTTTATCATGTCAAACCCTTTGACTATGATGACTGCGTACATTAACTGGGCATTGATTTTAGATCTATCTCCATAGATCTCAAAACCCAAATTGTGTTTGGAGGATCAATTTGATAGCTAGGTTCACTTATGATAACACACCTACTTCATTCTTAATGAGTAGTATGTCATCAACATAAAATGTCAAGAAAGTAATAGCACTCCCACTTATCTTGTTGAATACACAAGGCTCCTCTTTGTTCTTAACGAAGTCATAAGATTTAATCTCATTAAACCTTATATATGATCTATGGGAAATTTTACTTTAGTCCACAAATGAACTTAATACACACTCCTGTTGGATGTTATTGGGACTTGATACCCTATAGTTGTATCACATACACCTATTCCTCAAAATACTTTAGAGGAACACTATCTTAACATCCAATTAGCTTATCTCATAATCATAGAGTGTTACAATCAAAGTCCGAATGGATTAATCCATGGAATAGGTAAAAGATCTCATCATAGTCAACCATTTGACTTCAATGATATCCTTTTCAACTATTCTCACATTTGAAGGTATCTACCTTCTAATCCACTCCAATCTATTCTTTAGTGATCCATTTATTCCTTATGGATACTATATCCTTAGGTGGATCTATCAAGTTCTAAACTTGATTAGAATAGATAAAGTTTATATCGGATTTTATTGTCTCTTCCCATTAATGAATCAATATCTCATATTGGTTCTATATAGATCCTAGGATCAATATCCTTATTATCTTATGCCTCATTTCATCTATCAGAGATATGTCTCACATATCTCTTAGGTAGAATGGACACAAGTAAAGACCTATCATTAGCCCTTGTGTAATTATTAACTAGCACCTTAATAGAAGTGTTATTGGGTTGTGGGACTGGAACATCTTCCATATATACCTTGCTCCCACTATCTTTCTTAAGAAGGAACTTTTCCTTTAGAAATATAGTGAGCTGAGCAACACATACCCTTATACATAAGGGTCGTATATTTAATATCCAAAAGTTTCCTTTGGATATCCCACAAGCAACACTTCATAGTCTTATATTCCAACTTGTTAGAGTTATACTTCTTCACCAGGTCGGACATTCCGAAACCTTAACTTGCTTAAGGTCAAGTTTTAACCCCTTTTCCATATCCTATATGGAATAATCAGAACAGACTTAGAAGGTACCTATTAAGAACAAGTGGTTATAATGAGTACTTAACCAAAATTAGACAAAGAGAAATTTGCAAAGCTTGTCATTGTTCATATTATGTCCTACATAATATGACTTCTCATTTTAGCTACTCAATTAAGCTAAAATGTATAAAGATGTCCATTTGATTCTATTATCCTTCTATTATATGTAAATTATGTACTTAAGTATTCCCCTCCTTGATCTCATCAAAGAGTTCTAATACTCTTTCCATTAGTATATCTACTTCATTCTTAATCTCAAATAATTTCTCAAAGGTCTTAGTTTTGTACTTCATAAAGTACATGTTTCCAAACCTAGAGACATCATTTTTCCGCTTAGCTTGCTTGATACAAGTTTCAGCAATGCCGAAGCTGGTGCGGAAAATCTGACACAGATTCGGAAAATTCGTGAATAGACGATGTAAACAGGCTTTGGAAATGCCTCGGCATGGCCTTACATGCTACAAATGGCCAAGATAATGTGCTCATTACATAGTCCCGGTCAAGAGCTTCGCAACGGTGCCCAAAACATGAAAAACGGACACCGAAGACCGAAATGACCATTTTGCCCCTGACACTTTGGGACAAATTGGGACTCTAACATGGAATTCCAACTTTACCACATTGTCAATATTGGATAGATCTATGCAACGCTCGAAACGGATCGAAAATCCGACCCCCGGATGAAGAGATATGCAAGAAAGAGCAAATCCGGACGGAAAGCCGTATGTTCTCGCACCAGGGGCATAATGGTCCGTTTATCTCTGGATCGACCCATGGGCTGAAAAATTTCATTTTTTCATGAACCAAAACTTTTATCTCATGAATATTGATGCATGAAAAATAAATTTGGCCAATGGGAGAAGGCAATTGCATTCAATTACAGTTTTCGGCATTATCGACGGCCGAGATCGCACCGATCGGAGAAACTAGCTAAATCAGGAGATACGTTGCAATTCAAGTGATCTCAACCACACATCAAGATGGAGCATAAGATCAATGGCCATCAGGGCATGATCTGGAATTTTTTGAAGTCAATTTGAGATTTATTTAATTGGTTTTGGTCGGAATTAATGCTAGCCGTTGGATCGGGAGCACTTTGATTAAACCAGGGTTAAACCTAACCCAAGATGGGCTAACCCAACCTGTCATGGTCGAATTCCATCCTCCCTCATCTGATATGTGCGCAAAAAGCCCTAGAAAAAAGGGGAGGGAGGTGCACCCACCTCCTCCTTCCTTGGCTAGTGGGTCCCACTCAACCACTTCCCTCAACCACCTCCCATGGCTTATCCCTATCTCTCCCTTGGTTTATCTTCATCCTAACTAATCCTACAACTAACCAAGCTTATCCTCATCCAAGCCTTGGTCGAACCAGCCCTCTCTCCACTTGTCATGTGCGCACACCTCCTTGAAAGGAGGAGATGGTGCGCACCCTTCTCTCCCTCTCTTTCTAGTTGTCGCATGATCATCCTCAACAACCAACTTGGGTTATCCTTATCATATCAAACCTCCTTTGGGTTATCCTTATCTCCCCTCAACAACCTCCAGCCTTATATCCTCCTGGAGATGGCGCACCTCAGCCCCTATAAAAGCCCCCTCAGCTGGCCATGTGCAGGACAAGCCGATCACCCTGCGGAAGCCCTGCCTCTCCTCCCTCTACCCTGCACCAAGAGAAATTCTCCTTGCTTGGACGTCTTAATCAGCAATTCAGCAACCTCTCCATCCCCCTTGTGGTGTTCCAAGTGAATAAGAAGAAGGAGAAAAGGCCTCCCTCCAGCAGGCGCGCCAGCAGCAGGTGCAACCAGCCCACCTGATTGGTGTGCCAACTTCAGCAAGTGCAGCAAGCTCTCTTCATTCCTTTGCTTCATCCATCAACATCAGCAAGGAGAAGACCCCATTTTCTCATCCAACAGCAAGAGAATAAGGTTTTGGTGGCACCTTCAGCCCATCATCTTCAACACCACCTGCAGTGCAAGAGAGAAGAAAGAAACCGGTGAGTTGAAAAAAGTGTGTTCCAATGTAGCCTTTTAATTCAACTCTTCACCTTCTCTTCTCTACCCCTCTCCATGGTGTCATACCCTCTGAGTAATGCCCATTCAGCCCCTTTGAGTGCCCTTCATGTTTTTTCTACAGAAAGCCCCAAGTGTACCCTCTATTTGGCCATCACAAAAACAGCCCCTTGCTGCCCCTTAAAACAGGCCTCTGAACCAGCCCCTTTGTGCACCCTTTTGGCCCTCCATGTTGGCCTCTAAACCTTCTACTATCATGCTTGGTTTGACCCCACTGATGGTCACTTGGACATGCACCTCCTGCCTCCCCCAATCAGGCCCCGAATGGCATGCAAAACAGGCCCCCTTGCTGGCCCAAGTTCTGCCCCCTTGTGAGCACCCATGTCAGGCCCCTTTGATGGTCACCTAGTTTGCCCTATGTGCAACACACCCAATACAGCTTCTACAGCACCCCCAAACAAACCAAACATCCTCTTTGATGTGTGGAAGGAGGGGTGACAGCCCGGGCCTCTTGGAATCCGCCGGACGGGCCAAGAGTTAAGCCGGGTGGCCCTGATTTCTACATGTCAAAATGCCCTTGGTGCATTCCTAAACCAGTCCTAGTTCACACCTAAACCTGCCCCTTGTGCAGTCCTACCAAAAGCCCACCTAAACAGCACCTTAGCCAACCCATTCCAGCCCCTCTGAGGCTCACCTACTCCGCTGCTACAGCAAGATGTCAAGGTGCAAAAATGGAGTGCAAATCAGGTCAATCAGGCCATGGAGGTGAAAATCTGGCCCATTGGGTCATGAAGCTCAAAGCAGGCCGCCAGGGCCCATGAAGCTCAAGATTTGGCCAACCGGGCCGACATGGTATGAAGCCGGCCTTCTCAGGCCATGAGACATGAAGACCAGCCCATTGTGCTGATGAAGCAGGCCCATTGGGCCTTGGACTCTTAAAATAAACCTTAATTAAATCTGAAGGCGAAATGCCAAAATTAAATAAGGAGTTAGCACCACCACGTGGGCGCTCCACCTTGGGCAGCTAGCCCGGACCCGTATCCGGTATGTTGACCCGGGCGTAGGCATGGGACACGCTTCCCACTGCAGACGGACCCTTCCCACTACTTGGAAAGTCAAATGACTATGCCTTGTAGGACGGGTAAAATTCCACACCGATTGAAAAATAAGGCGGCATGCTGCCAAAATTTTCTCAATCAAGTGGGTTTTACAACAAGGGAAGGACATTCACACATTTGCACCCTTGACGGCATTATTCATGGCATATGAACTGCCACATCTGATGTGCACCAGCATGAACATGAATATTCAATGAACATTTCAAGTACCGAGTTGATTACATGTGACTGGGCATCGACACTAGCCCGACAGACCGGATGTGATGCAAACAGAACAAGAGTTAACCAAATCTGAAGTTAACTTAATTAAATCTGAAAATACATTCAAAACAACCTTAAAACATGCTTAAAACAGATCATTAAAGTTTTAACATTCAACAAAAATCAGATTTAATACAATCTGGAAGAATTGATTCAATACACTTAATCCATTGGAATTCAATTTCCTAAACAAGTGCAAATCAAATAATTCACAACCAATTGAAAAGAACATATGAAGAAAACATTAATGCATATGAAATTCATCTTAAAACATGCCAAATTCATATCATTAACAATTTTAAGTTCAGGTTTAATCAATTTAAACCAAACTTCAAAACATTTAAAACATACCGAGCACACCCGAATTGGTATGAAAACACCAACCGACATGAGAAAATCACATGAAAATGACTCAACACATGTCAATTAAACTTAAACAAGTCAAATTTATCAACACATCTAAAATGTCAAGTTCAAACAAAAAATAAAATAAACTTCAACCAATTGAAGTAAAACAAACCAAACAATTCAAACAAGCTCAAAACACTTAACATTCAAATCCAAGTCAAATGGAAATCTGAAATCAACATTTCAAACCACATCCAAATCAATTCATAAATCAACATAAAACAACTTCAAACAAAATCTAATCAAACTTGTTTGCATCTCATCGGGCCTAAAAGGCCAGGGCCCTTTGTGTTCTTTATATGTTGTGGATGTGCACGCTCTCGTCAAACAAGATCGCTATGGCAGTTAATCAAGGGTGTTCGAGTTTTTGCTCGATGTAAATGAACATTGGATATTCGCACCATCCAATGGAGAGAGGTCAAAAAATATTTTCACAGAACCCGAACCTCGGTTCTATACTCTTCTAATATCACCTGGATTATCTAGTAGTTTTTATGGTCTATCACCTATTTTACTAGAAAATTCAGGTACGATATTTCAAAACATACAAAAACAATAAATCTTTTTGCAGAATCAAAAAAACGATTCCTGAGGTTCCCACAAATTGGCACGCCCGGTGGGACCTCTCTTTCCCTTCATCTCTTTGCCATAGCGATCTGAGAAAGTGCACATCCACTACCTCTTAAAAGCACTCTAATCAAGTCAACCTTTTTACAGGTTCAGCGGCGGCTTGTGAAGGTGTCATTTACCTAAAAACTTATGTTGACAATGCAGTGTCGGCTCAATCACGTTGGTGATCAATTTCAGCAAGTTTGTAAAGATCATGTTACTCCTGGACTGGCTCGACACCATCTTGGAGTCACCACCTGCTGCTGAGGACATAGCAATGCTACCTCTCACTCTCTACTCCATAATGCATCTCCAAAAGCTTGGCCTGGACACCACCAAGTTGCTCCCAGAAAATGTTCTGTTGTCTCCCCCGCGTGAGACTTTCATGGTGAATCAGATCACCCTTGAATTTGGGCCCGCACCCACACCCACAGTCATAGTACATACTCAACTTGCTGCCCTGGCACCTACTATGTCTGCCACAACATTTGTGCTCGCACCTCGCCGCCATGCCGACACTGCTACAACACCCTCAACCTCGAGGAAGAACATGAGTGTGTGAGGATCCTTTCGGCACCTCAACATCAACAACGTGTGTTGCTCGTGGGACCACACCCACCAAGCGATGCCTATCAAGACTCCTTCTAAGCTTATGGAGGAGAAGCGTAGATGACTACAACCTGTTATCTTGCCGCTTGTCGACAGTTCTTCACTCTGGATTGGCTAGATTACAACAATGGGACCCTTGCTGTGCCTAATGTTAATGCACCAGATGCAAGGGGGAAGTGTAGACCTTCTTCCTGCCCCAAGAAATCCAACAAACCAACATCTAAAAAGGCCATGGAGAGGGGGAAGCCCTCCCTTCTGAACTTAGAAGACTCAAAAAGGACAATACAAGCAAGGGATCAGCCCTCAGCCTGCCATACTTCGTTAGACTGAGCAGTGGTCTGAGATGACAAGACCCCACAACTTATCCAACTGGGGGCAGCCTCTCCATTGGATTTGCCCTTCATCTAGCTAACCGATCAGTGGTTCAATGTACAAGGGCTTGACAGCAACCACCTGCCATAAAAAAGAGAGAGACATCAGTAGTCAACCATGACACTGAATCACCTTGGCACTCAATTCTGCTAGCTAGGGGAAAATCTCCATATGAGCTAATGCTATGGAGAGCGGGGGAACAATCCTCTCCTCTGAGTTCTGAAAGCAGGGGCTGGACAGCAGTTCCAAAAATTGCAGCGCAGGCAAAGAACCATCCCTCAGCCCACCTTCCCTCATTCGACCAATCAGCGGTCCAAGATGAGAAGAACTGGCAGGTGCCACCACCTACCAGCCAGGAATCACCTATAGTTGGTCAGCCCATTGGCCAAATTTTTTTCAGCTCTCTACTTAGTTGATCAGGGGAAACATTCTTGTCAGATCCTCTCATCATTGGGCTGGCCAATCAGCAGTTGGAGAGGCCAGGAAGAGGGGGCAGCCCTCTCCTCTAAATTATGAAGTCATATGCTGGTCAGCAGCTCTAAAGACAACAACTCGGGTGAGGGACCAGCCCTCGGCCAGCCTTCCTGCATCGGACTGACCAGCAGTCCAAGCTAAACAAAACCTACAGGTGCCACCACCTACCATGGAAAAATTCTTTGTGAATTCTTGGTTCATTGACCACCCTTTCAAGTTCACTACTTAACCGACTATGGGTAGACTCCCCGTAGGTCATTCTCTTCACCTGGCTGACCGATCAGTGGTCTGGCCCATGAAGACCTGGCAGCAGCCACTTACCATGATGAAAACATCAATTAGCCCAGCTGCTGGCTTACTACTTCGGCACCCAGCTCCGCCGTTTGGGGGCATGTTCCCCACACAAGTTATTCCTCACGGGTAAGTCCATCCAATGGATCCCCTTGCAGACCGGGGGCAAGGTGTTAAACCCTCTACCATGGTCCCTAACTGAATTTGGCTTCTCCTCAATGGAACCAAACTCTATCAAGGTTTGTTGTTCACCATTCCCAGATGAGGGGCTTACGGGCAGAAATCCTAATAGCTGCCACTGCTGAGTACCATGCATGATGCTCCACTGCAGTTTAGGCTACCCCAGCTCAGCTGATTAGGGGAAGCTCCTTGTTGGTCCTTTCCTTCTTCACGCCGACTAGCTAGCAGTCCGGCCCACAAGGATTCAACAGCAAATGCCTGCCGTGAAATTAAACATCAGCAGCCTGAGCCTGCGCCTGTAAAACAACAATAGTAGAGTCTCTTCAAGATTCGAGTCAGACATTAGTCTTGCCATCACCTGATGGTTAGCAATGTGCATTTCCCCTGGAATCTCACTCTCCTGGCTGCCTTTATCCAAACGCGACGAGCTCAACTCATTGATCTACTACTTGACAACCAGTTTCTTACCTTCGAGTGGTTGGGTGTCAAAGATAGGGCCCATGCCATGCGCACCATTGTTGCTGCACTAGCTACACAATAGAAGCTCAAGTCTTCTATCCAACTTAAGAAGATCGGCTGACCAATGGCCAAGCAGGACAAGGAGTGGGGGCAGCCCTCTCCTCTGAAACTTGAAAACACGAGCCAACCTACTATGGCTATAAAGGTGGCAGTCCGGGTGAGGGATCAGCTCTTAGCCCGTATTCCTCAACTAGATTGATCAGCCATCTTTCCCAGAGAGAGCTGTTCCCCGTTCAAGCTACTCCATGCCTAGGTCCCAGACAGTGGACTCTCATGCCGACCGAGGGCAAGGTTCCAGACCCTCTGCCCAGGTCCTTATATAAATTGGACCGATCAGTGGTCTGACTTGAAGATAGCTAGCAGACAACAACACCTACCATTAGAAAAATTCCAGCAATTGAGGGGCCAGCTGATCAACATTGTCCCTGCTCGGCTAAAGCAACTAAGGGCAGCCTTCTTGTCCAAGCCACTCTCCAACAAGCTGACTGACCAGCGGTCTAGTCCTTAGGTCATCCTACTAACTTACCATTGCTGATTGGTGGCAAGTTTCCCGCACAAGCTACACCCCACCGAGAGCCCCGGATAGCGGACTCTCGTACCGACCGGGGGCAAGGATCCAAACCCTCTGCCCCAGTCCTCAAAAAAATGTGGCTGCCAAATACCAATGTTTTCCCCAGTGGAGTTTCTACCTTCTAAGCTTGGTCATTTACAATGCTCGGATGCAAGCCCTTCCAGGTTGAAACCCTGGCCTTGACCACACTGAGGGCCATTCTTATATTGTTGCCCTATGTCCTCCTTTCCATAACATTTTTCAGAAAATCATCGCCACTTTAACCATTCTGATTATGGTGCTACAAGCCTCTATCACTCACGCATGTTCAGACTTAGTGATTCTTTGAACTCCCACCACCTTGATCAATCTGATTTTAGTGGTTTACAAAAATATTCCCCAGCCTTGGCTTTTCAGCCCACATGGCCCAACAAAAAAACAAACACATACACACACACACCACTTTCCTCCCATTTCAGATGACTCCCAACACTTTTACCATCTTGGCCATTCTGGCCTATATGGCCCTAAAACCTCTACTACCCTGATCACCCTGATCTTGGTAGCCTACTCAACTTGCTACCTTGACCAGTCATTCATGCAGCGAGGCTATTGTAAATGCCTCTTTGGCTTCAATAGTCTCTCTCATTCTTGCCTTTTGTGCAAACCTTTAAATCAGCCCCTTTGAGGCTATCTCTCTCATTGGTCCCTCTGTGACCATCTCTTCCCTCTATGCAAGCCTTCCATAAAGTCCATCACATTAAGGCTCCTCTTCGCCCCTTTGTGGCACCTTAGTTCTACCCTTTGTGTAGACCCTTGGGAATACAGCCCCCTTGAGGCTCCCATTTGCCCCCTTTGTGGCATTTTAGTTCTACCCATTGTGTAGACCCTTGGGAATCCAGCCTTTTTGAGACTCCCTTTTGCCTCTTTGTAGAAATTTAGTCATACCCTTTGTGTTGACACTTGGGAATCTCGCCCCTTTGAGGCTCCCTTTCGCCCTTTGTGGCATTTTAGTCTTACCCTTTGTGTAGACACTTGGGAATCCAGCCCCTTGAGGTTTCCATTTACTCCTTTTGCAGCATTTTAGTTCTACCCTTTGTGTAGACTCTCGGAATCCAGCCCCTTTGAGGCTCCCTTTCACTCTTTGTGGCATTTCAGTCTTACCCTTTGTGTAGACACTTGGGAATCAGCCCCTTGAGATTCCCATTTGCTCCTTTGCAGCATTTTAATTCTACCCTTTGTGTAGACCTTTGGGAATCCAACCCCTTTGAGGCTCCCTTTCGCCCTTTGTGGCATTTTAGTCTTACCCTTTGTGTAGACACTTGGGAATCAGCCCCTTGAGGTTCCCATTTGCTCCTTTGCAGCATTTTAGTTCTACCATTTGTGTAGACCTTTGGGAATTCAGCCCCTTTGAGGCTCCCTTTTGCCCCTTTGTGGCATTTTAATTCTACCCTTTGTGTAGACTCTTGGGAATCCAGCCCCTTTGAGGCTCCCCTTTGACCCTTTGTGGCATTTTAGTCCTACCCTTTGTGTAGACCCTTAGAAATCTAGCCCCTTTGAGGCTCCCTACTTAGCCATTATGAGGCTCTTTATTGGTCCCTCTATGACCTCTTATTGCTACCATTTGTGCTAGCTTTTCTTAAAAATCTAGTCCCTTTGAGACTCCATGCTCACCCCTTTGAAACTTTGTTTCTGCCTTTAGTGCAAATGTTTACAAAAGGATAGCTCCTTTGTGGTTCCTTACTAGCCCCATTGTGGCTCTTAAACTTTGCTTTTTAGGCAAGATTGAAGCTCCTTTGTGTTAGCTTCATGAACCTTCATTAGACCTTCATGCCAAGTTGCCTTTCATACTTGGATTGGTCTTATCTTTTTTTCTTTCCCTTTGAGTAGGTTTCAAATTCTGACCCTCATGCCAAGTTGCCTTTCATACTTGGATTGGTCTTATCTTACTTGAATTCCCCTTTGAGTAGGTTTCAAATTGTGACCCTCTAGCTAAGTTACCTTTCTCACTTGGATTGGCCTTATCCTACTGAGGAAACACCTTTATGATAGTTTCTCCACTTATCCATTTAAAACCTCCCTTTTGTGTCAGTTTGAAGATTAGACCCACATGCCAAGTTGCCCTCCGCACTTGGATTGGCCTCATCCTCTTGAGAAATACCCTTTGTGTCAGTTTCTCCATTCACCTAGCTAAAGCCCCCTTGTGTTAGGTATCTCAACTCTTCTCGAACCCCCATGTAGAATTACCTCTAATTTTGACTTGGTTCATTCTTCTGGAATATGGCTTGAGGGAAGCCTTGATTCCCTACAAAAAAAAAAGAGATGGGAAAAAAAAGAAAGAGAATGGGCTAAAAATGGAGATGCCTGATGGACTTAGTCAATCAAACACCATGGTTGGCTAAGGGTAAAAATGTCAAAATAATCCAGTCAAGGTGAAAACCTGCAAAGGCGCCTTAGGCAAAATTGGATAACCCTGCTGTGTGAAAATCTCACAATGGGACACAC
This sequence comes from Cryptocoryne crispatula var. balansae, assembly GCA_036172225.1. NCBI lineage: Eukaryota > Viridiplantae > Streptophyta > Magnoliopsida > Alismatales > Araceae > Cryptocoryne > Cryptocoryne crispatula. The sequence goes on along the minus strand of CM069927.1, from coordinate 21,140,917 downwards.
AGGCAAAATTGAAAAGGGGTCAGCCTGGGTGAAAACTCCACAAAGGAGCAGTCAGGTTGATTTAAAAAAAAAACATTCTTGGCCATGGTTAGCTAGTCTCCATGGCTCATTAAAAATTCCAGTCCATCATGATCCTCCCGGTATGCACGGTTTGAAAGGTCATCCAAAATTGTACCATCTTGACCACTCAAGTCATTTTGGTTCACAAAACCTCTATGTCATCCCGACCACTCCGGTCTTGATGATCTACAAGAAAAAAAAAAACATTCTCAAAGTTGTCTGGAACCTTATTCTGGGCGATTTCAAAACCCACACCACCTTGGCTACTCCAACTTTGGTGGTCCAAAGAAAAAGCTTCTCATCCTTTGGACTGTCATTTTAGATCATGTTCAAAAATGAAAAATATCCTTAGGGCCACTATAGCTCCTTTTGGATTCATCCCTAGGGCCACAACAGCTCCTTGGAACATCAAACTATCCTTAGGGCCACTACCGCTCCTTTGGATTCATCCCCAGGGCCACAACAGCTCCTTCAGTCATCAAACCTATCCTTAGGGCCACTACCGCTCCTTTGGATTCATCCCCAGGGCCACAATAGCTCCTTCAGTCTTCAAACCTATCCTTACAACCACTACAGTTTCTTTGGATACATCCTTAGGACCACAACAGCTCCTTTGGGCATAAAGCTCTTCCTTGGGACCACAACAACACTTATGGAACCAAAACTCTTCTTGGGGCTACAAATTCTCCCTAGAATCCCCACCATAGGACCACAATGTTCTTGGAATCCAAAAATATTTCACATAGCCCCTTTGAGGCTCCCATTCGCCCCTTTATGGCACTCTTGTCCTACACCATGTGTAGACCCATGGGACACCAGCCCCTTTGAGGCTTCCATTCGCCCCGTTGTGGCACTCTAGTCCTACACCATGTGTGGACCCTTGGGAAATCAGCCCCTTTGAGGCTCCCATTCGCCCCTTTGTGGCACTCTATTCCTACACCTTGTGTAGACTCATGGGACACCAGCCCCTTTGAGGCTCCCATTCACCCCTTTGTGGCACTATTAGTCCTACCCTTTGTGTGGACCCCTAGGAAACCAACCCTTTGAGATTTCCTATCGGACCCTTTGTAGTCCACAAACTTTGCCTTGTAGGCAAGCCCGAAATCCCTTTGTGTTGGTTTTACAACCTTATTAGGCCCCCAGGCCAAGTTGCCCCTAGCACTTGGATTGGTCTCACATTCACTTGACCCTCATGCCAAGTTGCTTTCCCCTACTTGGATTGGTCTTGCCTTGATTGAAACTCTCTCTGTCTCAGTTTCAAAATTTGACCCTCATGCTGAGTTGCCTTAGGCACTTTGATTGGTCATATCATGTTTGAAACCCCCTTTGAGATGGTTTCAGTATTGGTCCTCCATGCCAAGCAGCCTTCTGCACTTGGATTGATCTTATGCTCTTCAGAACCCCCTTTGCGTTGGTTTCACACCTATTTGATTAGTCCCTCGTGCCAAGTAGCCTTCTGCACTTGGATTGGTCTTATCCTTGTCAGGAACCCCCTCTGTGTTGGTTTCTCCACTCACTTGTTTGAAGCCCCTTGATTGGTTTCACAACTTTGGTTGGACCCCCGTGTTGAGTTATCACAAATCTCAACCTGGTTCATTCGATTTGCATATGGCCTGAGGGAAGCCTTAATTCCCTATACAACAGAGAGAGAGAGAAAAGAAAAAAAAAGAGAAAAAAAAGAGAAGAAGAAAAGAGAAAAAAAAGAGAAAAGAAAAAAAAGCAGAAAAGAAGAGAGAAGACCTGGCTAGAGTGAAAACCTGAAAGGGCACTCTAGGTAAAATCAGGTAACCCCGCTACATGAAAACCTCTCTGGAGGCGTGTAGGCAAAACATCAAGGGGGCTGGTCTGGGTGAAAATCTTGCAAAAGACAGTCAGATCAGTAAAAAACAAAAAAACAAAAAAAAACAAAGAAAATGAAAGACTAGCTCATTCAGAGAGCTTGCTTGTTGGGAAGCATGCAAGAATTGACACCATCAAATGTGTCTATCGAATGGAGGATGGGCAACCAAACAAAAAAAAGAAGCCAAGGCTGGTCATGTACAAGTTCCCAAGCCCTTCTCAGTCCTGAAGAAGCTCATATGGCAGGAGCAGTGGATAGATTGCCAAAGATAGAGTTGAACAAATACCGGAGGCCAACTTACATGGGCAGTCCCTGTAAGGAATCGTCCATTAAAATTTGGTACAGCGGAAGCGACGATTCCTATGGGTTCCTTTAGAATCCGTCTCAATCAGAACCGAACGACGAAAACCGAAAAACCGATCAAATCGGGTTCGAATATACCTGATAGGGATTCATATAATCCCATGGAGAGGAAGGAGATGAGCTTCTCAAGCTCTACAAACCGTTCAAGTGTCCGGTCTCCAGCAGTATCCACACGAACTTCGTCCATAGCAGGTTCTCCCTTCTCGCCGGCCTCGAGAACTCTTCCCGAACGGAGCTCCATCGACCATGGACACCTTCTAGAGAGAGGAGGAGGTAGGGAGGAGGCTTGGGACGTGGTTTTCACCCTTGGCTTGATGGGGTTTGGCTGAAACCATTAGTATTTATAGAGAATTATGGAATTTTTCATAAAAACCCAAAATCTCTATAAATTACGCCCTTGCCCCTGAACTTGAGGATAAGTCCTTTTGTGTGTGACCCACTAGGCCCAATAGCCTATTTGGTTGAGGCCTAAATAAAATAGAACAATTCTATTTAATTTAATTAAATCCGTTATCCGATAACAAATTAATCGGCCTACCGATCATGAAGGGTACAAGCCACATCCCATGATCCCAAATGGCTATGGGGATAATCTCATCTCCATTGAGCCTTTCCATCATCAGTTACCACATGGATATAAACCCTCATCCATCCAATGTCCCGGTCGGAAAGGAGTACGGCATCGACTGTCAACTCCTTAGTGTACCGACTCTATAGGATCCTGTACTCGGAATTGGATCAATTGGAAAACTCCTTTTCCAATTATCCTATCTACCCTGGCCAGGGATTTAGAGTACTATCCCATATGACATTCACTCTCACTTACCGAGAGTGGATGATCCCTTGTCGTCCGCTCAATTGCCTCCATCGGATTTTCCTTGTACCCGATCCATCGCTATATAGGACCATCTAAATTGTGATCCATAAGTCAATGGTCAAAGCACAAGTTCCACCCAACAAGGCATCTTTGGCGACTCAGGGCAAAGGTCCAACCATGCAACCGTGATGATAGAAAACCCTGATAGACAGTTCGGTAAGATACCATTCAGGGTTTCTAATTCGGTCAGTTCAGTGAACTCATTCAACTAATGAGCACCTGCATGTGTATCTCAGTGTCTCCACACTAATGACCAATGATATCGGTCGTCCTCATCACATGAGAAGACATCACATACACTAGTCTATCCGGATCCTTGATGTCCCGTCTCAAGTATCCTATGACTAGGAACATTTAGATCAAATACCTCTAGATGATCAATCTCATTATCATGATCTCATCATGATTTAATCATCATTGTATTTGATCAAGGACTTCATTATGTTATTCGCTTCTAATAAGAGCTTATAATGAAGATTTGCCTAATTAATTGAATGAGATATTTCTAGAAATGTCGAATCATATCATATATGATTGGCTTGTAGGGCATACATTTCTATCAATCTCCCACTTGCACTAAAGCCAATCACCCATCTGGCTGATCTATATCAGCTCGAGGTGAAGCTCAAACACTCTTTGAGTAATCGCTTCGATTAGTGGATCCGCAATGTTATTAATGGTAGATACTTTATCTTTAATTATATCTCTATAAGTCGCTATATCTCGGATTGTATGGTATCGCCACAGAAGTTCTAAACTTCTGATGAGACATCGGCTCTACTCCATTGTTTTCTCAAAACAATGATACACTTTCAGAGAAAATTGAGACAATCCCATATCAAATATGTAAATGAAAAATTCATCTAGACTACTTCTCAAGTAGTGTGCAACCACTATGTAAACTTGTTTACATATGTTGTAGAATTTACAGTGTTCTATCACATAGAACTCTTTCAACTCACTGCACCACCATTATTCTGACTTAATATCAAACTTATTTGATTAGAAGCTTGTGTTTGTAAAACTACAAGACTTCAAGTCTTATCCTCCAGTGTATAGAGATACATTCTCAGTGCTTCTAAAGTACCAAATGATATATCTCTAAACTATCCAGTGACTCTCACTTGGATCTGTCTGATGAATGCTCATAACACTTAGAGCATTAATCACATCCTGTACGTAGTATCATATCAATAATAGACCCTATGACAAAGGCATAAGGGCTCTATTTATGTGATCTCTTTATCTTTCAAGAAGTCTATAAAGACAACACTTTACAGAGATCAACTCCACACTACATAGGTAAGAAACCTATCTTGGAGTTTATCATGTCAAACCCTTTGACTATGGTGACTACGTACATTAATTGAGCATTGATTTTAGATCTATCTACATAGATCTCAAAACCCAAATTGTGTTTGGAGGATCAATATGATAGCTAGGTTCACTTATGATAACACACCTACTTCATTCTCAATGAGTAGTATGTCATCAACATAAAATGTCAAGAAAGTAAGAGCACTCCCACTTATCTTGTTGAATACACAAGGCTCCTCTTCGTTCTTAACGAAGTCAAAAGATTTAATCTCATTAAACCTTATATATGATCTATGGGAAATTTTACTTTAGTCCATAAATGAACTTAATACACACTCTTCTTGGATGTTATTGGGATTTGATTCCCCATAGTTGTATCATATACACCTATTCCTCAAAATACTTTAGAGGAACACTATCTTAACATCCAATTAGCTTATCTCATAATCATAGAGTGTTACAATCAAAATCCGAATGGATTAATCCATGGAATAGGTAAAAGATCTCATCATAGTCAACCATTTGACTTCAATGATATCCTTTTCAACTATCCTCACCTTTGAAGGTATCTACCTTCTAATCCACTCCAATCTATTCTTTAGTGATCCATTTATTCCTTATGGATACTATATCCTTAGGTGGATCTATCAAGTTCTAAACTTGATTAGAATAGATAAAGTTTATATCGGATTTTATTGTCTCTTCCCATTAATGAATCAATATCTCATATTGGTTCTATATAGATCCTAGGATCAATATCATTATTATCTTATGCCTCATTTCATCTATCAGAGATACGTCTCACATATCTCTTAAGTAGAATGGACACAAGTAAAGACCTATCATTTGTCCTTGTGTAATTATTAACTAGCACCTTAATAGAAGTGTTATTGGGTTGTGGGACTAGAACATCTTCCATATATACCTTGCTCCCACTATCTTTCTTAAGAAGGAACTTTTCCTTTAGAAATATAGTGAGCTGAGCAACACATACCCTTATACATAAGGGTTGTATATTTAATATCCAAAAGTTTCCTTAGGATATTCCACAAGCCAACACTTCATAGTCTTATATTCCAACTTGTTAGAGTTATACTTCTTCACCAGGTTGGACATTCCGAAACCTTAACTTGCTTAAGGTCAAGTTTTAACCCCTTTTCCATATCCTATATGGAATAATCAGAACAGACTTAGAAGGTACCTATTAAGAACAAGTGGTTATAATGAGTACTTAGCCAAATTAGACAAGAGGAATTTTTCAAAGCTTGTCATTGTTCATATTATGTCTTACATAATATGACTTCTCATTTTAGCTACTCAATTAAGCTAAAATGTGTAAAGAGGTGTCCATTAGATTCTAATATCCTTCAATTATATGTGAATTATGTACTTAAGTATTCCCCTCCTTGATCTCATCAAAGAGTTCTAATACTCTTTCCATTAGTATCTCTACTTCATTCTTAATCTCAAATAATTTCTCAAAGGTCTTAGTTTTGTACTTCATAAAGTACATGTTTCCAAACCTAGAGACATCATCTTTGAAATAATGAAGTAGAAATATTCTTCTTTAGCCTTACTAGATATGGGCTAACATACATCTAGATGTACGAGTTCTAATAACTCATTAACCCATTCTCCATGTCTATATAAAGCTAAAGTGTAGATTGATCTAAATCAACCCATTTCCTCTTAAAAGGAATATTCACACATAACATGAGAGCTAACATATCAAATATGATTAAACAATTCATTAAGCTCCCACTGGCAAACACTTTGCCATTCAATCTATTAGAACATCTATCATTTCCATAGCTTAGAATAAATCAACATTTATTCAAGTAGGAAATCATATAAAGTCCATGTAGAAGGATATAATAGCAATATTAATTATTAAGACATCTCCATAAGGCTATTAAAGAATTGCACCTCCCACTAATAATGATGCAACTTTTGCACCATTTCATATGTAGGTCAATATCTTCTTTATTAAGCCTTCATTTACTTGTCATCATCTACAACTCCTTGTAGATATAAGATGCATATCTGGTATCTCATACCATTAGATGCATCCATAGTATCTAATATTATGATATACACATATAGTATCTAATACTATTAAGTGTATATTTAAAACAAGTAAGTGCCAATGACTTGGATACATGAAGCTTCTCAAGCTCCACCTTTGCATTATATACAAAACACTTTGTACTTCCTCTTCCACTTATCATCATCATGACAAGTGTAAGAATCATGTGTTATTCTGGCTTTATTATCTTGACCACCTTCTTTTACTATTAACTCTCTCCTATTTTTATCTAATGACTTTACTTCTTACTATTGGTCTCACCAACAAGAAGTAATTAAGATGTATTGTTGATCTAAGTTGCCCTTTAGTTAACTCATCAATATGAGCCATGATGGATCTCATATCCATCTATCCATGTTGTCTCTATAATTATGTCTCATAGAGACTAACATCTAATTTAAGGCAAACAATGCATCTTGTCTATGAGATAAGATCTTATCTTTCTTTCATATCACTAGATAATTTAGGAGACACCTACTTCTCAAGTAGAATAGTTAATTGGTCAACTATGAGAACAATTCTCTTAGTTCTAAACCAGTCTAAGAAGTGTGAGCCATTAAGCTATATGGCATCTAATATGCCATACTAATGGTGGTTTATTATCGTATTCTACAACAGAGATATAATTTTATCAAAATAACATTGCAAACATTCATTAAAATTAAGATATGGTCTTTTATCCTAATTTATGCTCCCACTAATTATCGACGAATTTGCATAACCCTCATTATGCAAAGACGGGATATCACGATGAAATCCTAGTGGGGACTAAGACCCTATTAACTTTATGGTGATGACCTTGTGGTAGCACAACAAATCACCCCATACTTAATAGGTAGGCAACTATTGCCAGTTGCAACTCTTGCAACTCTTAGTCATTTAGCCTCTAGAGTTATGACCTTGTGGTAGCACAACAAGCCATATACTCTAGTTAGGTCAAACCCGCTTGTTACGTTATGAGAATGGATTCTTCACATAGCCCTTGTGGCAGCACAACAAAGCCATGCAAATGGTCCACCCCAAGGTTCGGCAAATGCCTTAGCCATGATCACCAATCCCTTGCTGAATGAGTCTTATGGTAGCACAACAAACCCATCCAATCTAAGATTGGCTCATCAAGACCATAACAACGGAAGGCTACGTGAGTCATTCTTAATGTCACACGTTTATCAACCTAATTATGACAAGGAGGGATTTTATTTTAGTCTCATCAATAATATGTGCTAAGTATATATAATACCTTTGGAATATCATATATCTAAGGTATAAAAGATAGCACATAACCACATATCAAATATGCACAAAATCAGGTGATCATGGACTTAACCCTAAGCATGCACCTAAGGCACCCCTATAGGTGCAAATCCTTGCTTCAGATGCTTGAGTTGGCATGCTCCCACTTCAGAAGGGTGCTTCTCCAAGTGGTCCCGCTCTCCAACCTTCCACGAACCAGCTTCTAACTCTTACAAGCGGCTTAAGGGTATGCAGACCCACAAATGTACATAACTCAATAAGAAACCTTGGTTTTAACCAAGGGGAGTACATTAATGGAGGGAGGTAGAATGTACAATCAGATTGTATAGAGAGAGAGGAGGCACACGCAGGCCCCATTTAATAACATAACCAACAGAATTAAAAGCAATCACAAGCCAAGCACAATTAAGTCCATGATCACCTCCATACACACACTAACATTCATCACATGAACATAGAGCGCATACGTGATAATTATATGAGATATATCATATATATCAGCATAAAATTTTATAATTTATTTTGAAATTCTCAATTTCATGCATGTCAAATTTTTCATGAAATAAATAACATGAAAATAACATGACAATAACATATAAACAATTTATATGAAATGAACATACAAAACTAAATTATTTAGAACATCCATGCATTCCCAATACTGTGCAAGGTCAGAAATTAATGTCCCAATTTATATTCTGTAAAATCTCATTTTACAGAATTAATTAAGACACTAATCATTTAAGTTAAACCTTTAAAACAATTTTAAAGTTTAACCATGAGTGAATCTATGTAAATAGAACTAAACATCATCTAACATGTCATTAAACACTTTAAAACATGTTAAATAATAGTATAGAATTTTTCAGAATTTTTATGTAATTTTCTGGCAATTTTTCGAAATTTTCTATGATTTTAAACACTTTAAAATCATATAAATGGTGTCTGGCGCAATGCGCCGCACATGGCGGCGTACTGCGCCCATCGGCGTGCGCCGGTGTGCGCCCTGGCGTGCGCCAGTCTTCCAGCAGGTATGCGCCGACCGTCGGTGCGCCGGCGCGTGCGCCGACCGACTGCGCGAATAGCACTGTTCATCCGGAGGAGAGTTAATCTCATTAACTCGGACATATCTCCTTATCACGGACTCCGAAAAATCCGTAAAAATATGAGTTGGAATACTTATCAAATAAGGAATCCAAAAAAGTCGGACTCATATCAAGGAAAAATCACAATCGACCGAAAAATGAGGAGGAAGAGGCGGCGGTCACCCAAATTCCGTAGCAGAAATCTCAATTTTGTAACGAGGATAACTCTTTATCCAAGAAGCCAAATATTCTCCAAAAATACAATTTAGAATCCTCATCATATGAAGTTTCCAAATATGTATATATCTCTTCAGAGAAAAATTCTCTATCAAATGGAAATCAGGAAGAAACAAGTCGGCGCCGCCAGATTCCGCAGAACCCAAGTTCGTCGGAAAACTCAAAAATTCTCATCCTCCGCCGTCGTTCAAAGCTGGAGATCAAAGGTAAAGGTTAGGTAATCATATTACCCATCTCCTAAACCTTTTCCAAGTCTCAATTTCTTCTGTGGACGGAGATTTCACAAAATCAACAAATCCGGGTGTCGGTTCGGGCATGACAGAAACACCAACTTTTGAGGCTTCTCCCGAACACTACAGATATCCAAACTTCAAAAAGTTTGCGGTGTTGGAAATACCTATATCACGAGATTCTACCAAGGCCAACCAATATTTTATCTGAGTCATACACAGAATATGGTGGCCTCGTAAGGAATCGTGCATTAAAATTTGGTACAGCGGAAGCGACGATTCCTATGGGTTCCTTTAGAATCCGTCTCAATCAGAACCGAACGACGAAAACCGAAAAACCGATCAAATCGGGTTCGAATATACCTGATAGGGATTCATATAATCCCATGGAGAGGAAGGAGATGAGCTTCTCAATCTCTACAAACCGTTCAAGTGTCCGGTCTCCAGCAGTATCCACACGAACTTCGTCCATAGCAGGTTCTCCCTTCGCGCCGGCCTCGAGAACTCTTCCCGAACGGAGCTCCATCGACCATGGACACCTTCTAGAGAGAGGAGGAGGTAGGGAGGAGGCTTGGGACGTGGTTTTCACCCTTGGCTTGATGGGGTTTGGCCGAAACCATTAGTTTTTATAGAGAATTATGGAATTTTTCATAAAAACCCAAAATCTCTATAAATTACGCCCTTGCCCCTGAACTTGTGGATAAGTCCTTTTGTGTGTGACCCACTAGGCCCAATAGCCTATTTGGTTGAGGCCTAAATAAAATAGAATAATTCTATTTAATTTAATTAAATCCGTTATCCGATAACAGATTAATCGGCCTACCGATCATGAAGGGTACAAGCCACATCCCATGATCCCAAATGGCTATGGGGATAATCTCATCTCCATTGAGCCTTTCCATCATCAGTTACCACATGGATATAAACCCTCATCCATCCAATGTCCCGGTCGGAAAGGAGTACGGCATCGACTGTCAACTCCTTAGTGTACCGACTCTATAGGATCCTGTACTCGGAATTGGATCAATTGGAAAACTCATTTTCCAATTATCCTATCTACCCTGGCCAGGGATTTAGAGTACTATCCCATAGGACATTCACTCTCACTTACCGAGAGTGGATGATCCCTTGTTGTCCGCTCAATTGCCTCCATCAAATTTTCCTTGTACCCGATCCATCGCTATATAGGACCATCTAAATTGTGATCCATAAGTCAATGGTCAAAGCACAAGTTCCACCCAACAAGGCATCTTTGGCGACTCAGGTCAAAGGTCCAACCATGCAACCGTGATGATAGAAAACCCCGATAGACGAGTTCGGTAAGATACCATTCGGGGTTTCTAATTCGGTCGATTCGGTGAACTCATTCAACTAAGGAGCACTTGCATGTGTATCTCAGTGTCTCCACACTAATGACCAATGAGATCGTTCGTCCTCATCACATGAGAAGACATCACATACACTAGTCTATCCGGATCCTTGATGTCCCGTCTCAAGTATCCTATGACTAGGAACATTTAGATCAAATACCTCTATATGATCAATCTCATTATCATGATCTCATCATGATTTAATCATCATTGTATTTGATCAAGGACTTCATTATTATATTCGCATCTAATAAGAGCTTATAATGAAGATTTGCCTAATTAATTGAATAAGATATTTCTAGAAATGTCGAATCATATCATATATGATTGGCTTGTAGGGCATACATTTCTATCAGTCCCTTCTCGACTCCCATTTCAAAGAAACTGCCCATGGGGGTCATTTGTTGGCATCAAATTTTTCCGCTTAGCTTGCTTGATACAAGTTTCAGCAATGCCGAAGCTGGTGCGGAAAATCTGACACAGATTCGGAAAATTCGTGAATAGACGATGTAAACAGGCTTTGGAAATGCCTCGGCATGGCCTTACATGCTACAAATGGCCAAGATAATGTGCTCATTACATAGTCCCGGTCAAGAGCTTCGCAACGGTGCCCAAAACATGAAAAACGGACACCGAAGACCGAAATGACCATTTTGCCCCTGACACTTTGGGACAAATTGGGACTCTAACATGGAATTCCAACTTTACCACATTGTCAATATTGGATAGATCTATGCAACGCTCGAAACGGATCGAAAATCCGACCCCCGGATGAAGAGATATGCAAGAAAGAGCAAATCCGAACGGAAAGCCGTATGTTCTCGCACCAGGGGCATAATGGTCCGTTTAGCTCTGGATCGACCCATGGGCTGAAAAATTTCATTTTTTCATGAACCAAAACTTTTATCTCATGAATATTGATGCATGAAAAATAAATTTGGCCAATGGGAGAAGGCAATTGCATTCAATTACAGTTTTCGGCATTATCGACGGCCGAGATCACACCGATCGGAGAAACTAGCTAAATCAGGAGATCCGTTGCAATTCAAGTGATCTCAACCACACATCAAGATGGAGCATAAGATCAATGGCCATCAGGGCATGATCTAGAATTTTTTGAAGTCAATTTGAGATTTATTTAATTGGTTTTGGTCGGAATTAATGCTAGCCGTTGGATCGGGAGCACTTTGATTAAACCAGGGTTAAACCTAACCCAAGATGGGCTAACCCAACCTGTCATGGTCGAATTCCATCCTCCCTCATCTGATATGTGCGCAAAAAGCCCTAGAAAATAGGGGAGGGAGGCGCACCCACCTCCTCCTTCCTTGGCTAGTGGGTCCCACTCAACCACTTCCCTCAACCACCTCCCATGGCTTATCCCTATCTCTCCCTTGGTTTATATTCATCCTAACTAATCCTACAACTAACCAAGCTTATCCTCATCCAAGCCTTGGTCGAACCAGCCCTCTCTCCACTTGTCATGTGCGCACACCTCCTTGAAAGGAGGAGATGGTGCGCACCCTTCTCTCCCTCTCTTTCTAGTTGGCGCATGATCATCCTCAACAACCAACTTGGGTTATCCTTATCATCTCCAACCTCCTTTGGGTTATCCTTATCTCCCCTCAACAACCTCCAGCCTTATCTCCTCCTGGAGATGGCGCACCTCAGCCCCTATAAAAGCCCCCTCAGCTGGCCATGTGCAGGACAAGCCGATCACCCTGCGGAAGCCCTGCCTCTCCTCCCTCTACCCTGCACCAAGAGAAATTCTCCTTGCTTGGACGTCTTCATCAGCAATTCAGCAACCTCTCCATCCCCCTTTTGGTGTTCCAAGTGAATAAGAAGAAGGAGAAAAGGCCTCCCTCCAGCAGGCGCGCCAGCAGCAGGTGCAACCAGCCCACCTGATTGGTGTGCCAACTTCAGCAAGTGCAGCAAGTTCTCTTCATTCCTTTGCTTCATCCATCAACATCAGCAAGGAGAAGACCCCATTTTCTCATCCAACACCAAGAGAATAAGGTTTTGGTGGCACCTTCAGCCCATCATCTTCAACACCACCTGCAGTGCAAGAGAGAAGAAAGAAACCGGTGAGTTGAAAAAGTGTGTTCCAATGTAGCCTTTTAATTCAACTCTTCACCTTTTCTTCTCTACCCCTCTCCATGGTGTCATACCCTCTGAGTAATGCCCATTCAGCCCCTTTGAGTGCCCTTCATGTTTTTTCTACAGAAAGCCCCAAGTGTACCCTCTATTTGGCCATCACAAAAACAGCCCCTTGCTGCCCCTTAAAACAGGCCTCTGAACCAGCCCCTTTGTGCACCCTTTTGGCCCTCCATGTTGGCCTCTAAACCTTCTACTATCATGCTTGGTTTGACCCCACTGATGGTCACTTGGACATGCACCTCCTGCCTCCCCCAATCAGGCCCCGAATGGCATGCAAAACAGGCCCCCTTGCTGGCCCAAGTTCTGCCCCCTTGTGAGCACCCATGTCAGGCCCCTTTGATGGTCACCTAGTTTGCCCTATGTGCAACACACCCAATACAGCTTCTACAGCACCCCCAAACAAACCAAACATCCTCTTTGATGTGTGGAAGGAGGGGTGACAGCCCGGGCCTCTTGGAATCCGCCGGACGGGCCAAGAGTTAAGCCGGGTGGCCCTGATTTCTACATGTCAAAATGCCCTTGGTGCATTCCTAAACCAGTCCTAGTTCACACCTAAACCTGCCCCTTGTGCAGTCCTACCAAAAGCCCACCTAAAAAGCACCTTAGCCAACCCATTCCTGCCCCTCTGAGGCTCACCTATTCCGCTGCTACAGAAAGATGTCAAGGTGCAAAAATGGAGTGCAAATCAGGTCAATCAGGCCATGGAGGTGAAAATCTGGCCCATTGGGTCATGAAGCTCAAAGCAGGCCGCCAGGGCCCATGAAGCTCAAGATTTGGCCAACCGGGCCGACATGGTATGAAGCCGGCCTTCTCAGGCCATGAGACATGAAGACCAGCCCATTGTGCTGATGAAGCAGGCCCATTGGGCCTTGGACTCTTAAAATAAACCTTAATTAAATCTGAAGGCGAAATGCCAAAATTAAATAAGGAGTTAGCACCACCACGTGGGCGCTCCACCTTGGGCAGCTAGCCCGGACCCGTATCCGGTATGTTGACCCGGGCGTAGGCATGGGACACGCTTCCCACTGCAGACGGACCCTTCCCACTACTTGGAAAGTCAAATGACTATGCCTTGTAGGACGGGTAAAATTCCACACCGATTGGAAAATAAGGCGGCATGCTGCCAAAATTTTCTCAATCAAGTGGGTTTTACAACAAGGGAAGGACATTCACACATTTTCACCCTTGATGGCATTATTCATGGCATATGAACTGCCACATCTGATGTACACCAGCATGAACATGAATATTCAATGAACATTTCAAGTACCGAGTTGATTACATGTGACTGGGCATCGACACTAGCCCGACAGACCGGATGTGATGCAAACAGAACAAGAGTTAACCAAATCTGAAGTTAACTTAATTAAATCTGAAAATACATTCAAAACAACCTTAAAACATGCTTAAAACAGATCATTAAAGTTTTAACATTCAACAAAAATCAGATTTAATACAATCTGGAAGAATTGATTCAATACACTTAATCCATTGGAATTCAATTTCCTAAACAAGTGCAAATCAAATAATTCACAACCAATTGAAAAGAACATATGAAGAAAACATTAATGCATATGAAATTCATCTTAAAACATGCCAAATTCATATCATTAACAATTTTAAGTTCAGGTTTAATCAATTTAAACCAAACTTCAAAACATTTAAAACATACCGAGCACACCCGAATTGGTATGAAAACACCAACCGACATGAGAAAATCACATGAAAATGACTCAACACATGTCAATTAAACTTAAACAAGTCAAATTGATCAACACATCTAAAATGTCAAGTTCAAACAAAAAATAAAATAAACTTCAACCAATTGAAGTAAAACAAACCAAACAATTCAAACAAGCTCAAAACACTTAACATTCAAATCCAAGTCAAATGGAAATCTGAAATCAACATTTCAAACCACATCCAAATCAATTCATAAATCAACATAAAACAACTTCAAACAAAATCTAATCAAACTTGTTTGCATCTCATCGGGCCTAAAAGGCCAGGGCCCTTTGTGTTCTTTATATGTTGTGGATGTGCACGCTCTCGTCAAACAAGATCGCTATGGCAGTTAATCAAGGGTGTTCGAGTTTTTGCTCGATGTAAATGAACATTGGATATTCGCACCATCCAATGGAGAGAGGTCAAAAAATATTTTCACAGAACCCGAACCTCGGTTCTATACTCTTCTAATATCACCTGGATTATCTAGTAGTTTTTATGGTCTATCACCTATTTTACTAGAAAATTCAGGTACGATATTTCAAAACATACAAAAACAATAAATCTTTTTGCAGAATCAAAAAAACGATTCCCGAGGTTCCCACAAATTAGAAGATGAAGCCCGAAGAGGACTTCATAAAGTTTTCTGATCGCTGGAGGGGAATGGCAGAGAAACTGACATATGTGATTTCTGAAGGGGAACAAGTGAAGATGCTTATTGGCAACACTACACCTACCTTGAGGAATGTCTTGATCATGCACCGTCCTACCACAATGAATGAACTCTATGACAGTGCCCGATACTTGCATGCCCACTTCAAGGATGCCACCATGATAAACCCTTTTGATCCTAAACCTAGAAACCTCAGGAAAACCCCCGCTGCACCAGTTGGTTTTACAACCGAGGGAGTGGTTAACAACGAAGCAATAAACACTGTGGGGAACCAGGGAGGGAACCGTCAAAACCAGTACAGAAACCCACCACAAAACCTTTCCTATTACCCCCCTCAACAACAGGTTAGGCCACCACAACCACGACAACCACAACAACCCCCGCAACCAGTAGCACAACCCCAGCAACCTCGTCAACCTACCTACAATAGGGCACCGCCACCACCCAATCAAGCACCATGAAGGGGAGGTCCTAGAAGAGAGAACTACCAGCAACTCCCTTACTCCTTGACCGACATCTTCAATGTACACATGGCAGAAAAACAGTTGGAATTGCCCAAGGAAAGAGAGGTTTGGCCAGCAAATGCAGATATGTCCCGATACTGTGCTTACCACCGGTGTCCTGGTCACACTGTAGAGGTGTGCTTTCAATTCAAGGATTACAGCCACGATCTGAATGACCAAGGCAGCATTGATTGGGCTCAAATGAGGGAATGCATACAAGCTATGAAGGCTAGGCAGCAGCAGCGGCAGCGTCCACCGGCTCAACCTCAACAACAACCTGGCTTGGGGATTGTCCAGAATCCGCTCCCATTACATGCTCCTGCTCCAGCACCGGCACCAGCACATCCAAACCCAGGAATTGGTCTAGTACACTCCATTGTCCAGGGAGATGCCAATCGTGCTCAAGGTTGGCAACTAGAAAACCAAAATGCAACCATGCCTACCAACCCAACTAGGCCTCCTGCTAGGAACCCTCCTAGACAGATAATCCGTGCACCAGCTACTCCACAACTACCACAAAGCTCAATAACCCAACCACTGGCCGCCACTTCTTCTCACCGGCCCATCATTAGGCCAGCCCCCTCTCTAACTACGCCTCCTTCAACCATTGCTACACACCGGCCCTTGCTCATCCGACCACCACAATCACCACCAAACCTGAATCCCCAGCCTACGAGCTCTACCACTCCAAAACCCCAACCTATCATACCACCAACACCATAGCCAATCCCAAAACCTACACCTTCATTAAACTCATCAACCACTTCTGCACCCCGGTCTCTTCTTATTAGGCCACCGGTATCACCATCACTACCACCTACAAATCCTACCCCTCTACCAACTAACCCCATCATCCCAGAACCATCGATCCCATTACCTATCATACATGCACCTACACCACCTGTTCCACCACAACCCACCCCAGTTAACACGTCATCTCTACCCGACCGCCAAATAGCCCCGGTGCTTCGGAGTGGGAGGATGTTCCAGCGGCTCTTTCCCCAAGCTAGTACTCAACCGCAGGATCAAGTGGAGGAGGAACAAGTATAAGAACCATTGCCAGGCATAGCCTATGATCTTTTAAAGCATTTAGATAAAACACCGGCCCGTATTTCCATACTTGAGTTGATCAAAAGATCAAAGGTGCATCAGGAGATTCTACAGCAGTACTTGTAAAGGGTCATGGTGAATGAAGATCTCCCACCTGAGAAGATCACTACAGTGTTAGCCCCTAGAAGTGAGCACCCAATACTCACTTTCTCTCAGGAAGAATTAGCAGATCCAGAATTTAGAAGATAAGCTTTGCATGTGGCTGTTATCATCTGCAATGTCGAAGTAAAATCATGTTTGGTTGACACTAGAGCTTCTATCAACGTTATGCCGCCAGAAACTTTGAAGTTGTGTGGCATTTCTGAGCAAGAAATCAAGCCATCCTGTGCCATGGTGACAGCCTATGATAACTCCAAGAAGTCTGCACGTGGGGTGGTCACACTAGAAGTCAAACTTGGATCATGTACGGTCACAACAGATTTTCATGTTCTAGAATTGGATCCAACTTTTCGGGCTATACTTGGGAGGCCATACTTGGAGGCATTAGGAGCTGTGGCTTCAACCAACCACCAGTGCATAAAGTTTCCCTTTAAAGGACAGGTGGTCAAGGTGACTAGCATGCCTATAAGGGACGAGCTGAACGATGCTTCTTTACCCCTAGGTCTGTCAATACAACCCCAGATCTCAGTGAGAGAATTGCCAGAAGTCAGATGCATGACCGCCTCTCTACCAGACACATTTCCATCGAGTCCACATACCCGTTTACTTTTTTCATCAGTTTTGGACCCATGTGTCCACTTTCTGTTACCATTAGGCCCACGAGCCCCTTTTTCCCCTTTATTCTTAAGTTTTTCTCTCTATTAATTCAGTCATCTTCTAGCAATCCTCGAGTCACTCTGGCTCATTCTATCTTTTTACTTGAGAATCCCCCCCCCAAAAAAATGTCTTCTCTGAAACTTACATTTCCATCGAGGAGGCGTCTCTACTCATCCCAGAGGGCGCTCCCAATCAAGGATCCCTCTATTCTGAATCATTGATCGATTTACTCGATCCCCCCTCCACTGTAAATACCACCTTTCCAGCTTTATCTTTAGTAGGTCAAGTTAGGTTAGGAAATAGGAAAGTCAGAGGTAAGCGAGTTCCAAATAGGTATCTGCAACAATTGGCACAGAAATGCGTAGAGTGTGCAAGGCTGCCAAACTTTTTGGATAATACCATCCAGCTAGATGAAATCCGATATGAGGATGAGCATAACATAGATCATACTTTGGGAGTATATGAGGTGGTATCAGAGAAGGATCCTGAATCTGAGGATGAAATCGAGGACTTGGCTGATGCATATGCATCCGGACTTAGAAGATTTGAAGAAACATCAGCCACAGGGAATGAACCGACCAAGGAACTGAATTTAGGAACCCTGGAAGATCCTAAGACTATCCTCATTAGTGCAAACCTCACTCCCTCAGAAGATCAACGTTTGATCAAAGTTTTAGAAGAATATAAGGACAAGTTCGCATGGACATATGAAGATATGCCGGGATTAGATAATTCACTGGTTGAACATAGATTAACCTTGAAACCTGGAACTACCCCGGTTAAACAAAAGCTCAGGAGGTTCCACCCTGATATTGCACTCAAAATGAAAGAAGAGGTTGACAAACTACACCAAGCAAAATTTATTAAAGTTGTTCTATATCCGCAATGGGTGGCTAACATAGTCCCTGTTATGAAGAAGGATGGACGAATTCGGATTTGTATAGATTTCAGGGACTTGAACCGAGCGTGTCCTAAGGATGATTTCCCTTTGCCTCATATCGATGTTTTGGTTGATAACACAGTTGGATTTGAAATGCTTTCATTCATGGATGGCTATTCTGGATACAATTAGATCCAGTTAGCTGAGGAGGACCAAGAGAAGATCTCATTCACTACACCTTGGGGAACATATTGCTATGTTGTCATGCCCTTTGGGTTAAAGAATGCTGGTGCTACATATCAGAGGGCTATGATGGCTATCTTTCATGACTTGATGCACACCCTTGTAGAGGTGTATGTGGATGATTTGGTTATCAAGTCCAAGAGTCGGGAAGATCATTCTGAAGTGCTACGGAAAGTTTTGCAACGAGGTAGAGAATGTAAGCTGAAAATGAACCCTAAGAAATGTACATTTGGAGTTTCATCAGGAAAGCTACTTGGGTTCATAGTAAGCAAAAGGGGCATAGAGATCGACCCAAACAAGGCCAAAGCAATTATTGGTATGCCTCCTCCGAAGAATATGAAAGAGCTTCGAGGATTGATTGGGAGGCTACAATTTGTCCGCCGGTTTATCTCACAACATTCCCAAAGGTGTAAACCTTTCTATGAGTTAACCAAGGCGCGGGCCGAGTTTAAATGGGATTCGAAGTGCCAGGAGGCGCTTGATGGGTTGAAAACATACCTAGCAAGTCCCCCTGTACTTAGACCACCAATTCCCGACAAGCCCTTGGTCCTCTACATTTCGGTTCTTGAGAACTCTCTTGGGGCAGTCCTTGCACAAGTTGATGAAGAAGGGAAAAAACGAGCTACTTTTTACTTGTCTAAGATGTTTGATGCTTGTGAGCTGAAGTACACTGTGGTAGAAAAGACCTGTGTTGCTCTTATTTGGGTGGTTCAGAAACTCAAACATTATTTCCTTGCTCACCAAGTCAAGCTCATTGCTCGTATCAATCCCATTAAGTTTCTGTTAGAGAAGACAGTCTTGACTGATCGGTTAGGGCGATGGCAGAGTTTCTTATCCCAATTTGATATCACTTATGTCCCACGTAAGGCAATCAAGGGTTATGCTATTGCCGAACACCTTGCGCATCATCCCATACCCATCTTTGACCCAGTCCGGTCGGAGTTCCCGGATGACGAACTAATGTCAGTCCGATCTTCCAATCTTTGGACATTATATTTCGACGGGGCTCTGAACTCTCATGGTAGAGGGATAGGTATTGTCCTTCTGTCACCTGAAAGTGTCATCATTCCACAGGCTTTTCAGCTTAACTTTCCAGCAACCAACAACATAGCTAAGTATGAAGCCTTGCTGGCCAGGCTGGAGGCCGCTCATTTCCATGGTGCCACCTAACTGAGGGTGATAGGTGATAGTCAATTGATCCTACGCCAGGTACTATCCAAGTACTGAACTTCTCATCCAAACCTCAAACCCTACCAGGAGCTCACCACCTACTACATCAAGCTATTCTTCAAACTCACCTTTGTCCATGTCCCCAGCTCTCAGAATATCCTCGCCGATGCCTTAGCTTCACTAGCTTCATCTCTATCTGTCCCACTAGGCAGGAAAGTGCGGACTATCCACATCTGTAAGAGAACAATTCCAGCAATTGAGGATGGACGTTTTCTGTAGGTTAAGGAAAGATTCAACAGAAAAGAATACTTGGAACATAAAGAAGAAATCTCCTTGATTGAGTTAGAAGAATTAGAAGAAGGTGAGAGACCTTGGTATGACGAGATTGCGAGGTATTGTCAAGATCAGTCATATCCACCTGGATCAACCACCAAGGAAAAGAAGGCAATCAGAAGAGTATCCCAGAGGTATACAATCCTAGGAGGAGTGCTCTATAAGAGAAGCCTAAGTGGAATCTTACTCAGATGTCTTGATGAAGAGGAAGCTGAGTTGGTGCTGAAGGAAGCACATTCTGCAGTTTGTGGTGGTCATGTGAATGCCCAAGCCCTTGCTAAGAAAATCATCCGACAAGGGTATTATTGGCCAACTCTAGAAGAAGACTGCTCCATCTTTGTCCGGCATTGTCATTCATGTCAACTCCATGCCGACAAGATTCACTCTCCCGCATCTTCCCTTCATCCAATTCATGCCCCATGGCCATTCGCCATGTGGGCCTTTGATATCATTGGCCCCTTGAGTGACCTCAACTCCGAAATGTGCTCAAAATCATTCATTCTGACGGTAACGGAGTACTTCACAAAGTGGGCTGAAGCGGAAGCATTCGTGGAGATTAAAGTGTCAACAGTCTGCTCCTTCATCAAGCGCAACATCATTGCAAGGTTCGGGATCCCCAGTGACATCGTCACCGATAATGGGCCACAATTTCTTTCTCAAGATCTGCGTGATCTTTGCAACAGGTATCGCATTTCATTGCATCATTCATCACCATACTATCCTCAAGGCAATGGTCAAGCAGAAGCCACCAACAAAACCTTAATCAAAATCATCAAGAAATCTTGTAAGTCTAGCAAATTTGCTGACTGGCCTGATAAGCTTATAGATGCTCTATGGGCTTATCGTACTTCTGTAAGGACTCCCACTGGACAAACCCCGTATGCTTTGGCATATGGGATGGAATCCCACTGGATAACACTTCCCGATCCTAGAATCCAGACAACCCGACACTTGCGAAAGGCAAGGCAGAAATCTAGAAATGGAAGGAGTACCCTTACCCTATTCTCTTCTACTCGGTCCAAGATAGGGAGAAAAGATTAGAGAGGGGTAGTATCGAAAACACTCCCACCCTAGTAGGAGGCTGTCTCAGAGGGTACAAAAGGGTGCCAAAAGATGGGCAATGAACCCCTCAGGTTAGGAAAAGAAAAAAAATGATCAACCTGTCTGAATGAGTACCCAGAATGATAGTCAAGGCAAATGGCATTAAAAGATGGGCAATGTCCCCATGGGTCAAAAACCTGTCCAAATATGTGATATACAGAAAAGAGCAAAAAAAAGAAATAAAAACCCAAAGGGGCCGAATCCCAATGGGTAATTTGAGTGAGAGTAGAGAAATCCCTCTCAACATCTTTAGACCCTATCAAGGACTTCCTCTATACTCTTCCTCCTTAAACCCCTTGGGTAGGGTAAACCGACCAAATCCAGGTGGAACCCAAGCCGATCAAAGGAAGAAGGTTAGAAGGATTCTAGGTAGGGAACTTTATTTTTGCACGTGGCGTCCACCACTTGAGTCTTGACAAACCCCAAAGACCGATGACTTGTCTCAAATACTAGCATTTTCTCAACAAAAAAAGAGGAATATTTCAACCCCCCAAAAAAAGGAATATTTCAAAAAACCCCAAAAAAGGAATATTTCAAAAACCCCAAAAAAAGGAATATTTCAAAAAACCCCAAAAAAGGAATATTTCAAAAACCACAAAAAAGGAATATTTCAAAAATAAAAAAAATGCATATTTCAAAAACCCAAAAAAATGCATATTTCAAAAGTCCAAAAAAATTGCATATTTCAAAAATCCAACAAAATTTTGAATGCTTTTCAAAAATCCAAAAAAATGAATATTTCAAGGAAATCCAAAAAAAATGCTCAGTCATGATCATTGCCTTAGTTGCATCCATGTTTATTTGACTGTCATGCATATTTCCATTTCTATATTACATATACATTTTTTTTACTTTAATTATCTTGTTAAGAAGGCTCTCCCCTTTGACCTAAGTCAAAGTTGACCATAATAGGCAAAGGGATGAGTCATGGTGAAGATCTAATCCCTTTTTATCAAGTGTTACAGGCATTTCAATGTAGAAGAGGAGAGGATTCACACCACGACAGGTAAGTTCTTTCAACCCTTACATACATTTCATTTTAGTCATTTGTCTTATTCTACCTTGTTAAGAAGGCTCCTCCCTTTGACTCAAAATCAAGGCAAATGGTATACAGGCAAAGGGATGAGTCATGATGAAAAATTAATCATCTTTGCTAAGTGTTTGCAGGGGCTGAAGAAGCAAAAGAGAAGGGCCATTAGGTACAATTTTTCTGCAAAAAAAAAAATTTGCCTCAGGGCGCATGTGCCCTCATCTGGGGGCACATGGCTAGGTGCCCCACCTCAGGGCGCATGGCCAGGTGTCCCCGATCGGGGGCAAATGGACCAAAAATTCGAAAATTTCAGAAAAATCTCAAAAAATCAGAAATTGTCCATAATGTTAAAAATGACATTCTTGCTAAAGGAACCATCATCAAAAACTGTGTTTTGACCTCTAAATGATGGTTCTAATAGTGAAAACTTCAGTTCAGGACAATATGCTTTATATGACAATTTCGTCTATTGGGTATTAACCAGAAATGTGCAGGCAATCTTTTAAGTCCTAACAGGTGAAGTAGTGAGATCAGTGTTCCCCAAGAAACGTCATGCCAACCTTGTGGCGAAAAGAGAGGAAGCACTACCTATCATGGTGCTGTATTCCGTCAAAAGGGCAGACAAGGATGGACCAGAGATGCTGATGAATCAGGCGGTCGATGCAGCTTACCTGAAGATTTCATCTTCAGTTTCTCATCAATCTCACATCACATCACCACCATCACTTCATTTTTTGCACTTCACATCACTCCTACTATCTGTCACCTAGTTATATTATGGCCATTTGATACATATTATATGCATTAATGTTGAAGACCTTGAGAGTGAAAATGACTGGGCCCGAGGTCCCCTTCAACAAAATCTACAACGGCTTGGTCATTTCTTCACACTCACAGATAAGCCAAAATTGAACATTGGAGGGACGATGGTTCCTAATCGGGTGTCTTGACCTCCAATAGACAATCTATATCTTCAACTATTTTCTACATAATTTTCTATGTTTTCACATCCATCTCCCTTTTTATTCTTATCATTACCAATTTTATCTCTTCATGTTTTATTCCTTTCTTTTTGTTCCACCATGTTTTATTCTTTCCTTTCTTTTATCCCACCGTGTCTTTTATTTTACCCACCGTGTCATGGCAATTGTCATGCCATTGTTTCTTCTTTCCCATCATTCTATGTTAGTCCCACCATTATCTTTCAATCTCACTATGGCTTAAGTCTGTTTTGTCGTTTTCCGAATACTTGATTTTCTGCTAGAGCGTGATTCATGGTTTTCACGATACCCGAGCAATTTTGTTATGCTTAAACAAACCCTTTTAGAATTTGTGATTATTCCATTCAGAATTAAACTGAGTATTTTGGTGAAACTTGAATGAAGTTGAGATCCCAAATATGATGGATTGGTATTCTTTTCATTTTAAGATCAACTTCTCTTTTAAAACTTTAGCCCATCACAGTACAAGAACACCGCAAAGTTTGGGTTGCTGACTGATGATGAACCTACGAATTCGAGGACTCTTCACCACGCTGAGGGTTGGCTACATCCTTTTATCCTTTATCATTTACTTTTTCATCTCTCATGCCAAGGGCATGTCTTTTACCAGTCAATTATATGAGGTTTTAATAGAACATGAAAGTGATCTAGAATACTCAGAGAGATTCATTTTGTTGGATCAGGTAGATAAGCGTGTCTATATCTACACCTTGATGCCACCTTTTCAGTCCATCACCATTCCATTCTGCTACATTCATCTACACTCACTTGCATTCCATTACAGTTCACTACGAATCACTCCGCTTCATTACATGCCACTCCCTTACAAAGCCGACATCAAGGCGAGGCAAGCTGTAGACACGCAAAATTCACCTAATTCAGAGCATAAAACTCATGTTTTATAGGGTTGTGGGAACCTCGGGAATCTTTTTGATACTTGGAAAAGATTTTTTGCTTTTTGTATGTTTTGAAATATCGACATCCGAATTTTCTAGTAAAGTAGGTAATAGACCATAAAAATACTAGATAGTCCGGGTGATAAAAAGAAGAGTATAGAACCGAGGTTCGGGTTCTGTGAAAATATTTTTTGACCTCTCTCCATTGGATGGTGCAAATATCCAATGTTCATTTACATCGAGCAAACACCCTTGATTAACTGCCATAGCGATCTTGTTTGACGAGAGCGTGCACATCCACAACATACAAAGAACACAAAGGGCCCTGGCCTTTTAGGCCCGATGAGATGCAAACAAGTTTGATTAGATTTTGTTTGAAGTTGATTTATGTTTGATTTAAGAATGGATTTTGATGTGGTTTGAAATGTTGATTTCAGATTTCCATTTGACTTGGATTTGAATGTTAAGTGTTTTGAGCTTGTTTGATTTGTTTGGTTTGTTTTACTTTAATTGGTTGAAGTTTATTTTATTTTTTTGTTTAAACTTGATATTTTAGATGTGTTGATCAATTTGACTTGCCTAAGTTTCAATGACATGTGTTGAGTCATTTTTATGTGATTTTCTTATGTTGGTTGGTGTTTTAATACCGATTCGGGTGTGTTCGGTATGTTTTAGATGTTTTAAAGTTTGGTTTAAATTGATTAAACTTGAACTTCAAATTTTTAATGATCTAAATTTGACATGTTTTAAGATTAATTTCATTTGCATTAATGTTTTCTTCATGTGTTCTTTTCAATTGGTTTGATTATTTGATTTGCACTTTTTTAGGAAATTGAATTCCAATGGATTAAGTGTATTGAATCAATTCTTCCAGATTGTATTAAATCTGATTTTTTTTGAATGTTAAAGCTTTAATGATCTATTTTAATCATGTTTTAAGATTAATTTGAATGTATTTTTAGATTTAATTAAGTTAACTTCAGATTTGAGTAACTCTTGTTCGGTTTGCATCACATCCGGTCTGTTGGGCTAGTGTCAATGCCCAGTCACATGCAATCAACTCGGCACTTGAAATGTTCATTGAATATTCATGTTCATGCTGGTGTACATCAGATGTGGCGGTTCAAATGCCATGTTCAATGCTATCAATGGTGCAAATGTGTGAATGTCCTTCCCTTGGTGTAAAATACCACTTGATTGGGAACATTTTGGCAGCATGCCGCCTTATTTTCCAATCGGTGTGGAATTTTACCCGTCCTACAAGGCATAGTCATTTGACTTTTCAAGTAGTGGGAAGGGTCCGTCTGCAGTGGGAAGCATGTCCCATGCCTATGTGCGGGTCAACGTTCCTGTGCATGCCGGATGAGCCGCCCAATGAAGCGTCCAGTTGTGGACTAACTCCTTATTTAATTTTGGCATTTCACCTTCAGATTTAATTAAGGTTATTTTAAGTGTCCAAGGCCCATTGGGCCAACTTCATCAGCACAATGGGCTGGTCTTCATGTCGCATGGCCTGAGAAGGCTGGCTTCATACCATGTCGGCCCGGTTGGCCCAATCTTGAGCTTCATGGGCCCTGGCGGCCTGCTTTGAGCTTCATGACCCAATGGGCCTGATTTGCACCTCCATGGCCTGATTGACCTGATTTGCACTCCATTTTTGCACCTTGACATCTTGCTGTAGCAGCGGAGTAGGTGAGCCTCAGAGGGGCTGGAATGGGTTGGCTAAGGTGCTATTTAGGTGGGCTTTTGGTAGGACTACACAAGGGGCAGGTTTAGGTGTGAACTAGGACTGGTTTAGGAATGCACAAAGGGCATTTTGACATGTAGAAATCAGGGCCACCCGGCTTAACTCTTGGCCCATCCGGCGGATTCCAAGAGGCCCTGGCTGTCACCCCTCCTTTCACACATCAAAGAGAATGTTTGGTTTGTTTGGGGGTGCTGCAGGAGCTGTATTGGGTGTGTTGCACATAGGGCAAACGAGGTGACCATCAAAGGGGCCTGACATGAGTGCTCACAATGGGGGCAGAACTTGGGCCAGCAAGGGGGCCTGTTTAGCATGCCATTCAGGGCCTGATTGGGGGGAGGCAGGAGGTGCATGTCCAAGTGACCATAAGTGGGGTCAAACCAAGCATGATAGTATAAGGTTTAGAGGCCAACATGGAGGGGCAAAAGGGTGCACAAAGGGGCTGGTTCAGAGGCCTGTTTTAAGGGGCAGCAAGGGGCTGTTTTTGTGATGGCCAAATAGAGGGTACACTTGGGGCTTTCTGTAGACAAACATGAAGAGCACTCAAAGAAGCTGAATGGGCATTAATCAGAGGGTATGACACCATGGAGAGGGGTAGAGAAGAGAAGGGGAAGAGTTGAATTAAAAGGCTACATTGGAACACACTTTTTCAACTCACCAGTTTTTTCTTCTCTCTAGCACTGCAGGTGGTGTTGAAGATGATGGGCTGAAGGTGCCACCAAACCCTTATTCTCCTTCTGTTGGATGATAAAAGGGGGTCTTCTCCTTGCTGATGTTGATGGATGGAGCAAAGGAAAGAAGAGAGCTTGCTGCACTTGCTTAAGTTGGCACACCAATCAGGTGGGCTGGTTGCACCTGCTGCTGGAGCGCCTGCTGGAGGGAGGCCTTTTCTCCTTCTTCTTCTTCACATGGAACACCACAAGGGGGATGGCGAGGTTTTTGACTTGCTGATGAAGACGTCCAAGCAAGGAGAAGTTCTCTTGGTGCAGGGTAGAGGGAGGAGAGGCAGGGCTTCCGCAGGGTGATCAGCTTGTCTTGCACATGGCCAGCTGAGGGGGCTTTTATAGGGGCTGAGGGGCGCCATCTCCAGGAGGAGATAAGGCTGGAGGTTGTTAAGAGGAGATAAGGATAACTCAAGGGAGGTTGGGGATGATAAGGATAACCCATAGTTGGTTGTTGAGGATGATTATGCGCCAACTAGAAAGAGAGGGAGAGAAGGGTGCGCACCATCTCCTCCTTTCAATGAGGTGTGCGCACATGACCTGTGGTGGGACGGGTGATTCGGCCAGGGCTTGGATGAGGATAGGCTTGGTTAGTTGTAGTATTAGTTAGTATGAAGATAAACCAAGGGAGTGGTTGAGGGTGATAAGGATAAGCCATGGGAAGTTGAGGTGGTTGAGGATGAGATAAAGATAAACCAAAGAGAGATGGAGAGAGTTGGGAAGCCTTGCGCACCCTCCCCTACTTTCTAGGTCTGTTTGCGCACACATCAGATGAGGGAGGATGGGGTTCAGCCATGACAGGTTGGGTTAGCCCATCTTGGGTTAGGTTTAACCATGGTTTAATCAAAGTGCTCCCGATCCAACGGCTAGCATTAATTCCGACCAAAACCAATTAAATAAATCTCAAATTGACTTCAAAAAAATTCCAGATCATGCCCTGATGGCCATTGATCTTACGCTCCATCCTGATGTGTGGTTGAGATCACTTGAATTGCAACGGATTTCCTGATTTAGCTAGTTTCTCCGATCGGTGCTATCTCGGCCGTCGATAATGTCGAAAACTGTATCTGAGTGCAATTACCTTCTCCCATTGGCAAATTTTATTTTTCATGCATCAATATTCATGAGATCAAAGTTTTGGGTCATGAAAATTGAAATTTTCAGCCCATGGGTCGATCCAGAGCTAATCGGACCATTATGCCCCTGGTGCGAGAACATACGGCTTTCCGTCCGGATTTGCTCTTTCTTGCATATCTCTTCTTCCAGGGGTCAGATTTTAGATCCGTTTCGAGCGTTGCCTAGCTCTATCCAATCTTGACAATGTGTTAAAGTTGGAATTCCATGTTAGAGTCCCAATTTGTCTCAAAGTGTCAGGGGAAAAATGGTCATTTCGGCCTTCCGTTGTCCGCTTTTCATGTTTTGGGCACCGTTGCGAAGCTCTTGACCGGGGCTATGCAATGAGCACATTATCTTGGCCATTTGTAGCATGTAAGGCCATGCCAAGGCATTTCCAAAGCCTGTTTACATCATCTATTCATGAATTTTCCGAATCTGGGTCAGATTTTCTGCACCGGCTTCGGCATTGCTGAAACTTGTATCAAGCAAGCTAAGAGGAAAAATTTGATGCCAACAAATGCCCCCCATGGGCAGTTTCTTGGAGATGGGAGTCGAGAAGGGACTGCCCATGTAAGTTGGCCTCCGATATTTGTTCTGCTTTGTCCTTGGCAATCTATCCACTGCTTCTGCTACATGAGCTTTCTTCAGGACTGAGAAGGGCTTGGGCCCTTGTACATGACCAGCCTTGGCTTCCTTTTTGTGTTTGGTTGCCCATCCTCCATTCAATAGGCATATCTGATGGTGTCAATTCTTGCATGCTCCCCAGCAAGCTTTTTGAATGAGCCAGTCTTTCATTTTTTTGTTTTTTTGGTTTTTTTTTTTACTGATCTGACTGTCTCTTGCAAGATTTTCACCCAGACCAGCCCCCTTGATGTTTTGCCTACACGCCTCCGAAGAGGTTTTCATGTAGCGGGGTTACCTGATTTTACCTAGAGTGCCCTTTCGTGTTTTCACTCTAGCCAGGTTTTCCTCTCTTCTTTTCTTCTCTTTTTATTTTTTTCTCTTTTCTTCTTCTTTTTTTTTCTTTTCTCTCTTTTTTTTATTCTTTTTCACTTTATTTTATTTCTCTCTCTCTTTGTTGTATAGGGAATTAGGGCTTCCCTCAAGCCATATGCAAATAGAATGAACCAGGTTGAGATTAGTGATAACTCAACACGGGGGTCCAACCAAAGTTGTGAAACCAATCAAGGGACTTCAAACAAGTGAGTAGAGAAACCAACACAGAGGGGGTTCCTAACAAGGATAAGACCAATCCAAGTGCAAAAGGCAACTTGGCATGAGGGATTAATCAAATAGGTGCGAAACCAATGCAAAGGGGTTCTAAAGAGGATAAGACCAATCCAAGTGCAGAAGGCTGCTTGGCATGGAGGACTAATATTGAAATCATTTCAAAGGGGGTTTCAAACAAGATATGACCAATCAAAGTGCCTAAGGCAACTCAGCATGAGGGTCAAATTTTTTAAACTAACACAGAGGGAGTTTCAATTAAGGCAAGACCCATCCAAGTAGGGGAAAGCAACTTGGCATGAGGGTCGAGTGAATGTGAGACCAATCCAAGTGCTAGGGGCAACATGGACGGGGGGCCTAATAAGGTTGTAAAACCAACACAAAGGGATTTCGGGCTTGCCTACAAGGCAAAGTTTGTGGACTACAAAGGGTCCGGTAGGAAATCTCAAAGGGTTGGTTTTCTAGGGGTCCACACAAAGGGTAGGACTAATAGTGCCACAAAGGGGTGAATGGGAGCCTCAAAGGGGCTGGTGTCCCATGGGTCTATACAAGGTGTAGGAATATAGTGCCACAAAGGGGCGAATGGGAGCCTCAAAGGGGCTGATTTCTCAAGGGTCCACACAAAGGGTAGGACTAAAGTGCCACAAAGGGGCGAATGGGAGCCTCAAAGGGGCTGGTGTCCCATAGGTCTACACATGGTGTAGGACTAAACTAGGGCTATGGAAGCCAAAGTGGCATTATAGAAGCCTTGTTTGGAGCCTCAAGAACAAGTAGTCAAGGCAACTAGTTGTGTAGGCTACCGAGATCGGGATGATCAAGGTATTGAGAGTTTTAAAGCCATACAAGACCAACCTCGCCAAGATGGTTAGTTTGTTGAAGGTTGCCTGGAATGATGGTCCAGATAATGTATGTTTTTGTAGGTCATCAAGACTGGATGGTCATGACAACGTGGATGCTTGTAGACCAACAAGACCGGAATGGTCAGGGTGGTATGGGTTTGAATTAATTTAAAAAATTGTTCAGACCAGGAAGGGTCGTGACAGTATGAGTTTTTATGGGACGTGTGGGGTCAAGATTGGAGAAAGTTTTTTTTTTATGGACCATCAGGATCGGAATGATGAAGATGGTGGGATTGCTAAAGCCAAAAGAATGACTGAACGGATAAAAATGAGTGAGAGTAGAGTAGGGTATTACCCTTCGTCCCTTTCAAGATGGAGTGTGGGAACTTCCCCCGAATTTTAAAGGCGGGAGATGGTCTTCCTCGTCGCCTCAGGTATGGTCTCTCTAGCATATTTCTACAAGGTAGATGAGCCTATGAGAGCCTTTTCCTCATTGGCAACTCGGACCTCCTCCCTAATAAAATTAGGGAATGAACCCACCCATCTTGTTAGGTTGGGGGCTCGCCCTAGTTGATGAATTTTTTTTGTTTTGTTTTTTGTTTGTTTGTTTGTTTTTATCAACCTGATTGCTCCTTTAGGGAGTTTTCACCCAGGTTGACCCCTTTTCACTTTTGCCTGTGCGTCCTATTGCAGGATTTTCACACAGCAGGGTTATCCAATTTTGCCGAAGGCGCCTTTGCAGGTTTTCACCTTGGCTGGATGTTTTGACATTTTTTGCCCTTGGCCATCCATTGTGCATGATCGACCAAGTCTGTCGGGCATCTCTATTTTTAACCCCATTTTTTTTTTTGAATGAAGTGAGGAAAGACCTAGCTTTCAATGTTGGTGG
Organism: Cryptocoryne crispatula var. balansae; assembly: GCA_036172225.1. Lineage (NCBI taxonomy): Eukaryota > Viridiplantae > Streptophyta > Magnoliopsida > Alismatales > Araceae > Cryptocoryne > Cryptocoryne crispatula. The sequence continues at coordinate 21,110,086 of CM069927.1, read as the reverse complement.
CCTCTATGTGGAACTCGTGGTCAAGGGCGTAGTACCTTTTAAGGTGTTTGCCATTGAGCGGTGGGAAAGGAGTTTCCCCTTGCTGTCCACTACCGCATAGGCTCCACCTTCAAAGACCCGATCAACAATGTAGGATCCTAACCAGTTCGGGAGGAACTTGTTCCTGGGACGACCAGCCATGGCATCCTTCTCCTTGACCATCACAAGGTCACCTTTTTGGAATGCCCTGTCTTTGACTAGCTTGTTATAAGCTCGAGTCATCCTGGCTTGATAAACTTTGAGATGTTGGTAAGCCTTGAGCCTATCACCTTCCAGCTTCTCAAGTTCCATGAACCTCCTATGCACTTCATCGGTCTCATCGGATGGGAGGCCATGATGGATGGCAATTCGGTAAGAGGCCAGCTCTATCTCCACTGGAATAACAGCCTCACTTCCATACACTAGGGAGAATAGAGAGCAACCCGTGGGGGTCTTGTAAACTGTACGGTATGCCCAGAGTGCTTCCTGCATTTTTTCATCCCAATTTCCTTTCTTGCTTTCGACCACCTTGACCAGAAGTTTGCAAAGAGTCTTGTTGAAGGCCTCTGCTAGGCCATTTGCTTGAGGGTTGTAAATGGTTGAAGTCCTCCAATCAATGTGGAACTTAGCTGTCATCTTGTAGACTGTTTGATTTCTGAATGGGGTCCCATTGTCTGACATGATTCGACTAGGAACACCATATCTGTAGATGATGTTTTGCCTAACAAAGCGAGATACCACCTCGCCTGTAACTTCTCTGGCAGCTATAGCCTCAGCCCACCTAGAAAAATAATCCGTGGCTGCTAGGATGAACCTAGATCCTCGGGTAGATGGCTTGAATGGTCCAAATATGTCCATTCCCCATTCGGCAAAAGGCCAAGTAGGGGTAGTTGGATGCAACTTCGTGTGTGGGCGTCGAGGAATGGTCCCGAAGGCCTGGCACTCATGACAACTCTTGGCGAACTCATCACAATCAGTGAACATCGTCGGCCAGTAGTAACCCTTTAACTTGATGGCGATCTTCATTTTGGGTCCGGATTGGTGAGCACCACACAATCCGCTATGGACCTCTCTCATGATTTGGATAGCTTCCCTCTTGGATATGCACCTCGCAAGGACAGCCCGTTCTTTTTCTGGCACAAGTCGATACAACTCCCCATGAATGAGCTGGTAAGAAGTTGCCCTTCGAGCCAACTGTACACGTTGAGCGCGATCTTCAGGAAGAGTCCCATTCTTGAAGTCAATAATGGGTTGTCGCCAATCGACTGTGTTAGGTTCATCTTCATTGTCTTGAATGGCATTGGCCTCCAACAGGGTGAAGCCATCTGCACGTCTACTTTTGTCTGGAAGGAGTCGTCGACATTTGACAACAATCTCCAACTTCCCATCTGGTGGAAGCTTGATCGCAGCGGCGAGCTTGGCCAAAGCATCAGCACAGGAATTCGTCCCCTCCGATGTGTTCAATGTCGAAAAGATAGAACTTTTTTGACAAGTGGATGGCAAATTGTGGTATGGAACCAACTCTGGCTTGCGAACTTCAAAGATACCCAACATTTGTTGCACTACTAGCATAGAGTCTCCAAACACCTGGATACACCTGATTCCCATGTCAAGGGAAATCTCAAGGCCGACGACGAGTGCTTCATACTCGGCTTCATTGTTTGTATAGATTCCTGAGAAGGAACATGACTCATGTAGTACACCCCCGTCAGGGCAAAGGAGTACAATGCCCGCACCTGCTCTGGGCCTCGCTTTTCCTGTTGTCCTCCTTTCAACACTGGAAGCACCATCAAAGAACAATTTCCAGTGCTTGACATTGATTTGTTGGGCTTATTTTGCTTCTCTCAAAGTTTCTTCATCTTGTAACTGAAGATTGAGAGGGGAATCTTCTGAAATAGGGTGAGCGGCGAGGAAGTCTGCCATCCCTTGACCTTTTATAGCTTTCTGGGGGATATACTGGATATCAAACTCCATGAGCATGAGAGCCCACTTACCCAAACGTCCGGTAGGGACAGGCTGCTTCAACATGTACTTAAGAGGATCAAACTTGGATATTAAGCTAACCTCGTGAGCCAGGAGATAGTGCCTCAATTTCTTAGCTGCAAAGACTAGGGCAAGGCACATCTTTTCCATGGGAGAATACTTGTGTTCGGGACCTACCAACCTTCTTCTAAGGTAGTAAAGTGGTTGTTCCTTCCCCTCATCATTCAACTGGGCAAGCATTGCCCCTAGGGAGGCATCGAGTGCTGTGATATAGAGAATCAAAGAACGACCTTTGACAGGTGCCCCCAGCACTGGCGGGTTAAGAAGATACCACTTAAGCCCATCAAGGGCGGCCTGACAACTATCATCCCAAATGAAAGGGGTGCCTTTCTTGGCTAGCCTAGAGAAAGGCTGGCACCTACCAGAGAGATTGGCGATAAAGCGTCGGATGTAGGGAATCTTGCCTTGAAGAGACCTTAACTCACGTATGTTCCGAGGCGGAGGTAATTCTCTTATAGCCTTGATTTTATCAGGGTCAATCTCAATACCCCGACATCTGACAATGAACCCCAAAAACATGCCACTAGAGGCACCAAAAGCACATTTCATTGGATTCATTTTCAATTTATACAGGCGAAGTCTTTCAAAGACTGTTTCCAAGTGACCCAAGTGGTCAGCCCGCATTTTAGTTTTAACAATAAGGTCATCTACATAACACTCCACCAAATCATGCAACATCTCATCAAAGATCTTTGTCATGGCTCGTTGGTATGTTGCCCCTGCATTCTTCAAGCCGAATGGCATCCGCTTGTAGTTAAATATAACCTTGGGGGTACGGAATGCCGTGAAGTTCTTGTCCTCCTCCGACATCAATATCTGATTGTAGCCAGATGACCCATCCATGAAGGACAAAACCTCGTGTCCCATGGTCACATCCACCATATTCTCCAGTATTGGCAAAGGAAAGTCATCCTTCGGGCAGGCCTTGTTTAGGTCCCGGTAGTCTACGCACACCCGAATCTGCCCATTCTTCTTTTTGACAGGAACAATGTTGGCAAGCCAGACTGGATAAGTGCAAGGCTCGATGAAGTCCACATCCCTGAGCTTGTCGACCTCTGCATTGACCTTGAGTTCTAGGTCAGCACGCATCTGTCGTTGGGCTTGCTTGATTGGTTTGACAGTCGGGAGGATGGCAAGATTGTGGACTGCCACCTCAAGGGCTAAACCTGGCATTTCATCATAGGACCATGCAAAGCAATCCTTGTATTCTCGGAGAAGAGCTCTGTACCGGTTTCTTTCTTCTTCAGTGAGAAGGGCACTGATAAAGGTTGTCCTAGGGTCATCTGGAGTCCCCATGTCAATTTCCAGGAGATCGTCGACCGTTGCCTGGCCATCGTCTTCAATTTCTTCCGGAGCCGGGCTGAGGTCCATGAACTCAACATCATCATCTTGCTCATCCTCACTAAGAGGGGCTTCAACTTGTGCAGGGGAGGTAGGGGCTTGCTGTACAAATAGCTTGGCATTAGTCTGGCTGCTACCAAGGCCTTGAATCAATATTTCTTCATCCTCGGATGACTCATCAAAGACACGGATGGAGCTGCTAGGCTGACCACCATGCTGGATGCTGATCATTTCTACGGCATAATGGACTGGCGCCTCATAGTCAGAGTCATATGCCAGGCCAGGATGCTTGCTGGTCGTGTTTTGGCCATCCTGGGGATTACACATGTTGTAAAAAGCACGGGCCTTCTTACGGGACTGCCTCTGGGGAATTCCCATCTTCCGATACATGTGGAGAATACCAAGGGAGACCCCTGGTGATGGCTGAATCATCACTAACTGAGAATCTGAATGCTCGGGCCACCCAAAGTCATTTTTTCGGGCTCGCTTCTTCATCATTTTAGCTTTGTAAAATGTCAGGATAGGGCCAGGTGGGTAGGAGACTCTGAATGTGGTGAGCTTTTCAACAATTCGTAGCTCACAGTCCCCTGTCAACCACAACAAATCTTGAGGCATGCAGATGCTATCCTCAATCTCTCTTGTGACTGAATTTGCATTGAAGCTAGTCGGGCGCCATTCTTTGCGATACGCCTGGGTCGTGGCACCCTGGGATTTTAATGAAAGTCGGAGCATCTTGGCTTTGACTTCATAAACTTGAATCTCATCATCCTGGGGGTCTTCAGCCTCCATCTTTTCTTTTCTTTTATTGGGCACAGGTTTTGGTGGCCCAGTCTGAAAGTATGGGATGGCATCAGCAAGGTGACACTCCGCAATCTCAAACGGGGACTGATCAGCCTCAATTCTTTACTTCCTCCCTTCCTTGTTGTACTTTATGCATTGGTGGAATGTGGATGTCACAACACAATTGCCATGAATCCAAGGACGTCCCAACAATGCCCTATAAGTTGTGTCAGCATCAATGACGTAGAAGGTGGTCTTAGCCATCAAACCTCCTACATCCAACTCCACATCAACTCGACCTAAAGCCTCCTCGGAGTCTTGATTAAAACCAGAGATGGTCACTCCAGGGGCCTTCTGTAGATAGGGTGTCAAGAATAGAGACCTGAATGTCTTGATGGGCATGAGATTGCATGCTGAACCGGCATCAATCATGATGCGATTCATCTCATACCCATTTATGGATCCTTTCATGTATAATGCTCTATTATGAAAAGCACTAGGAAATACTATGTCCTCGTCTGTGAATGACACAGAAGCCGATTAGGCGTCAAACTGTCCAAGCTCGGCAATGTGAGCCTCATACACCTCTGGTTGCTGCAGAACTGCTATCAGGGTATCGCGAAGCTCTTTGTTCAAGGAGAGCACTTCCCAAATACTGAGGCGTACAGGTAGCCTCCTGATCTTAGATAGCAGAGAGGTGTTGACTCGATCCCTGGTTTCTGCTGCTGTTGGATACCTGGCCACAAGGGGGTCAGGCTGGTCCACCTGAATGTTTGATGTAGCAAAGGGCTGCGAAGGGCTTGGGCCCTCATCTTCATCCACAGAATGATTTAACTGAGAGGAACTAGGCTGGTTGGCCTCTCTGGCATCTGTGTCTTGAACATGGGCTGATGTCGAAGGCGTGTCTGACCCGGTGCTTGGCACACTTGGACCATTGGCAAATCCGTTTAAATTAGTGTTGTGCCCAGGGGGCTGTTTGATGATTGGAGTAGGCACTGGGCCATGTCCCTCATCCTCAAGGTAGATAACCTTATATGTAAGCTGGATTTGACCACCACGCTTCTTTTGGGATATTCGTTCACTTCTCCTCGGGGCTGAGAGGCTGATCTGAGGACCCCGACGAGCCCGTCCTTGATTTTTATAGGACGTTGGAGGAGGGTAATTTACCATGTTGCAGGAGAAGGTCTGAAACTGGGCCATGAGCTCCTCTACGTTAGGCTCCTCTGCACCGTCTTCCCAAAAATCTGCAATTAAGGCTAGGGCTGTCTCCTCACCAATCCCCGCCCTCTGCCTAAGGTTAAGTAGACAATTGGTGAATCTCTGGCACTTGGCCCAATCACCACAAGGGATGAAATCATCAAGAGTCAGGGGTCCTGAAGGCTGCTTTGGAACATACTCCTCAAGTTGGTCAATCAACTTCTGGAGCTTCTGAACTGGAGTCAAGCTCTGTTGCCGGGCTTCAATCTTCCTCATGCGTTCTTCCTGCCGCTGAGCTCTTCTCTTCTCAGCTTTTCTCTTATTCTTGAGCTGCTTCCTCCGGTGTGTAGCATCAGATGGGCCATGCGGTGGAGCTACTTGATTGTTTTGACCCTCAGCAGCTGCTTGGTCCTCAGCCTTACATAAGGCAACTTCTGCTCGAACTCGAGCCCTCTCTTCCCGCGTAGGGATAACTTGCCAAGGTCTCTCAGGGTCCTCGGCTGCTTCTTGGATCTGGCATTGGCGTTGAGCCTCGGCCTCAACATTTTTCTGTATAAGCTCACAAGGGAGCTTCTGATAACTGGAGAAGAATTGGGGGCACACAGAACTTTGTGAGGTGCCCCCAGCCATATGTTTCTTTGGCCTACCAACTTCAGGGGTGGCGTGAATGACATAGGAAGAACTTGCCGGGCTTGAGTTGACGTGGGGCCATGGTGGTTGAACGAGGTAACGCCCGATCTTAAGGACCTCATTTCTGATCAAGTCTTCAAGGTGCTTCTTGACTGCCCGATAGTCCTCATTGGAGTGTGACTGTGTATGATGATATCCACAACCACCCCTAGGAAAGGACATGAAGTGGAAGCCCCTATCCAGATGTGGTTCCATCAGGCCTCCCCTTGCAACCACCTCATAGAGATGGCGTGTCATTGCCTGAGGAAAGGAATACCGTGAGTAAACATGATACCGTCGACGCTTCTTCAGCCTATCCAGGTGCGGTGCTTCAACAGGTGCCCTCGGGGAGCATGCAAAGGAAACTTCAAGCTCTGCCTCGTACTGATCAACATTTCCCCAAAGCTCATCGGGTTGATTAACAGTTTGCCCTGACGGCTGTGGTGAGTCAGCAAAAGATCTCCCCTGGGCTTGCAGAGGAGGGGGGCAAGCTTCTTCATACGTCATCTCGCCAGTGAGCAACTCGGTGACATTAGCCATGGTGGCCATAATGTCTGCCTCTATGTGTACACATCTAACCCGGAATCCCTCTAGAATGGAACGGACTCGGGACACCATTTGATAAACCATGGGGTGCGGAAGTCGTTCCATGTCAGGATGCCATCGTCGTTCAGGTGGAGGAGGAGGAAGCCCCGGAACAGGATGTCCGGTCTGTAATGTACCGCATTGACCGCAAAGTTCATCGGGGGTCGAGGCTTGGCATGAGGTTGTGGGGGTTGCACTAGTCGGTTCCCCAAATTAAGAACTTGGTCCTGGATCAATTTTTCGGCCAAGTCCTTGAACTGGTAACAATCTTCGATCATATGCCCCACCAGTCTATGGTACGGGCAGAAGTTCGGTTCTTGACTCTTAGCAGCATCCTCCGGGCGTCGACTCGTCGGCAGGCTAATCAGTCCATTCTTCATACAGGCATCAAATAATTTCTTTGTATAGTCCCGTGTGAAGGAATAGGGCTTCAAAGCACGTTCTTCCCATGTGGGCCTTGGAGCAAGATTGGTGGTATTCCTCTGAGGGGGTGCCGTAGCACTTTAGAAGATGACGAGACATCCACCGTATTGACATCCCTAGAAACTGGCTGTTTGTCCTTCATTGGCCTTGATCTTGCAGCTGCCACCAAAGGGTTATTGACATAGAAGTGTTCTATGTCAGCAAACGTGACATTCAAGTCATCATAGGATTGGATACGTGTCCCCAACACCTTTTCCTGGATCTCAGCCCGAAGGCCTCTCTTACACAATGCAACTGCCTCCTCATGCAAAGGTGGATTGGCACACTTCATACATACATTTCTCCAGCGGAGAATATAGCCGACTGTCGATTCGTTTCGTCCTTGGAACATAGTGGTCAACTCGACCAGGGTATGAGGCCGCTCGGAGAAACTAAACCTCTCAATAAACTTTCTTTGTAGATCAGGCCAGTCTACTACTGATCCAGGCTTCAACTTAGAAAACCACTCAAAGGCTGTGCCCGTTAGAGTGGCGGAGAAGTACTTAAGCAAGTATGATTCGCAATGTACTAACTCACCCATGTGAGTGTAATATAAAGCTAAATGCTCCCTGGGGGACCCACGCCCATCAAACTTGGAGCACTTGGGCACCTTAGAGACGTCAGGAGGAAGATTCACAAACTGATGATGTGGTGGGTATGGGACTTGGTAGACGCCCGCCATACCTTGTCCATCGTCATGTTGCGCCAAACGCATAGAAATCATTTGATCTATCGTAGCACGCTGAGAAGACTCAAGAAAATCTTGCTGCGGTGGAGGAAGAGGGGCTTGGTACTGTGGTTGAATGAAGATCTCATCATCCACGGGTGGTCTAGGAGCCGGATGCATGGGAGTAGTAGGACGAGGTTGTGCTACAGGTGGCAGTTCTCCTTGAGTAATATGGGGCCCATCTGAAGCCTCAGTGGCACCTGATGCTTGTGCTGGTTGAGAATGGAGCAAGCCGGAACTGGCAACGAGAGCCCGAAGCTGTTGATTCTCCCTCCAAAGATATTCTAATTTCATGGCCGGTGGCATGACCACTACTTCATCGCTTGGCACAATATCCTTGTCCTTACGACGGCGCGCGCCCTCCGCGGCGATGGTAGATTGACGTTCGGCCATACTACGTGTGACGGGCCCAACATGGACTACAGTCTGAGAGTCCTCTGGAACATCATCAGGGTGACCAGCACCTGTTGTGTAGCAAGTGTATACTCGCATCTGGCCTCCTGGCCCCCGTGCTACTTGGCGTCTTGGGGCAGTATCAGACAACATAACTCGGTCAATGACTGACCCTCTTCTGTGTGGTAGCTCCCGCGGAGTAGTGGTCGCATGACCATCATCAAAATGATAAAACTACCGCCGGTGGGTCGGCGCAAACTGAACCTTCGGCCGAATAGAATTGGCCTTTGGTTGCTGCGGGGTGTTGAATACAGCCCTCGGCTATGGCCGTGGTTGGGACTTCAGCCCAGAAGGCCCCTCGTCTGGGTGGGTTGACGACAGGCTTTGGAGACAAGTGGTTTTGCAAAGGGAATGCTGGCCTTAGGGCACCAAACCTTCGAGATCGGGACAGAGGGTCTGAATCCCTGCCCCCGGTGGGCACGAGTGTCCGCTGTCCAGGACTCTCGGCGTAAAGACGCTTGAATGGGGGACGTGCCCCCAATCGCGGGAACCGATTGCCGAAATGAAAAGTCGGTATTTTGGTTGACCGCCGGAGTCTTCGCATGACAGGCGGCTGCTGCCGGGTCTTCTTGGGCTGGACCGTTGAGCGATCAGCTGGGTGAGCCAAAAACTTCATGGGGAGTTTGCCCCCGGTTGGTTGGGCAGAGAACCGAAATGGTTGGTCGGAAAATCGACTGTTTACATAGAACTTTTGATGGGCAGGTGGTAGCACCTGCAGGTTCTCTTCGACATGGACCGCTGATCGGTCCAAGAAAGAAAGACAAGCCAAGGGATGGCCCCTCGCCCGAGCTGATATCTTGAGAGCCACTGATCGGCTCGAGTCTTCAAGTTTTTTAGGAGTGGGCTGCCCCCTCTCAACAGCATCCCTGGCCACTGGTCGGCCAGTTTTCCTGGAATGGGCAGAAGGTTGACCCTTCGCCCATACAATTGGCATATTCTTAATAACGGGCATAGCAGGGGCCCGTAACTCATCATCCAACTGGCTTAGAGCAACGAACCGGTTGACAAGGGGTAGAACGATAAGCCACGGTCGGTGGCGCTTCTCTTCCCTAAACTCAGAGGGAGTCTTGATGAAAGTGGCTGGGCAGGCACGGTTCCAAGGGCACCATACGTTACCAACCTCCAAGTTACGAGGGAGCCATGTTCAAGCCAAAGCTTGCGCAGACTCGACTGAGGAGATGCGGGTGCGGGCCCGAAGTTAACGGTGATAACATTCACCGAAAATGGCTCCTGAAGAGGAGCTGGTTGAGGTGACTTCGGGAGGGAAGCCTCAAAGAGTAGGGCAGCATCTGCAAAAGCTATTTGAAGTTGTTGGAGGGGATGGACCTCCTCCTCAGTAGCGAATGGCTCCTCCAATGTGGCACCAAGACGGTCAAGGTGTAGCACAACTTTGGGGAAACAACCAAAAGTGATGCCGGCGGTGACTGCACCAACGCAACGGCTGTTGATGTAGGCCTCGGAATAACGAACACCATTGTCAAACTCCATTGAATCTGCAAAAACATACAAGGCCGACCTGATCAGATGAAGAGAGTCTTTAAAGAGATAGTGGGTGTACACTTTCTCAGATCGCTATGGCAAAGAGATGAAGGGAAAGAGAGCTCCCACTGGGCGTGCCAATTTATGGGAACCTCGGGAATCTTTTTGATTCTTGGAAAAGATTTTTTGTTTTTGTATGTTTTGAAATATCGACATCCGAATTTTCTAGTAAAGTAGGTAATAGACCATAAAAATACTAGATAGTCCAGGTGATAAAAAGAATAGTATAGAACAGAGGTTCGGGTTCTGTGAAAATATTTTTTGATCTCTCTCCATTGGATGGTGCGAATATCCAATGTTCATTTACATCGAGCAAACACTCGAACACCCTTGATTAACTGCCATAGCGATCTTGTTTCACGAGAGCGTGCACATCCACAACATACAAAGAATACAAAGGGCCCTGGCCTTTTAGGCCCGATGTGATGCAAACAAGTTTGATTAGATTTTGTTTGAAGTTGATTTATGTTTGATTTAAGAATGGATTTTGATGTGGTTTGAAATGTTGATTTCATATTTCCAATTGACTTGGATTTGAATGTTAAGTGTTTTGAGCTTGTTTGATTTGTTTGGTTTGTTTTACTTTAATTGGTTGAAGTTTATTTTATTTTTTTGTTTAAACTTTATAATTTAGATGTGTTGATCAATTTGACTTGCCTAAGTTTTAATGACATGTGTTGAGTCATTTTTATGTTATTTTCTTATGTTGGTTGGTGTTTTAATACCGATTCGGGTGTGTTCGGTATGTTTTAGATGTTTTAAAGTTTGGTTTAAATTGATTAAACTTGAACTTCAAATTTTTAATGATCTAAATTTGACATGTTTTCAAATTAATTTCATATGCATTAATGTTTTCTTCATGTGTTCTTTTCAATTGGTTTGATTATTTGATTTGCACTTGTTTAGGAAATTGAATTCCAATGGATTAAGTGTTTTGAATCAATTCTTCCAGATTGTATTAAATCTGATTTTTGTTGAATGTTAAAGCTTTAATGATCTGTTTTAAGCATGTTTTAAGATTAATTTGAATGTATTTTCAGATTTAATTAAGTTAACTTCAGATTTGAGTAACTCTTGTTCGGTTTGCATCACATCCGGTCTGTTGGGCTAGTGTCGATGCCCAGTCACATGCAATCAACTCGGCACTTGAAATGTTCATTGAATATTCATGTTCATGCTGGTGTACATCAGATGTGGCAGTTCATATGCCATGTTCAATGCTGTCAATGGTGCAAATGTGTGAATGTCCTTCCCTTGGTGTAAAATACCACTTGATTGGGAAAATTTTGGTGGCATGCCGCCTTATTTTCCAATCGGTCTGGAAATTTACCCGTCCTACAAGGCATAGTCATTTGACTTTCCAAGTAGTGGAAAGGGTCCGTCTACAGTGGGAAGCGTGTCCCATGCCTACGCCTGGGTCAATGTTCCGGTGCATGCCGGATGAGCTGCCCAATGAAGCGTCCAGTTGTGGACTAACTCCTTATTTAATTTTGGCATATTGCCTTCAGATTTAATTAAGGTTTATTTTAAGTGTCCAAGGCCCAATGGGCCAGCTTCATCAGCACAATGGGCTGGTCTTCATGTCGCATGGCCTGAGAAGGCCGGCTTCATACCATGTCGGCCCGGTTGGCCCAATCTTGAGCTTCATGGGCCCTGGCGGCCTGCTTTGAGCTTCATGACCCAATGGGCCTGATTTGCACCTCCATGGCCTGATTGACCTGATTTGCACTCCATTTTTGCACCTTGACATCTTGCTGTAGCAGCGGAGTAGGTGAGCCTCAAAGGGGCTGGAATGGGTTGGCTAAGGTGCTGTTTAGGTGGGCTTTTGGTAGGACTGCACAAGGGGCAGGTTTAGGTGTGAACTAGGACTGATTTAGGAATGCACAAAGGGCATTTTGACATGTAGAAATCAGGGCCACCCGGCTGAACTCTTGGCCCGTCCGGCGGATTCCAAGAGGCCCGGGCTGTCACCCCTCCTTTCACACATCAAAGAGGATGTTTGGTTTGTTTGGGAGTGCTGTAGGAGCTGTATTGGGTGTGTTGTACATAGGGCAAACTGGGTGACCATCAAAGGGGCCTGACATGAGTGGTCACAACGGGGGCAGAACTTGGGCCAGCAAGGGGGCCTGTTTTGCATGCCATTCGGGGCCTGATTGGGGGGAGGCAGGAGGTGCATGTCCAAGTGACCATAAGTGGGTTAAAACCAAGAATTATAGTATAAGGTTTAGAGGTCAACATGGAGGGCCAAAAGGGTGCACAAAGGGGCTGGTTCAAAGGCCTGTTTTAAGGGGCAGCAAGGGGCTGTTTTTGTGATGGCCAAATAGAGGGTACACTTGGGGCTTTCTGTAGACAAACATGAAGGGAACTCAAAGGGGATGAATGGGCATTACTCAGAGGGTATGACACCATGGAGAAGGGTAGAGAAGATAAGGGGAAGAGTTGAATTAAAAGGCTACATTGGAACACACTTTTTCAACTCACCAGTTTTTTCTTCTCTCTTGCACTGCAGGTGGTGTTGAAGATGATGGGCTGAAGGTGCAACCAAACCCTTATTCTCTTGCTGTTGGATGAGAAAAGGGGGTATTCTCCTTGCTGATGTTTATGTATGGAGCAAAGGAAAGAAGAGAGCTTTCTGCACTTGCTGAAGTTGGCACACCAATCAGGTGGGCTGGTAGCACCTGCTGCTGGCGCGCCTACTGGAGGGAGGCCTTTTCTCCTTCTTATTATTCACTTAGAACACCACAAGGGGTCTGGAGAGGTTTCTGAATTGCTGATGAAGATGTCCAAGAAAGGAGAAGTTCATTGGTGCAGGGTAGAGGGAGGAGAGGCAGGGCTTCCGCAGGGTGATCAGCTTATCTTGCACATGGCCAGCTGAGGGGGCTTTTATAGGGGCTGAGGGGCGCCATCTCCAGGAGGAGATAAGGCTGGAGGTTGTTGAGAGGATATAAGGATAACTCAAGGGAGGTTGGGGATGATAAGGATAACCCATAGTTGGTTGTTGAGGATGATTATGCGCCAACTAGAAAGAGAGGGAGAGAAGGGTGCGCACCATCTCCTCCTTTCAAGGAGGTGTGCACACATGACTTGTGGTAGGATGGGTGGTTCGGCCAGGGCTTGGATGAGGATAGGCTTGGTTAGTTGTAGTATTAGTTAGGATGAAGATAAACCAAGGGAGTGGTTGAGGGTGATAAGGATAAGCCATTGGAAGTTGAGGTGGTTGAGGATGAGATAAAGATAAACCAAAGAGAGATGGAAAGAGTTGGGAAGCCTTGCGCACCCTCCCCTATTTCTAGGGCTGTTTGCGCACACATCAGATGAGGTAGGATGGGGTTCGGCCATGACAGGTTGGGTTAGCCCATCTTGGGTTAGGTTTAACCCTGGTTTAATCAAAGTGCTCCCGATCCAACGGCTAGCATTAATTCCGACCAAAACCAATTAAATAAATCTCAAATTGACTTCAAAAAAATTCCAGATCATGCCCTGATGGCCATTTATCTTATGCTACATCCTGATGTGTGGTTGAGATCACTTGAATTGCAACGGATCTCCTGATTTAGCTAGTTTTTCCGATCGGTGCGATCTCGGCCGTCGATAATGTCGAAAACTGTATCTGAGTGCAATTACCTTCTCCCATTGGCCAAATTTATTTTTCATGCATCAATATTCATGAGATCAAAGTTTTGGGTCATGAAAATTGAAATTTTTAGCCCATGGGTCGATCCAGAGCTAATCGGACCATTATGCCCCTGGTGCAAGAACATACGGCTTTCCGTCAAGATTTGCTCATTCTTGCATATCTCTTCATCCGGGGGTCGGATTTTTTATCCGTTTCAAGCGTTTCCTAGCTCTATCCAATCTTGAAAATGTGGTAAAGTTGGAATTCCATGTTAGAGTCCCAATTTGTCCCAAAGTGTCAGGGGCAAAATGGTCATTTCGGCCTTCCGGTGTCTGTTTTTCATGTTTTGGGCACCGTTGCGAAGCTCTTGACCGGGGCTTTGCAATGAGCACATTATATTGGCCATTTTTAGCATGTAAGGCTATGCCAAGGCATTTCCAAAGCCTATTTACATCATCTATTCATGCATTTTCCGAATCTGGGTCAGATTTTCTGCACCGGCTTCAGCATTGCCGAAAGTTGTATCAAGCAAGCTAAGAGGAAAAATTTGATGCCAAAAAGGGTAACATGTATGATTGACCTTATAATGATACCGGATCTTTTAAAGTTGATTTGAAACTTTGCCGAACGAAATCGGATGTTTTCCGATGTTTTCCGCAAAAAGCCATAATTTCCGAGCGAAAGCCATACGTAAATCGTGTAAACACGGAGTTGGCTGAATGACCAATGCCTAATGATCATGCATTGAAGTTTATGGTCATATTCACACCCCGGACAAGTTTTGTTGCATACCGTGCCTTTTCGGTTTGCCGTCGGAGTCATTTTGACCTGTATTGGATCTTATGTTCACTGCCCTATTTTCCGAATAAAATTCTGAAATTTTGGAGGGTATGATGGATCATCCGATGCTATATAAAGCTTCTTAGGCCTGTTATCTTTCCAACGCAACAAACGGCGTCAAATTCCAAGTTTGGGAGTGTTCGCAATGGCTTCCGGAAGAAGGACGCGCAAAAACAGTCCCATGCGCCCGAGTTCCTGGTCACATGCGCCCCGGACCCAGGGCACGTGCCCATGCGCCCTACCAGTGAGGCACGTGACCTCGTGCCCTCACTTGAGGGCACATGCGCCCTACCCTTGAGGCACGAGGGAACCAGTTTTTCACCAGGACTCTACCACTGAACCGATCGACAGGATAAGACCATTTTTTTCGGGAATAGTGCCATGCGCCCTCACTGGGGGGCACATGCGCCCCTCAGTGGGGTGCATGCGCCCTGCACCAGGGCCCATGCGCCCAGGGGTAGGGCACAAGGACCCCTATTTTTTAGTCTTGATGAGACCGTTTGTTCTCCTATAAATTAACTCCAATTCCGGTCGTTCCAGGGGCATGAGCATGACCCCCCAGGCATCTCAAGACATCCAACCTCCCTCCTGAATTGATTTTGTGATTTTTAGAAAGAGAATTTCAAGCTTTTAGAGAGAGAAAAGTTGGTTCAAGAGAGAGGAAGACTGTTCTGCAGGTGATCAGCCAAGTCTTTCTTCTTCGGCCTCTACAGCAGTGTGTGGATGTCTTCTGTCCAAACTCTCTTCATCAAAGTTCTTCCTATACAAGTCTTCTTCAGTTTTCAATCAACGGCACTTGATTCTGAGGTCAGGACTGGTCGTGACGAGCGCAGAAGCAAAGTCGCACCTGGCAGATCCTGGACAGCTGCTCGGCTTTTTCGACAACCCAGATTTGGACATATCTCTCTATTCAACTCAGAATCTTGCTGTTTTTTTCCTATCTCTTTGTTTCGTGATTATCCATCCTCCTATCATTTTTTTACATTTTTTGCATTACTTTTATTCTGTTATTCTGAAAATAAAAAAAGGGTTATAGATAACCCGAATCCAGTCAGTTTCTAGTCAATTGTTTGTTTTATGTTATTCTCTTTACATATACTCCACCTTGTTTAGTTCTAATAGTCTCTTTCACTTGTTTGTTTGTCTAGTTGCACAGAATATCAAGCACCCACCCCATTGAGGACTCTTCTTCATCGGCCGGCCAAAGAAGGAGAAGCTTTAACTCACATTCTTCACGCTAAGGTACACACGGTCATTTTAATTCTATAAATCGGAACCCACGGTTCCTGGCGACCACATGTCTTAATTTATTTCTTCTCACCCTCCTCCCACATGACCCGAACCGTCTCTTTGGTGATCGAGTGACGCCAAGGGATGAAAGTTCGGGGATCAATGTGAGTGTGGGACCGAGGTGAGAGTTGCTTTCCGAGTTTTCTTCCTTTCTTTCTCATCCCCTCTTGAGGTGACGATCTGGATTCACGGACTTCCCTGAAAAGAAGAAGGCCCCGTCGAATTGTCAGAGTCTACATAAGGCACCATAGCAAGAGGAGAAAGTGGACAACCTGAGTTCATCTCTGGCTCGATTGTTCATGGAGGAGGAAGAACAAGGCAAGGGCACGTCCATCCCTAAACAACTAGTCCACTCAAACTCACCTCAAATCGACATCCCGCGTGAGCTATATCCTACAGTCACGTACTTCAAAACCCCCATGCTCTCCATCCTAAACTCACTCGATGGGCTTTCTAGCCCAATCTCCACCTCTAGGCTGGCTTGGCCACCCAAACTGATCACTAGGCCTGAGAGCCCGTTCAAATTTTCATACTCCATTGGGCTTCGATGCCCATTTCAATTCAACAACATTGGGCTCGTGTGCCCACCAACCAGGCTCACGTGCCCTTTAGATTTATTTTCTAGCTTTGGGCCCACGTGCCCACCACTTGGGCCTACGTGCCCCTTAGATCTTTTCCCAAGCTTTGGGCCTATCTACCCATTTCTTGTCATTATCAGGCCCACGAGCCAATTTTTCTTATGTTTGCTTAAGCTCTCTACTTCTGCTCTAGCCTCACCGACTCATTTTCTTTCCGTTATTGAAAACACCCAATAAAAAAGTCTTCTTATAAACTCAGTTTTCCGTTGAGGAGATGTCTCTACTTGTCTCGGAGGGTGCTCCCAACCAAGGACCCCTCTTCTCTGACTCACTGATCGATCTTCTCGATCCTTCACCCACTGTAGATATCACTTTTTCAATTCCGTCCTTTTTAGGAGTAGTTAAGATAGGAAAGAAGAAAACTCGAGGTAAGCGCATTCCAGAGAGATATCTCCAGCAATTAGCTCAGAAGTGCAAGGAATGTGCGAAGCTACCAAACTTTTTGGAAAATGCTATCCAGCTTGAAGAAATCCAATATGAGGATGAATTCAATGTAGATCATACACTGGGAGTTTATGATGTTTTATTAGAGAAGGATCCTGATTTTGATGAAGGAATTGAGGACTTGGCTGATGCATATGCATCTGGACATAAAAGGTTTGAAGAACCATCAGCCACGGTGGATGAGCTGACAAAGGAGTTAAACCTTGGAACACCGAAAGATCCCAAGACAGTCCTCCTTAGTACAAACCTCACTCCTATTGAGGAACATAGCTTAATTAAAATCTTGGAAGAATACAAGGGCACGTTCGCATGGACATATGATAACATGCTGGGGTTAGACAACTCGTTGGTTGAACATCGTCTAACTTTGACACCTGGAGCTACCCGGTCAAGCAAAAATTAAGAAGATTCTACCCAGATGTTGCACTAAAGATGAAAGAAGAGGTCAACAAGTTACATCAAGCTAGATTTATCAAGGTCATCCTTTATCCACAATGGGTGGCAAACATAGTCCCTATCAAGAAGAAGGATAGACGTGTTCGGATCTGCATAGACTTCAGGGACTTGAACTGAGCGTGTCCTAAAGATGACTTTCCTCTACCTCATATTGATGTTTTGGTTGACAACACTGCTGTATTCGAGATGCTATCTTTCATGGATGGCTATTTTGGGTATAATCAGATCTGGTTAGCCGAAGAGGACCAGGAGAAGACCTCGTTAACTACACCTTGGGGAACCTATTTCTATGTCGTCATGCCCTTTGGACTGAAGAATGCTGGTGCTACATATTAGAGTGCCATGATGTCTATCTTTCACGACATGATGCATACCCTTGTAGAGGTGTACGTGGATGACCTGGTCGTTAAATCCAAGAGCCAAGAAGATCATCCTAAAGTGCTAAGAAGGGTCTTGTAAAGGGCTAGGGAATATAAATTGAAAATGAACCCCCAAAAAATGTACATTCAAAATATCCTCAGGAAAATTGTTGGGGTTCATAGTGAGCAAAAGGGGCATAGAGATCGACCCAAACAAGGACAAAGCAATCATTGGCATGCCTCCTCCGAAAAATATGAAAAAACTTCGAGGATTAATCGGGAGGCTACAGTTTGTCCGCCGGTTCATCTCACAACATTCTCAAAGGTGCAAACCTTTCTATGAGTTGACCAAGGTGGGGGTCGAGTTTAAATGGGATTCAAAGTGCTAGGATGCATTCGATGGTTTGAAAAGATACCTGGCCAGTCCCCTGTGCTTAGACCACCAGTCCTTGGCAAGCCCTTAGTTCTGTACATCTTGGTTTTGGAAAATTCTCTTGGGACAGTTCTTGTACAAGTAGATGAAGAAGGGAAAGAGAGGGCAACCTATTATTTGTCAAAGACTTTTTATCCATGTGAGCAGAAGTATACTATAGTGGAGAAGACTCGTGCTGCACTAATCTGGGTAGTTTAGAAGCTTAAACACTATTTCTTAGCTCATAAGATCAATATTATCGCCCGCATCAATCCCATCAAATTCATTCTGTAGAAAACTGTTCTAACTGATCGGTTAGGTCGTTGGCAGAGTTTCCTTTCACAATTTGACATCACCTATGTCCCCAAGAAAGCAATTAAGGGCTATGCCATTGCCGAACACCTAGCCCACCACCCTATACCCCTCTTTGACCCAGTCTAGTCGGAGCTCCCGGATGACGAACTATTGTTGATCCGATCTTCCCATCTTTGGACATTATATTTTGGCGGGGCTCTGAATTCACACGGTAAGGGAATATGAATCATCCTTCTATCACCCGAGGGTGTCACTATTCCACAGGCATTTTAGCTCGACTTCTTAGCAACCAATAACATAGCTGAATACGAAGCCTTGCTGGCCGGGCTGGAGGCCGCTCAGTTCTATGGTGCCACGAAATTGAGGGTGATAGTTGATAGCCAACAAATCCTTCGCCAAGTCCTAACCAAATACCGAACCTCTCATCCAAACCTCAAACCTTACCAAGAACTCACCTCTTGCTACATCAAACTCTTTTCCAAACTCACTTTAGTCCATGTTCCTCGAGCTCAGAACATTTTGCTAATGCCCTAGCCTCTTTAGCTTCATCTCTATCAGTCCTACTAGGTAGACAGGTGTTGACTATCCATGTCTGTAGAAGGTCGATGCCAGTGATTAAGGATGGTCGATTTTTGAAGGTCAAGGAGAGATTTGGTATGAAGGAATATCTAGAGCGGAAAGAGGAGATTTATCTAGTCAAATTAGAAGAGTTAGATGAGTGTGATAAACCTTGGTTTGATGAGATCGTAAGGTATTGTCAAGATCAGTCATATCCACCTGTATCCAATGCAAAAGAAAAGAAGGCCATCAGGAGAGTATCCCAGAGGTATACCATCCTAGGAGGGGTGCTCTACAAGGGGAGCCTGAGTGGAATTTTAATGAGATGAGTTGATGAAGAAGAGAAGAATTGGTGCCTAAGGAAGCACATTCTGGGGTCTGTGGGGGCCATGTCAATGCTCAAGCTCTTGCCAAGAAAATCATCAGGCAGGGGTACAATTGGCCAACCCTAGAAGAGGATTGCTCCATCTTTGTCCGGCACTGTCATTCTTGCCAACTTCATGCCGACAAGATCCATTCTCCCGCATCTTCCCTTCATCCGATTCATGCCCCATGGCCCTTCACCATGTGGGCTTTCGATATCATTGGCCCTCTAAGTGATCTTAACTCTCAAATCCGCTCCAAAACGTTCATTCTCATGGCTACAGAGTACTTTACCAAGTGGGCATAAGCAGAAGCATTCGTGGAGATCAAGGCATCAACACTGTGCTCCTTCATCAAACGCAATATCATCGCCAGGTTCCGGATCCCTAGTGACATCATCACTGACAACGGACCATAATTTCTCTCTCAAGATCTGCATGATCTTTGCAACAGGTACCACATTTCATTGCAGCATTCATCTCCATACTACCCGCAAGGCAATGGTCAAGCAGAAGCCACCAACAAAACCTTGATCAAAATTATTAAGAAAACCTATAAGTCTAGCAAGTTCGCAGACTGGCCAGATAAGCTTGTAGATGCCCTATGAACTTATCGTACTTCTGTATGGATCCCCACTAGTCAAACCCCGTATGCTCTTGCATATGGGATGGAAGCAGTGGTACCATACGAAGTACTCCTTCCATCACTCCGAGTTCAGCTCGATAGGGACATCCCTATCAATGAGAGATGAGAATCTCTCCTTGCACAACTTGAACTCCTAGATGAAAGGAGGTTAGCTGCCTCCGAGCGTGTCCAGACTTATCAAAATAGATTGAAAAGGTTTTATCAAAAGAGGGTGGCAGAGAGAAAGTTCGAAATCGGTGAGATCGTAGTCAAACGCATATTCGTTAAGCCGGGTGGTCCCCGCTCCAAGTTGCAACCTAACTGGGAAGGGCCTTTCGTTATCACTGAAAAATATCCAAGCAATGCATATGAGCTTAGCAATGCCGATGGAGAAAATTTGAACCATCCATGGAACGGCGTTTACCTCAAAAAATATTTTCTTTGGAAAAAAATGGAGAATGTTTGGTATGATATTAAGTCTTCGATTCAAGGGTGTTAGCTAGAAGTCAATGGTAGACATCACCCTGCACACACAACACCTCCCAATCCCAGAATCCAGATAGCCCAACACTTGAGAGAGGCAAGGCAGAACCCTGAAGGTGGAAAGGAAACCTTACCCTATTCTCTTCTATTCGGTCCAAAATAGGTGAAGGGGACTAGAGGAGGATAATATCGAATTGCCTCAGTAGGAGGCTATCTCATAGGGTGCAAAAGGGTGCCAAAAGATGGGCAATGAACCCCACAGGTTTAAACAAATATGGGCCTGACTGAATGAATACCTGGAAGAGTAAAAAATGAAAAGAAGGCACCAAAATATGGGCAACGACCCCACAGGTCAAAGACTTGTCTAAGTGAGTGCCACATGTAGAAAAGACCTGAAGAGGCCGAACCCCAACAGGCAATTTGGGCATGAGTAGAGAAACCCTCCTCAACACCCCCAAATCCTATCAAAGACTTCCTATATTATTCTTCTATCCTAAACCCCTAGGGTAGGGTAAACTATCCAAACTCAGGGGGAATCCAAACTGATCAAGAGAAGAGGGCAAGAAAGATTCTGGGTAGGGAACCCATTTTCATGTGGTGTTTACCGCTTGAATCTTGATTGACACTCAAAGACCGATGAATTGTCTCGATACCAGCACATTCTCCATAAAAACCCCAAAAAAATTGAAAAATCCAAAAAAAGTGAATATTTGCAAAAATTTTAAAAAATATGAATGTTTTTAAAAAAACCAAAAAATTACAATTTTCAAAAAAAAATCAAAAAAAAGTGCATCATTTAACTTGGCATAACCTTGATTTTTGCCCTTTACTAACATTTATGTTTATTTTTATGTCTTGCATGTTTCATTTCTGCATTGCATGTCTATCTTTATTATCACCCCATTAAGAGGGCTCCTCCCTTTGACCTAAGTCAAAGTTGGCCGCAGTAGGCAAATGGATGAGTCATTGTGAAGATCTGATCCTGTTTTATCAAGTGTTTTCAGGGGTTCTAAAGTAAGAGGGGAAGGTTCTCTTAATGTCAGGTAAGTTTTCTTAACAATTTCATTTCAATCATTTAGTTCATTTTTACACCTTGTTAAGAAGGCTCCTCTCTTTTACCTAAGTCAAGGTAGACAACAATAGGCAAAGAGATGAGTCATGGTGAAGACTTAATCCCCTTTTATCAAGTGTTTCAGGATCCTGAGATCAAGAAGGGAGTAACTCTCACCATAGCAGGTAAGTTCTCTTAACCTTCACCATATTTATTTTCAGTCATTTTGTTTATTCTACCCTAGTTAATAAGGCTACCCCTCTTGACATACAAACAAGGCAGGATGACAATAAGCAAGGGGGTAAGACATAGAGCAGATCCAACCCCTTTATTAAGTTTTTCAGGAAAGAAACATGAGTCAAGGAGGAGGAAGTCTTGCCAACAGGTAAGTTTCTTAACCTTACATCTATTGTCTTCGTCATTATTAACATTTACTATCTTTAAGAGGCTTCTGCTCCTTGACAAACTTGCAAGGGGCCAAGCCAAAATGTGATACTAACTACCCTTTAGAGAGATGTCAAGCAGAAAAGAACAGTGCAAGTGACTCCGGAAAAGACAAAGATCTGAGTACACCATCAAGTACTACAATAATGAAACGAAGCAGCTACAACCGAAAAAAATTAAGCATGCTACAGATATTAGTGCCTACTGCTGTCGACTCTGAAAACGGGTTCCAGATTGGCACCTCAAGAGAAGGTGAAAAATAGAATAGGGGAAAAGGGGGAGTGAATCAGAAAACACTCGGAAAGCGGTAAAAAGTCCTCACCTCGGTCCCACACTCACATTGATCCCCGAACATTCATCTCACAACATCGCTCGAGCACCAGAGACGGTTCCGGTCATGTGGAAGGAGAGTGAGGAATAGAATAACTTAGAATATGATAAGAGAAATTGTGGTCGCAGGAGCCGCGGGCTCCGCTTTATGTAATATGAATCAAGAGATGAGTTTACCATGTGTACCTTAGCGCGGGAGATGATATGTGGGTTAAACCTTATTCCTTGTCGGCCGGCCGATGAGAGAGAGTCCAACCAATGCTAGCTTCATCAACCTGTGCAAGTAGAACAATAAACCAAGTGAAAGAAACTGATTAGAACTATAGGAAGTGTAGAAACTATAGAAGAGGAGATGAAACAAAGAAGCAATTGGAATAGAACTCACCGGATTGGGGCGAGCCCTAACCCCTTTTTTGTGTTTTTGTTATGAAAAATAATTTAAACTAAGTAAAATATGCTATAACAATTAAATTTACTAAGTTAAGAGAAACTTATAGAATGAAACGGCTTTAGTTGAAGCCGAGATGAGTGAACCAAGCCGGTTCGGGTAGCTTTGCACCCTTCTGGCGTGACTTTGGTGCATAGAATGCTATGGATGACTCCAATGTAAAAATCGAGTGCTGTTTATTTCTATGGACGTAGAACTCAGAGAGTAAGAGGTCTTATGTTGATGACCTCTCCAGACTCCTCCTGTAGAAGTCTATAAAAATTCTGAAAGTAGACATATGTAGAAAATAGAACCTGGATGCACACACTCAGTGTAGCAATCGCCACGAATAGACGGCAAGCCGGAATCGAGTGCCTCTAGTTTAAAATGAAAGAGAACGGAGAGAAGAACAAATACTATGTTGAAGACTTTTGCAGAAGGAACTCCAAATTTTCTATATAAGCTGATGAATTTGCTTGATGCAGAATGCACAGATTGGGCTTCTCCTTCGCCTCGGGATTGATCTCTCGACGTCGGATCGGCTTTGGACGTTGGGACGGCTTTGGGAGAGAGCTTGGACGACCTCAGGATGAGATAGGTAGAAGGGATTAACCTGGGGTCAATGAGAATGGCCTCAATTTATAGAGGTGAGAAACCGGTGCAAAATTTGGAAACTGGACCAACCGCGCCCCCACCTTTCAACGGAGGCGAGGGCGCGCCCTCACCTTGAGGGCGCGGTCTGTGCACTCCCCAGTTTCAAAGAAACTAGGGGCACATTACACGTCTTATTGCTAAAAGTCACCAGAAATTGCTAAAAATTGACTTGACAGACGTAACGCGTCCCCGAACTAGGGACGCAGTACAAATAAGTGAAAATCAGCGACGGAAACCTTCCAAAGAACCGGTTTAGAAGGTGCTAATAGGGGTTATTTCCGGTATTCGAAAACATACCACTCCCCTGCATTTCAAAGGAAGCAGGGGCGCATAGGGCGTGCCCCCGGGTTGAGGGCGCGCAAGGCGCGCCCTCCCATTTCAAGGGGAGCGGGCGCGCGGTAGACTCTCTCTCCTGCGCACGTGTTCTGCGAGCCGTAACTTGCAAACGGGATGTCCGATTCGGCTCCCGTTTGTTGCGTTGGAAAGAGGGCCTTCAACCGCACCTCCTCAAGTCAGTAAACCAGCCAGCATGACTCCCAAGATGTTCGCACGGGGCTTTCTACCGGTTTACCCTCTGGCGAAAAGCCAAAAACCATGGCAAAGATCCGAAAGGGCACAGTTCGGGTCGAGGAATCTTGGGTCAACTCGGGATGACTTAAAATGATGACCAAACAAGTCCGGTATGATCAAAAAACCTGAAATCATCGAAAAATCTGAAATTAACACGGTAAACGTGAACCGAACATCGGAAAAGCCGAGAAACCCTAAAATTGACCGAAATCGCCACATGGCCATGATTGATAAAAATATTCAGCTAGGATTGACCCGGTTGACCCAAAAAGACCCAGTGATGACCGGAAAGGCCTAACTCGTGGTCCTGGATAGCCGTGTTACTACAGATCAAAAAGCCATAACGAAGAAACCGTTATAGACTAAGGCCTACCGAAATGACTTGTCGAAAACCCCAAATGTCACGGAACACACGTGGGACTCCCGAGATGTTCAAGTATAGACCATTCAAGGTTGATCATCGAGCAGGCTTCATGTTTTTACGGTTCACGCTCGGCTCTCGCTAGAAGGTTACGGCATCATTCCGGAAATCATCGGTCCATTCTCAACTTGCGAGGGGCTCCACCAGTGTCCTTAGCTCAACTCCACGAGGTAATCCGAATCAGGTAACGGTCAAATAAGAATATCGCCTATAGAATAAGAGTCTGGGACTCTGAATTAGGCCAATTTGGCTTGTCTATAGTTTGCCTCGCCTTGATGTCGGCTTTGCAAGGGAATGGCGTGTAGCAAAGCGGAGTGAAACGTAGAGAAAGCGTAGCAAAGTGAGATGGATAGTAGTGGAATGTAGTGGAGTGAAATGGTGATGGACTGAAAAGGTGGCCTCAAGGTGTAGATATAGACACGCTCAACGACCAAATTCGACAAGACGAATATCCTCAAGTCTCCTAGTTAACCGCCATGTTTTATCAAGTCTTCCTTTGTTCGATTGGTAAGAGATGTGCCATTGGCATGAAAGAAGAATAGCCAACCCCCAACGCGGTGGGGAGTCCTCAAAACATGGGTTCATAGGTTCATCATCAACCGGTAACCCGATCTTTGCGGTGTTTCTATACTGTGATGGGCTAAAGTTTAAAAAGTGACTTGTTTTGAAAAAGTAAAAGAATACCAATCGAGCACATTCAGGCTCTTAGATTCATTTAAGTCTTCCAAGAGACAAGATTCATTTCGGAATGGAATGATCTCGAATTCCAAAAGGCAAATGTTGAAGCACAAACCGTGAAGATAGTGACGGTGCAAGTTCTGATCAAATAGGAGGCCCTTGGCAGGATAAGCTGAATGCCATGGTGGAATAAATAGCAAGAAGGTTGTTGCAGTGGCCACGGTGGTGGTAGAAATGAAGGAGTTGGAGGCACAAGGTGACTACCGAACACAGTGGGATTAACAGACACGGTGGGATATCTGACGGTCGATGGGACTAGAGAACACGGTGGGATTAGAAAACATGGTGGGGTTCAACATGATCGGAATCAGGATAAAAGATTTAGAGACTAAGGTGAGAAGGTGAAGATTATGAAAGGATATATGCAAAGACAAAACAAAATGTAATGTAACTAATGCTACATGATGCATGTTGGGCTCAAGAAAACAAAACGAAACTTGTATAACAAATAGTTGAAGATATAGATTGTCTATGAGGTCAAGATACCCATTCGGGAACCATCATCCCTCACAGCACAATTTTGGGCTTATCCGTGAGCACAAAGAATGACCCGACCGTCGTGGATTTTGATGAAGGGGATCTCAAGCCTGATCTTCTTTGCATTCACGGTCTTCAACATCAATGCATAAAATAAATAGGAATGAACCTAATATATGCTAAGAAAGGAAATGATAACGGTGAGTTTGTGGTGTGATGACATGCATTCTCACAAAAGAGTTCATGTGTCCTAATGAGGACATAGAGTAAAAGCTTCTCGGCAAAGTTGAGGCTGAGGTAATGATGACTCCTCCTGCTGAGAATCCTCAGGGGAAGGAAGTGGCGAGCATCACCTTATTGAAGTCTTGCAAAGAAAGCTCCTCGGTAGAGTTGAAGCCGATGTTATAGTGACACCTCCTCCTAAGAATCCTTAGGGGAGGGAAGTGGCGAGCATCGACTTGTTGTGCAGTTCTCCTCGTTTGTTCTTCGTGCATGAAACACTCGAAAAAGGAGATTAGAATGCCAATATGGCTTATCTCTCTTGCAAGTTGCAGTATGTCTTGACCTTTGTCAAAGGGTGTAAAGTTTTTCTTGTGCCTGAAACACTTAGAAGGAAGAGATTAGAACAACAATGCGGCTTATCCCCCATGCAAGTTGCAGTATGCCTTGACCTTTGTCAAGGAGTAATAGCCTTCTTAAGGGTGTAAAAAAAATAAAGCAGCAAATACGCAATGAAAAATTTGAAACATGAGAGACTAGGAATAAATATGAATGTAAAGACAAGAATTCAAACCAAGAATGGTGAAATATTTTTTTTGTTTTGAAAATTTTGTTGGAATTTGACAAAGAAGTTTTGTGAAAAGATTCAAAAATTTTTTTGGGATTTTGAAAATATTCATTTTTTGGAGTTTTGAGAATTTTTTTTGGAGTTTTGAAGATGTTCAACTTTTTTTGAGTTTTTTGAAAATATTTTTTTTGGAGAGAAAATTCAGTATTGACACAAGTTCTCATCACTTGGTTGTTTTTCTAGGTTCACTAGTGGATACCATGTGCAAAATGGGGTTCCTTACCCAAAATCTTTCTGACCTTCAACCTTTGATCGGCTAGAGTTTAGCTTTGATTTCGTTGGTCCAGCCGCACCTTGGGGGGTTAGGAATGAAGGATTGATAAGGAAGTCCTTGAAGATGTTGAGAGGGATTTCTCTACTCACACCTAATTGCCCATTGGGGTTCGGCCTCTTCAGGTTTTTTCTACATGTGGTACTCACTTAGACAAGTCTTTGACCTGTGGGGTCATTGCCCATCTTTTGGTGCCTTTTTTATTTTCTACTTTTCTTGGTACTCATTCAGACAGGCCCATATTTGTTTAAACCTGTGGGGTTCATTGCCCATCTTTCGGCACCCTTTTCTTTTAAGAAGTTGGACCTTCTGAGACTGCCTCTTACTAAGGTGGCGGATGCTTTCGATACTCTCCCCCTCTAGTCCCCTTTGCCTATCTTGGACCGAATAGAAGAGAGTAGGGTGAGGGTTTTCCTTCCACCTCTGAGCCTTGACTAGCTTCTCTCGGGTGTTGGGTCATCCAGATTCTGGGATTGGGACGTGTTGTGTGTGTAGAATGGTATCTACCCTCGACTCCTAGACAACAATATAGAACATGTGGACTTAAGTCATACTAGTAGTTCTCTCCATTTTTTTTGAGGTAGATTACATTCCATAGGTGAATCAAATGAAAACATGCCTTGCAATGTAAAGAATTTGTTTAATAAGAACAAGTAGCTACAAATGTCGTCAGTCATGAATTTCTCTCAATTAAAATTGTCATGTGAAATTCAAAATCGTTTTTTAAAAAAATATTGCTTTGCAGATGACATAATGATGATGAATGCAATTTCATGTAATACCTGAGAGAAGAAGAAGTTCATTGTTGATGACGGCTTTGCTTGTGCTTGCATTGCCTTGTATGCCATGCCTTGCCTTGCCTTGCCCAACTGCTTCCACTGTTGAAATGCACCATATTGCATTGGATTGAAGATTCATAGTCATAGGATGAAGTGAAAGATGTGAAGGATCTAATTTAGCATGGCGGAGTCAAAATTAATGATGTAAAAGGCAAAGATTGTGGTATCACCCAGAAAATTTCTCTACCTTGATTTTTTTGTTGAAAGTAAAATTTAGAGAATAAAAGAGAATTTGAAAGGAAATAAAAATGCTTGGAAACAAGTGTGAGTTAAAATGGGCTCTTGGGCCTGTGAGTTGAAAGTGGGCTTGAAGGCCTGGGAGTAGTTGGAATCAAGAGGCACGTGAGCCCAAGATTTGAATGTGGGATAGAGGCCCCGGTTGATGTTGATGGGCATGAGGGCCCGATTGGAGGTTGAGCCCGAGGGACCCAATGAAAAGAGTGGGCACATGGACCCGATTTAAATGGTTGGGAGCAAGATTGTGATTTGTGATGGGCTCGCTGGCGCCATTGAAGAGTATGGGTGCGTAATCCCAAAGTTGAAGAAGTGGGGGCACGGGGGCCCGATTTCGAAGAAGTTTGGGCACGCAGGCCCGATGGTGAAGAAATGGGGGTATACAGGCCCGAAGTTGAAGGAGTGTAGGCATGTGTGCCCGAGTTTGTTGGAAGGTGGGCACGTGGTACCGATTTAGAAGAAATTTCGGCACATGGGCCCGGTTGCAGAAAAACATGGGCATGTGAGCCCTGTTGAGGTGAATTGCGGGCACGTGGGCCCGATTTAGAAAAATTAAGGGCACATGGGCCCGATTGGGGAGAATTATGGGCATTTGGGCCCGATGGAAGGAAAGGGGCACGTAGGCCCAGTTGGGGAAAAGGGGCATATGGGCCAGTTGAAGGAAAGGGGCATGCAAGCCCGATTGATTAAAAGGGGCAAGTGGGCCCGGTTGAAGAAAAGGGGCATAAGAGCCCGGTTGATTAAAAGGGACACATGGGCCCGGTTGGATAAAGGGGGCACGTGGGCCCGGCTGATGGAAAGGGGCACATGGGCCCAGTTGATGAAAAGGGGCATAAGAGCCCAATTGATGAAAAGGGGCATAAGTGCCTGAAAATGGGGCATAAGGGCCCGATTGAGTGGGATGGGGTGTGGGCCATGGCCCTAAGATTGACATATTTTGGACCCATGGGCCTGATTGATGGTTGTAAGAAGGATAAAGAAAGGGCAGTGGCCGGATTGTTGCTTAGGAGAAGAATGGGGTATGGGTCGTGGACCTAAGATTGATGCTAATAGATTTGCCTGCCTATCTAGAGGAGGTCCTAGTATCCCTTTGTCTATGCCCTTCTGGAGGCTTGTCGATTCATTTTCCATTTCATTGACCAATTCTATCCCGTTATTTTTTCGTTTAGGGGTCAATTCTATCTCCCCAACTTCAGGGATCAATTCTAATGATGGCAACATTTGATCTATACCTAGAGAATCCTTGCCTAGTCCTTGAGAATCAACTAAATTTGTGATCCCCTCACCTAAGCTCCTTAAAGTAGGCTTCTCCTCAGGTTATTCTGGGGAAGAGGGCATGCCTAGTTTAGTGGATTCTAGAATGATAGAAGAGTTTGGTTCGACCTCCCCTACTGGCTGACTTTGATCTTGAGAGAGTGCAAGGATATGTTGAGGAGTTGATTCCTCTGCCAGGGCAGGAGCACAAATGGTTGGAGTGATTGATTCCTCTGCCAGGGCAGGATCTTGAAGGGTCGAAGTGTCTGAATCTTCTACTATAGCAGGAGCATGGATGATCAGAGTGACTGGTTCCTCTACCATGGCAGGAGCAATAGACAAAACAAGTGGTTTGACTGACTGAGGGGACCCTATGTTGAGGGACTGATTGAAGTGGTGCTGGTATAGAAGTCAGTTAAGGCTGAAGAGCTATTGGTGTAATTAGTTGAGGAGTCATGTTTTGGATGGTTGGCTGAGGGGTTGTTGGTGGAATAGGTTGAGAAGCCAAGGGCCGGATGATTGGCCGAGAGGCCTTTGGAAATGTTGGTGGAATAGGCTGAGAATTCAATTTTGATAATGAGGTGTTGGCACAATTAACATGAGGAGTTTGATTGTGCACAATTGATTGTGCCATTGACACGGGTTGAAGTCAGTTGATGAAGAATGCATGGATCGGGCTTCTCCTTCGCCTCGGGAACGATCTCTCGACATCGAATCGGCTTTTGATATAGAGACAGCTTTGGGAGAGAGCTTGGATGACCTCAGGATGAGATAGGCATGGGGGATTAACCTTGAGTCATTGAGAATGGCCCTCAATTTATAGAGGGAGAGAAACCGGTGCAAAATTTAAAAACTGGACCGACCGCGCCCTCGCCTTTCAAAGGAGGCGAGGGCGCGCAGGGCCCTCCCCTTGGGGGCGCGGTCTGCGCACCCCCCAGTTTCAAAGAAACTGGGGGCACGTTACGCATCTTATTGCTAAAATTTACTGGAATCTTCTGGAAATTGCTAAAAATTGACTTGACAAACGTAACGCGCCCCCGAACCGGGGTGCGGTACAAATAAGTGAAAATCAGCGACGGAAACCTTCCAAAAAACTGGTTTAGAAGGTGCTAATCGGGGTTATTTCTGGTTTCCAAAAATGTACCGCGCCCCTGCGTTTCAAAGGAAGTGGGGATGCGCAGGCCGCGCCCTCCCCTTTCATGGGGAGCGGGGGTGCGGTAGACTCCCTCTCCTGTGCGCGTGTTCCATGAGCCGTAACTTGCAAACGGTATGTCCGATTCGGCTCCCGTTTGTTGTATTGGAAAGAGGGCCTTCAACCGTACCTCTTCAAGTTAGTAAACCAGCTGGCATGACTCTCTAGATGTTCGCACGGGGCTTTCTACCGGTTTTCCCCCTCGCGAAAAGCCAAAAATCGTGGCAAAGATCTAAAAGGGCACGGTTCCGGCCGAGGAATCTCAGGTCAACTCAGGATGACTTAAAATGATGACCTAAAAAGTCTGGTATGGTCGAAAAACCCGAAATCATTGAGAAATCTGAAATTAACCCGGTAAACGTAAAGCAAACATCGGAAAAGCTGGGAAACCCTAAAATTGACCGAAATGGCTGCATGGCCATGATTGATGAAAATATTCAGCTAGGATTGACCCGGATGACCCAAAAAGACCCAGTGATGACCGAAAAGGCCTAATGCATGGTCTGGGATAGCCGTCAATACAGATCGAAAAGCCGTATTGAAGAAACCGTTACAGACTAACGCCTACCGAAATGACTTGTCAAAAACCCCAAATGTCACGCAACACACGCGGGACTCCCGAGATGTTCAAGTATGGACCATTCAAGGTTGGTCATTGAGTAGGCTTGGTGCTTTTACGGTTCACACGTGGCTCTCACTTGAAGGTTACGGCATCATTCCGGAAATCATCGGTCCATTCTCAACTTACGAGGGGCTCCACCAGCATCCTTAGCTCATCTTCACGAGGTAATCCAAGTCAGGTAACAGTCAAATAAGAATATTGCCTATGGAATAAGAGTCTGGGGCTCCGAATTAGGCCAATTTGGCGTGTCTACAACTGCTACCCTCTCTAGGAGAGTGACCACGTGGAGGAGGCATGGTAGCCGTGTTCGCCAAAGTTGCTGCAGCCGCCTCGTTACGACGACGCTCTGAAGAAGTGGCGAAGAATGCAGAAGCACCACACTCGTGACTCTGGCTCTGGTCACTCTACCCTTGCTGACTTTGACCGTGGTGACTCCGGCTATAAGCGGCCCATACCACTCCGGTGGGAACTACTCTGGTGGGTGCAACTCTAGCCCGGCTTCTAGCGGTAAACCTGCAAGGTCGCCTCCACCGTCGCCACACAAACCTGCGGCTGTAAGTGCATCTACCCCAATGACTGGATAGCCTGGCTATGCTGGCACTCTATCTCTCGCAGGGTCCTCTCGTGTTGAAGGCGAAGATCCGAGATGATCATCTGGGGATGAAGGTCAGCTTGGGCAGACTGCCAGGTCTCCACCTCGGTCTCCAAGGACTGAATGCGGGAAGATGATGAAGCAAGGGCACCCTGGAGCTCAACAACCTGGTGTCAACTCCAGAAACAGGTTCCTGATCAGCACCTCAAGAGAAGGTGAAATATAGAATGGAGAAAAAGGGGAGTGAATTGGAAAACACTCGGAAAGCAGTAAAGAGTTCTCACCTCAGTCCCACACTCACATTGATCCCCGAACTTTCATCTCACGGCGTCGCTCGAGCATCGGAGATGGTTCGGGTCATGTGGGAGGAGAGTGAAGAATAGAATGACGTAGAACATAAAAGAGGTGGTCACCAGGAGCTGCGGGCTCCGCCTTATGGAATGTAAATCAGGAGATGAGTTGACTGTGTGTACCTTAGCGCGGGAGATGATATGTGGGTTAAACCTTCTTCTTCTTCGGCCGGCCGATAAAGAAGAGTCCAACCGATGCTAGCTTGATGTACCTAAGCAAATAGTAAACAAATAAGATAAAAAAAACAAGTGAAGGGAGGATTAGAACTGAGTGAAGTGTAGTAACTGTAAAAACAATAACACAAAAGGGCAATTGGAAACAAACTCACCGGATTCGGGGTTAGCCCTAACCCCCTTTTTTGGTTTTTTTATGATGTATGAAATGATGCAAAATTGAATAAAAATGATGCTTAAATATGAACTAAATGATTTGAATGAAGAGTTAGCAAAGAGAATATGAATGGTTAAATACAACACAACCCAGGCAAAGTGGCAACCGGGTTGGACAAATTCGATGTAAACTGCGCAGCTCTGATGCAGAGACCGTAACAAACAGCACCAATGTCAGAATAAAGTGATGTTTATTTCAAAATAAACAGGACTTACCAAGGGTGGTTTGATATGAAGACAAGTTTGCTTGAATCTTATGATAAATAATATGAATTTACCTGATAACAAGATCTTGGACAATGAAGTTCTGGAAACTCCTAGTACAATGTCGATGTAGGTTGTACTATGAACACCACAGATATCTGAATTGAATGATTCTTGTTGTAAATTAAAGAGGACTCACTGGGGAACAATTTATATGAAGGATGTATAGGCTGAATCCACCATTAAATGTACTGAAATTGACTGATAAAATGATGACTTAGATGAGAAGACTTCGGATCTGTCTGTGTAGCGCCGGTGTTAAAGCCGTAACAAGTTGAGGGAATGTCAGAATTGATCTCTGTTTGTTGGATATGAAAGATATATTTATGAACCACCTTATTCTGAAGAAAGGTAGGATGGAAAATGACTATAAAATATGTATAAGCCGATTCTTAGCAGTGCAGTACATCAGAGTATAGACCGGATTCTTCTTCACTTTGGGATGATCTCCGAGCACCAGGATGAAGAGAGGACGATTTTGGGAGGTTGGGACGAGCCAAGGGTGGCTTGAGGATGAGGATAAAAGTTATGGAGGATGGGGATGCCCTT
The DNA here is from genome assembly GCA_036172225.1 of Cryptocoryne crispatula var. balansae. Taxonomy (NCBI): domain Eukaryota; kingdom Viridiplantae; phylum Streptophyta; class Magnoliopsida; order Alismatales; family Araceae; genus Cryptocoryne; species Cryptocoryne crispatula. The sequence goes on along the minus strand of CM069927.1, from coordinate 21,077,358 downwards.
CTTAGGTCATTCATATGAGTCTCCCTTTATAGGGGACGAGAAATAGGTCAAAATATAGCAAGTTTTGATACATCCGAACATAGGTTGATTTCCTCCATTTAATGTTGCTAATTTTCATCCTGAGACATATAGAAACTTAACCAAATGATTGAGAGGGATTGGAAACCATGGATCACCTTCCCCATGTTCAAAATATGTCTCCACTTGAAGAGGAAACAAATCTGGTTTAAAGATAGCAAGTTTTGATGTATAAGATTAGATGATGCTAATTTCGACCATGAAGCTTCCAAATACTTTACTAAGTGATATGTAGGAATAAAAATGAAGGTGAGGTTGTGAATTGGTCAGAGATGTGCCTAATGGGCTGGGCTTGCATGCAATTGGGTTTGATCGGTGTTGTGTGCGGACAGAACAACACATCTGACTTCTAAAAGGCACTGCAGACAAATAGTAGATCAGAATTGAATGCCGTTTGTTGCATTGAAAATAGAATTTATAGAGGAAGATTATTGATGTTAAAGACTTCTTCATTGGACATTCACAGAATCCTGTGAAAAATTTTAAAATAGAGGATATGCTAGGAAAAGTATAATTTGACACACAACCAAGTGGCGCGACCTTGGTGCAAAGACCACCAAGAGCAACATGGAAGTTAGAATGGGCTCTCATTTGGGAAAAATAAATGTTATTAGATATCAAAAACTCTTTCTCATATTTCTAGTGAACTCCTTGGCTTGTCCTGCTCCAAGGAGGCTCCAACTAGTCCTGCTCCAAGCCAAGGGCGCGTGCCGAGAACCGAAGCCACAGCGGCGCCAGCTCGTTGACACATAGGAGGTAAAGATTGTGGCCGAAGACATGACCAACCTAAGCAATCCAGGGCTGGAGATGGTCGTCGGTCATAAGATATGCCTCCAACACACTTGCAGGAAGCAAAATCACGATTATAAATAAACTAGAAGAATATTGATGCACAAATTAAAAACATACCTTAGTGTGTGGAAAGCGGAGCATCTGCGCATGATCGAAGCCTATCGGCTTTGATGGCCATCAGTAGGGCAGATGGGCTCCCAGCAAGACATCATAAGGAAGAGGTCGGGGTAGGACTGCTATGCCCGGCCCAGGGGGAACTATAGGTAGCTCTAGACCTGTAAAAGGCACAACTTGTCAAGCAACGTAGAACAAAGCAGAGCAATACAAGTGTACAAAAAGGAAAAGCTGATAAAAGTCACCTGGAAAAAAGGAGAGAAGTCAATGACTGAAATAGAACCCGCCTCAGGTTGGAGGCTACAAAAAAGATGGGCGAGCATCGCTGCCCCCCGAGCGTATGTGCCAACCTCTTCCAGGTCAGCAAGCAAAGGAAGGGACTGTAGATGGATGTAGTCCATCTTCGAGCCCAGCAGAAGACTGTAGACACGCCAAATTGGCTTGATTCGGAGCCCCAGACTCTTATTCCATACGCGATATCTTTTATTTGACTGTTATCTGATCCGGATTACATTGTGGAGATGAGCTAAGGACATGGTTGGAGCCCCTCGCAAGTTGAGAATGGACCAATGATTTCCGGAATATTGCCGTAACCTTCAAGCGAGAGCCGCGCGTAAACTATAAAAACACGAAGCCTGCCTGATGACCGACCTTGAATGGTCCATAATTGAAGGTCTTGGGAGTCCTGCATGTGTTCCGTAACATTCAGGGTTTCCGAAAAGTCATTTCGGTAGGCGTCAGTCAATGACGGCTTTCGTTACGGCTTTTTCGATCTGTACTGACACGGCTATCCCAGACCACGCTGTCGACTCTGAAAATTCGACGGGGTCCTCTCCTTTTCAGGGAAGTCCGTGAACCCAGATCGTCACCTCAAGAGGGGATAAGAAAAGAAAGGAAAGCAATTCTCACCTCGGTCCCACACTCACATTGATCCCCAAACTTTCATCCCTTGGCGTCGCTTGATCACCAAAGAGACGGTTCGGGTCATGTGGGAGGAAGGTGAGAAGAAATAAACGTGGTCGCCAGGAACCGTGGGTTCCAATTTATGAAATTAAAATGAAAGATGACCGTGTGTACCTTAGCAAGAAGAATGTGGGTTAAAGCTTCTCCTTCTTCGGCCGGCTGATGAAGAAGAGTCCTCAACGCGGTGGGTGCTTGATATTCTGTGCAACTAGACAAATAAACAAGTGAAATATACAATTAGAACTAGGCAAAGTGGAGTATATGTAAAGAGAATGACATAAAACACACAATTGACTAGAAACTGACCGGATTCGGGTTATCTCTGACCCCCTTTTTTTATTTTCGGATTAACAGAGTAAAAGTAATGCAAAAAAATGTAAAAAAAATTATAGGAGGATGTATAATCATGAAATAAATAGATAGGAAAAAGAACTGAAAGATTCTGAGTTGAATAGAGGAAGATATAGCCAAATCTGTGTTGTCGAAAAAGCCGAGCAGCAGTCCAGGATCTGCCAGGCGCGACTTTGCTTCTACGCTCGTCACGACCAGCCCCAACCTCGGAATCAAGTGCCGTCGATTTTAAACTCAAGAAGACTTGGAGAGAAAGAACTTTTATGAAGAGAGATTAGGCATAAGACGTCCACACACTTCTGTAGAGGCCGAAGAAGAGAGACTTGGCAGATCACCTGCAGAACAGCCTTCCTCTCTCTTGAACCGACTTTTCTCTCTCTAAAAACAGGAAATTCTCTCTCTAAAAATCATAAAATATATTTATAAGGGTGCTAGGACGTCTTGAGATGCCTGGGGAGTCGTGCTCATCCCTTTGGAATGACCAGAATCAGAGTCCTTTTATAGGAGAACGAGCAGTCTTATCGGAGCTAAAAAATAGGGTTAAATGCACCCTGGTGCCAGGTGCATGCGCCCCACTGAGGGGCGCATGTGCCCCCAGTGAGGGCACATCTTATCTTCTCCGAAAATTTCGATCTTATCCGGTCCGTCGGTTGAGCGGTAGAGTCCGGGTGAAAAACTGGTTCCCACGTGTCTCAAAGGTGGGGCGCATGTACCCTCAAGTGACGTGCTCTCATCGGAACCGTGCTCTTTTGGATCTTCGCCACGGGTTTCGGCTTTCCGCGAGAGGGTAAACCGGTAGAAAGCCCTGTGTGAACATCTCAGAAGTCATGTCGGCTGGTTTTCTGACTTTAGGAGGTGCGGTTGAAGGTCCTCTTTCCAACGCAACAAACGGGAGCCGAATCGGACTTCTCGTTTGCAAGATACGGCTCGCGGAACACTCGCGCAAGAGAGAGTGTGTAACGCGCCCCCACTCCGCTTGAAAGGGGAGGGCGTGCCCTGCGCGCCCTCAACCCGGGGGCACACCCTGTGCACCCTCAAACCAGGGGCACGTCCTGCGCACCCCCGGTTCCTTTGAAAAGTGGGGGCACGGTCAGTTTCTTTAAATCGCAAATTACCCCGATTAGCACCTTCTAAACCGGATTTTTGGAAGGTTTCCGCGGAGGATTTTCGATTATTTGTACCGCGCCCCCGGTTCGGGGGTGCATTACGTATGCCAAGTTGAGTTTTAGAAATTTGCAGAACATTTCGTCGATTTTTAGCAGTGAGACGCGTAATGCGCCCCCGCTCCCTTTGAAATAGGGGGGCGCGCAGCCTCGTCCCCTTTGAAAAGCGGGGGCGCGGTCGGTCCAGTTTCCAAATTTTGTGCCAGCTTCCTTCCCCTATAAATTGACGGTCATTCTCAATGAACAAAGGTTAATCCCCTGTGCCTATCTCGTCCAGAGTTCATCCAAGCTCTTCTCCAATGCCGTCCCGATGTCCAAAGGTGATCCGACATTGAGAGATCGATCCCGAAGTGAAGGAGAATGCTCGATCCGGGCGTTCTGCATCAACCATTTTCATCGACTTTTGAAGAAAATATGGGGCTTTTTATGCAAAATTGTTCAACAAAGAATATGTTCCTCTCTTCTTCCTCTTTCATCTCCAACTAACGGCACTCAATTCCTATTTACCGTTTATTCGTGGCAGTTGCTGCACTGAGGGTGCGCATCCAGGTTCTGTTTTCCATATCCTCCAACTTTCATAATTTCTACATACTTACAAAGAAATATTTCGGAGTAATCATCAACATAGGAACTCTTCCTATATGAGTCCTAGGTCTACTCCAACAAACATCACTCGATTCTGACATCGGGGTCGTCCGTAGCATCCTCTGCACCAAAGTCGCGCCAGAAGGGTGCAAAGCAACCCGAACCGGTCTTCTTCAACCAAATTGGCTTCAACTCAAGCCAATCCTTTCCATAAGCTTTCTCAACTCATTTAAATCTGTTTATTTAATGTTTTAAAGCATCTTTTAGTTCATTTACATCATTTTTACATAATCAAAAATACAAAAAAAGGGGTTAAGGCTCACCCCGAAGCCGGTGAGTCCAATTCCAATTGCTTCTTTCTCATATTCTCTCTACAGTTACTACACTTCCCATAGTTCTAATCGGCTTCTTCACTTGGTTTATTGTTCTAGTTGAACAGGTTGATCAAGCTACCATCGTTTGAAGACTCTTCTTCATCGGCCGGCTGAAGAAGAAGAAGGTTGAACCCATATCCCGATCTCCCACGTTAAGATACACGGTCAAATCAACTCATCTCTTGTTTTTATTCTATAAAGCGAAGCCCGCGGCTCCTGGAGACCACATCTTTCATTCTTTTAATTTCATCTCCTCCTCACTCTCCTCCCACATGACCCGAACCATCTCTGGTGCTCAAGCGACGCAGTGAGATGAAAGTTCGGGAATCATTGAGAGTGTGGGACCGAGGTGAGGAGTCTTTACCGCTTTCTGAGTGTTTTCTGATTCACTCCCTTTTCCGCTATTCCATCTTTCACCTTCTCTTGAGGTGCTGATCCGGAACCCATTTCTGGAGTCGACAGTTTTTGGCGACCACGATGGGACAAACAATGTCTTCAACCGTGCTAGCATGGTTAAATCGTGCAACTAGTTGTTTTCCGACTTGGTTCCTGCGTGAACCGGCTTGTCCTTTACCTCTTCCATTTCAATTTACCTTTAAACTTGTTATTTACTCTTCCTTTAAGATTGTCCCCCATGTGATCTTGAGTTATTTGTCTTTAATTTCATCCCGGTTCCCGCGTGAACCACTTTTCTTCTTATAAACCGGTTCCCGCCTGAACCACCTTTCTTTTCCAACTCAGTTCCCGCATGAACCAGCTTATTTTCAGACCGGTCCCTGCGTGGACCACCTCTTTACAGAACCTTTATATTGGCCCCATGTGGCCCTCTTTCTATTTTGTCATCTTTTACATCGGTTCCCGCGTGAACCACCCCTTTCTTCATTAAAACCGGTTCCCGCGTGAACCAAACCCTTTTCTAAACCGGTTCCCGCGTGAACAAACTCACTTTCAGATCGGTCCCCGCATGGAACACCCCTTTTCACCACTTTAGATTGGCCCTAAGTGGCCCTCCTTTCCTTTTTCCAACCAAATAAACCGGTTCCCGCGTGAACCACCCCTTTTTCCTTCAAAAACCGGTTCCCGCGTGAACCACCTACTTTTCCAAAACTCGTCTCCTGTGTGAGCCACTTTATTTTAAAATCGGTCCCCGCATGGACCATCCTTTTACCTTTACTTCAGATTTGTCCTCACTTGGACACTCCATCACAAGCCAGTTCTCGCGTGAACCTCCTTTTAGTTGCTAGTTGCTAGTTATTTGTTTTACTTTATCATTGCATGTCTTGCTTGCATTCACTTGTTTGATTTATTTAATAGCTTTTATTAATGTTTGCATATTGATTGCTTTTTCTTCACCTACCCTCCATTTTTCATTTTTGCATTAGCTTTTGCATCGGGTACCGGACTTGCTCCGATCCGTAGGACATTCGAGGTGGGGGCTCTCTCTCTCAACACACCCTCACCCTCCAAACACCTTCTTGGTGGATTCTAACCTCTCTTCTGGGATATTCCTTCATAGTTGATTTGGTTGTTTCCATCAAGACCTCCATAAGTCCCCATCCGTGGAGTATTCCTCTCCGCACGATTGGGCCGGTTGTACCACTTTCCCAAATCCCGAAGAACCCAAGTACCTACTCGTGGTGATTGAGTGATAACCTTAGGTCTTGAAGATTGAAGAAATAGGAATCATACCCATTTGAGTGAACAATTGCTAACAATCTATCTAATCTAAGGTTCTAACCCAAAAATTGTCGAGTAGTCATTTTAAAAACTTGTTTGCATAACTTGCTTGCTCACAACAATTGAAAACAACCAATTTTTTTTTTCTTTCAAAACACCTAAAAAAAATCCCTTTAATTTTTGTGTTCAACTTGCTTGCCAAACAACCAAATTGAAACCAAATCAAATCAAACAAACAATCATAACCAAACAAAAAAAGTCTCTTTTCATTTACACCTTTCATTTGCTTTCTTTCAACCACTTTTTTAAGAAAATTTGATAGGATGCCCATAACACTAAGGTCCGGAAGACACATCGGGATGTCGGACTACTACGGCCAAGAAGAGGAGTACGAGACGGGTCACTACGAGCTTCAGCAACCCATGGTCCAACCAGATGGCCATGTTAATGCCATGATGGAACCTGAGGTCCAAGATCCCGCTCACCGATCCGCCTCACATAGTACAGAACAAGCTCTCAAGGATCTATCTCTTCACCTTGATCCCGAGACCTTTGCAATTATCCAATCAGCCACTAAGGGCAAGATGCCCGCCTATCAAGATCCGATCGAGGGAAATCAAGCCCCCTCACCACCCTAACCGGCAGTCAGGCCCCAAATCATCTCTTCTCCTGGGCAACCCTGCCGTGTCTCCACTCACCCCGTTGTGGGGCATTCATTTAATTCTACGCCAGTTCCTGTTTCCAACCTACCTCTTCCAACCCAATCACCTAAACATTTGCTCCCGTGGCGCAAGAATCCAGCCTCACCCAGGCATTAATGAACAAACTTCACCATATGGATGAGCGCTTTGAAGAGATGAGGTACCGCCTCGATTCTAACGCCATCCCTGAAATCTCTGTCCCATCCTTCCCAGTTCTACACCTTCCTCCTTCAGAGATACCAGTCTTCCAACGTTACAACGGGACTGGTAATCCTTTCAACCATCTAAAGAGCTTTCTCTATGACTCCGCATTCTGGAAAAATGACCGCAAAGCCCTTGCCTTCCTATTCCATCGGTCATTGGAGGGATCCGCCTTAGTTTGGTTCTATTCTCTTGATTCCATTGAGGCAGCGAATTTCGACATTGTCAAGGCAAAGTTTCTACAGAGGTACAAGGATCGGGTGGGGCCAGCCTGCTCGATAACTGATTTAATTGCCGAAAAGATGAGGCTGGATGAGGACTTTGCCAGATTCGCTGATCGGTGGAGGGGAATGGCTGAGAGGCTAGTAGATACCATCTCAGAGGGGGAACAGGTGAAGATGCTCATCAGGAACACCACGCCCAACCTTTGCAACCTCCTGATCATGCACCGCCCAACAACCATGAGTGAGTTGTGTGATAGCGCTCGCTACCTCCAAGCCCACTTTAAGGACGCATCCTTGATCAACCAATTCGACACGAAGCCCCGTAACACTAGAAAGCCTACACCTGTAGGACCCACCACCGAAGGGGTAGTAAACAAGGAGAGCATCAATGCCATGGGTAACCAAGGTGGGTAGTGCCAAAGCCAATACCGTAACCCACCACCCAACCAACAATACAGCCCAGCTCCTCAACCAACTCCTTAGCCACAGCAGCAACTTGCATACAACCGAGCACCACCACAGCAACCCACCTACAACCGAGCGCCCCAGCAACCAAGTGCCTACAACTGAGCGTCTCAACAACAACCTGTCTACAACCGACCACAACCACAACAACAAGCTTATAACCAAGTGCCACCACCAGCTAACCGACCTAGGAGGGGGGGACCCAAGAGAGAATACTATCCTCAACTGCCATTCCCCCTCACCGATATTTTCAATGCATTGATGGCTGAACAACAGTTGGAGCTTCCAAAGGAGAGAGAAGGATGGCCGACGAATGCTGACATGACAAAGTACTGCGCTTACCATTGGTATCCTGGGCACACGGTGGATGTCTATTTCCTGTTTAAAGACTACATTCATGACCTCAATGATCAGGGGAACATTGACTGGGGACAGATGGGAGAATCTATTCAAGCAATGAAGGCACGTCAAAATCAACCACGGCGACAGCAACCACAACAGCAGCCCGGCCTGGGCATAGTCCAAGATCCGCTCCCGGTACATGCACCCATACAAGCACCGGCACCAGCACCACCAAACCAACGACTCGGCCTTGTCCACTCCACCATCGAGGAGTCAACCCACCATTCCCAAGGTTGGCAGGTCGAGGATTAAATCGCCTCCATGCCCGCCAGACCAACCCCACCTACAAACCGCACCATACTCTCCATACCAAGAGCTGCCCCCAGCCCACAAACTCCCCAAACACCACTGCCCCCAACAACCATCAACCCTCCACGGAGCCTAATCATTAGGCCGCCACCAACATCCCAACCAGCACCCCAACCATCACCCCAACCTAACCCACCAACCACCACCAATCCTCCGCGGCGTCTAATCATTAGACCGCCACCAACACCCTAGACATCACCTAACCTACCAGTCACTGCCACCCCATGACCTCTCATCATTAGACCATCACCACAAACACCCCAACCATCACCCAACATACCGGCCTCCACCAATCTACGACTCCTCATCATCCGATCCTCACCACCCCTACCTACCATGGGCTCTGTAGACACGCCAAATTATCCTAATTCAGAGCATAAAACTCATGTTTTATAGGGTAACATGTATGAATGAACTTATAATAATGCCGGGTCTTTTAAAGTTGGTTTGGAGCTTCGCCGAACGAAATCGGATGTTTTCCGAATTTTTCTGCAAAAAGCTATAATTTCCGAGCGAAAGCCACACGTAAATCGTGTAAACATGGAAATTGGCTGAATGACCAATACCTAATGATCATGCATTGAAGGTTATGGTCATATTCACACCCCGGACAAGTTTTGTTGCATACTGTGCCTTTCCGGTTTGTCGTCGGAGTCATTTTGACCTGTATCAGATCTTCTGTTCACTGCCCTAACTTCCGTAAAAAATTCTGAAGTTTTGGAGGGTGTGATGTCTGATCCAATGCTATAGGAAGCTTCTTCGGCCTGTTATCTTTCCAACACAACAAACGGCGTCGAATTCCGAGTTCGGGAGTGTTCGCAATGGCTTCCGGAAGAAGGACGCGCAAAAATAGCCCCATGCGCCCGGGTTCCTGGTCACATGCGCCCGGGACCCAGGGCATGTGCCCATGCGCCCTACCAGTGAGGTACGTGACCTTGTGCCCTCACTTGAGGGCACATGCGCCCTACCCTGGAGGCACGAGGGACCCAGTTTTTCACCAGGACTCTACCACTGAACCGATCGACCGGATAAGGTCGAAATTTTCGGGAATAGTGCCATGCGCCCTCACTAGCGGGCACATGCGCCCCTCAGTGGGGCACATGCACCCTGCACCAGGGCGCATGCGCCCAGGGGTGGGGCGCAAGGACCCTATTTTTTATCCCGGATGAGGCCGTCTGTTCGTTCTCCTATAAATTAACTCTGATTCTGGTCGTTCCAAAGGCATGATCACGACCCCCCGGGCATCTCCAGACATCCAACCTACCTCCTACATTGATTTTTTGATTTTTAGAGAGAGAATTTCGAGTTTTTAGAGAGAGAAAAGTCGGTTCAAGAGAGAGGAAGGCTGTACTGCAGGTGATCTGCCAAGTCTCTCTTCCTCGGCCTCTACAGCAGTGTGTGGACGTCTTCTACCTGAGCTCTCTTCATCAAAGTTCTTCCTCTCCAAGTCTTCTTCAGTTTTCAATCAACAGCACTTGATTCTGAGGTCAGGGCTCGTCGTGACGAGCACAGAAGCAAAGTCGCGCCTGGCAGATCCTAGACTGCTGCTCGGCTTTTTTGACAACACAGATTTGGCTATATCTTTCTCTATTCAACTCAGAATCTTTCAGTTATTTTTCCTATCTCTTTGTTTACTGATTCTACATCCTCCTATCATTTTTTTTACATTTTTTGCATTACTTTTATTCTGTTATTCCGAAAATAATAAAAAGGGTTTAGAGATAACCCGAATCCGGTCAGTTTCTAGTCAATTGTGTGTTTTATGTTATTCTCTTTACATATACTCCACCTTGTTTAGTTCTAATAGTATCTTTCACTTGTTTGTTTGTCTAGTTGCAAAGAATATTAAGCACCCACATGTTGAGGACTCTTCTTCATCGGCCGGCCGAAGAAGAAGAAGCTTTAACCCACACTCTTCACGCTAAGGTACACACGGTCATTTTAATTCTATAAATCGGAACTCACGATTCCTGGCGACCACGTCTTAATTTCTTTCTTCTCACCCTATTCCCACATGACCTGAACCGTCTCTTTGGTGATCGAGCGACGCCAAGGGATGAAAGTTCGGGGATCAATGTGAGTATGGGACCGAGGTGAGAGTTGCTTTCCGAGTTTTCTTCCTTTCTTTCTCATCCCCTCTTGAGGTGATGATCTGGGTTCACGGACTTCCCTGAAAAGGAGAGGACCCCGTCGAATTTTCAGAGTCAACAGCTTTGTGGCGACCACGGTGGGACAAGCAATGTCTTCAACCGTGGGTGCTTAGTGTTTTGTTTGCAACTAGTTCTAGTTCTAAACCGGTTCCCACGTGAGCCTTTCCTTCTTTCCACCTTTCTTAACTTCATGCCATCTCAAAATTTCTGATTTCACCCATCTTTCATCAGATCTGAAGTACCAAGTATGCCATTTAATTTCTGCATTTTATTTAAACCGGTTCCCACGTGAACCACCTTTTTCCATTTAAACCGGTTCCCACGTGAACCAATCTCTTTCTTTACCTCGGTTCCCACGTGAACCAAACCACTTTCCTTCAGATCTATCCCCACTTGGATCAGATCTTTATTCACTTTTAATTGGCCCCACGTGGCCCTCTTTTGACCATTCAAACCGGTTCCCACGTGAACCACCCCTTATTACCCAAAACCGGTTCCCACGTGAACCACCTTTACTTTTTACCCCAGTTCCCACATCGGTCCCCACGTGGACCACCCTTTTGCTTGCCTATCAGATCTGAACCCTCTTCTTTCCATCACTTTTCACTATCTACATTTGGCTCACATATGAAATGAGGTCTGGATTCTAGTTTCTAGTTACTTATCTAGTTTCTAATTGCTTGTCTTGTGTCATTGCTTGTTTATTTAAATTCATGTTTTGCTCATTACTTGTTTTATTACTTGATTACATTCTCTGCTCCTTCTCTCTACCTCCTTCTTTTACACTTTTTTGAGGCGGGAGCTCACTCTCCCATTTATCCCTCCCATCAAAAACACCCTCTTGGTGGATTCTGACCTCTCTTCTGGGATATTCCTTCCTAGTTGACTTGGTTGGCTTTCATCAAGGCCTCCGTAATTCCTCATACGTGGAGTATTCCTCTTCATGATCGGGTTGGTTGTACCACTCCCCAAAACCCGAAGCATCCTATGTTACCTACACATGGTGAGATTGTGTGAAACCTAGGTCATTGGAGATTGGAGTTAGGATCCTAACCCATTTGTTGAGAGAACAATTCTTAACAAAATTCATAAACCTAAGGTTTAATCAAAATCATTGCGTAATTTTGCTTTCAAGTCTTTGCATCACTTGCTTCTCAAACAAAAATTCAAACCTCTAACCTTTTGCAAAATACTAAAAAAAAGGATTCTTTATTTACTTTGTCAACTTGTTTGTTTTCTCCTTGAAGTTCAATGCAATTAAGGTCTGGAAGGCACGTTGGAATGGCAGAACAAGCTGAACATCGAGAGCACGAGATGGGTCATCAACCAAATCTGTCAGATGGTCGTGTTAATCCATTGTTTGAGTCAGAAGCGCAAGAGGTCCCTCAACCATCTGCTCCTCGTGATGTCGAACAACTCTTTAGGGAGTTGTCTCTCTATACCGACCCAGAAACCTATGCCCGCATACAATCCATGGTGAAGGGAAAAATGGCCTCAGATCAGGCTGAAGTTAACCAAGTTGCCTCATCTCCTTGTCCTCTGGTTCGACCACCCTTTGTTCAACCACCTGTTGTTCAACAATCTATGATTCAACCATCACTAGCACAACCATCTGTAGTTCAACCATCTATAGTTCAACCGTCTGTGGTCCAACCCTCATTTGTTCAACCATCTTATTTCAACCATGTTGCTCCCTTGACCCATCAAGTCATGGGACAATCTTCAGTAAATTTGCCAAGTCATGCTTCTCAATTCCAAAATCATGTCTCTAACCACATACCCCAACCAATAAACCAAGAACCTGCTCTCACCCAGGCAATCATGGATCAGCTCACCCAGATGAATGAACATTATGAAGAGCTGAGATGTCACCTGGACTCCAAGTCAGTTCCTGAGATTTCCATTCCTTCTCTGCCAGTCCTACACCTGCCACCTTCTGAGCTACCAGTTTATCGCCGCTACAATGGTACTGGCAACCCTTTTCTCCACTTAAAAAATTTTATTTATGAATCCTCATTCTGGAAAGATGATCGTAGGGTTCTTGCCTTCTTCTTCTGTCAATCATTAGAAGGGTCTGCATTGGAATGGTTCTACTCACTCGACTCCTTTGAGGCAGGAGACTTCGATATTGTTAAAACCAAATTCTTGCAAAGATACAGAGACCGGGTGGCACCAGCATGCTCCATTACGGATTTGATTGCTGAGAAGATGAAGCCCGAAGAGGACTTCATAAAGTTTGCTGATCGCTGGAGGGGAATGGTAGAGAAACTGACAGATGTGATTTCTGAAGGGGAACAAGTGAAGATGCTTATTGGCAACACTACACCTACCTTGAGGAATGTCTTGATCATGCACCATCCTACCACAATGAATGAACTCTATGATAGTGCCCAATACTTGCAAGCCCACTTCAAAGATGCCACCATGATAAACCCTTTTGATCCTAAACCTAGAAACCTCAGGAAAACCCCCTTTGCACTAGTTGGTCCTACAACCGAAGGAGTGGTTAACAACGAAGCAATAAACACTGTGGGGAACAAGGGAGGGAACCGTCAAAACCAGTACAGAAACCCACCACAAAACCTTTCCTATTACCCCCCTCAACAACAGGTTAGGTCACAACAACCACGACAACCACAACAGCCCCCACAACCAGTAGCACAACTCCAGCAACCTCGTCAACCTGCCTACAATAGGGCACCGCCACCACCCAATCAAGCACCACGAAGGAGAGGTCCTAGGAGAGAGAACTACCAGCAACTCCCTTACTCCTTGACCGACATCTTCAATGTACTCATGGCGGAGAAATAGTTGGAATTGCCCAAGGAAAGAGAGATTTGGCCAACAAATGTAGATATGTCCCAATACTGTGCTTACCACCGGTGTCCTGGTCACACTGTAGAAGTGTGCTTTCAATTCAAGGATTACATCCACGATCTGAATGACCAAGGCAGCATTGATTGGGCCCAAATGGGGGAATGCATACAAGCTATGAAGGATAGGCAGCAGCAGCGGCAGCGTCCACCGGCTCAACCTCAACAACAACCTGGCTTGGGGATTGTTCAGAATCCGCTCCTATTACATGCTCCCGCTCCAGCACTGGCACCAGCACATCCAAACCCAGGAATTGGTCTAGTACACTCCATTATCCAGGGAGATGCCAATCGTGCTCAAGGTTGGCAACTAGAAAACCAAAATGCAACCATCCCTATCAACTCAACTAGACCTCCTGCTAGGAACCCTTCTAGACAGATAATCCGTGCACCTTCTACTCCACAACTGCCACCAAGTTCAATAACCCAACCACTGGCCGCCACTTCTTCTCGCCGACCCCTCATTAGGCCAGCCCCCTCCTTAACTACACCTTTTTCAACCATTGCTACACACCGGCCCTTGCCCATCCGACCACCACAATCACCACCAAACCTGAACCCCCAGCCTATGAGCTCTGCCACTCCAAAACCCCAACCTATCATACCACCAACCCCACAACCTACCACATTACCAACACCTTCATTAAACTCATCAACCACTCCTACACACTGGCCTCTTCTTATCAGGCCACCAGTATCACCATCACTGCCACCTCCAAATCCTACCCCTCTACCAACTAACCACATCATCCCAGAACCATCGATCCCATTACCTATCATACATGCACCTACACCACCTGTTCCACCACAACCCACCCCAGTTAACACGTCATCTCTACCCGACCGCCAAATAGCCCCGGTGCTTCGGAGTGGGAGGATGTTCCAAATGGCTCTTTCCCCAAGCTAGTACTCAACCGCAGGATCAAGTGGAGGAGGAACAAGTATAAGAACCATTGCCAGGCATAGCCTATGATCTTTTAAAGCATTTAGATAAAACACCGGCCCGTATTTCCATACTTGAGTTGATCAAAAGATCAAAGGTGCATCAGGAGATTCTACAGCAGTACTTGTAAAGGGTCATGGTGAATGAAGATCTCCCACCTGAGAAGATCACTACAGTGTTAGCCCCTAGAAGTGAGCACCCAATACTCACTTTCTCTCAGGAAGAATTAGCAGATCCAGAATTTAGAAGATAAGCTTTGCATGTGGCTGTTATCATCTGCAATGTCAAAGTAAAATCATGTTTGGTTAACACTAGAGCTTCTATCAACGTTATGCCGCCAGAAACTTTGCAGTTGTGTGGCATTTCTGAGCAAGAAATCAAGCCATCCTGTGCCATGGTGATGGCCTATGACAACTCCAAGAAGTCTGCTCATGGGGTGGTCACTCTAGAAGTTAGACTTGGACCATGTACGGCCACAACAGATTTTCATATTCTAGAATTGGATCCAACTTTTCGGGCTATACTTGGGAGCCCATACTTGGAGGCAATAGGAGCTGTGGCTTCAACAAACCACCAGTGCATAAAGTTTCCTTTTAAAGGACAAGTGGTCAAAGTGACTAGCATGCCTATAAGGGATGAGATGAATGATGTTTTTACATCACCCCTAGGTTTGTCAATACAACCCCAGATCTTAGTGGGAGAATTACCGGAAGTCAGATGCATGACCGCCTCTCTACCAGACACACTAGGATGGCGGATGATGATGAGATTGGGCTATCAGCCTGGAAGAGGTTTAGGCAAGGATCTTCAAGGGATCACTTAGCCAATTGAAACTGTGAAAAGGCCACGCAGGCAGGGGTTGGGATATGAAGAGGGTTCCATCTCAAGAAGGATCTTCTAGCCAGGATATGCTATGGGGCTCCATACATTCTTTATTAAAGGGGAGACCATGATGATGGCTGAAGACAACAAGAGTTCCATGTTGACTGTCAAGAGAAGAAAAGCTCCAGATGAAGAAGAAGAAGACTTGGAAGACTTATGCTTATCTTTGACTCGTCTGTTCTCAAGTGGGGAAGAGCACCAGGAACCACTCAAGGGCAGACCAATCTTGGATCATCTAGTTAAGCATGTTACCTAAGTCAAAACCATTCCACGAGGCCCAAATACAACAATGCCATGTTTGAACCTTGTACCATTGTTTCTAGATCTTTTGGATGGGCTTCAGGGCCCACTTACCCACTTTGGGCCCATGTGCCCTCTTCAACCTTCTACTCTTACTGGGCCAGCTTGCCCATTTGCTTCCCTCATCAACTTCAGAACTGAGGGCTTTTCCCAACATGGGCTCACATGCCCATTTATTTCTATGATCGGGTACACGTACCCATTTACTTTTTTAATCAGTTTTGGACCCATGTGTCCACTTTCTGTTACCATTGGGCCCACGAGCCCCTTTTTCCCCTTTATTCTTAAGTTTTTCTCTCTATTAATTCAGTCATCTTCTAGCAAGCCTCGAGTCACTCAGGCTCATTCTATCTTTTTACTTGAGAATCCAAAAAAAAATTGTCTTCTCTGAAACTCACATTTCCATCGAGGAGGCGTCTCTACTCATCCCAGAGGGTGCTCCCAATCAGGGATCCCTCTTTTCTGAATCATTGATCGATTTACTCGATCCTCCCTCCACTGTAAATACCACCTTTCCAGCTTTATCTTCAGTAGGTCAAGTTAGGTTAGGAAATAGGAAAGTCAGAGGTAAGCGAGTTCTAAATAGGTATCTGCAACAATTGGCACAGAAATGCGTAGAGTGTGCAAGGCTGCCAAACTTTTTAGATAATACCATCCAGCTAGATGAAATCCGATATGAGGATGAGCATAACATAGATCATACTTTGGGAGTATATGAGGTGGTATCAGAGAAGGATCCCGAATCCGAGGATGAAATCAAGGACTTGGCTGATGCATATGCATATGGACTTAGAAGATTTGAAGAACCATCAGCCACAGGGAATGAACCGACCAAGGAACTGAATTTAGGAACCCTGGAAGATCCTAAGACTATCCTCATCAGTGCAAACCTCACTCCCTCATAAGAACAATGTTTGATCAAAGTTTTGGAAGAATATAAGGACACGTTCGCATGGACATATGAAGATATGCCTGGATTAGATAATTCATTGGTTGAACATAGATTAACCTTGAAACCTGGAACTACCCCGGTTAAGCAAAAGCTCAGGAGATTCCACCCTGATATTGCACTCAAAATGAAAGAAGAGGTTGACAAACTACATCAAGCAAAATTTATTCAGGTTGTCCTATATCCACAATGGGTGGCTAACATAGTCTCTGTTATGAAGAAGGATGGACGAATTCGGATTTGTATAGACTTCAAGGACTTGAATCGAGCGTGTCCTAAGGATGATTTTCCTTTACCTCATATCGATGTTTTGGTTGATAACACAGCTGGATTTGAGATGCTTTCATTCATGGATGGCTATTCTGGATACAATCAGATCCGGTTAGCTGAGGAGGACCAAGAGAAGACCTCGTTCACTACACCTTGGGGAACGTATTGCTATGTTGTCATGCCCTTTGGGTTAAAGAATGCTGGTGCTACATATCAGAGGGCTATGATGGCTATCTTTCATGACATGATGCACACCCTTGTAGAGGTGTATGTGGATGATTTGGTTATCAAGTCCAAGAGTCGGGAAGACCATTCTGAAGTGCTAAGGAAAGTTTTGCAACGAGCTAGAGAATACAAGCTAAAAATGAACCCTAAGAAGTGCACATTTGGAGTTTCATTAGGAAAGCTACTTGGGTTCATAGTAAGGAAAAGGGGCATAGAGATCGACCCAAACAAGGCCAAAGCAATTATTGGTATGCCTCCTCCGAAGAATATGAAAGAGCTTCGAGGATTGATTGGGAGGCTACAATTTGTCCACCGGTTTATCTCACAACATTCCCAAAGGTGTAAACCTTTCTATGAGTTAACCAAGGCGGGGGCCGAGTTTAAATGGGATTCGAAGTGCCAGGAGGCATTTGATGGGTTGAAAACATACCTGGCAAGTCCCCCTGTACTTACACCACCAATTCCCGACAAGCCCTTGGTCCTCTACATTTCGGTTCTTGAGAACTCACTTGGGGTAGTCCTTGCACAAGTTGATGAAGAGGGGAAAGAACGAGCTACTTACTACTTGTCTAAGATGTTTGATGCTTGTGAGCTGAAGTACACTATGGTAGAAAAGACCTGTGCTGCTCTTGTTTGGGTGGTTCAGAAACTCAAACATTATTTCCTTGCTCACCAAGTCAAGCTCATTGCTCGTATCAATCCCATTAAGTTTCTGTTAGAGAAGACAATCTTGGCTGATCGGTTAGGGTGATGGCAGAGTTTCTTATCCCAATTTGATATCACTTATGTCCCACAGAAGGCAATTAAGGGCTATGCTATTGCTGAACACCTTGCCCATCATCCCATACCCATCTTTGACCGAGTCCGGTCGGAGTTCCCGGATGACGAACTAATGTCAGTCCGATCTTCCAATCTTTGGACATTATATTTTGACGGGGCTCTGAACTCTCATGGTAGAGGGATAGGTATTGTCCTTCTGTCACCTGAAGGTGTCACCATTCCACAGGCTTTTCAGCTTAACTTTCCAGCAACCAACAACATAGCTGAGTATGAAGCCTTGCTGGCCGGGTTGGAGTCCGCTCATTTCCATGGTGCCACCGAACTGAGGGTGATAGGTGATAGTCAATTGATCCTACGCCAAGTCCTATCCAAATGCCGAACTTCTCATCCAAACCTCAAACCCTACCAGGAGCTCACCACCTGCTACATCAAGCTATTCTTCAAACTCACCTTTGTCCATGTCCCCCTCTCTCAGAATATCCTCGCCGATGCCTTAGCTTCACTAGCTTCATCTTTATCTGTCCCGCTAGGCAGGCAAGTGTAAACCATCCACATCTGTAAGAAGACAATTCCAGCAATTGAGGATGGACATTTTCTAAAGGTTAAGGAGAGGTTCAACAGAAAAGAATACTTAGAACATAAAGAAGAATATCTCCATAATTGAGTTGGAAGAATTAGAAGAAGGTGAGAGACCTTGGTATGACGAGATTGCGAGGTATTGCCAAGATCAGTCATACCCGCCTAGATCAACTACCAAAGAAAAGAAGGCAATCTGAAGAGTATCCCAGAGGTACACAATACTAGGAGGAGTGCTCTATAAGAGAAGCATAAGTGGAATCTTACTCAGGTGTCTTGATGAAGAAGAAGCCGAGTTGGTGCTGAAAGAAGCACATTCTGGAGTTTGTGGTGGTCATGTGAATGCCCAAGCCCTTGCTAAGAAAATCATCAGGCAAGGGTATTATTGGCCAACTCTAGAAGAAGACTGCTCCATCTTTGTCCGACATTGTCATTCATGTCAACTCCATGCCGACAAGATTCACTCTCCCGCATCATCCCTTCATCCAATTCATGCCCCATGGCCTTTCGCCATGTGGGCTTTTGATATTATTGGCCCCTTGAGTGACCTCAACTCAAAAATGCGCTAAAAATCATTCATTCTGACGGCAACAGAGTACTTCACAAAGTGGGCTGAAGCGGAAGCATTCGTGGAGATTAAAGCGTCAACAGTCTGCTCCTTCATAAAGCGCAACATCCTGGCAAGGTTCGGGATCCCCAGCGACATCGTCACCGATAATGGGCCATAATTTATTTCTCAAGATCTGCGTGATCTTTGCAATAGGTATCGCATTTCATTGCATCATTCATCCCCATACAACCCTCAAGGCAATGGTCAAGCAGAAGCCACCAACAAAACCTTAATCAAAATCATCAAGAAATCTTGTAAGTCTAGCAAATTTGTCAACTGGCCTGATAAACTTGTAGATGCTCTATGGGCTTATCGTACTTCTATAAGGACTCCCACTAGACAAACCCTGTATGCTTTGGCATATGGGATGGAAGCAGTGGTCCCTTACGAAGTATTACTTCCATCTCTCCGAGTTTAGCTCGACAGGGATATTCCTGTTGATGAGAGAAGAGAATCTCTCCTTGAACAGCTTGAACTCTTGGATGAAAGAAGGCTAGCCGCCGCCGAGCATTCCCGGACTTATCAGAACAGACTTAAAAGGTTTTATCAAAAGAGGGTGGTCGAGAGAAAATTCGAGATCGGTGAGATGGTAGTCAAACGCATATTCATTAAGCCAGGGGGTCCCCGCTCCAAGTTGCAACCTAACTGGGAAGGGCCTTTTATAATCACTGAAAAGTATCCAGGTAATGCATATGAATTGACTAATGCAGATGGAGAAAAATTGAATCATCCTTGCAATGGAGTTTACCTCAAAAAGTACTTTCCATAAAAATGGAGAAACCACTGGTATAATCTCAAGTCATCGATCCTAGGTTGTTCGTGAGAAGTCAAGGGTAGGTACCATCCTACACACACAACACCTCCCAATCCTAGAATCCAGACAACCCGACACTTGCGAAAGGCAAGGCAGAAATCTAGAAATGGAAGGAGTACCCTTACCCTTTTCTCTTCTACTCGGTCCAAGATAGGGAGAGAAGATTAGAGAGGGGTAGTATCGAAAACACTCGCCACCCTAGTAGGAGGCCGTCTCAGAGGGTACAAAAGGGTGCCAAAAGATGGGCAATGAACCCCTCAGGTTAGAAAAAGAAAAATGATCAACCTGTCTGAATGAGTACCCAGAATGATAGTCAAGGCAAAAGGCACTAAAAGATGGGCAATGTCCCCATGGGTCAAAAAAAACCTGTCCAAATATGTGCCACATAGAAAAGAACAAAAAAAGAAAGAAAAACCCAAAGAGGCCGAACCCCAATGGGTAATTTGAGTGAGAGTAGAGAAATCCCTCTCAACATCTTCAAACCCTATCAAGGACTTCCTCTATACTCTTCCTCCTTAAATCCCTAGGGAAGGGTAAACCGACCAAATCCAGGTGGAATCCAAGTCGATCAAAGGAAGAAGGTTAGAAGGATTCTAGGTAGGGAACTTTATTTTTGCACGTGGCATCTACCACTTGAGTCTTGACAAACTCCAAAGACCGATGAACTGTCTCAAATACCAGTATTTTCTCCATAAAAAAAGTTGCATATTTCAAAATTTCAAAAAAAAATGCATATTTCAAAAACCCAAAAAAATGCATATTTCAATAACCCAAAAAATTGAATATTTCAAAAACCCAAAAAAAATGAATATTTCAAAAATTCAAAAAAATATACATATTTAAAAAATCCAAAAAAATTTAATACTTTTGAAAATCCAAATGATTGTTTTCAAGAAATCCAAAAAAAATTTTTGCTAAGTCATGATCATTGCCTTAGTTGCATCCATGTTTATTTGATTGTCATGCATATTTCCATTTCTGCATTGCATATCCATTTTGCTTTAATTACCTTGTTAAGAAGGCTAAGAAGGCTCTTCCCTCTAACCTAAGTTAAAAGTTGACCATAATAGGCAAAGGGATGAGTCACGGTGAAGATCTAATCCTCTTTCTGTTAAGTGTTTCAGGCATTTCAATGCAGGAGAGGAGAGGATTTACACCACGACAGGTAAGTTCTTAACCCTTACCCCTATTTCATTTAAGTCATTTGTTTTATTCCACCTTGTTAAGAAGGCTCCTCCCTTTGACTCAAAATCAAGGCAAATGATGTATAGGCAAAGGGATGAGTAATGATGAAAAATTAATCATCTTGGTTAAGTGTTTTTCAGGAGCTGAAGAAGCAAAAAGAGAAGGGCGATCAGGTACAATTTTTTTCTGAAAAAAAAATAATAAAATTTGCCTGAGGGCACATGTGCCCTCATCTAGGGGCACATGGCCTGGTGCCCCACCCCAGGGCGCATGGCTAGGTGCCCCCGATAGGGGGCACATGGACAAAAAAATTCGAAAAATTCAGAAAAATCTAAAAAAATCAAAAATTGTCTATAATGTTAAAAATGACTTTTTTTCTAAAGGAACCACCATCAAAAACTTTGTTTTAACCTCTAAATGATGGTTATAATAGTGAAAACTTCAGTTGTTCATTTCAGGATAATATGCTTTATATGACAATTTCGTCTGTTGGGTACTAACCAAAAATGTGCAGGCAACCTTTTAAGTTCTAACAGGTGAATTGGCGAGATCAGTGTTCCCCAAGGAACGTCATGCCAACCTTGCGACGAAAAGAAAGGAAGCACCACCCAGCTGAACATTCTCATGGTGTTGCATTCCGTTAGAAGGCAAGACAAGGATGGACCAGAGATGCTGGTCGATGCACTACGCCTGAAGACTTCACTCAAATCCACATTCTCATCAATCTCACATCACATCATCACCATCATTGCATTTTGCACTTCACATCACCTTTTACCATTTGTCACCTAGTTATGTTAGGTTCATTTATATTATATGCATTAATGTTGAAGACCTTAAGAGTGAAGATGACTGGGCCCGAGATCCCCTTCAACAAAATCTTCGATGGCTTGGTCATTTCTTCACACTCACGGATAAGCCAAAATTGAACATTGGAGGGACGATGGTTCCTAATCAGGTGTCTTGACCTCCATTAGACAATCTATATCTTCAACTATTTTTTACATAATTTTCTATGTTTGCATATCCATCTCTTTTTTATTCTTATCATTACCAATTTTATCTCTTCATGTTTTATTCCTTTCTTTTTGTTCCATCATGTTTTATTCTTTCCTTTCTTTTATCCCACCGTGTCTTTTATTTTATCCCACCGTGTCATGGCAATTGTCATGCCATTGTTTCTTCTTTCCCATCATTCTATGTTAGTCCCACCATTATCTTTCAATCTCACTATGGCTTAAGTTTGTTTTGTCGTTTTCCGAATATCGAGTTTTCTGCTAGAGCGTGATTCATGGTTTTCACGATACCTGAGCAATTTTGTTTTGCTTAAAATGAACCCTTTTAGAATTTGAGATTATTCCACTCAGAATTAAACTAAGTATTTTGGTGAAACTTGCATGAACTTGAGATTCCAAAAATTATGGATTGGTATTCTTTTATTTTAAGATCAGATTCTCTTTTAAACTTTAACCCATCACAGTACAAGAACACCGCAAAGTTCGGGTTGCTGGCTGATGATGAACCTACGAATTCGACGACTCCTCACCACGCTGAGGGTTGGCTACATCCTTTTATCCTTTATCATTTACTTTTTCATATCTCGTGCCAAGGGCATGTCTTTTACCAATCAATTATATGAGGTTTTGATAGAACATGAAAACGATCTAGAATACTCAACGAGATTCATATTGCTGGATCGGGCAGATAATCGTGTCTATATGTACACCTTGATGCCACCTTTTCAGTCCATCACCATTCCATTCCGCTACATTCATCTACGTTCACTTGCATTCCATTACAGTTCACTCTGAATCACTTCGCTTCATTAAATGCCACTCCCTTACAAAGCCGACATCAAGGTGAGGCAAGCTGTAGACACGCCAAATTCGCTTAATTCAGAGCATAAAACTCATGTTTTATAAGGTAACATGTACGATTGAACTTATAATAATGCCGGGTCTTTTAAAGTTGGTTTGGAGCTTCGCCGAACGAAATTGGATGTTTTCCGAAGTTTTCCGCAAAAAGCCGTAATTTCCGAGCGAAAGCCACACATAAATCATGTAAACATGGAAATTGGCTGAATGACCAATACCTAATGATCATGCATTGAAGTTTATGGTCATATTCACACCCCGGACAAGTTTTGTTGCATACTGTGCCTTTCCGGTTTGCCGTCGGAGTCATTTTGACCTGTATCGGATCTTCTGTTCACTGCCCTAAATTCCGTAAAAAATTCTGAAGTTTTGGAGGGTGTGATGGCTGATCCGATGCTATAGGAAGCTTCTTTGGCCTGTTATCTTTCCAACATAACAAACGGCGTCGAATTCCGAGTTCGGGAGTGTTCGCAATGGCTTCCGGAAGAAGGACGCGCAAAAGCAGTCCCATGCGCCCGGGTTCCTGGTCACATGCGCCCGGGACCCAGGGCACGTGCCCATGCGCCCTACCAGTGAGGCACGTGACCTTGTGCCCTCACTTGAGGGCACATGCGCCCTACCCTGGAGGCACGAGGGACCCAGTTTTTCACCGGGACTCTACCACTGAACCAATCGACCGGATCAGGTTGAAATGTTCGGGAATAGTGCCATGCACCCTCACTGGGGGGCGCATGCGCCCCTCAGTGGGGCGCATGCGCCCTGCACCAGGGCACAGGCGCCCAGGGGTGGGGCGCAAGGACCCTATTTTTTAGCCCGGATGAGGTCGTCTGTTCGTTCTCCTATAAATTAACTCTGATTCTGGTCATTTCAAAGGCATGAGCACGACCCCCCGGGCATCTCAAGACGTCGAACCTATCTCCTACATTTATTTTGTGATTTTTAGAGAGAGAATTTCGAGTTTTTTGAGAGAGAAAAGTCGGTTCAAGAGAAAGGAAGGCTGTACTACAGGTGATCTGCCAAGTCTCTCTTCCTCGGCCTCTACAGAAGTGTGTAGACATCTTCTGCCTGAGCTCTCTTCATCAAAGTTCTTCCTCTCCAAGTCTTCTTCAGTTTTCAATCAACGGCACTCGATTCCAAGGTCGGGGATGGTCGTGACGAGCGCAGAAGCAAAGTCGCGCCTGGCAGATCCTGGACTACTGCTCGTCTTTTTCGACAACCCAGATTTGGCTATATCTTTCTCTATTCAACTCAGAATCTTTCAGTTATTTTTCCTATCTCTTTGTTTAGTGATTCTACATCCTCCTATCATTGTTTTACATTTTTTTGCATTACTTTTACTCTATTATTCCTAAAATAATAAAAAGGGGTTAGAGATAACCCGAATCCGGTCAGTTTCTAGTCAATTGTGTGTTTTATGTTATTCTCTTTACATATACACCACCTTGTTTAGTCTAATAGTCTCTTTAACTTGTTTGTTTGTCTAGTTGCACAGAATATTAAGCACCCACACGTTGAGGACTCTTCTTCATCGGCCGGCCGAAGAAGAAGAAGCTTTAACCCACAATCTTCACGCTAAGGTACACACGGTCATTTTAATTCTATAAATCGGAACCCATGGTTCCTGGAGAGCACATGTCTTAATTTCTTTCTTCTTACCCTCTTCCCACATGACCCAAACCGTCTCTTTGGTGATCGAGTGACGCCAAGGGATGAAAGTTCGGGGATCAATGTGAGTGTGGGACCGAGGTGAGAGTTGCTTTCCGAGTTTTCTTCCTTTCTTTCTCATCCCCTCTTGAGGTGACGATCTGGGTTCACGGACTTCCCTGAAAAGGAGAGGACCCCGTCAAATTTTTAGAGTCGACAGGCTCCTCAACATACCAACCAACCCTACCATCACCATCATCACCACTTCCCCCAACCATGCTGGCGCCGGTACTTCATAGTGGGAGGATGTTCCAAAGGGTATTCCCCCAGGCTGGGATGCAACCACAGGAGCAAGTAGAAGAGGAGATAGTGGAAGAACCGTTGCCTGGCATGGCATATGACTTATTGAAGCATCTGGACAAAATGCCGGCACGGATTTCAATCCTAGAGCTAATTAAAATGTCAAAGAACCATCAGGACATTCTACAATAGTACTTGCGGTGGGTCATGGTCAATGAGGACCTCCCGCCCGAGAAGATCATTACCGTCCTGACCCCGAGGAGTGAACATCCGGCACTTACATTCACGAAGGGGGAGTTGGCACGGCCAGAGATCAGAAAGTATGCCTTGCGTGTCGCAGTAGTCATCTGAGGCATGGAGATTAAATCTTGCTTGATTGACACCGGAGCGTCGATAAATGTCATGCCGCCAGAAACATTGCAACTTTGCGGCATCCCCGATGAAGAAATTGAGCCTTCTGCCGTCACGGTGACAGCCTATGACAACTCTCGGAAGCCGGCACGAGGGGTGGTTACGTTGGAAGTAGGGCTCGGACCGTGTGCTGTCACCGCCGAGTTTCATGTTCTAGAACTGGACCCTACATTCAAAGCTATTTTGGGATACCCGTACCTTGAGGCAATAGGAGCTGTTGCCTCCACTAATCATCAATGTCTGAAGTTCCCATACAAGGGCCAGGTGATTAAAGTAACCAACATTCCCATTCTAAATGACATGGATGACCCCTCTTCTGCACTGCCAATATCAAAAATTTTCCAGCCGTTGGTTTCAACTACAGAGCTACCTGAGGTCATGGTGTTGACGACGCCTCCAGAAACAGTTGCATGGCGGATGATGAAAGGGATGGGCTATCAGCCAGGAAAGGGGTTGGGAAAGGAGCTGCAGGGGGTTGTGCACCCCATTAAAGCTGAACAAAGACCAAAGAGACACGGGCTTGGCTATGAGCCCAGTTTCACTCTGCGGATGGTCTACCGGCCAAAAAATGCCATGGGACTCCAAAAATTCTTTATCAAAGGGGAAACCATGATGATGGCCGGGGACAAAGAAGAAGAACCAATCAAGAGAAGGAAGGCACCAGAGCAAGAGGAGGAAGTGGACAACCTGAGTTCATCTTTGACTCGGTTGTTCATAGAGGAGAAAGAACCAATCGAGGGCAAGTCCATCTTAAAACAACTTGTCCACTTGAACCCACCTCCAAACAACATCCCGCGTGAGCCGTATCCTGTGGTGACGTATTTCAAAACCCTCACTCTATCCTTCTTAGATTCACTCGATGGGCTGTCTAGCCCGATTCCTACTTCTGGGCCAAAATGGCCACCTGAACTGATCATTGGGCCTGAGAGCCCATTCAAATCTTCTTACTCCACTGGGCTTCTATGCCCATTCCAATCCAAAAAACCTTGGGCCCATGTGTCCACCAATTGGGCCCGCGTGCCCTTTAGATTCCTTTTCTTACTTTGGGCCCACGTGCCCACCATTCGGGCCCACGTGCCCCTTAGATCTTTTCACTAGCTTTGGGCCTATGTGCCCATTTCTTGTCATCATCGAGCCCGCGAGCCCATTTTTATTCCATTTGCTTAAGCTTTCTATTTCTGCTCGAGCCCCATCGGCTCATTCTCTTTTTGTTATTGAAAATACCCAAAAAAAAACGTCTTTTCGCAAACTCAGTTTTCCGTTAAGGAGACGTCTCTGCTTGTCTCGGAGGGTGCTCCCAACCTGGGACCCCTCTTTTCCAACTCACTGATCGATCTGCTCGATCCTTCAACTACTGTAGGTACCACCTTTTTAATTATGTCTTCTTTAGGAGTAGTTAGTATAGGAAAGAAGAAAATTTGAGGTAAACGTGTGCCAGAGAGATATCTCCAGCAAATAGCTCAAAAATGCAAGGAATGTGCAAGGCTGCCAAGGTTTTTGAAAAATGCTATCCAGCTTGATGAAATCCAATATGAGGATGAATTCAATGTAGATCATACATTGGGAGTTTACGAGGTTTTATCAGAAAAGGATCCTGATTTCAAGGTTGGAATTGAGGACTTGGCTGATGCGTATGCATCTAGACTTAAAAGGTTTGAAGAACCATTAGCCACGGTGGATGAACCGACAAAAGAACTGAATCTTGGAACACCGGAAGATCCCAAGACAGTCCTCCTAAGTGCAAACCTTACTCCCACTGAGGAACAGAGTTTAATTGAAATTTTGGAAGAATATAAGGACACATTCTCATGGACATACGAGGACATGCCGGGGTTAGACAACTCTTTAGTTGAACATCGTCTAACTTTGAAACGTGGAGCTACACCGGTCAAACAAAAATTAAGGAGATTCCACCCTGATGTTGCACTTAGGATGAAAGAAGAGGTCGACAAGTTACACCAAGCAAAATTTATTAAGGTTGTCCTTTATCCGCAATGGGTGGCAAACATAGTCCCTGTAATGAAGAAAGATGGTCAAGTTCGGATCTGTATAGACTTCAGGGACTTAAACCGAGCGTGTCCTAAAGATGACTTTCCTCTACCTCATATTGATGTACTGGTTGATCACACTGCTGGATTCGAGATGTTGTCATTCATGGATGGCTATTCTGGATATAACCTAATCCGATTGGCCGAAGCGGACCAGGAGAAGACCTCGTTCACTACACCTTGGGAAACCTACTGCTATGTCGTCATGCCCATTGGACTGAAGAATGCTAGTGCTACCTATCAGAGGGCAATGATGGCTATCTTCCATGACATGATGCATACCCTTGTAGAGGTGTACGTGGACGACCTGGTCGTTAAGTCCAAAAGCCGAGAAAATCACTCGGAAGTGTTAAGAAAGGTCTTGCAAAGGGCTAGGGAATATAAATTGAAAATGAACCCAAAGAAATGCACGTTTGGAGTATCCTTAGGAAAATTATTAGGGTTCATAGTAAGTAAAAGAGGCATAGAGATCGACCCAAACAAGGCCAAAGCAATCATGGGTATGCCTCCTCCAAGAAATATGAAAGAACTTCGAGGATTAATCGGGAGGCTACAGTTTGTCCTCCGGTTCATCTCACAACACTCCCAAAGGTGTAAACCTTTATATGAGTTGACCAAGGCGGGGGCCGAGTTCAAATGGGATTCGAAGTG
Organism: Cryptocoryne crispatula var. balansae; assembly: GCA_036172225.1. Lineage (NCBI taxonomy): Eukaryota > Viridiplantae > Streptophyta > Magnoliopsida > Alismatales > Araceae > Cryptocoryne > Cryptocoryne crispatula. The sequence continues at coordinate 21,049,474 of CM069927.1, read as the reverse complement.
CAAGGATGCATTCGATGGATTGAAAAGATACCTGGCTAGTCCCCCTGTGCTTAGACCACCAGTCCCTAGCAAGCCCTTAGTTTTGTATATCTCGGTTTTGGAGAATTCTCTTGGGGCAGTCCTTGCACAAGTGGATGAAGAAGGGAAAGAGAGGGCAACTTACTACTTGTCAAAGATTTTTTATCCATGTGAGTAGAAGTATACTGTAGTGGAGAAGACCTGTGCTGCACTAGTTTGGGTGGTTCAGAAGCTTAGACACTATTTCCTAGCTCATGAGGTCAACCTTATTTCCCGCATCAATCCCATCAAATTCCTTTTAGAGAAAACTGTTCTGGATGATCGGTTAGGTCATTGGCAGAGCTTCCTTTCCCAGTTTGATATCACCTATGTCCCCCAGAAGGCAATTAAGGGCTATGCCATTGTCGAACATCTAGCCCATCATCCTATACCCCTCTTTGACCCGGTCCAATCGGAGCTCCCGGATGACGAAATAATGTTGATCCGATCTTCCCACCTTTGGACATTATATTTTGACGGGGCCCTGAATTCACACGGTAAGGGAATAGGAATCGTCCTTCTATCACCCGAGGGTGTCACCATTCCACAGGCATTTCAGCTTGACTTCCCAGCAACCAACAATATAGCTAAATACAAAGCCTTGCTGGCCGGGCTGGAGGCCGCTCATTTCTATGGTGCCACAGAATTAAGGGTGATAGGTGATAGCTAACTAATCCTTCGCCAAGTCCTAGCCAAATACTGAACTTCTCATCCAAACCTCAAACCTTACCAAGAACTCACCTCTTGCTACATCAAACTCTTTTCCAAACTCACTTTTGTCCATGTTCCTCGAGCTCAGAATATCCTTGCTGATGCCCTTGCCTCCTTAGCTTCATCTCTATCAGTCCCGCTAGGTAGACAGGTGAGGACTATCCATGTCCGTAGAAGGTCGATGCAGGCGATTAAGGATGGTCGATTTCTGAAGGTCAAGGAGAGATTTGGTAGAAAGGAATACTTAGAGCAGAAAGAGGAGATTTCTCTGGTCGAGTTGGAAGAGTTAGACGAAGGTGAGAAGCCTTGGTTTGATGAGATCGCAAGGTATTGTCAAGATCAGTCGTATCCACCTGGATCAATTGCAAAAGAAAAGAAGGCCATTAGGAGAGTATCCCAGAGGTATACCATCCTAGGAGGGGTGATCTACAAGAGGAGCTTGAGTGGGATCTTGCTTAGATGCATTGATGAAGAAGAGGCCGAATTGGTGCTTAAGGAAGCACATTCCGAGGTCTGTGGCCATGTCAATGCTCAAGCTCTTGCCAAGAAAATCATCAGGCAGGGGTATTATTTGCCAACCCTATAAGAGGATTGCTCCATCTTTGTCCGGCACTGTCATTCTTGCCAACTCCATGCCAACAAGATCCATTCTCCCGCATCTTCCCTTCATCCGATACATACCCCATGGCCCTTTGCCATGTGGGCTTTCGATATCATTGGCCATCTAAGTGATCTTAACTCTGAAATCCGTTCCAAATCATTCATCCTGACGGCAACAGAGTACTTCAACAAGTGGGCATAAGCGGAAGCGTTCGTGGAGATCAAGGCATCAACAATGTACTCCTTCATCAAACGTAACATCATCGCCAGGTTCGGGATACCCAGCGACATCATCACCGACAACGGACCGCAATTTCTCTCTCAAGATCTGCGTGATCTTTGCAACTCGTACCGCATTGCATTGCATCATTCATCTCCTTATTACCCGCAAGGCAATAGTCAAGCAGAAGCCACCAACAAAACAAAATCATCAAGAAAACCTGTAAGTCTAGCAAGTTCGCAGACTGGCCAGATAAGCTTGTAGATGCCCTATGGGCTTATCGTACTTCTGTATGGACCTCCACTGGTCAAACCCCGTATGCTCTTGTATATGGGATGGAAGCGGTGGTCCCGTACGAAGTACTCCTTCCATCACTTCGAGTTCAACTTGATAGGGACATCCCTGTCGATGAGAGGTGAGAATCTCTCCTTGCACAACTTGAACTCCTAGATGAAAGAAGGTTGGCCACCTCTGAGCATGCCCGGACTTATCAGAACCGATTGAGAAGGTTTTATCAAAAGAGGGTGGTAGAGAGAAAGTTCGAAATCGGTGAGATGGTAGTCAAACGTATATTCGTTAAGCCAGGTGGTACCCGCTCCAAGTTCAAACCTAACTGGGAATGGCCTTTTGTTATAACTGAAAAATATCCAGGTAATGCATATGAGCTAACTAATGCCGATGGAGAAAAATTGAACCATCCATGGAACGGCGTCTACCTCAAAAAATATTTTCCTTAGAAAATAAATAGAAAATTTTTTGTATGATATTAAGTCATCGATCCAAGGGTGTTAGCTAGAAGTCAAGGGCATCACCTTGCACACACAACACCTCCCGATCCCAGAATCTAGATAGCCTAACACTCGAGAGAGGCAAGGCAGAACCCTGAAGGCAGAAAGGAAACCTTACCCTATTCTCTTCTATTCGGTCCGAAATAGGTGAAGGGGACAAGAGGAGGATAGTATCGAAAATGCCCACCGCCTTAGTAGGAGGCCATCTCATAGGATTCAAAGGGGTGCCAAAAGATGGGCAATGAACCCCACAGGTTTAAACAAATATGGGCCTGTCTGAATGAGTACCCGGAAGAATAGAAAATGAAGAAAAGGCACCAAAAGATGGGAAATGACCCCACAGGTCAAAGACTTGTCTAAGTGAGTGCCACATGTAGAAATAACCCGAAGAGGCCGAATCCCAATGGGCAATTTGGGCATGAGTAGAGAAACCCTCCTCGACATCCCCAAATCCTATCAACGACTTCCTCTATTATTCTTCTATCTTAAAACCCTAGGGTAGGGTGAACTATCCAAACTCAGGGGGAATTCAAACCGATCAAGAGAAGTGGGAAAGAAAGATTTTGGGTAGGGAACCTTATTCACACGTGGTGCTTATTGCTTGAATCTTGATCAACACTCAAAGATCAATGAATTGTTTCAATACCGGCACATTCTCCACAAAAATCCAAAAAAATTGAATATTTTCAAAAATCCAAAAAAAATCAAATATTTTCAAAATTTCAAAAAAATTGAATATTTTCAAAAATCTAAAAAAAGTTGAATATATTCAAAAATAAAAAATTTAATACTTTCCAAAAATCTAAAAAAATGCATCATCTAACTTGGCATAACCTTGATTTTTGCCTTTGCTAGCATTCATGTTTATCTTTATGTCTTGCATGTTTCATTTCCGCATTGCATATTCCTCTTCATTATCACCCCGTTAAGAAGGCTCCTCCCTTTGACCTAAGTCAAAGTTGGCCATAATAGGCAAAGGGATTAGTCGTTGTGAAGATTTAATCCTCTTTTATCAAGTGTTTTCAAGGACTTTAAAATAAGAGGAGAAGGTTCTCTCAACGATAGGTAAGTTCTCTTAACCATTTCATTTCGGTCATTTAGGTTATTACACCTTGTTAAGAAGGCTCCTCTCTTTGACCAAAGTCAAGGCAGACAGCAATAGGCAAAGAGATGAGCCATGGTGAAGATTTAATCCCCTTTTATCAAGTGTTTCAGGATGCTAAGATCAAGAAGGGTGTGACTCTCACCATAGCAGGTAAGCTTTCTTAACCCTTATCTTATTCATTTTCAGTCATTTTGTTCATATTACCTTGTTAATAAGGCTACCCCCCTTGACATGTAAGCAAGGCAAGATGACAATAGGCAAGGGGGTAAGCCATAGAGCAGATTTAACCCCTCTATTAAGTATTTCAGGAAAGAAACACAAGTCAATGAGGAGGAAATCTTGCCAATAGGAATTACTCACAGAAGCGGAAGAATTGACATGGGAAACCCCCATAACTTGCCAACTAGCATATATGTCGTTAGTCATGTATTATTATCTTATGCATTATTTGTTGAAGACCATGAGTACGGAGAAGACTTGACCTGAGATCCCCTTCATCAAAATCTACGATGGTCGGGTCATCTCTGATGCTCACGGATAAGCCAAAGTTGTGCTATGAGGGACGATGGTTCCCGAATGGGTATCTTGACCTCATAGACAATTTATATCTTTAACTATTTGTTATACAAGTTTTGTTTTGTTTTCTTGAGCCTAACATGCATCATGTAGCATTAGTTGCATTACATTTTGTTTTGTCTTTGTATTCATCATTTCATAATCTTCACCTTCTCACCATAATCTTTAAAACTTTCATCCTAATCATTCTGAATCCCACCGTGTTCTCTAATCCCACCATGTTTTCTAGTTCCACCAACCTCTCTAATATCCCACCGTGTCTGTTAATCCCATCGTGTTCGGTAATCACCTTATGCCTTCAAATCCTCCATCACCACTGTGGCCATTGCAACACTTCTTTGCTATTCATCCCACAGTGGCAGTCACTTCATCCCGCCGAGGGCTTCCTATTTGATCAGAACTTGCACCGTCACTATCTTCAAAGTCTATGCTTAAACATTTGCCTTTCGGAATCTAAGATGATTCCATTCCGAATCAAATCTTGTCTCTTGGAAGACTTAAATGAATCTAAGAGCCTGAATATGCTCGATTGGTATTCTTTTACTTTTTCAAACAAATCTCTTTTTAAATTTTAGCCCATCACAATACAGGAACACCGCAAAGATCAGGTTACCGGCTGATGATGAACCTACGAGCCCATGTTTCGGGGACTCCCCACCGCGTTGGGGGTTGGCTATTCTTCTCTCGTGCCAATGGCACATCTTTTACCAATCGAACATAGGAAGACTTGATGAAACATGGCGGTTAACCAGGAGACTTGAGGAGATTCGTCTTGCTGAATCTGGTCATTAAGCGTGTCTATATCTACACCTTGATGCCACCTTTTCAGTTCATCGCCATTTTGCTCCACTACATTCCACTACGATCCATCTCGCTTCACTACACTTTCTCTACATTTCACTACGCTCCGCTACATGCCATTCCTTTGCAAAGCCGACATCAAGGCGAGGCAAGCTGTAGACACGCCAAATTGGCTTGATACGAAGCCCCAGTCTCTTATTCCATAGGCGATATCTTTTATTTGACCGTTATCTGATCCTGATTACCTTGTGGAGATGAGCTAAGGACATGGGTGGAGCCCCTCGCAAGTTGAGAATGGACCAATGATTTCCGGAATATTGCCGTAACCTTCAAGCGAGAGCCACGCGTGAACTGCAAAAACACGAAGCCTGCTCGATGAACGACCTTGAATGGTCCATAATTGAAGGTCTCGAGAGTCCAGCATGTGTTCCGTAACATTCAGGGTTTCCGAAAAGTCATTTCGGTAGGCGTCGGTCAATGACGACTTTCGTTATGGCTTTTTCGATCTGTACTGACACGGCTATCCCGGACCACGTGTTAGGCCTTTTCAGTCATCACCGGGTCTTTTCAGGTCATCCGGGTCGATTCTAGCCGAATATTTTCATCAACCGGGGCCATACGTCCGGTTCGGTCAATTTTAGGGTTTCGCGGCTTTTTCGAGTTTCGGTTCACGTTTACCTGGGTAATCTCAGATTTTTCGTTGACTTCGGGTTTTGCGATCATACCAGACTTGTTCGGTCTTCATTTTAAGTCATCCTGAGTTGACCCGAGATTTCTCGATCAGAACCGTGCTCTTTTGGGATCTTCGCCACGGGTTTTGGCTTTCCGCGAGGGGGTAAACCGGTAGAAAGCCCCATGCAAACATCTCGGGAGTCATGTCGGCTGGTTTTACGACTTGAGAAGGTGCGGTTGAAGGTCCTCTTTCCAATGCAACAAACGGGAGCTGAATCGGACATCCCGTTTGCAAGATACGGCTCGAGGAACACGCACGTAGGAGAGAGAGTGTAATGCGCCCCCACTCCACTTGAAAGGAGAGGGCACGCCCTGCGCGCCCTCAACCCGGCGGCGCGCCCTGCGCACCCTCAAACCGGGGGCACGTCCTGCGCGCCCCCGGTTCCTTTGAAATGCGGGGGCGCGGTCAGTTTCTTTAAATCACAAATTACCTCGATTAGCACCTTCTAAACCGGATTTTTGGAAGGTTTCCGTGGAGGATTTTCGATTATTTGTACCGCGCCCCCAGTTCGGGGGCGCGTTACGTATGTCAAGTCGATTTTTAGCAATTTCCGGAAGATTCCGTCGATTTTTAGCAGTGAGATGCGTAACGCGCCCCCGCTCCCTTTGAAACAGGGGGGCGCGCAGACTGCGCCCCTGAATTGGGGGCACGCCCTGCGTGCCCTTGGTTTGAGGGTGCGCCCTGCGCGCCCTTGTCCCCTTTGAAAAGCGGGGGCGCGGTCGGTCCAGTTTCCAAATTTTGCGCCGGCTTCCTTCCCCAATAAATTGAGGGCCATTCTCAACAAACCAAGGTTAATACCCAGTGCCTAGCTCGTCCAGAGGTCGTCCAAGCTCTTCTCCAAAGCCTTCCCGACGTCCAAAGGCGATCCGACATTGAGAGATCGATCCCGAAGTGAAGGAGAAGGCTCGATCTGGGCGTTCTGCATCAACCATCTTCATCGACTTTTGAAGAAAATCCGGGGCTTATTATGCAAAAGTCTTCAAAATATAAGATGTTCCTCTCTTCGTCCTATTTCATCTCAAACTGACGGAACTCAATTCTGATTTTCCGTTTGTTCATGGCAGTTGCTGTACTGAGGGCGCACATCCAGGTTCTGTTTTCCATATCCTCCCACTTTCATAATTTCTAGAGACTTCCACAGGAATATTTCGGAGAAATCATAAACATAGGAACTCTTCCACTATGAGTCCTATGTCTACTCCAACAAACGTCACTCGATTCTGACATTGTGTTCGTCCATAGGATCTTCTGCACCAAAGTCGCGCCAGAAAGGTGCAAAGCAACCCGAACCGGTCTTCTTCAACAAAATCGGCTTCAACTCTAGCCGATCCATTCCATAAGCTTTCTCAAATCATTTAAATCTGTTTATTTACTATTTTAAAGCATCTTTTAGTTCATTTACATCATTTATTAAATAATCAAAAATAAAAAAAATAAGGGGTTAAGGCTCACCCCGAAGCTGGTGAGTCCAAATTCCAATTGCTTCTTTCTCATATTCTCTCTACAGTTACTACACTTCCCATAGTTCTAATCGGCTTCTTCACTTGGTTTATTGTTCTAGTTGCACAGGTTGATCAAGCTACCATCGGTTGGAGACTCTTCTTCATCGGCCGGCCGAAGAAGAAGAAGGTTGAACCCATATCCCGATCTCCCACGTTAACGTACACGGTCAAATCAACTCATCTCTTGTTTTTATTCTATAAAGCGAAGCCCGCGGCTCCTGGCGACAACATCTTTCATGTTTTAATTTCATCTCCTCCTCACTCTCCTCCCACATGACCCAAACCATCTCCGGTGCTCGAGCGACGCCATGAGATGAAAGTTCGGGGATCAATGTGAGTGTGGGACCGAGGTGAGGAGTCTTTACCGCTTTTCGAGTGTTTTCTGATTCACTCCCTTTTCCCCTATTCCATCTTTCACCTTCTCTTGAGGTTCCGATCCGGAACCCATTTCTGGAGTCGACAAAGATGCCCTAAGAAGAAAAGGAAGAAGCGGCACAAGTCTATATCTACCTCCAAGGAGCCAGGTAACCCGGTAAACACCGCCGCGGCCTAGCCGACCATGCGGCAGAAGAAGCTATCCTGGCTCTCGCCACGGACACGCTCATCATCTACCAGGCCTACCATCTCACCAGCCTCTAGTCTGGCGATGGTGCGTAGGCCATCCTTCGGGTCGAACTCAGGCTCAAATGCGAAAAGGGCCCAGAACTCCCGTGAATAATCAAAAGAAGTGGCACACACCACTGGCCTACCGTCAACACAGAGACCAGTGATGTGTGAAACATCCTCTAGGGAAGGCACCATGTGCTCCCAGGGGAATAGAAAGAGTCCAGGTCCCAAGACTCGCGGAGGACCTGCACCAGTGGTAGGTCCTCCCAAAATGGAGTCACCCGGAGGATGGGCCCAAACCCCATCTCCTCCAACCGAACCTGCTGGAAGTCCGGTAGGCCAAGGTAGGCGGCGTGCACCAAGTCCCATGAGATCGAGATTTTATCCGTGCCTGCAAGAGATTCATTTCATTAGTTCACTCAATTTTATTGTCAAAATGCAAAGGAACTAATCATTAAGTGCAGAAAAAAAAAACGTACCTCACGGACTGCCGAGAGCTCAAGCTCCCTGGAATCAGAGTCATGGTGGCGAATGCGTCTTGGCATCTACACAAAAAAATAAGTTGACATCAAATATTTTTGTATAAATTTTTTATTTTTATTTTATTTAAAAAAATTGTTGAACGCGCCCTCTCCCTCTTTGGAGAGGGAGGTTGCGCTCCGCACGCCCTCTATCTGGGGGGACGCTGGGCGCACCCTCAGAATAGGAGCGCACTCAGCATGCCCCTTCCCCATGTGGAGAGAGAGGGCGTGCTGACTGCACCCTAACCGTGCCCCCAAACCAGGGGCACGGTCTGCGCAACCCCGGGTTGAGGGCGACTGCCCAACCCTCAACAGCCCAATTCTTATTTTTGCGATAACTTGTTCAAATGAACTCAGAATCACGTGAAACTTGAACCAAATCGAAGAGCATAATCTGATTTACATTTCTTGTAACAGGGGCACTGACCTTTGAAGACTTCCTGAACCCCAAAATTGAGTTGGAGCTTTGGAGCTTCTAAGCGAGGAGAGATAGTGTGCAGGTTGAAATGAAAGATTCTTACCTTCAAGGGGTATTTATAGAGCATAAAAATGTAAAAATGGAATAAATTTAAAAATATCACCTAAGGTTCACAAAATCGAGCTGATCACAACACCACTAAAAGAATCTCGATCTGATGCACGGTTTGCTCAAAATAATTTTGTAAAGAAAATTTCTTTTTAAATTCTCACTAAAAATCCATCCTTTCACATAACTTTTAATGTCTCGGGTCCTAAATTAGCTAGGTATTTTCATGTTTTTTATCATCACTAGCTAGCATTTTTTAGGTGTCAGGAGGAAATTCTATGCATTTCTTAGTCAGAAATGGCTAAAAATATATTTTTCATGGCCGAAATTGATAAAAATGGTGAAAAATTCAGAAGGTGCCATGCTATTCAGAAAATCGAGCCGATCAAGGAGCCACCAAAATAAAATTCATTGGACTCACTGTTTGCTTTGAAAAATTACCTAAAGAAAAAAGGCATTCTAAAACCTGTCAAAAATATCTTGTTTCATATTAAAAAACATCCAAGGTGTTGAAAAATAACAAGGCATATTCATCATAATTGTCAACATCTGTCTTGTAATTTTATGAAACAAGGTAAATTTCTTTTGAATTTTCACTCAAACCTGCTATAAAAAATTCATTGTTTATTCAAAATAATAGCAATATGTCTGACAAGGTAAAACAGGAAAAGAAGACTCTCAGGCAACTAAAAGCTTCAACGTGGAGATGTAGCGGCGCTTCCGGTTGGGGTCCTCCTCAATCAGGAGGCTTGGGCGGCACACCTGACTCATCTCCCACAAGGCAATAGCTGAGATCGTCTCCTCTTCATCATCCGCAAAGCCAAACTACCTGCCCTTGATAGGTGGCAAGTGGGATAGCTTGGGCAGCTCGTACCGAGGCAAGCCGATCTGAGAGTGGCAATGGTGAGCGATGTACAACATGAAGGTCGAACTGGTAACCAGGCAGAGATCAACACCAGGAATAAAGCACACATAGAAGTCCTTTTGCAATAGGGCAGCAAAAGAGTGCAAGAAGCCAGAATGGTTCATCGAGGCAAAGTGAGAATGCCACTCTAGCCTCTTCTTCACCAATGCACACCTGTTGGCGACTCTCTTGCCGAAGCCGAGTGCAACAGCATATGGGAACAAGGGGTTGTGGTGGAAGAGCTGCGACCTGGTGGCCACCTCACCGGCTGGATCAAACATGAAGTGGAGGTCAGCCCAGCAAGCCAGTAGAAGTGCACTGTCGAAGGGAGGACGGCCCACGCAAGCTGTGAACAGTCCATAGTACAAGAAGCCCAGAACTGAAGGCCCCAACCGTGCACCGCTCCAGATGTCGCTGATGCACGAGAGTTGATCAGCCTCTAGAAAACCATCCTCCACAGGGAACAAGAACATGGAGGCAAGGCAAGCCACAAAACCCTTTGCACCGCGCAGAATCCGATCCTCGTCTAGACCAGGAGCCGTCAGAAGAGAAATTGTCTAGGCCGCCAACTTGGGAACACTGATTCGCTTACCGGCTAACAAAGAGCTGATTTATCGATCCTTGATGAAATCCTGTAGGAACTCCAGGCAAGAGAGGGGTCCAAAAGGGATGAACATACCTTCAGTCTCTCCCTTCTTAGTTCGAGAAAGGCCAAGAAGGAGCTCCGCCTCTTCAAGAAGAACCATACACTCGAAGCTGCTGAACACGAATGTGTGAGTGTCGAGCTGCCACAACTCAACAAGAGCTCCCATCAAACCGAAGTCGAGGGAGTAGCCTGAGTATTACTTGGCATGGATCAAGAGCCTGGTCAAGCCCCAATCCCGAAGAGTAACTCTGTCCGACAAACCAAGGATGTCGAGCAAGCCAGTAAGCTAAGGAGGAGAGCAATACCGGCGTGGTCTTGGAAAGTTTGGGTAATCCTACACCCAAACAAGAGGTAAGAGAGAATTTCTTCAGAAAAAAGAAGAAGAAAAGTGGTTGAAAGCTAAAATTGGCAGCAAACTATCAGCATCAATTTTTTTCACTTAGCTTGTTTGATACAAATTTTAGCAATGCCAAAGCCGGTGCAGAAAATCTGACCTAGATTCAGAAAATTAAAGAATAGATGATGTAAACAGGCTCTAGAAATGCCTTGGCATGGCTTTACATATTACAAATGGCTAATATAATGTGCTTATTGCATAGCCCCGGTTGAGAGCTTCACAACGGTGCCAAAAACATGGAAAACGGACACCGGAAGGTCAAAATGACTATTTTGCCCCCGACACTTTGGGACAAGTTGGGACTCTAACATGGAATTCCAACTTTAACAAATTTTCAATGTTGGATGTATCCAGGCAATGCTCAAAACGGATCAAAAATCCGACCACCGGTTGAAGAGATATGCAAGAAAGATCAAATCTGGCCAAAGTTCGTGTTAAATGACACCAGGGGCATAATGGTCCGATCAGCTCTCGGATCGACCCATGGGCTGGAAATTTCAATTTATTGGCCTGAAACATATATCTCATGAATATTTATGCATGAAAAATAAAATTTGTCCAATTGGATAAATTAATTGCACTTAATTACAATTTCTAGATTATCGACGGCCGAGATCGCACAAATCGGAGAAACTGGCTAAATCAGGAGAGCCGATGCAATTCAAGCGATCTCAACCACACATCTTGATGGATCATAAGATCAATGGCCATCAGGGCATGTTCTTATTTTTTTAGAGTCAAATTGAGATTTATTTAATTGGTTTTGGCCGGAATTAATTCTAACCATTGGATCGGGAGCACTTTGATCAAACCAGGGTTAAACCTGACCCAAGATGGGCTAGCCCAACCTGTCTTGGCTGAACCTACCATCCTCCCTCATCTTATGGGTATGCAAACAGCCCTATAAAGTAGGGGAGGGTGCGCAAGGCTTTCCCAACTCTCTCCATCCCTCCTTGGTTTATCATTATCTCATCGTCAACCACCTCAATCTCCCATGGCTTATCCTTATCATCCTCAACCACTACCTTGATTTATCCTCATCCCAACTAATCCTACAACAACCCTAGGCCTATCCCCATCTGATGGCTGGCTGAACCACCTCTCCCCATTCTCTTTGTCGCCCAATCTCCTACAATGTTGGGAGCTGGCCGAACATGCTTGCATTCCCTCTATCCCTTGATGGGTGCGCACCCTCCAGCTCAAAAACCACCTTTGGTTTATCCTTATCACTCTCAACCTCTCCCATGGCTTATCCTTATCCACCCTCAACAGCCCATGGCTTTTCCCCTTCTGCAGATGGCGCCCCTCAGCCCCTATAAAAGCCCCCTCAGCTAGCCATGTTCAGGACAAGCTGATGACCCTGCGGAAGCCCTGCCTCTCCTTCCCCTCACCATCTCTGGTCGAACCAGGCCTTCCTCATCTTGCTTGCACGTCTTCAGCATCAAGTCAGCAAGCTCTCCTAGCCATTTTTGGTGTGCCAAGTGAAGAAGAAGAAGAAGAAAAAGGCTTCCTCCAGTAGATGCACCAGCAGCAGGTGCAACCAGCCCACCTGGTTGGTGCCCCAACTCCAGCAAGAGCAGCAAGCTTGTTCATCATTGGTGAGGCCTTCAACATCACCAGGACCTTCATCTTCCTCCTACAGCACCATCTGCACAAGGAGAAGAAGAAAGAAGAAGGAGAATAAGGGCATACAGTCCTTCCATCTTCAGCACCACCTGCAGCACAGGAGAAAAAGAGAAATGAAACAAGGTGAGTAGAGAAATAAAAGAAGTAGCATTTCATTCATCTTCCTACCCTCTTCTTTATCTACCCTTCAGCCTCTCCTTTGGCCATTCAAAATGCCTCAAAACCCAGCTGTTCTGATCCCTCTAAAAGCCCATGTGCTTCCCCTCAATTAGCCCCTTGCTGGCCACCTGAATGTGCTATAGAAAAACGGTCTTTCTATCTTTTCGACCAACCCCTTTGTGCCTCCTTGAAACTCACCCACAATCAGGCCCCTTGAGTGCCCCTAAACACATCCACAATCAGGCCTTTTGTGTGCCTTAAAACCCTTAGCAATCAGGTCCCCTGAGTGCATATGAACCTGTCCCTAATCAGGTCATCTAAACAGCCCCTTTGCTGCCACCAAACAGGCCCTTGCATAGCCTGCCATCAGTCCTCTTGTTGGCCATCTAAGCAACACCAAATCAGCCATATTTCATTCTATACACATCCCCCTTACCCATTGAGGAGGATGGAGTGATGTCCTGGGCATTCTTGGATCTACAAGATGGGTTAAGTCTCCCCCGGGCGGGCTCTTGATCCCTTGTTTTGGCTGGAGGAGAGGGTGATGTCCTAAGAATTCTTGAAATCCGTACGACGGGCCAAGTCTCTCTCAGGCATATTCTCAACTTCAACCAAGACAGCCCCCTTTGTGTGGCCTTCTTCATTTCAATACCAAACAGCCCCTTTGAGGCATTGAAATCCTTATCTACATGCCCTTTGTGCAGCACCTAATCAACCCTTCCAAACTTGTCTTAAACCTGCCCCTTGTGCAATCCCCTTTCCAACTCTTCCAAGCAGCACCTCCACAAACCCATTTCAGCCCCTCTGAGGCCCACCTAACCCGCTGCTACAGCAAGATGTCAGGGTGCAAAAATGGAGTGCAAATCAGGTCAACTAGGCCATGGAAATGCAAATCAGGCCCATCGAGTCATGAAGCTCAAAACAGGCCAACTGGGCCATGAAGACATGAAGCTTGAATTGGGCCAACCAAGCCGACATGACATGAAGCCAGCCTTCTTAGGCCATGAGACATGAGGACCAGCCCATTGTGCTGATGAAGCTGGTCCATTGGGCCATGGACACTTAAAATAAACTTTAATTAAATCTGAAGGCGAAATGCCAAAATTAAATAAGGAGTTAGTCCACAACTGGACGCTCCATTGGGTGGCTCATCCGGCATGCACCGGAACACTAACCCGGGCGTAGGCATGGGACACGTTTCCCACTGCAGATGGACCCTTCCCACTACTTGGAAACTCAAATGACTATGCCTTGTAGGACGGGTAAAATTCCACACCAATTGGAAAATAAAGCGGCATGCTGCCAAAAATTTTCCAATCAAGTGGATTTTATATCAAGGGAAGGACATTCACACATTTGCACCGTTGACAGCATTGAACATGGCATATGAACTGCCACATCTGATGTACATTGACATGAAATATTTTCAACATGAACATTTCAAGTGCTGAGTTGATTGCATGTGACTGGGCATTGACACTAGCCTGATAGACCGGATGTGATGCAAACCGAACAAGAGTTAACCAAATCTGAAGTTAACTTAATCATATCTAAAAATATAGTCAAATCAACCATAAAACACACTTAAAATAGGTCATTAAAGCTTTAACATTCAACCAAAATCAGATCTAATACAATCCGGAAGAATTGATTCAATGCATTTAATCCATTGTAGTTCAATTTACTAAACAAGTGCAAATCAAATAATTCACAACCAATTGAAAAGAAAACATAAAGAAAACATTAATGCATATGAAATTGATCTTAAAACATGTCAAATTCTGATCATTAACAATTTGAAGTTCAAGTTTAATCAATTTAAACCAAACTTCAAAACATTTAAAACATACCGAACGCACCCGAATTAGTATTAAAACACCAACCGACATGAGAAAATCACATGAAAATGACTCAACACATGTCAATTAAACTTAAACAAGTCAAAATTGATCAACACATCTAAAATATCAAGTTCAAATAAAAAATAAAATAAACTTCAACCAATTGAAGTAAAACAAACCAAACAATTCAAACAAGCTCAAAATAAATAACATTCAAATCTAAATCAAATTGAAATATGAAATCAATATTTCAAACCACATCAAAATCCATTCATAAATCAACTCCAAACAAAATCTAATCAAACTTGTTTGCATCTCATCGGGCCTAAAAGGCCAGGGCCCTTTGTGTTCATTATATGTTGTGAATGTGCACGCTCTCGTCAAACAAGATCGCTATGGCAGTTAATCAAGGGTGTTTGAGTGTTTGCTCGATGTAAATGAACATCGGATATTCGAACCATCCGATGGAGAGAGGTCAAAAATATTTTCACAGAACTCAAACCTCGATTATATACTCCTTTAATATCACCCGGACTATCTAGTATTTTTATTGTCTATCACCTACTTTACTAGAAAATTCAGATGTCGATATTTCAAAACATACAAAAACAAAAGATCTTTTCTAAGAATCAAAATGATTCCCGAGGTTCCCACAAATTGGCACACCCGGTGGGACCTCTTTTTCCCTTCAATCTCTTTGCCATAGTAATCTGAGAGGGTGCACATCCACTACCTTTTAGAAACACTCTAATCAAGTCAACCTTTTTATAGGTTCAGTGGCGGCTTGTGAGGGAGTCATTTACTTGAAAGCTTATGTCGACAATGCAATGTTAGCTCAATCATTTTGGTGATCAATTTCAGCAAGTTGGCAAAGATCATGTTACTCTTGGACTGGCTCGGCACCATCTTGGAGTCACCACCTGCTGTCGTGTTGACACCTACAACAGCACCCCTTAGTATGAGGAAGAACATGAGTGAATGAGAATCCCGTTGGCACCTCAACGTTAGCAACATGTGTTGCCTGTGGGACCACACCCACCTAGCGATGCCTATCAAGACTCCTTCCAAGCTTATGGAGGAGAAGCGCAGATGACAACAGCCCATGATCTTGCCACTTGTCAACAGTTCTCCACTCTGGACTAATTAAACTACAACAATGGGGCCCTTTCTGTGCCCAATGCTAATGCACCAGATGCAAGAGGGAAGTGTAGACCTTCTGCCTATGCAAGGAAATCTAACCAACTAGTGGCCGGAAAGGCCATGGGGAGGGGGCAGCCCTCTCTTATAAACTTAGAAGACCCGAGCCGACCAACGGCTCCAAAAATGACAATACAAGTAGGGGATCAGCCCTAAGCCTGCCATACTTTATTCGACCGAGCAGCGGTCCTATATGACAAGACCTCGCAGGTGCCACCACTTGCTAAAATTTTTTTTATGTGAATGGTTGGTTCACCAACCACCCTTCCAATCTTCAGCTTAGCCAATTGAAGGTAGCCTCTCCATCTAATTTGCCCTTCATCTAGCTAACCGATCAGTGGTTCAACCTAAGAGGGCTTGACAACATCCGCTTGCCATACAAAAAGATAGAGAGACATCAGTAGTCAGCCATGACATTGAATTACCTTGGCACTCAATTATGTTAGCTAGGGGCAAGCCCCCATATGTGCTAATGTTGTGAAGAGAGAGGAAGCCCTCCCCTCTGAGTTCAAAAAGTAGGGTCTGGTCAATAGTTCCGAAAAAGGTAGCATGGGCAAAGAACTATCCCTTAGCCCGCCTTCCCACATTCTACCAATCAGTGGTCCGAGATGAGGAGAACTAGCAGGTGCCACCACCTACCAGCCAGAAATCACCTGTAGTTGGTCAGCCCATTGGCCAATTTTTCCAGCTCTCTACTTAGCCGATCAGGGGCAACATCCTTGTCAGATCCTCTCGCCATTGGGCTGACCGATCAGCAGTTGTAGAGGCTAGGAAGAGGGGGCAGCCCTCTCCTCTAAATTATGAAGTTATATGCTGATCAGCAGCTCTAAAGACAACAACTCGGGTGAGGGACCAGCCCTCGACCCGCCTTCCTGCATTAGACTGACCAGTAGTCCAAGCTAAACAGAACATGTAGGTGCCACCACCTACCATGGAAAAATTCTTTGTGAATGGTTGGTTCATTGACCACTCTTTCAGGTTCACTACTCAACAGACTGTGGGTAGACTCCCTGTTGGTCATTCCCTTCACCTGGCTAACTGATCAGTGGTCTGGCTCATGAAGACCTAGCAGCAGCCACTTGCCGCGATGAAAACATCAATCAGCCCAGCTGTTGGCTTACTACTTCAGCATCCAGCTCTGTCGATCGGGGGCATGTTCCCCACACAAGTTATTCTCCACCAGGAAGTCCATCCAATGGATCCCCTTGCTGATCGGGGGCAAGGTGCCAGACCCTCTACCATGGTCCCTAACTAAATTTGGCTTCTCCTCAATGGAACCATCCTCTATCAAGGTTTGTTGTCCACCATTCCCAGATGAGCGGCTTCCGGGCTGAAATCCTAATAGTTTCCACTGCTGAGTACCATGCGTGATGCTCCACTGCAGTTTAGGCTACCCTAGCTCAGTTGATTAGGGGAAGCTCCTTGTTGGTCCCTTCCTTCTTCACGTCGACTAACTAGCAGTTCGGCCAACGAGGATCTAGCAGCAAATGCCTGTCGTAAAATTAAACACCAGCAGTCCGAGTCTATGCCCACACAACAACAGTCGTGTCTCCTCAAGATTTGGCTCTGACATGTCTCTTTCCACAACCTGAAGGTTGGCAGTGTGCATTGCCCATGGGATTGCACTCGCTCGACTGCCTTCAACCAAACATGATGACCTCAACACGTTGATCTTCCACTTGACAACCAATTTCCTATTTTCGACTAGTTGGATGACAAAGACAGGGCCCATGCCATGCCCACCATTGTTGCTACACTAGCTGCACAATAGAAGCTCAAGTCTTCTATCCAACTTAAGAAGATCGGCCGACCAATGGCCGAGCAAGACAAGGAGTGAGGACAGCCCTCTCCTCTGAAACTTGAAAACACGAGCCAACCTACTATGGCTATAAAGGTGGCAGTCTGGGTGAGGGATCAGCTCTTAGCCCGTATTCCTCAACTAGACTGATCAGCCATCATCCCCAAAAAGAGCTGACAGGCCCCAACACTTGCCATCAAAAAATTCCTTACATTTGGTTAGTCTGCCGACTTACTCTTCCAACACTTTGCTCTATTGACTGGTGGCAAGTTCCCTGTTCAAGCTATTCCATGCCTAGGGTCCCAGATAGTGGACTCTCATGCCGACCGAGGGCAAGGTTCCAGGCCCTCTGTCTAGGTTCTTATATAAATTGGACCGATCAGTGGTCTGACTTGAAGATAGCTAGCAGACAGCAACACCTACCATTAGAAAATTCCAACAATTGGGGGACTAGTTGATCAACATTGTCCATGCTCGGCTCAAGCAACTAGGGGCAGCCTTCTTGTCCAAGCCACTCTCCAACAAGTTGACTAACTAGTAGTCTAGTCCTTAGGTCATCCTACTAACTTACCATTGTTGATTGGTGGCAAGTTTCTTGCACAAGCTACACCCCACTAAGAGCCCCGTACAGCAGACTCTTGTACTGACCGGGGGCAAGGATCGAAACCCTCTGCCCCAGTCCTCAAACCAATGTGGCTGCCACATACCAATGTTTCTCCAGTGGAGCTTCTACATTCTGAGCTTTGCCATCCACAACGCTCGGATGCAAACCCTTCCGGGTTGAAACCCTAGCCTCGACCACACTTAGGGCCATTCTTAAACTGTTACCCTGGGTCCTCCTTTCCATAACAATTTCATAAAATCATCGCAATTTTAACCATTTCGATTATGGTGTTACAAGCCTCTATGACTCATGTTTGTTCAAACTTAGTGGTTCTTTGAACTCCCACCACCCTGATCAATCCGATCCTAGTGGTTTACAAAAATATTCCCCAACCTTGGCTTTTTAGCCCACATGACCCCACATAAGAAAAACACACACTCACACCACTTGCCCCCCATTCCAGATGACTCCCAACACTTTGACATCTTGGCTATTCTGGCCTGTATGGCCTTGAAACCCTTACTACTCTTATCAGCCTGATCTTGGTAGCCTACACAACTTGCTGCTTTGACCACTCATTCATGCAGCAAGGCTATTGTAAATGCCTCTTTGTCTTTAGTAGTCTCTCTCATTCTAGCCTTTTGTGCAAACCCTTCCAGAATGGACCTTTGTGGTTTCATCTCTTAGCCCCTTTGAGGCTTCCTTTTGCAGCTTTATGACCGTCTACCTATGACCTTTGCATAGATCCTCTCTTATCAGCTCCTTTGAGGCTCCCATTCGCCCCTTTGCGGTAGTCCTGCACTTTGTGCAAACCCTTAGATCAGCCCCTTTGAGGCTCTCCCGTTGGTCCTTCTATGGCCATCTATTGCTTCCCTCCATGCAAGCCTTCTATAAAGTCCATCACATTAAGGCTCCTCTTCGCCCCATTATGGTATTTTAGTTCTACTCTTTGTGTAGAACTTTGGGAGTCCAGCCCTTTGAGTCTCCCCTTCATCCCTTTATGGCATTTTAGTTCTACCCTTTGTGTAGAACCTTGGGAGTCAAGTCCTTTGAGGCTCCCCTTCGCCTCTTCGTGGCATTTTAGTTCTACCCTTTGTGTAGACCCTTGGGAATCCAGCCCCTTTGAGGCTCCCTTTCGCCCCTTTGTGGCATTTTAGTCATACCCTTTGTGTTAACACTTGGGAATATAGCCCCCTTTGAGGCTCCCTTTCACTCCTTTGTGGCACTTTAGTCCTATCTTTTGTGTAGACACTTGGCAATCCAGCACCTTGAGGCTCCCGTTTTCCCCTTTGCAGCATTTTAGTTCTAGCCTTTGTGTAGACTCATGGGAATCCAACCCCTTTACTAGTCCCTCTATGACCTCTTAATGCTACCCTTTGTGCTAACCTTTTCTAAAAATCTTGTCCCTTTGACACTCCATGCTCACCCTTCGAGGCCTTGTTTCTGCCTTTAGTGCAAATGTATACAAAAGCATAGCTCCTTTGTGGTTTCTTACTGGCTCCATTGTGGCTCTTAAACTTTGCTCTTTAGGAAAGATTGAAGTTCCTTTGTGTTATCTTCATAAGCCTTCATTAGACCTTCATGCCAAGTTGCCTTCTGCACTTGGATCACTCTTACCTCTATTTGAGCCTTCATCTGACCTTCATGACAAGTTTCCTTTTACACTTGGATTGATCTTATCTTACTTAAAACCCCCTTTGAGCAGGTTTCAAATTTTGAAACTCATGCCAAGTTTCCATTCACACTTGGATTGGTCTTATCCTTCTTGAAATCCCCTTTGAGTAGGTTTCAAATTTTGACCCTCAAGCTAAGTTACCTTTCTCACTTGGATTGGTCTTATCCTTCTGAGGAAACACCTTTATGATGGTTTCTCCACTTATCCATTTGAAACCTCCCTTTGTGTCAATTAGAAGATTACACCCTCATGCCAAGCTGCCCTCCACACTTGGATTGGCCTCATCCCATTGAGAAATCCCCTTTGTGTTAGTTTATCTATTTACCAAGCTTAAGCCCCCTTGTGTTAGGTATCTCAACTCTTGTCAAACCCCTGTGTTGAATTACCTCCAATTTTGACTTGGCTCATTCTTCTGTCATATGGCTTGAGGGAAGCCTTGATTCCCTACAAAAAAGAAGATGAAAAAAGAGAGAGAAGGGGGCTAAAAATGGAGATGCCCGACAGACTTGGTTGATCATGCACAATGGATGGCCAAGTGCAAAAATGTCAAAATACCCAGTCAAGGTGAAAACCTGCAAAGGCACCTTGGGCAAAATTGGATAACCCTGTTGTGTGAAAAGTCCACAATGGGACACACAGGCAAAAGTGAAAAGGAGTCAGCCTGGGTGAAAACTCCGCAAAAGAGCAATTAGGTTGATATAAAAAACAACAACAAAAAACAACAAAAAAATTTAACTAGGGCGAGCCCCCAACCTGACAAGATGGGTGGGTTCATATCCCTAACTTTATTAGGGAGGAGGTTTGAGTTGCCAATGACGAAAAGGCTCTCATAGGCTCATCTACCTTGTAGTAGAAATATGCCAGGGAGACCATACCTGAGGCAACGAGGAAGTCCATCTCCCGCCTTTAAAATTTAAGGGAAGTTCCCACATTCCACCTTGGAAGGGAAAAAAGGTAATACCCTATTTTGCTCTCACTCATTCTTGCCTCTTCAATCATTCTTTGACTTTGGCAATTCCACTATCTTGATGATTCTAATCCAAATGGTCCAGAAACAAAGACTTTCTCTAATCTTGGGCATTCAGCCCACATGTCCCATAAAAACTCAGATTGTCATGACCCTTCCTGGTCTGAACAATTTTGAAATTAATTCAAACCCATACCACCCTGACCATTCTGGTCTTGTTGGTCTACAAGCTTCCACATTGTCATGAGCACTCTGGTCTTGATGACCTACAAAAACATGCATTATCTGGACCATCATTCTAGGCAACCTTCAACAAACTAACCATCTTGACCAAGTTGGTCTTGTATGGCCCTAAAACCCTCACTACCCTGATCATCCCGATCTTGGTAGCCTACACAACTAGTTGCCTTGACTAGTTGTTCTTGAGGCTCCAAACAAGGCTTCTACAATGCCACTTTGGCTTCCATAGCCCTCCTTTAGTCCTACACCTTGTGTAGACCCATGGGACACCAGCCCCTTTGAGGCTCCCATTCGCTCCTTTGTGGCACTTTAGTCCTACCATTTGTGTAAACCCTTAGGAAACCAACCCCATTGAGGCTTTCATTCATCCCATTGTGGCACTTTAGTCCTACACCTTGTGTAGACCCATGGGACACCAGCCCCTTTGAGGCTCTCATTCACCCCTTTGTTGCACTTTAGTCCTACCCTTTGTGCAGACCCTTGGGAAACCAACTCCTTTGAGGTTCCCATTCGCCCCTTTTTGGCACTTTACTCCTACCCTTTGTGTAGACCCTTGGGAACGAACCCCTTTAAGGCTCCCATTTGCCCCATTGTGCACCTTGAGCCTACCTTTTGTGTAGACCCCTACAACTCCAGTCCCTTTGATGCACCCATCCACCCCTTTGTGGCACCTTGATCCTACCCTTTGTGTAGAACCTTGGGAAACAAACCCCTTTGAGGCTCCCATTTGCCCCTTTGTGGTACTTTAGTTCTACCCAGTGTGTAGACCCTTGGGAAACCAACCCTTTGAGATTTCCTATCGGACCCTTTATAGACCTCAAACTTTGCCCTATAGGCAAGCATGAAAACCCTTTGTGTTGGTTTTTACAACTTTATTAGGTCCCCATGCCAAGTAACCTTCTGTACTTGGATTGGTCTCATATACATTAGACCCTCATGCCAAGTTGCCCCCAGCACTTGGATTGGTCTCACATTCACTCGACCCTCATGCCAAGTTGCTTTTCCCTACTTGGATTGGTCCTACCTTGATTGAAACTCCCTCTGTATCAGTTTAAAATTTTGACCCTCATGCTGAGTTGCCTTTGGCACTTCGATTGATCTTATCTTGTTTGAAACCCCCTTTGAGATGGTTTCAGTATTAGTCCTTCATGCCAAGTAGTCTTATGCACTTGGATTGGTCTTATCCTTTTCGGAAACCCCCTTTGCGTTGGTTTTTCACCTATTTGATTAGTCCCTTGTGCCGAGTTGCCTCCTACACTTGGATTGGTCTTACCCTTGTCAAGAACCCCCTCTGTGTTGGTTTCTCCACTCACTTGTTTGAAGCCCCTTGATTGGTTTCACAACTTTGGTTGGACCCCCATGTTGAGTTATCACTAATCTAAACCTGGTTCATTCTATTTTCATATGGATTAAGGGAAGCCTTAATTCCATATAGAATAGAAAGAGAGAAATAAAAGAAAGTGTAAAAATAAGAAAAAAAAGAAAAAAATAGAGAAAACCTGGCTAGAGTGAAAACCTAGAAAGGCACTCTAGGTAAAATCAGGTAATCCCGCTACATGAAAACCTCTTTGGGGGCATGTAAGCAAAATATCAAGGGGGCTGGTCTGGGTGAAAATCTTGCAAGAGACAATCTGATCAATAAGAAAAAAAACAAAGAAAATAAAAGAGTGGCTCATTCAGAGAGCTTGCATGTTGGGGAGCATATAGGAATTGGACACCATCAGATGTGCCTATTGAATAGAGGTTGGGCAACCAAACAGAAGAAGCCAAGGCTGGTCATGTACAAGGGCCCAAGCCCTTCTCAGTCCTAAAGAAACTCATGTAGCAGAAGCAGTGGATAGATTGCCAGGGACAGAGCAGAACAAATACCGATGGCCAACTTACATGGGAAGTCCCATCTCGACTCCCATCTCCAAGGAACTGCCCATAGGGGGCATTTTTTGGCATCAAATTTTTCCGCTTAGCTTGCTTGATACAAATTTCAGCAATGCCGAAGCCGGTGTAGAAAATCTAACCTAGATTTGGAAAATTGAAGAATAGATGATGCAAACAGGCTCTAAAAATGCCTTGGCATGGCTTTATGTATTACAAATGGCTAATATAATGTGCTCATTGCATAGCCCCGGTTGAGAGCTTCGTAACGGTGCCCAAAACATGGAAAACGAACACCGGAAGGCCGAAATCACCATTTTGCCCCCGACACTTTCGGACAAGTTGGGACTCTAACATGGAATTTCAACTTTAACACATTGTCAATGTTGGATGTACCTAGGCAATGCTCAAATAGATCAAAAATCAGACCACCGGTTGAAGAGATATGTAAGAAAGATCAAATCTGGCCAAAGTCCGTGTTAAATGACACCTGGGGCATAATGGTCCTATCAGCTCCCGGATCAACCCATGGTCTAGAAATTTCAATTTATTGGCCTTAAATATAGGTCTCATGAATATTTATGCATGAAAAATAAAATTTGTCCAATTGGATAAATTAATAGCACTTAATTGCAATTTTTAGATTATCGACGGCCGAGATCGCACAAATCGGAGAAACCGGCTAAATTAGGAAAGCCGATGCAATTCAAGCGATCTCAACCACACATCATGATGGAGCATAATATCAATGGAAATCAGGGCATGTTCTGATTTTTTTTGGAGTCAATTTGGGAATTATTTAATTGGTTTTGGCAGGAATTAATTCTAGCCATTGGATAGGGAGCACTCTGATCAAACCAGGGTTAAACCTAACCCAAGATGGGCTAACCCAACCTATCTTGGCAAAACCTACCATCCTCCCTCATCGTATGGGTACACAAACAGCCCTATAAAGAAGGGGAGGGTGCACAAGGCTTTCCCAACTCTCTCCATCTCTCCTTGGTTTATCATTATCTCATCCTCAACCACCTCAACCTCCCATGGCTTATCCTTATCACCCTCAACCACTCCCTTGATGTATCCTCATCCTAACTAATCCTACAACAACCCAAGGCCTATCCCCATCTAATGGCTGTCCGAACCACCTCTCCCTATTCTCTTTGTCGCCCAATCTCCTACAATGTAGGGAGTTGGCCGAACATGCTTGCATTCCCTTTCTCCCTTGATGGGTGCGCACCCTCCAGCTCAACAACCACCTTTGGTTTATCCTTATCACTCTCAAACTCTCTAATGTATACTCCCTATCCACCATCAACAGCCCATGGCTTATCTTCTTCTGCAGATGGTGCCCCTCAGCCCCTATAAAAGCCCCCTCAGCTGGCCATGTTCAGGACAGGCTGATGACCCTGCGGAAGCCCTGCCTCTCCTTCCCCTCAACATCTCTGGTCGAACCAGGCCTTCCTCATCTTGCTTGGATGTCTTCAGCATCAATTCAGCAAGCTCTCCTAGCCATTTTGGATGTGCCAAGTGAAGAAGAAGAAGAAGAAGAAGAAGAAGAAGAAGAAGAAGAAGAAGAAGAAGAAAAAGGCTTCCTCCAGCAGGTGCAACCAGCCCACCTGGTTGGTGCGCCAACTCCAGCAAGTGCAACAGGCTTCTTCATCATTGGTGAGGCCTTAAACATCACCAGGACCTTCATCTTCCTCCTCCAGCACCATCTACACAAGGAGAAGAAGAAAGAAGAAGGAGAATAAGGGCATACAGTCCTTCCATCTTCAGCACCACCTGCAGCACAAGAGAAAAAGAGAAATGAAACAAGGTGAGTAGAGAAATAAAAGATGTAGCATTTCATTTCTCTTCCTCTCCTCTTATTTCTCTACCCTTCAGCCTCTCCTTTGTCCATTCAAAATGCCTCAAAACCCAGCTGTTCTGGTCCCTTTAAAAGCCCATGTGCTTCCCCTCAATTAGCCCCTTGCTGGCCACTTGAATGTGCTCTAGAAAAACGACCTTGCTGTCTTTTCAATCAACCCCTATGTGCCTCCTTGAAACTCACCCACAATCAGGCCCCTTGAGTGCCCCTAAACACATCCACAATCAGGCCCCTTGTGTGCCTTAAAACCCTTAGCAATCAGGCCCCCTGAGTGCCCATGAACCTATCCCTAATCAGGTCATCTAAACAGGCCCTTTGCTGGCCACCCAAACAGGTCCTTGCATAGCCTGCCATCAGTCCCCTTGTTGGCCATCTAAGAAACACCAAATCAGCCATATTTCATTCTATACACATCCCCCTTACCCATTGAGGAGGATGGAGTGATGTCCCGGGCATTCTTGGATCCACAAGATGGGTCAAGTCTCCCCCGGGTGGGCTCTTGATCCCTTGTTTTGGCTGGAGGAGAGGGTGATGTCCTGGGAATTCTTGGAATCCGTACGACGGGCCAAGTCTCTCTCAGGCGGATTCTCAACTTCAACCAAGACAGCCCCCTTTGTGTGGCCTTCTTCATTTCAATACCAAACAGCCCCTTCGAGACATTGAAATCCTTATCTACATGCCCTTTGTGCAACACCTAATCAACCCTTCCAAACTTGTCTTAATCCTGCCCCTTGTGCAGTCCCCTTTCCAACTCATCCAAGCAGCACCTCCACAAACCCATTCCAGTCCCTCTATGGCTCACCGATCCCATTGCTACAGAAAGATGTCAAGATGCAAAAATGGAGTGCAAATCAGGCCAACCGGGCCATGAAGACATGAAGCTTGAATTGGGCCAACCGGGCCGACATGACATGAAGCCAGCCTTCCTAGGCCATGAGACATGAAGACCAGCCCATTGTGCTAATGAAGATAGCCCATTGGGCCTTGGACACACTTTCCACTGCAGACGGACCCTTCCCACTACTTGAAAACTCAAATGACTATGCCTTGTAGGACGGGTAAAATTCCACACTGATTGGAAAATATGGCGGCATACTGTCAAAATTTTCCTAATCAAGTGGATTTTGTAGCAAGGGAAGGACATTCACACATTTACACCATTGATAGCATTGAACATGACTTATGAACTGCCACATCTGATGTACAATGACATGGAATATTTTGAACATAAACATTTCAAGTGCCGAGTTGATTGCATGTGACTGGGCATCGACACTAGCCTAATAGACTGGATATGATGCAAACCGAACAAAAGTTAACCAAATCTGAAGTTAACTTAATCATATCTAAAAATACATTCAAATGAACCTTAAAATACACTTAAAATAGGTCATTAAAGCTTTAACATTCAACCAAAATTAGATCTAACACAATCTAGAAGAATTGATTCAATGCATTTATTCCATTATAGTTCAATTTTCTAAACAAGTGCAATTCAAATAATTCACAACCAATTGAAAAGAACACATAAATAAAACATTAATGCATATTAAATTGATCTTAAAAAATGTCAAATTCAAATCATTAACAATTTGAAGTTCAAGTTTAATCAATTTAAACCAAACTTCAAAACATTTAAAATATATCGAACGCACCCGAATTAGTATTGAAACACCAACCGACATGAGAAAATCACATGAAAATGACTCAACAAATGTCAATTAAACTTAAACAAGTCAAAATTGATCAACACATCTAAAATATCAATTTCAAATAAAAAATAAAAAAAACTTCAACCAATTGAAGTAAAACAAACCAAACAATTCAAACAAGCTCAAAACAAATAACAGTCAAATCTAAATCAAATTGAATTATGAAATCAACATTTCAAACCACATCAAAATCCATTCATAAATCAAACATAAATCAACTCCAAACAAAATCTAATCAAACTTGTTTGCATCTCATCGGGCATGAAAGGCCAGGGCCCTTTGTGTTCATTATACATTGTGGATGTGCACGTTCTTGTCAAACAAGATCGCTATGGTAGTTAATCAAGGGTGTTCGAGTGTTTAATTGATGTAAATGAACATTGGATATTCGAACCATCCGATGGAGAGAGGTCATAAATATTTTCACAGAACCCGAACCTCAGTTCTATACTCTTTTAATATCACTCGGACTATCTAGTATTTTTATGGTCTATCACCTACTTTACTAGAAAATTCGGATGTCGATATTTCAAAACATACATAAACAAAAGATCTTTTCTAAGAATCAAAATGATTCCCGAGGTTCCCACACAAACTTACCAAATTGGCGCCGATTCTGGCCTTCAAATGACCTGGGATGCTTGAAATACCTAGAACTAAGCCAACACGCTGTTTTTTCAAAGGAGGAGCCATCCTGGGTGTTGGTAAGATGTTATGGTCGTCCTATGGGGTGCTTATATAGGAGAAATTGGCCCCGATTTGAACCAAATTTGGACCTAGTTCAATTAGGAAACTGGGCCAAATGTGCCCCCGTGGTGGGGGTACACAGGCCATGCCCGTAACCCCAGGGCGCGCAGGCCGCACCCCCATCTGAAGGCGTGCAGGCCGCACCCTCAGTTCGGGGGCACGTTCAGTCAAATTCTTTGAAAATTTAACAATAATTTTAAAAAAATCAGAAAAAATTTCAGAAAAATTTATAAAATTTTTGTCAAATTAAATTTGTTCATGTTTTAACTTTATTTAGGTTGAGTGAACATCTTTGTCCATTCGAGTCTAATATTTTGATTAATGACAGGAATTGCTCACGGAAATGGAAAAATGGACATGGGAAACCCCCATAACTTGTCGATTAACATATAAGTCATTAGTCGTGTATTATTATTATTCTATGCATTATTGTTGAAGACTGTAAGTGTGGAGAAGACTTGACCTAAGATCCCCTTCATCAAAATCTACGACGGTCTGGTCATCTTCGATGCTAATAGATAAGCCAAAGTTGTGCTGTGAGAGACGATGGTTCCCGAATGGGTATCTTGACCTAAAAAACAATGTATATCTTCAACTAATTGTTAAACAAGTCTTGTTTTTGTTTTCTTGAGCCCACCATGCATCATGTAGTATTAGTTGCATTGCATTCTTCGTTATCATTGCATACATCATTCATGATCTTCTACTTCTGTCCAAATATTTCTAAACCCTACCGGGTCCCTTCTTCCCGTCATGTACCCCAATTCTGATCTTTCTAATCTCACCATGTTTTCTAATCCCACCATGTTTCTTAATCCCACCATGTTCGGCAATCACCTTATGCCTCCAAATTTTACATTTCTATCACCATTGTGGCCACTACAACACTATTCTTGCTATTCATCCCACCGTGGCTGTCAACTCATCCTGCCAAGGGCCTCCTCTTTGATCAGAACTTGCATTGCCATTATCTTCACGGTCTGAGCTTCAACATTTGCCTTTCAGAATTTGAGATCATTCCATTCCGAATTGAATCTTGTCTCTTGGAAGACTTAAATGAATCTAAGAGCCTGAATGTGCTCAATTGGTATTCTTTTTTTTTACAAAACAACTCTCGTTTTAAACTTTAGCCCATCACAATACAGGAACACCGCAAGGATCGGGTTACTGGCTGATGATGAACCTACAAACCCATGTTTCAGGGACTCCCCACTGCGTTGGGGGTTGGCTATTCTTCTCTAGTGCTCATGGCACATCTCTTACCAATCGAACATAGGAAGACTTGATAAAACATGGCAGTCATCCAGGACACTTGAGGAGATTCACCTTGACGAATCTGGTCGTTGAGCCTGTCTATATCTACACCTTGATGCCACCTTTTCAGTCCATCGTCATTTTGGTCCACTACATTCCACTACGATTTGTCTCACTTCGCTACGCTTTCTCTACGTTTCACTCTGCTTTGCATCAAAGCTAGGCAAGCTGTAGACACGCCAAATTGTCCTGATTTGGAGTCCCAAACTCCTATTCCATTGGCGATATCCTTTATTTGACCATTATTAGATCCGGATTACCTCATGGAGATGAGCTAAGGACGTTGGTGGAGCCCCTCGCGGGTTGGGAATGAACCAATGATTTCCAGAATAATGTCGTAACCTTCAAGCGAGAGCTGCACGTGAACTATGAAAACACGAAGCCTATCGATGACCAACCTTGAATGGTCCATACTTGAATGCTTCGGGAGTCCCGCATGTGTTCCATGACATTTGGGGTTTCTGACAAGTCATTTCGGTAGGCATTGGTCTATAACGGCTTTTTCGTTATGGCTTTTCGATATGTACTAACACGACTATCCCAGATCACATGTTAGGCCTTTCTAGTCATCACTAGGTCTTTTCAGGTCACCCGGGTCAATCCTAGCCGAATATTTTCATAAATCAGGGCCATACGGTCATTTCGGTCGATTTTAGGGTTTCCCAATTTTTCCGAGCTTCGGTTCACATTTACCAGGTTAACCTCAGATTTTTCAATGATTTCAGGTTTTTTGACCATACCGGACTTGTTCGGTCATCATTTTAAGTCATCCAAAGTTGACCCAAGATTTCTCGACCGGAACCGTGCCCTTTCGGATCTCCGGCGCAGTTTTCAGCTTTCCACGAGAAGGTAAACTAGTAGAAAGCCCTATGCGAACGTCTTGGGAGTCATGCCGGCTGGTTTACTAACTTGAGGAGGTGCGGTTGAAGGCCCTCTTCCCAACACAACAAACGGGAGTCGACTCACACATCGCGTTTGCAAGTTACGGCCCGCGGAACGCACACATAGGAGAGAGAGTGTATCGTGCCCCGCACCCCCTTTGAAATGGGAGGGCACGGTCAACGTGCCCTCACCCTGGGGGCGCGCCCTGTGTGCCTGTGGGAACCTCGGGAATCTTTGTTTCTTGGAAAATATTTTTTTTTTGTATGTTTTGAAATATCGACATTCGAATTTTCTAGTAAAGTAGGTGATAGACCAGAAATATACTAGATAGTCCAGGTGATATTAAAAGAGTATAGAACTGAGGTTCGGGTTCTGTGAAAATTTTTTGATCTCTCTCCATCGGATGGTCCGAATATCCGATGTCCATTTACATCGAGCAAACACTCGAACACCCTTGATTAACTGTCATAGCAATCTTGTTTGACGAGAACGTGCACATCCACAACGTGTAAAGAACACAAAGGGCCTTGGCCTTTTAGGCTCGATGAGATGCAAACAAGTTTGATTAGATTTTTTGAAGTTTTTTTATGTTTATTTATGAATTGATTTTGATGTGGTTTGAAATGTTGATTTCAGATTTCCATTTGACTTGGATTTAGATGTTATTTGTTTTGAGCTTGTTTGAATTGTTTGGTTTGTTTTACTTCAATTGGTTGAAGTTTATTTTATTTTTTGTTTGAACTTGATATTTTAGATGTGTTAATCAATTTGACTTGTTTAAGTTTAATTGACATGTGTTGAGTCATTTACATGTGATTTTCTCATGTCGGTTGGTGTTTTAATACCGATTTGGGTGTGTTCGGTATGTTTTAGATGTTTTGAAGTTTGGTTCAAATTGATTAAACTTGAAGTTCAAATTGTTAATGATTTGAATTTGGGATGTTTAAAGATGAATTTCAGATGCATTAATGCGTTATAAATGTGTTCATTTCAATTGGTTGTAAATTATTTGATGTGCACTTGTTTAAGCATTTGAATTCAAATGGATTAAGTGCATTGAATCAATTCTTCCAGATTGTGTTAGATCTGATTTTGGTTGAATTTTAAAGCTTTAATGACCTGTTTTAAGTGTGTTTTAAGGTTGGTTTGAATGTATTCTTAGATATGATTAAGTTAACTTCAGATTTGGTTAACTCTTGTTCCGTTTGCATCACATCCGGTCTGTTGGGCTACTGTCGATGCCCAGTCACATGCAATCAACTCGACACTTGAAATGTTCATTGAATATTCATGTTAATGCTAGTGTACATCAAATGTGGCAGTTCATATGCCATGAATAATGCTTGTCGAGGTGTCAAAGTCCTTCCCTTGGTGTAAAATCCCACTTGACCGGGAGAATTTTGGCAACATGCCACCTTATTTTCCGATCGATGTGGAATTTTTACCCGTCCTACATGGCATAGTCTTTTGACATTCCATGTAGTGGGAAGGATCGTCTGCAACGAGAGCCGGCCCGCGCCAACGTCCGGGTCAGCGTTCCGGTGCAAGCCGGATGAGCCGCCCAAGGGGGAGCGCCCACGTGGTGGTACTAACTCCTTATTTAATTTTGGCATTTCGTCTTAAGATTTAGTTAAGTGTGCTTTTTAAATGTCCAAGGCCGAATAGGCCAGCTTCATCAGGACAATGGGCTGGTCTTCATGTCGCATGGCCTGAGAAGGCCGGCTTCATACCATGTCGGCCCGGTTGGCCCAATCTTGAGCTTCATAGGCCCTGGTGGCCTGCTTTGAGCTTCATGACCCAATGTGTCTGATTTTCACCTCCATGGCCTGATTGACCTGATTTGCACTTCATTTTTGCACCTTGACATCTTGCTGTAGCAGCGGAGTAGGTGAGCCTTAGAGGGGCTGGAATGGGTTGGCTAAGGTGTTGTTTGGGTGGGCTTTTGGTAGGACTGCACAAGGGGCAGGTTTAGGTGTGAACTAGGACTGATTTAGGAATGCACAAAGGGCATTTTGACATGTAGAAATCAGGGCCACCCGGCTTAACTCTTGGCCCGTCCAGCAGATTCCAAGAGGCCCGGGCTGTCACCCCTCCTTCCACACATCAAAGAGGATGTTTGGTATGTTTGGGGGTGCTGTAGGACCTGTATTGGGTGTGTTTCACATAGGGCAAACTAGGTGACCATCAAAGGGGCCTGACATGGGGGACACAAGGGGGACAGAACTTGGGCCAGCAAGGGGGCCTATTTTGCATGCCATTCGGGGCCTGATTGGGGGAGGCAGGAGGAGCATGTCCAAGTGACCATCAGTGGGGTCAAACCAAGCATGATAGTAGAAGGTTTAGAGGCCAACATGGAGGGCCAAAAGGGTGCACAAAGGGGCTGGTTCAGAGGCCTGTTTCAAGGGGCAGCAAGGGACTGTTTTTGTGATGGCCAAATAGAGGGTACACTTGGGGCTTTCTGTAGACAAACGTGAAGGGTACTCAAAGGGTATGAATGGGCATTACTCAGAGGGTATGCCACCATGATAGGGGTAGAGAAGATAAGGGGAAGAGTTGAATTAAAAGGCTACATCGGAACACACTTTTTCAACTCACTGGTTTTTTTCTTCTCTCTTGCACTGCAGGTGGTGTTGAAGATGATGGGCTGAAGGTACAACCAAACCCTTATTATCTTTATGTTGGATGAGAAAAGGGGGTCTTCTCCTTGGTTATGTTTATGGATGTAGCAAAGGAATGAAGAGAGCTTGCTGCACTTGCTGAAGTTGACACACCAATCAGGTGGGCTGGTTGCACCTGCTGCTGGCGCGCCTGCTGGAGGGAGGTCTTTTCTACTTCTTCTTCTTCACTTGGCACACCACAAAGGGGCTGGAGAGGTTTCTGACTTGCTGATGAAGACGTCCAAACAAGGATAAGATGTCTTGGAGAAGGGTAGAGGGAGGAGAGGCAGGGCTTCCGCAGGGTGATCAGCTTGCCTTCCACATGGACAGCAGGGGGGTTTATATAGGAGTTGATGGCGCCATCTGCAGGAGGAGATAAGGCTGGAGGTTGTTGAGGGAAGATAATGATAACTCAAGGGATGTTTAGGATGATATGTATAACCCATAGTTGGTTGTTGAGAGGGATAAGGATAAACCATGGAGGTTGTTGAGCTTGTTGAGGTGGTTGAGGGAGATAAGCCAAAGTTGCTAGCTATGCCATCAGATGGAGAGTTCGGCCAGCTCCCTAACTTGTAGGGGATTGTGCGCATGGCAGATGGGGAGGAGTTAGGCCAGCCAAGTGGAGGTAAGAGAGAGAGAGTGATCCAATCTAGACCATTCATCTAACAGACTCCCGATCCGACGGCTATCATTAATTTCGGCCAAAAATTGATTAAACATAGCCAAAATTAAATAAAAAAAATATGGGACAATAATTGATGAACCTTTATCTTATGATACATCCAAATGTTTGGCTGAGATCTCCCAAATTTCCCACAATCTCTGATTTTACCAATTTCTCTGATCGGTGCGATCTTGGCCGTCGATAATGCCGAAAACTGTAATTGAGTCCAATTACCTTCTCCCATTGGCCAAATTTATTTTTCATGCATCAATATTCATGAGATAAAAGTTTTGGGTCATTAAATTTGAAATTTTCAGCTCATGGGTCGATCCGGAGCTAATCGGACCATTATGCCCCTGGTGCCAGAACATACAGCTTTCCGTCCGGATTTGCTCTTTCTTGCATATCTCTTCATCCGGGGGTCAAATTTTCGATCCATTTTGAGTGTTGCCTAGCTATATCCAACCTTGACAATTTGGTAAAGTTGGAATTCCATGTTAGAGTCCCAATTTATCCCAAAGTGTCGGGGGAAAAATGGTCATTTCGGCCTTCCAATGTCCGTTT
This sequence comes from Cryptocoryne crispatula var. balansae, assembly GCA_036172225.1. Taxonomy (NCBI): domain Eukaryota; kingdom Viridiplantae; phylum Streptophyta; class Magnoliopsida; order Alismatales; family Araceae; genus Cryptocoryne; species Cryptocoryne crispatula. The sequence goes on along the minus strand of CM069927.1, from coordinate 21,016,395 downwards.
TTCATGTTTTGGGCACCGTTGCGAAGCTCTTGACCGGGGCTATGTAATGAACACATTATATTGGCCATTTGTAGCATGTAAGGCCTTTCCAAGGCATTTCCAATGCCTATTTACATCATCTATTCATGAATTTTCCGAATCTGGGTTAGATTTTCTGCACCGGCTTTGGCATTGCTGAAACTTGTATCAAGCAAGCTAAGCGGAAAAATTTGATGCCAACAAATGCCCTCCATGGGCAGTTTCTTGGAGATGGGAGTCAAGAAGGGACTGCTCATGTATGTTGGCCTCCGATATTTGTTCTGCTTTGTCCCTGGCAATTTATCCACTGCTTCTGCTACATGAGCTTTCTTCAGGACTTAGAAGGGCTTGGGCCCTTGTACATAACCATCCTTGGCTTCTTTTTGTGTTTGGTTTCACATCCTCCATTCAATAAGCATATCTGATGGTGTCAATTCTTGCATGCTCCCCAACAAGCAAGCTCTTTGAATGAGCCAGTCTTTTATTTTCTTTCTTTGTTTTTATCTCTTACTGATCTGACTGTCTCTTGCAAGATTTTCACCCAGACCAGCCCCCTTGATGTTTTGCCAACACGCCTCCAGAGAGGTTTGCATGTAGCAGGGTTACCTGATTTTGCCTAGAGTGCCCTTTTAGGTTTTCACTCTAGCCAGGTTTTCTCTCTTCTTTTCTTCTCTTTTTTTTTCTTTTTTTGTTCTCTTTTCTTCTTCTTTTTTCACTTTCTTTTCTTTATCTCTCTCTAATGTATAGGGAATTAAGGCTTCCCCCAAGCCGTATTCAAATAGAATGAACCAGGTTGAGATTAGTGATAACTCAACACAGGGGTCTAACCAAAGTTATGAAACCAATCAAGGGGCTTCAAACAAGTGAGTGGAGAAACCAACACAGAGGGGGTTCCTGACAAGGATAAGACCAATCCAAGTGCAGAAGGCTACTTGGCACGAGGGACTAATCAAATAGGTGTGGAACCAACGCAAAGGGGGTTCTGAAGAGGATAAGATCAATCTAAGTGTAGAAGACTGCTTGGCATGGAGGACTAATACTGAAACCATCTCAAAGGGGGTTTCAAACACGATATGACCAATCAAAGTGCCTAAGACAACTCAACATGAGGGTCAAAATTTTGAAACTGACACAGAGAGAGTTTCAATCAAGGCAAGACCAATCCAAGTAGGGGAAAGCAACTTGGCATGAGGGTTGAGTGAATGTGAGACCAATCCAAGTGCTGGGGGCAACTTGGCATGAGGGTCTAATGTATATGAGACCAATCCAAGTACAGAAGGTAACTTGGCATGGGGGCCTAATAAGGTTGTAAAACCAACACAGAGGGGTTTCAGGCTTGTCTAAAAGGCAAAGTTTGTGGACTACAAAGGGTCAGATAAGAAATCTCAAAGGGTTGGTTTCCTAGGGGTCCACACAAAGGGTAGGACTAATAGTGCCACAAAGGGGTGAATAGGAGCCTCAAAGGGGCTGGTGTCCCATGGGTCTACACAAGGTGTAGGAATAGAGTGCCACAAAGGGGCGAATGGGAGCCTCAAAGGGGCTGATTTCCCAAGGGTCCACACAAAGGGTAGGACTGAAGTGCCACAAACGGGTGAATGGGAGCCCTAAAGGGGCTAGTGTCCCATGGGTCTACACAAGGTGTAGGAATAGAGTGCCACAAAGGGGCGAATGGGAACCTCAAAGGGGCTGATTTCCCAAGGGTCCACACAAAGGGTAGGACTAAAGTGCGACAAATGGGCGAATGGGAGCCCCAAAGGGGCTGGTGTCCCATGGGTCTACACATGGTGTAGGACTAAAGTAGGGCTATGGAAGCCAAAGTGGCATCATAGAAGCCTTGTTTGGAGCCTCAAGAACAAGTAGTCAAGGCAACTAGTTGTGTAGGCTACCGAGATCGGGATGATCAAGGTAGTGAGAGTTTTAAAGCCATACAAGACCAACCTCGCCAAGATGGTTAGTTTGTTGAAGGTTGCCTAGAATGATGGTCCATATAATGCATGTTTTTGTAGGTCATCAAGACTGAATGGTCATGACAATGTGGAAGCTTGTAGACCAACAAGACCGGAATGGTCAGCGTGGTATGGGTTTGAATTAATTTCAAAAATTGTTCAGACCAGTAAGGGTCATGACCGTATGAGTTTTTATGGGACGCGTGGGCTGAATAGTAAAGATTGGAGAAAGTTTTATTTATGGACCATCAGGATCGGAATGATCAAGATAGTGGGATTGCTAAAGTCAAAAGAATGACTGAAGGGGTAAGAATGAGTGAGAGTAGAGTAGGGTATTACCCTTCGTCTCTTTCAAGATGGAGCGTGGGAACTTCCCTCAAATTTTAAAGGCTCCAATGGTCTTCCTCGTCATCTCAGGTATGGTCTCCCTGGCATATTTCTACTACAAGGTAGATGAGCCTATGAGAGCCTTTTCGTCATTAGCAACTCGGACCTCCTCCCTAATAAAATTAGGGGAATGAACCAACCAATCTTGTTAGGTGGGGGCTTGTCCAAGTTGATTATTTTGTTTTTCTTATCAACCTGATTGCTCCTTTGAGGAGTTTTCACCTAGGTTCACCCTTTTTTACTTTTGCTTGTGCATCCCATTGTAGGATTTTTATACAGCTGGGTTATCTAATTTTGCCCAACGTGCCTTTGCAGGTTTTCACCTTGATTGGATTATTTTGACATTTTTACCCTTAGCCAATCATGGTGTATGATCGACTAAGTCCATCAGGCATCTCCATTTTTAGCCCATTCTTTTTTTTTGTAGGGAATCAAGGCTTCCCTCAAGCCATATGCCAGAAGAATGAACCAAGTCAAAATTGGAGGTAATTCAACATGGGGGTTCGACAAGAGTTGAGATACCTAACACAAGGGGGCTTTAGCTACGTGAATGGAGAAACTGACACAAAGGGGATTTCTCAAGGGGATGAGGCCAATCCAAGTGCGGAGGGCAACTTGGCATGTGGGTCTAATCTTCAAACTGACACAAAAGGGAGGTTTTAAATGGATAAGTGGAGAAACCATCATAAAGGTGTCTCCTTAGCAGGATAAGGCCAATCCAAGTGAGAAAGGTAACTTAGCCTGAGGATCAAAATTTGAAACCTACTCAAAGGGGATTTCAAGTAGGATAAGACCAATCCAAGTGTGAAAGACAACTTGGCATGAGGGTCAAAATTTGAAACCTACACATTGGGGGTTTCAAGTAAGATAAGACCAATCCAAGTGTAAAAGGAAACTTATCATGAAGGTCTAATGAAGGCTCAAATAGAGGTAAGAGTGATCCAAGTGTAGAAGCCAACTTGGCATGAAGGTCTAATGAAGGCTCATGAAGCTAACACAAAGGAGCTTCAATCTTGCCTCAAAAGCAAAGTTTAATAGCCACAATGGGGCCAGTAAGGAACCGCAAAGGAGCTATCCTTTTCTAAACATTTGCACTAAAGGCAAAAACAAAGCCTCGAAGGGGTGAGCATGGAGTCTCAAAGGGACTAGATTTTTAGGAAAAGCTAGCACAAATGGTAGTAGTAAGAGGTCATAGAGGGACCAATAAAGAGCCTCATAACGGCTAAGCAGGGAGCCTCAAAGGGACTAGATTTCCAAGGGTCTACACAAAGGGTAGGACTAAAATAACACAAAGGGGAGAAGGGGAGCCTCAAAGGGGCTGGATTCCCAAGAGTCTACACAAAGGGTAGAAGTAAAATGCCACAAACGGGCAAAAGGGAGCCTAAAAGGGGCTGAATTCCAAAGGTCTACACAAAGGGTAGAACTAAAATGCTGCAAAGAAGCAAATGGGAACCTCAAGGGGCTGGATTCCCAAGTGTCTACCCATAGGGTAGGAGTAAAGTGCCACAAAGGGGCAAATGAGAGCCTCAAGGGGCTGGATTCCCAAGTGTCTACACATAGGGTAGGACTAAAATGCCACAAAGGGGAAAATGGGAGCCTCAAGGGGCTGGATTCCCAAGGGTCTACACAAAGGGTATAATTAAAATGCTGCAAAGGGGTAAATGGGAGCATCAAGGGGCTGGATTCCCAAGTGTCTACACAAGGGGTAAGACTAAAATGCCACAAAGGGCGAAAGGGAGCCTCAAAGGGTCTGAATTTCCAAGTGTCAACACAAAGGGTATGACTAAAATGCCACAAAGAGGCAAAAGGGAGCCTTAAAGAGGCTGGATTCCCAAGGGTCTATGCAAAGGGTAGAACTAAAATGCCATAAAGGGGGTAAATGAGAGTCTCAAGGGGGTTGGATTCCCATGGGTCTACACAAAGGGTAAGACTAAAATACCACAAAGGGGTGAAAGGGAGCCTCAAATGGGCTGAATTCCCAAGGGTCTACACAAAGGGTAGAACTAAAGTGCCTTAAAGGGGCGAAGAGGAGCCTTAATGTGATGGGCTTTATGGAAGGCTTGCATAGAGGGAAGCAATAGATGGCCACAGAGGGACCAATGAGAGAGAGAGCCTCAAAGGGGCTGATTTAAAGGTTTGCACAAAAGGCAAGAATGAGAGAGGCTATTGAAGCCAAAGATGCATTTACATTAGCCTCGCTGCATGAACGAGTGGTCAAGGTAGCAACTTGAGTAGGCTACCAAGATCGGGGTGATCAGGGTAGTAGTGGTTTTAGGGCCATACGGGCCAAAATGGCCAAGATGGTAAAAGTGTTGGGAGTCCCTCGAAATGGGGGGAAAGTGGGGTGTGTGTGTATGTGTTTGTTTTTTGTGGGGCCATGTGGGCTAAAAAGCCAAGGCTAGGGAATATTTTTGTAAACCACTAAAATCGGATTGATCAATGTGGTGGGAGTTCAAAGCATCACTAAGTCTGAACTGACATGAGTGATAGAGGCTTGCAGCACCATAATCAGAATGGTTAAAGTGGCGATGATTTTTTGAAATTGTTATGAAAAGTAGAACCCAGGATAACAATTTAAGAATGGCCCTCAGTGTGGTCAAGGCCAGGGTTTCAGCCTGGATGGGCTCGCATCCGAGCATTGTGAATGACCGAGCTTAGAAGGTAGAAGCTCCACTGGAGAAACATCGGTATTTGGCAGCCACATTTGTTTGAGGACTGGGGAAGAGGGTTTGGATCCTTGCCCCCGGTCGGTACGAGAGTTCGCTGTCCGGGGCTCTCAGTGGAGTGTAGCTTGTGCTAGAAACTTGCCACCAATCAGCAATGGTAAGTCAGTAGGGTGACCTAAGGACTAGACCACTGGTCAGTCAACTTGTTGGAGAGTGGCTTGGACAAGAAGGATGCCCTTAGTTGCTTGAGCCGAGCATGGACAACGTTGATCAGCTGGCCCCTCAATTGCTGGAATTTTACTAATAGTAGGTGTTGCTGTCTGCTAGCTATCTTCAACTCAGACCACTGATCGGTCCAATTTATATAAGAACCAGGGTAGAGGGTCTAGAACCTTGCCCTTGGTCGGCATGTCCGGGACCCTAGGCATGGAGTAGCTTGAACGGGGAACTTGCTACCAGTCAACAGAGCAAAGTGTTGGAAGAGACGGTCGGCAGACTAACCAAATGTAAGGAATTTTCTGATGGCAAGTGTTGGGGCCTACCAGCTCTCTCTGGGTAGACCGCTGATCGGTCTAGTTGAGGAAAACGGGCTAAGAGCTGATCCCTCACGCGGAGCCACCTTTATAGCCATAGTAGGTTGGCTCATGTTTTAAGTTTCAGAGGAGAGGGCTGCCCCCACTCCTTGTCCTGCTTGGCCATTGGTTGGCCGATCTTCTTAAGTTCGATAGAAGACTTGAACTTCTATTGTGTAGCTAGTCCAGCAACAATGGTACGCATGGCATTGGCCCTGTCTTTGACATCCAACCAGTCAAAAGTAAGAAACTGGTTGTCAAGTAGTAGATCCATGAATTGAGCTCGTCGTGTTTGGATGAAGGCAGCTAGGAGAGTGCGATCCCAGGGGAAATGCACATTGCTAACCATCAGGTGGTGGCAAGAGTAATGTCTGACCCGATTCTTGAAGAGACTTGACTGTTGTTTCGCAGGCGCAGGCTCAGATTGCTAGTGTTTAATTTTACGGCAGGCATTTTCTGCTGGGTCCTCGTGGGCCGGAATACTAGTTAGTTAGCGTGGAGAAGGAAAGGACCAACAAGGAGCTTCCCCCAATCAGCTGAGTTAGGGTAGCCTAAACTGCAGCAGAGCATCATGCATGGTACTTAGCAATGGCAGCTATTAGGATTTTAGCCCGAAAGTCCCTCATCTGGGAATGGTGGACATCAAACCTTGATAGAGGACAATTCCATTGAGGAGAAGCCAAATTTAGTTAGGGCCATGGTAGAGGGTTTGGCGACTTGCCCCCGATTAGCAGGGGGATCCATTGGATGGACTTCCCGGTGGGGAATAACTTGTGTGGGGAACATGCCCCCTATCAGCGAAGCTGGGTGCCGAAGTAGTAATCCAACAGTTAGGCTGATTGATGTTTACATCGCGGCAAGTGGTTGCTGCCAGGTCTTCATAGGCCAGACCATTGATCAGTTGGCCAGGTGAAGGGAATGACCTACAGGGAGTATGCCCATAGTTGATTGAGTAGTGAACTTGAAAGGGTGGTCAATGAATCAACCATTAACAAAGAATTTTTTCATGGTAGGTGGTGGCATCTGCAAGTTCTGTTCAGCTTGGACTATTGGTCAGTCCGATGCAGGAAGGTTGGTCAAGGGCTGGTCCCTCACCCGAGTTGTTATCTTTAGAGCTGTTGATCAGCATATGACTTCATAATTTAGAGGAGAGGGCTTCCCCCTCTTCCTGGCCTCTCCAACTGCTGATCGGCCAGCCCAATGATGAGAGGATCTGACAAGAATGTTGCCCTTAATCAGCTAAGTAGAGAGCTGAAAAAAACTAGCCTATGGACTAACCAACTACAGGTGATTCCTAGCTGGTAGGTGGTGACACCTGCTAGTTCTCCTCATCTTGGACCATTGATTGGTCAAATGAGGGAAGGCAGGCTGAGGGATGGTTCTTTGCCCATGATGCCATTTTCAGAACTGCTGACCAGCCCCTACTTTCAGAACTCAGAGGAGAGGGCTGTTCCCCCCTCTCCATAGCATTAGCTCATATGGGGGCTTGCCCCTAGCTGGCAGAATTGAGTGCCAAGGTGATTCAGTGTCATGGCTGACTACTGATGTCTCTCTCTTTTTTTATGGCAGGCGGTTGCTGTCAAGCCCTTGTACATTGAACCACTGATCGATTAGCTGGATGAAGGGAAAATCTGATGGAGAGGCTTCTCCTAGTTGGATAAGCTGTGGGGTCTTGTCATCTCAGACCGCTGCTCAGTCGAATAAAGTATGGCAGGCTAAGGGCTAATCTCTTGCCTATATTGTTGTTTTTGGAGTCGTTGGTCAGCTTAGGTCTTCTGAGTTTAGAAGAGAGGGCTGCCCCCTCTCCATGGCATTTCTGGCCACTGGTTGGTTGAACTTCCTCGGGCAAGTAGAAGGTCTACACTTTCCCCTTGCATTTGGTACACTAGCATTGGGCACAACAAGGGCCCCATTGTTGTAGTCTAGCCAGTCCAGAGTGGAGAATTGTTGACAAGTGGCAAGATCATGGGCTGCAGTCATATGTGCTTCTCCTCCATAAGCTTGGAAGGAGTCTTGATAGGCATCACTAGGTGGGTGTGGTCCCACAGGCAACACACATTGCTGACGTTGAGGTGCTAATGGGATTCTCATTCACTCATGTTCTTCCTCAGGCTAAGGAGTGCTGTAGTAGGTCTCAACACGGTAGCAGGTGCAAACACAAATGTTGCGGCAAACATAGTAGGTGCTAGGGCAGCAAGTGGAGTAGGTACTGTAACTGTGGGTGCGGGCATGGGCCCAAATTCAATGGTGATTTGATTCACCATAAAAGTCTCACGTGGGAGAGACAACAGAATATTTTCTGGGAGCAACTTGGTGGTGTCCAAGCCAAGCATTTGGAGATGCATTATGGAGTAGCAAGTGAGGAGTAGCATTGCTATGTCTTCAGCAGCAGGTAGTGACCCCAAGATGGTGTCGAGCCAGTCCAGGAGTAACCTGATCTTTTCAAACTTGTTGAAATTGATCATCAACATAAGCTTTCAAGTAAATGACTCCTTCACAAGCCGCCACTGAACCTGTAAAAAGGTTGACTTGATTAGAGTGTTTCTAAGAGGTATAAGATCCACTATATATATTTGGTAAAGCAGATATTATCTATATTCGCTCTGCTCTTAGAAATATCTGATAATTTACTATCTGCTCCATATTTGGATTGTAATGGGAGCAAATATCTGATATCCAAAATATCTTAAGGCATGGATCCACTCCATTTACATCCCTCGTTGAAGCTGATTTCAAAAAGCGTAAGAAAGAGTCAATTAGACGTGTCTCTGTAAAGTAATGCATTTGATGGGCTTCTGCCAGACTTGGATCAGATAAAAAAAATATGATATGAAAATAAAACCTGCATCTAGAAGAGGACCCTAAATATCTTTAAAATAAGTTCAAGTACAATTACCTTAAACAAAACATATCATCAAATAAACTATACATATAAGTTCAAGCACAGCATGTTCTCATACAAACCATAATCTTTCAAATGTCCCAAAACATGCTATAATAATACACGTTTTATCAAATTTAAATACAATATCATATTAATAAACAACATGAATATCTTCTAGAATCCAACTCCAACATATTGGTATTATGGCAGAGAGATGAAGGGAAAGAGAGGTCCCACCGGGCGTGACAATTTGTGGGAACCTCGGGAATCTTTTTATTTCTTGGAAAGGATTTTTTTTTAATGTTTTGAAATATCGACATGCGAATTTTCTAGTAAAGTAGGTGATAGACCATAAAAATACTAGATAGTCCAGGTGATATTAAAAGAGTATAGAACCGAGGTTCGGGTTCTGTGATTATTTTTTGACCTCTCTCCATCGGATGGTGCGAATATCCGATGTTCATTTACATCGAGCAAACACTCGAACACCCTTGATTAACTGCCAAAGCGATCTTCTTTGACGAGAGCGTGCACATCCACAACGTGTAAAGAACACAAAGGGCCCTGGCCTTTTAGGCTCGATGAGATGCAAACAAGTTTGATTAGATTTTGTTTGAAGTTGTTTTATGTTGATTTATGAATTGATTTTGATGTGGTTTGAAATGTTGATTTCAGATTTCCATTTGACTTGGATTTAGATGTTATTTGTTTTGAGCTTGTTTGAATTGTTTGGTTTGTTTTACTTCAATTGGTTAAAGTTTATTTTATTTTTTGTTTGAACTTGATATTTTAGATGTGTTGATCAATTTGACTTGTTTAAGTTTAATTGACATGTGTTGAGTCATTTTCATGTGATTTTATCATGTCGGTTGGTGTTTTAATACCGATTCGGTTGTGTTCGGTATGTTTTAGATGTTTTGAAGTTTGGTTCAAATTGATTAAACTTGAACTTCAAATTGTTAATGATCTGAATTTGGCATGTTTTAAGATTAATTTCAGATGCATTAATGCATTATAAATGTGTTCATTTCAATTGGTTGTAAATTATTTGATATGCACTTGTTTAAGCATTTGAATTCAAAAGGATTTAGTGCATTGAATCAATTCTTCCAGATAGATCTGATTTTGGTTGAATGTTAAAGCTTTAATGACCTATTTTAAGTGTGTTTTAAGGTTGGTTTGAATGTATTCTTAGATATGATTAAGTTAACTTCAGATTTGGATAACTCTTGTTCCGTTTGCATCACATTCGGTCTGTTGGGCTAGTGTCGATGCCCAGTCACATGCAATCAACTCGACACTTGAAATGTTCATTGAATATTCATGTTAATGCTGGTGTACATCAGATGTGGCAGTTCATATGCCATGAATAATGCCTGTCGAGGTGTCAAAGTCCTTCCCTTGGTGTAAAATCCCACTTGATCGGGAGAATTTTGACAGCATGCCGCCTTATGTTCCGATCGGTGTGGAATTTTTACCCGTCCTACATGGCATAGTCATTTGACATTCCAAGTAGTGGGAAGGATCGTTTGCAATGGGAACCAGCCCGCGCCTACGTCCGGGTCAGCGTTCTGGTGCAAGCCGGATGAGCCGCCCAAGGGGGAGCGCCCATGTGGTGCTAACTCCTTATTTAATTTTGGTATTTCGCCTTAAGATTTAGTTAAGTGTGCTTTTTAAATGTCCAAGGCCCAATAGGCCAGCTTCATCAGCACAATGGGTTGGTCTTCATGTCGCATGGCCTGAGAAGGCCGGCTTCATACCATGTCGGCCCGGTTGGCCCAATCTTGAGCTTCATGGTCCCTGGCGGCCTGCTTTGAGCTTCATGACCCAATGGGTCTGATTTTCACCTCCATGGCCTGATTGACCTGATTTGCACTTCATTTTCGCACCTTGACATCTTGCTGTAGCAGCGGAGTAGGTGAGCCTCAGAGGGGCTGGAATGGGTTGGCTAAGGTGTTGTTTAGGTGGGCTTTTGGTAGGACTACATAAGGGGCAGGTTAAGGTGTAAACTAGGACTGATTTAGGAATATACAAAGGGCATTTTGACATGTAAAAATCAGGGCCACCTGGCTTAACTCTTGGCCCGTCAGGCGGATTCCAAGAGGCCCAGGCTGTCACCCCTACTTCCACACATCAAAGAGGATGTTTGGTTTGTTTGGGGGTGCTGTAGGAGCTGTATTGGGTGTGTTGCACATAGGGCAAACTAGGTGACCATCAAAGGGGCCTGACATGGGGGACACAAGGGGGACAGAACTTGGGCCAGCAAGGGGGCCTGTTTTGCATGCCATTCGGGGCCTGATTGGGGGAGGCAGGAGGCGCATGTCCAAGTGACCATCAGTGGGGTCAAACCAAGCTTGATAGTAGAATATTTACAGGCCAACATGGAGGGCCAAAAGGGTGCACAAAGGGGCTGGTTCAGAGGCCTGTTTCAAGGGGCAGCAAGGGGCTGTTTTTGTGATGGCCAAATAGAGGGTACACTTGGGGCTTTCTGTAGACAAACGTGAAGGTTACTCAAAGGGGCTGAATGGGAATTACTCAGAGGGTATGCCACCATGAGAGGGGTAGATAAGAGAAGGGGAAGAGTTGAATTAAAAGGTTACATCATAACACACTTTTTCAACTCACGGGTTTTTTTCTTCTCTCTTGCACTGCAGGTGGTGTTGAAGATAATGGGCTGAAGGTGCCACCAAACCCTTATTATCTTTCTGTTGGATGAGAAAAGGGGGTCTTCTCCTTGCTGATGTTTATGGATGTAGAAAAGGAATGAAGAGAGCTTGCTGCACTTGCTGAAGTTGACACACCAATCAGGTGGGCTGGTTGCACATGCTGCTGGCGCGCCTGCTGGAGGGAGGTCCTTTCTCCTTCTTCTTCTTCACTTGGCACACCACAAAGGGGCTGGAGAGGTTGCTGACTTGCTGATGAAGACGTCCAAACATGGATAAGATGTCTTGGAGCAGGGTAGAGGGAGGAGAGGCAGGGCTTCCGCAGGGTGATCAGCTTGCCTTCCACATGGACAGCAGGGGGGTTTATATAGAAGTTGATGGCGCCATCTTCAGGAGGAGATAAGGCTGGAGGTTGTTGATGGAAGATAATGATAACTCAAGGGATGTTTAGGATGATAAGGATAACCCATAGTTGGTTGTTGAGAGGGATAAGGATAAACAATGGAGGTTGTTGAGCTTGTTGAGGTGGTTGAGGGAGATAAGCCAAAGTTGCTAGCTATGCCATCAGATGGAGAGTTTGGCCAGATCCCTAACTTGTAGGGGATTGTGCGCATGGCAGATGGGGAGGAGTTCGGCCAGCCAAGTGGAGGGAAGAGAGAGAGAGAGTGATCCAATCTAGACCATTCATCTAACAGACTCCCGATCCGACGGCTATCATTAATTTCTGCTGAAAATTGATTAAACATAGCCAAAATGAAATCAAAAAAATATGGGACAATCATTGATGAACATTGATCTTATGATCCATCCAAATGTGTGGCTAAGATCTCCCAAATTGCCCAGGATCTCTGATTTTACCAATTTCTCTGATTGGTGCGATCTCGGCCGTCGATAATGCCAAAAATTATAATTGAGTGCAATTACCTTCTCCCATTGGCCAAATTTATTTTTCATGCATCAATATTCATGAGATCAAAGTTTTGGGTTATGAAAATTGAAATTTTCAGCCCATGGGTCGATCCGGAGCTAATCGGACCATTATGCCCCTGGTGCGAGAACATACGGCTTTCCGTCCGGATTTGCTCTTTCTTGCATATCTCTTCATCCGGGGGTCAAATTTTCGATACGTTTAGAGCGTTTACTAACTCTATCCAACCTTGACAATTTGGTAAAGTTGGAATTCCATGTTAGAGTCCCAATTTATCACAAAGTGTCGGGGGCAAAATGGTCATTTCGGCCTTTCGGTGTCCGTTTTTCATGTTTTGGGTACCATTGAAAAGCTCTTGACCGGGGCTATGTAATGAACACATTATCTTGGCCATTTGTAGCATGTAACGCCATGCCAAGGCATTTCCAAAGCCTGTTTACATCATCTATTCACGAATTTTCTGAATCTGTGTCAGATTTTCTGCACCGGCTTCGGCATTGCTGAAACTTGTATCAAGCAAGCTAAGCGGAAAAATTTGATGCCAACAATGCCCTCAGTCCGGGGACACGCCCTACGTGCCCCTGCTTCCTTTGAAACGCGGGGGCGGGATCCATGTTCAAAAATTGGAAATTACCCTAATTAGCGCCTTTTAAACCAAATTTTAGAAAGTTTCCGCCGCTAATTATTGTTTATTTTGACCTCACCCCTGAGTTGGGGGCGCATTCATCTTATCAAGTCCAATTTTTAGTAATTTCTGGAAGGTTCCGGCGAGTTTTAGCAATGAAAAGCGTAATGCGCCCCTGCTCCCTTTGAAGCAGGAGGGCGCGCCTTGCGCATCCTCAAGGTGAGGGTGCATCCTGAGCACCCTCAGGTGGAGGGCGCGCCCTGCGCGCCCCCACTTCCTTTGAAAGTCGGGGGCACAGTCGGTCCAGTTTTCATATTTTGCACCGGTTCTACATCTCTATAAATTGAGGGCTATTTCGAACGACCCAAGGTTGACCCCCCCAAGCCTAGCTCATCCTATGGTCATCCAAACTCTCTCCCAAGGCTGTCCTGATGTCCAAAGCCAATCCATCATCGAGAGATCGATCCCGAACTAAAGGAGAAGCCCGATCCCTGTGTTCTACAGCATCCGAACTTAATCAGCTTCTGTAGAAAATCTGGGGCATCTGCTACAGAAGTATTCAACAGAAGAGTTGTTCTTCTCTTCGTCCTCTTTCATTTGCAACCATTCTTACTCAATTATAACTTGCCATATGTCCGTGGTGATCGCTGTACCGAGGGCTTACATTCAGGTTCTGTTCTTCCATATCTGTCCACTTTCTAATTTTCTATAGGCTTTTATAGAGGAATTCCGGAGAGGTCATCAACAAGATATCTCTTCCATCCATCCATAGAAAAAAACAGAACTTGATTCTGACATCAGGATCATCCGTATAATTTTCTGCACTGAAGTCGCCCCAGGAGGGTGCAAGGCTACCCGAACCGGCTTGTTTCAACCAACTTGGCTTCAACTCAAACCAATCCACTCCATAAGATTTCTCAACTCATTTCACTTAGTTTATCTACTACTTAAGAACATCTTTTGGCTAATTTTGCATCATTCTTACATAATCAAAAACACAAAAAAGGGGTTAAGGTTCACCCCGAAGCCGGTGAGTTTGGTTTCAATTGCTCATCCCTCATCTTCTTATTACAGTTTCTACACTTTTATCAAGTCTAATCAAACTCTTCACTTTGTTCATTGTTTTTAAATTGTACAAATTGATCAAGTTAGCATTGGTTGGACTCTTCTTCATCGGCCGGCCGAAAAAGAAGAAGGTTGAACTCACATCCCAATCTCCCGCGCTAAGGTACACATGGTCATTCAACTCATCTCTTATTTTTCAATTCCATAAAGCGGAGCCCACGGCTCCTGGCAGCCACAATTTCACTTATCATGTTCTAAGTTAATTCATTCTTCACTCTCCTCCCACATGACCTGAACCGTCTTCGGTGCTCGAGCGACATCGTGAGATGAAAGTTCAGGGAACAATGTGAGTGTGGGACCGAGGTGAGGACTCTTTACTGCTTTCAGAGTGTTTTTCGATTCACTCCCTTTCCACTATTCCATCATCACCTTTTCTTGAGGTGCCGATCCGGAACCCGTTTCCAGAGTCGACAAGGGATACAAACAATGTTGTGAAACCAATCAAGAGCCTTAACTAAATGAGTGGAGAAACCAACATAGAGGGAGTTCCTTAAAAGAATAAGACCAATCCAAGTGTAGAGAAAAGCTTGGTATGAGTAACTAATCCGAAAGGGTATGAACCAACACAAAGGGGTTTCAAAAATGAAAGGCTGGCATAAAGGGGCTTGGAATGGAGAAACCAACACAAAGGGGTTTCAAAAATGAAAGGCTGGCATAAAGGGGCTTGGAATGGAGAAACCAACACAAAGGGGTTTCAAAAATGAAAGGCTGGCATAAAGGGGCTTGGAATGGAGAAACCAATGCAAAGGGTATATCTCAAAAGGATAAGACCAATCCAAGTGTAGAATAGAGCTTGGCAAGATGGACTATTCCTAAAACCATCTCAAAGTGGTTTCGAATATGATAAGGCCAATCCAAGTGCAAAAGGTAACTTGACATAAGGATCAGATTCTGAAACTAACACAGAGGGAGTTTCAATTGAGATGAGACCAATCTGAGTGTGAAAGGTAATGCAGCATGAGGGTCAAATTCTTAAATTGACATAGAGGGAGTTTCAATTGTGATAAAACCAATCTAAGTGCAAAATACCACTTGGCATGAGGGTTTAATTTTGAAACCGACACAAAGGGAGTTTCAATAAGGGGAAGACCAATCCAAGTATGAAATACAACCTGGCATGAGGGTCTAAAATGAAGGTGAGACCAATCCAAGTGTAGGAGAAGGCAACTCGATATGGGGGTATGACAAAGGTTATGAAACCAACATAGAGGGGGCTACAATGAAAATGAGACCAATTTTTAAGTGTAGGAAGCAACTTGGCATGGGGGCCTGATAAGGGCTTATAAAGCTAACACAAAGGGGCTTCAATCTTGCCTAATGGGCAAAGTTTGAGAACCACAATGGGGTCTGTAGGGAGCCAAAATCGAGTCAAAAAGGAGCCTCAAAGGGGCTATCCATTTGAAATGTTCGCACTATAGGCAGAAACTAAGGCCTCAAAGGGGCAAGCAAGGAGTCTCAAAGGGACTATCTTTTTTGAAACAACTTGCTCAAAGGGCAAGAGTAAAGGGCCACAAGGAGCATATAAGGAGTCTCAACAAGGTGAGTAGAGAATCACAAAGGATCTGATTTTTATTGAGAGCTTGCAATAGAAGGTCACAAAAAACAATGGAGAACCTCAAAAGGGTGGATTTATAAAAAAGCTAGCATAAAGAGGTCATGAAGGGACTAGAATGAAGCCTCAGAATGACTAAGTAGGGAGCCTCAAAAGGGCTGGACTTTTTAGAAAAGGCCTTCACAAAGGTTAGCAATAAGAGGTCATAGAGGGACCAGTAAGAAGCCTCAAGAGGGCTGGGTAGGGAGCCTCGTAGGGCTGGACTTTTAGGAAAGCTAACACAAAGGGCAACAATAAGAGGTCACAAAGGGACCAGTAAGGAGCCTTAAAGGCACTAAGTAGGGAGCCTCAAAAAGATTGAACTTTTAGGAAAGCTAGCATAGAGGACAACAATAAGAGGTCATAGAGGGACCAGTAAGGAGCCTTAAAGGGGCTGAGTTGGGAGCCTCAAAGGGGCTAGATATTTACGAAAGCTAGAAAAAAGGACATCAATAAGAGGTCATAGAGGGACCAGTAAGGAGGCTCAAAGGGGCTGATTTGAAGATCCACACAAAGGGTAGGAATGGGGACCACAGAGGGAAAAATAGGGAACCTCAAAGGAGTTTAGAGAAAGAGCCTAAAGTGCTTATTTCAAGGGTAGGCTCAAAAGGCAGGAATAGGGAGGCTATTGAAGCCAAAGTGGCATTTGTAATAGGATTGTTTGGAGTTGCAAGAATGAATGGTCCAAGCAACGGTTGTGTAGACTGCCAAGATTAGTGTGATCAAGGTAGTTAGGGTTTTCATCATGAACTGGCATGGTTAGGGCAGTGAAAGTGTTGAAGATGATGTGTGCTTTTTTGTAGGTTGTCTGGACTGGAGTATTCAGGACAACACGGAGGCTAATGGGCCAACCAAACCAAAATGGTCAGGAGGGTATAGATTTGAAGATTGCTATGAAGTTGAAAATTGCACAAACCAGGAGGGTCAAGATAGTATGTGCTTTTAGGAGTCATGTGAACTGAATAGCCAATGCTAAGAAATTTTTTTTGTTGGCCGTGTGGACTGAATAGCCAAGGCTAGAGAAAAGTTTTGTAGACCATCAGGATCAGAATGATCAAGATGGTGAGATTGACATAGTCAATAAAGAGACTAGAATGGCAAGGATGTGTGAGAGAAAAATAATGTTTTACCCTTTGTCCCTTCCAAGGTGAAGTGTAGGAATTTCTTTTAAATTTTTTGGGCTGGAGGTGGTCTTCCTTGTCACCTTAGGTATAGTCTCCCTGGCATATTTCTACTACAAGGTAGATGAGCCTATGGGAGCCTTTTCATCATTGGCAACTTAGACCTCATCTGTAATAAAATTAAGGGAATGAACTCACTCACCTTGTTAGGTTAGGGGCTCGCCCCAGTTGATTGATTTTTTTTATTCTTTTCTTATCAACTTGACTACTCCTTTGCAAAGTTTCACCCAGCCTAACTCCTTTTCAATTTTGTCTATGTCCCATTGCAATATTTTTGGACAGCAAGGCTATCCAATTCTACTCAAGGTGCTTTTGTATGTTTTTATCTTGACTAGATGTTTTGACACTTTTACCCTTGGTCGCCCATGGTGTTCGGTCAACCAAGTCCATCGCACATCACTATTTTTAGCCTATTTTTTATATTTTTTTAGAGAGAAGCTAGAAAAGACTCAACTTCTATTGTTGATGGTGCCCACATGGAACTCGTGGTCAAAAGCATAGTATTTTTTGAGATGCTCACTGTTAAGCAATAGGAAAGGAGTCTCCCCCTTTCTATCCACTATAGCATAAGCTCTACCTTCGAAGACCCAATCAACAATGTATGGGCCTAACCAATTCAGGAGGAGCTTTTTCTTAGGATGACCAGCCATGGCATCCTTCTGCTCGACCATCACAAGGTCACCCTTTTGGAATGCCCTATCTTTGACCAACTTGTCATTGTAGACATGCCAAATTTTCCTAATTTAAAGCATAAAAACTTATGTTTTATAGGTAACATATGTGATTGATTTGAGAATGATGATGGGTTCTTTAATGTTGATTTGTAGCTTTGTCAAGTGAAATCAGATGCTTTATGGAGATTTTCAAATGAAGTCGTAACTTCTAAGAGAAAGCCATGCGTAAATCGTAGAAACATAAAAATCAGCTTGATCATCAAAGCCTAATGATTAATCACTTAAGTATATGATCAAATTCTCATTCTAGATGTATTTTAGTTCATGTCGCATCTTTCCAATTGCCATTGGGATCATTACGATCAATGTCAGACCATCTGTCCACTACCCCAACTTCTAGAAAAAATTATAAAGTCTTGAATCATGTGCCATCCTATCCACTACTTTATAAAGCTACCTCTTCTAGTTATCTTTCCAATGCAATAAATGGCATTGAATTCTGAGTTTGGGAGTGTCCGTAGTGGCTTCCAAAATGCGAGTGTGCAAATTTAGTACCATGCACCCTCCCAGGGATAAATTATCCACCCGAGAACTTTGATGCAATAAATTTTTATTTCTTTTGAGATTAATGGATAAATTTATATGTGCCCCTAGTCAAGGGCACATGGCCATGCGCCCTCGACCCAAGGTACATAGCACCCATCTTTATATTTTAGGCTTATCACAGTCTAGAAATCACATTTTAATAATATTTTATTTTATCTGTGTCCCCCGATTGAGGGCACATGGCCAAGCACCCTAGGGGTGGGGCACATGTGCCCCTGACCCAAGGCACATAGCACCCGTCTTCATATTTTATGCTTATCTGGGTACGAAAATCACATTTTGATAAATTTTTAATTTTTTTAATTTATCTCTAAATTTTCATGTGCCCCCGATTGAGGTCACATGGCCATGCACCCCAAGGGTGGGGCATGTTCCCATGTGCCCCTAGAGGAGGGCACATGCGCCCCACCCCAGGGCACATGGCCAACTTTTTTAGGAATGGATAGACACCAGTTTCTCCTATAAATAAAGCTGACTTCTGACGTTCCAGAGGTTGGAAGATGGCCCCATGGGCATCTCAATGTAGACACGAAATTTTGGTCCAGTTGAAGAGATTAAATTCTTATTTTCATGAAGAATATTTGAGTAACCTTTCAAGGGAACCGAGTTTTCTGGAAAAATCAAGTTTTTCAGCGCATTTCGAAAAAGATTGATAAGGCATTGACCAGGGTCAAAGCACCCTATATACAGGGCACCAGGTGCCCTGTATATAGGGCACCTGGCGCCCTATATATAGGGCACCAGGCACCCTACTTATAGGGCACCATGAGCCCTATAAATAGGGCACCAGGTGCCCTACTTATAGGGCACCAGGAACCCTATAAATGGGGCACTAGGCGCACTATAAATAGGGCTCCGGGCACCCGGTCGAATCGATTCGACCGATTAATTCGACCACTCACTGGGACTTGTCTTATCGATATAACATGGCTCATGATGCTAGCACTCCATAAATAGGGCGCTTTGCCGTGTGAAACTGGTTTTCATATTTCACCAAAGTGCCATCTTTTTTGCTATAAATAGGCACCCATTTGGAGCTTTGAGGAGATTCTAGATCCCTCCAACCACCCAACTCATCCAATACCACGAATCCAAGCCCTCATCACACACTCCAAGCCCTCAAATCACCTCAAAACTCTTTCCCAAAAACCCCAAAAACCTACAGTTTCAACCACCCAGAAATACAGTTTTCTTCCGACTTTGAAAGCCTCTACTCACCATTCCTCTTACATCCAATGACCAAACACCCTATCATTTGCATCATTTACATATTGTCTATAAGGAGGAGCTCCCATTTCGTCTTGGAGGTCTTCCTACACTCCGGGGCGACGCCGTGAAGAAGGGAAGAAAATATGCTGAAATCAATCACTGGTACCCCATAAATTGGGCGCTTTGACTTTGGTCAACGAACCCCATAAATGGGACACCTGCAGCAGGCGCCCCATATATGGGGAACTAGCAAGGGCAGACCCTGTTTTGCATTTTTTGAGTTTGTTTACCTTTCCCGTGGATCCTTTACTCTCCCCCTTTATTTTAACTTTCATTAACATATCATTTAGCATGCATTAAGCCACACCTTTGCATCTTCATACCTCTTTAAAAACCTATCAAAAATAGGGGTTGGGATTTAGTCCCAGTCCGGTCAGTTCCTTCCCTTTTGCATGTTTAAGTTCGAATTTGAGCATGATTCTACAATTTCACTAGAACTAATGATCTTTTCACTTGTTTCTATGTTTTCTTATGGACATTTGTAGGTAAATCCGGCCGAGGCGGAGCTTCAACCAGATCAAAGATGAAGGACTCACTAAGCTTTCTTCTTTCGATCCACCGAGAGAGGAGAAGTCGGAACCCAACAATCTCCCCGCTTCTAAAGGTATGATAGTCATTTTTATTCTTCATTTTTATTTATTTCTATTATATTTTAGAGCCTTTGGCTCCTAGCTGCCGACTCCAGAAACGGGTTCCAGATCGGCACCTCAAGAGAAGGTGAAAGATGGAATAGGGGGGAAAGGGTAGTGAATCGAAAAACACTCAGAAAGCGGTAAGTGGTCCTCACATTGATCCCCGAACTTTCATCTCACGGCATTACTCCAGCACCGGAGACGGTTCGGGTCATGTGGGAGGAGAGTGAGGAGGAGATGAAATTAAAACATGAAAGATGTGGTCTCCAGGAGCCGCGGGCTCCGCTTTATGGGATGTAAATTAAGAGATGAGTTGAATTGACCGTGTACCTTAGCGTGGGAGATCGGGATATGGGTTCAACCTTCTTCTTCCTCGGCCGGCCGATGAAGAAGAGTCTCCAACCGATGCTAGCTTGATCAACCTGTGCAACTAGAACAATAAACCAAGTGAAGAAAATGATTAGAACTATGGGAAGTGTAGTAACTATAGTAAGAAGATGAGAAAGAAGCAATTGGAATCGAACTCACCGGATTGGGGCGAGTCCTAACCCCTTTTTTTGTATTTTTGATTATGTAAAAATGATGCAAATGAACTAAAATATGCTTTAAAATAGTAAATAAACTGAGTTAAATGAGTTGAGAAAGCTTATGGAATGGATCATCTTGAGTTGAAGCCGAGTTGGTTGAAGAAAGCCGGTTCGGGTTGCTTTGCACCCTCCTGGCGCGACTTTGGTGCAGAGGATGCTACGGACGACCCCAACGTCAAAATCGAGTTCCGTTTGTTGTAGTAGACAGAGGACTCAGAGGGGAAGAGTTCCTATGTTTATGATTTCTCCGAAATATTCCTGTAGAAGTCTGTAAAAATTCTTAAATTTGTAAGATGTGGAAAATAGAACCTGGATGCGCGCCCTCAGTGCAGCAATCGCCACAAACAAACGGCAAATCAGAATTGAGTGCCATCAGTTGTAGATGAAAGAGCACGAAGAGAGGAACAACATCTATATTGAAGACTTTCGAAGCATAAGCCCCAAATTTTCTGCAGAAGTTGATGAAGTTGGATGATGCAGAACGCCCGGATGGAGCCTTCTCCTTCACTTCGGGATCGATCTCTCAATATCGGATCGCCTTTGGACGTCGGGATGGCTTTGTAGAAGAGCTTGGATGACCTCTGGACGAGCTAGGCACGGAGGATTAACCTTGGGTCGTTGATAATGGCCCTCAATTTACAGGGGAAGGAAGCCGGAGCAAAAAATGGAAACTGGACCAACCGCGCTCCCACTTTTCAAAGGGGACGAGGGCGCGCAGGGAGCGCCCTCACTTCAGGGCGCGGTCTGCGCGCCCCCTGTTTCAAAGGGAGCGGGGACGCGTTACGCGTCTCACTGCTAAAATTCGCCGTAATCTTCCGGAAATTGCTAAAGATCTACTTAACAAACGTAACGCGCCCCTGAACTGGGGGCGCGGTACAAATAATCGAAAATCAGCGCCGGAAACCTTCCAAAAATCAGGTTTAGAAGGTGTTAATCGGGGTAATTTGCGATTTAAAGAAACTGACCGTGCCCCCACTTTTCAAAGGAACCGGGGGCGTGCAAGACGTGCCCCCGGTTTGAGGGCGCACAGGGCGCGCCCCCGGGTTGAGAGCACGCCCTCCCCTTTCAAGCGGAGTGGGGGTGCGGTACACTCTCTCTCCTGCGCGCGTGTTCCGCGAGCCGTATCTTGCAAACGGGATGTCCGATTCGGCTCCCGTTTGTCGCGTTGGAAAGAGGGCCTTCAACCACACCTCCTCAAGTTGGTAAACCAGCCGACATGACTCCCGAGATGTTCACACGGGGCTTTCTACCGGTTTACCCTCTCGCGGGAAGCCGAAACCCGTGGTGAAGATCCGAAAGAGCTCGGTTCCGGTCGAGAAATCTCGGGTCAACTCGAGATGACTTAAAATGATGACCGAATAAGTTCGGTACGGTCGGAAAACCCGAAATCATAGAAAAATCTGAGATTAACCCAGTAAATGTGAACCGAACATCGGAAAAGCCGGAAAACCCTAAAATTGATCGAAATGGCCATAGGGCCCCGGTTGATGAAAATATTTGGCTAGAATCGACCCGGATGACCTGAAAAGACCCGGTGATGACCGGAAAGGCCTAACACATGGTCCGAGATAGCCGTGTCAGCACAGATCGAAAAAGCCGTAACGAAAGCTGTCATTGATCGACGCCTACCGAAATGACTTCTCGGAAACCCTGAATGTTATGTAACACATGCGGGACTCCCTAGACCTTGAATTATGGACCATTCAAGGTCAGTCATTGAGTAGGCTTCGTGTTTTTACAGTTCACGCGCGGCTCTCGCTGGAATGTTTCGGCGTCATTCCGAAAATCATTGGTCCATTCTCCACTTGTGAGGGGCTCTACCCATGTCCTTAGCTCATCTCCACAAGATAATCCGAATCAGATAATGGTCAAATAAAATATATTGCCTATGGAATAAGAGTCTCGGGCTCCGAATCAGGCCAATTTGGCGTGTCTACAGCTTGCCATGCCTTGATGTCGGCTTTGCAAGGGAATGGCATGTAGCGGAGCGAAGTGAAATGTAGAGAAAGCATAGTGAAGCGAGATGGATCGTAGTGGAATGTAGCAGAGTGAAATGGTGATGGACTGAAAAGGTGGCATCAGGGTGTAGATATAGACACGCTTAGCAACCAGATTTGGCAAGACGAATCTTCTCAAGTCTCCTGGTTAACCACCATGTTTCATCAAGTCTTCCTATGTTGATTGGTAAGAGATGTGCCATTGGCACGAGAGAAGAATAGCCAACCCCCAACGCGGTGGGGAGTCCCTGAAACATGGGTTCGTAGGTTCATCATCAGCCGGTAACCCGATCTTTGCGGTGTTCCTGTACTGTGATGGGCTAAAGTTTTAAAAAGGGATTTGTTTTGAAAAAGTAAAAGAATATCAATCGAGCACATTCAGGCTCTCAGATTCATTTAAGTCTTCCAAGAGACAAGATTTGATTCGGAATGGAATGATCTCAGATTCCGAAAGGCAAATGTTAAAGCACAGACCTTGAAGATAGTGACGGTGCAAGTTCTGATCAAAATAGAAGGCCCTTGGTGGGACGAATTGGCTGCCATGGTGGGATGAATAGCAAAGAAGTGTTGTGTCCACAGTGGGGATAGAAATAAAGGCACAAGGTGATTACCGAACACGGTGGGATTAACAGACAGGGTGGGATATTAGAAAGGTTGGTGGGACTAGAAAATACAGTGGGATTCAGAGAACACGGTGGGATTCAGAATGATCAGGATTAAGATACGAGAGAGTGAGAAGGTGACGATTAGGAAATGATGTATGCAGTGACCACACAAAATGTAATGCAACTATCATTACATGATGTATGCTGGGCTCAAGAAAACAAAACAAAATTTGTATAATAAATAGTTAAAGATATAGATTGTCTATGAGGTCAAGATACCCATTCGGGAACCATCGTCCCTCACAGCACAACTTTGGCTTATCCGTGAGCATTAGAGATGACCCGACCATCGTAGATTTTGATGAAGGGGATCTCAGGTCAAGTCTTCTCCATACTCATGGTCTTCAACAAATAATGCATAAGATAATAATACACGACTAACGACATATATGCTAGTCGGCAAGTTATGGGGGTTTCCCATGTCCATTCTTCTGTTTCCACGAGCAATTCCTGTCTTTCATCAAAATGTTAGTTCCAAATGGACAATGATGTCCACTTGACCTTAATAAATACGAAACATAAATAAATTTGATTTAACAAATTTTTCTGAATTTTTCTGAATTTTCTGTAATTTTTGAGAAATTTTCAAAGATTTTGACCGAACGTGCCCCCGAACCGGGGGCGCGGCCTGCGCGCCCTCAGTTGGGGGGCACGACCAGCATGCCCTGGGTTTGGAGGCACGGCATGCGTGCCCCCACTTCGGGGGTGCATTTGATCCCAGTTTCCTGTTTCGGCTGGATCCGAATTCGACTCAAATCGGGACCGATTTCCCCTATATAAACACCTATTAGGATGACCAGATCACCCTACCAACACCCAAGATGGCTCCTCCTTTGAAAAAGTAGCGTGTTGGCTTGGTTCGAGGTATTTCAAGCATCCCGGGTCATTTGAAGGCCAGAATCGGCGCTGACTTGGTAAATTCGCTGCCAATTTTAGCTTTCAACCACCTTCTTCTTCTTTTTCCTTAAAGAATTTTATTTTACCTCCTGTTTGGGTGTAGGATTACCCAAAATTCCCAGGGCCTCGCCGGTATTGCTCTCCTCCCTGGATTTCCAGCTTGCTTGACATCCTCGGCTTGTCAGTCAGAGCGATTCTTCGAGATTGGGGCTTGACCGGGCTCTTGATCCATTTTAGGCAATATTCAAGCTACTCCCTTGACTTTGGTTTCATGGGAGCTCTTGTTGAGTTGTGGCATCCCGACACTCATACGTTCGTGTTCGGCAGCTTTGAGTGTACAGTTCTCCTTGAAGAGGCAGAACTCCTTCTCGGCCTTCCTCGAACTAAGAAGGGAGAGACTGAAGGTATGTTTATCCCTTCAGGACCCCTCTCTGCTTGGAATTTTTGCAGGATTTCGTCGAGACTCGGCAGATCAGCAACTTGTTAGCCGGCAAGCGAATCAATGTTCCCAAGTTGGCGGCTTGGACAATTTCTCTTCTGACGGCTCCTAGTCTGGACGAAGACCGGATTCTGCGCGGTGCGAAGGGTTTCACGGCTTGCCTTGCCGCGGTGTTCTTGTTTCCCGCGGAGGATGGTTTCCTGGAGGTTGATCAACTTTCGTGCATCCACGGCATCTGGAGTGGTGCGCAGTTGGGTCCTTCAGTTCTGGGCTTCTTGTACTGCGGACTGTCCGCAGCTTGCGTGGGCCGTCCTCCCTTCGGCAGTGCGCTTCTACTGGCTTGTTGGGCCGATCTTCACTTCAAGTTTGATCCAACCGGTGTGGTGGCCACTAGGTCGCAGCTCTTCCACCATAGCCCCTTGTTCCCATATGCCGATGCACTTGGCTTCGGCGAGAGAGTCGCCAAGAAGTGTGCATCGATGAAGAAGAGGCCAGAGTGGCATGCTCACTTTGCCTCCATGAACCGTTCCAGCTTCTTGCATTCTTCTGCTACCCTGATGCAGAAGGACTTCCAGGTGTGCTTTGCGCCTGGCGTTGATCTCCGCCTGGTTATAGGTTCGGCCTTCATGTTGTACAACGCTCATCATTGCCACTCTCAGATTGGCTTGCCTCGATACGAGTTGCCCAAGCTATCCCACCTGCCACCTATCAAGGGTAGGCAGCTTGGCTCAGCGGATGACGAGGAGGAGGCAATCTCAGCCATTGCCTTATGGGAGATGAGTCGGGTGTGCCGCCCAGGCCTCCTGATTAAGGAGGACCCTGACCAGAAGCGCCGCTACATCTCTGCGTTGAAGCTTTTGCTTGCTTGAGGGTCTTCTTTTCCTGCTTTAACTTGTCAGACATGTTGTTTTTATCTTGAATAAACAATGAATTTTTTATAGCAAATTTGAGTGAAAATTCAATAGAAATTTTACCTTGTTTCAGAAAGTTGCCTTGTCAAGGGGCGGAAGCCTATTGAAGATGGTAACTGTTAATAAAGAAGACAGCAAGGTAAAGAAACTTACCTGTTGGCGAGATTTCCCCCTCATTGATTCGTGTTTCTTTCCTAAAATACTTAATAAAGGGGTCAGATCTGCTCTATGGCTTACCCCCTTGCCTATTGTCATCTTGCCTTGCTTACATGTCAAGGGGGGGTAGCCTTATTAACCAGGTAGAATGCACAAAATGACAAACAAGGTAAAAGTTAAGAGAGCTTACCTGCTATGGCGAGAGTCACTCCATTCTTGATCTCCGAATCCTGAAACACTTAATGAAGGGGATTAAATCTTCACCATGGCTTATCTCTTTGCCTATTGTTGTCTGCCTTGACACAGGTCAAAGAGAGTTGCCTTCTTAACAAGGTGTAATGACCGAAATGAAATGGTTCAGAGAACTTACCTGTTGTTGAGAGAACCTTCTCCTCTTATTTTAAAGTCCCTGAAAACACTTGACAAAAAAGCATTAGATCTTCACAACGACTCATCCCTTTGCCTATTATGGCCAACTTTGACTTAGGTCAAAGGGAGGAGCCCTCTTAATGGGGTGGTAATCAAGGTAAATATGCAATGCAGAAATGAAACATGCAAGACATAAAGATAAACATGAATGCTAGCAAAGACAAAAATCAAGGTTATGCCAAGTTAAATGATGCATTTTTTTTAGATTTTTAGAAAGTATTCAATTTTTTTTATTTTTTTATTTTTGAAAATATTCAACTTTTTTTAGATTTTTGAAAATATTCATTTTTTTTTGAATTTTTGAAAATATTCATTTTTTTTTGGATTTTTGTTGAGAATGTGCTGGTATTGAAACAATTCATCGATCTTTGAGTGTTGATCAAGATTCAAGCAATAAGCACCACGTGAAAATAAGCACCACGGATTTCTTGCCCCCTTCTCTTGATCGGTTTGGATTCCCCCTGAGTTTAGATAGTTTGCCCTACCCTAGGGTTTTAAGATGGAAGAATAATAAAGGAAGTCTTTGATAGGATTCGGGGGTGTTGAGGAGGGTTTCTCTACTCATGCCCAAATTTCCCGTTGGGGTTCGACCTCTTCGGGTCTTTTCTATATGTGGCACGTATTTAGACAAGTCTTTAACCTATGGGGTCATTGCCCATCTTTTGGTCCATTTTCCTCATTTTCTATTCTTCTGGGTACTCATTTAGACATGCCCATATTTGTTTAAACCTGTGGGGTTCATTGCCCATCTTTTGGTACCCTTTTGCACCCTATGAGATGGCCTCCTACTAAGGTGGAGGGCATTTTCGATACTATCCTCCTCTAGTACCCTTCACCTATCTTGGACCGAATAGAAGAGAATAAGGTAAGGGTTTCCTTTCCGCCTTCAGGGTTCTGCCTTGCCTCTCTCGACTGTTGGGCTATC
This sequence comes from Cryptocoryne crispatula var. balansae, assembly GCA_036172225.1. NCBI lineage: Eukaryota > Viridiplantae > Streptophyta > Magnoliopsida > Alismatales > Araceae > Cryptocoryne > Cryptocoryne crispatula. The sequence continues at coordinate 20,989,622 of CM069927.1, read as the reverse complement.
CAGATTCTGGGATCGGGAGGTGTTGTGTGTGCAGGGTGATGTCTACCCTTGGCTTCTAGCTAACACCTTTGGATCGATGACTTAATATCATACCATAAATTCTCCATTTTATTTTATAAGGAAAATATCTTTTGAGGTAAACGTCGTTCCATGGATGGTTCAATTTTTCTCCATCGGCGTTGATTAGCTTATATGCATTACCTGGATATTTTTCACTTATAACAAAAGGCCCTTCCCAGTTAGGTTACAACTTGGAGCGGGGACCACCTGGCTTAACGAATATGCATTTTACTACCATCTCACCGATTTCGAACTTTCTCTCTACCACCCTCTTCTGATAAAACCTTTTCAATCGGTTCTGATAAGTCCGGGCATGCTCGGAGGCGGCCAACCTTTTTTCATCTAGGAGTTCAAGTTGTGCAAGGAGAGATTCTTGCCTCTCATCGACAGGGATGTCCCTATCAAGTTGAACTCGGAGTGATGGAAGGAGTACTTCGTACGGGACCACCGCTTCCATCCCATATGAAAGAGCATACGGGGTTTGACCAGTGGGGGTCTGTACAGAAGTATGATAAGCCCATAGGGCATCTACAAGCTTATCTGGCCAGTCTACGAACTTGCTAGACTTACAGGTTTTCTTAATGATTTTAATAAAAGTTTTGTTGGTGGCTTCTACTTGACCAATGCCTTGCGGGTAATAAGGAGATGAATGATGCAGTGCAATGCGGTACCTATTGCAAAGATCACGCAGATCTTGAGAGAGAAATTGTGGTCCATTGTCGGTGATGATGTCGCTGGGTATCCCGAACCTGGCGATGATGTTGCATTTGATGAAGGAGCACAGTGTTGATGCCTTGATCTCCACGAATGCTTCCGCTTCTGCCCACTTGGTGAAGTACTCTGTTGTCGTCAGGATGAATGATTTGGAACAGATTTCAGAGTTAAGATCACTTAGATGGCCAATGATATCAAAAGCCCACATGGCGAAGGGCCATGGGACATGAATTGGATGAAGGGAAGATGCGGGAGAATGGATCTTGTTGGCATAGAGTTGGCAAGAATTAGAATGTCGTACAAAGATGGAGCAATCCTCTTCTAGGGTTGGCCAATAATACCCCTGCCTGATGATTTTATTGGCAAGAGCTTGAGCATTGACATGGCCCCCACAGACCCCAGAATGTGCTTCCTTAAGCACCAATTCTGCCTCTTCTTCATCAACGCATCTCAACAAAATTCCGCTCTGGCTCCTCTTGTAGAGCACCCCTCTTAGGATGGTATACCTCTGGGATACTCTCCTGATAGCCTTCTTTTCTTTTGCATTTGATCCAGGTGGATATGTTTGATCTTGACAATACCTTGCGATCTCATCAAACCAAGGCCTCACACCCTCATCTAACTCTTCCAACTCGATTAGAGAAACTTCCTCTTTTTGCTCTAGATATTCCTTCCTTCCAAATCTCTCCTTGATCTTTAGAAATCGACCATCCTTAATTGCCGGCATCGACGCTCTACGGACATGGATAGTCCGCACCTGTCTACCTAGCGGGATTGATAGAGATGAAGCTAAGGAGGCTAAGGCATCAGCAAGGATGTTTTGAGCTCGAGGGACATGAATAAAAGTGAGTTTGGAAAAGAGTTTGATGTAGCAAGAGGTAAGTTCTTGGTAAGGTTTGAGGTTTGGATGAGAAGTTTGATATTTGGTTAGGACTTGGCGAAGGATTAGTTGGCTATCACCTATCACCCTTAATTCCATGGCACCATAGAAATGAGTGGCCTCCTGCCCGGCCAGCAAGGCTTCATATTCAGCTATATTGTTGGTTGCTAGGAAGTCAAGCTGAAATGCCTGTGGAATGGTGACACCCTCGGGTGATAGAAGGACGATTCCTATTCCCTTACCGTGTGAATTCAGAGCCCCGTCAAAATATAATGTCCAAAGATGGGAAGATCGGTGTCAACTCCAGAAATGGGTTCCGGATCGGCACCTCAAGATAAGAAGGTGAAAGATGGATGGAATTGGCGAAAAAAGGGAAGTGAATTGAAAACACTTGGAAAGCGGTAAAATGTCCTCACCTCGGTCCCACACTCACATTGATCCCCGAACTTTCATCTCACGGCGTCGCTCGAGCACCGGAGATGGTTCGGGTCATGTGGGAGGAGAGTGAGGAGTGAATTAGCTTAGAACATGAATAAAAAGAAAGGTGGTCGCCAGGAGCCGCGGGCTCCACTTTATAGAATAACAACAAGATTGAGTTGTTTTTTTGACCGTGTACCTTAGCGTGGGAGAGAGTGTGTGAGTTCAACCTTCTTCCTCTTCGGCCGGCCGATGAGGGAGAGTCCAACCAATGCTAGCTTGATGTATTTGTGCAAGTAGAAGACAATAAGACAAGAAAACAAGTGAAGAAGGATTAGAACTGAGTGAAGTGTAGTAACTTGTAAAAGTAATAACATAAAACGACAATTCGAAACAAACTCACCGGATTCGGGGTTAGCCCTAACCCCTTTTTTTGGTTTTTTGATGATGTATGAAATGATGAAAATAGAATAAAAATGATGCTTAAATATGAACTAAATGATTTGAATGAAGAAAAAAATAATATAAATGGTTAAAGACAACACAACCCAGGCAAAGTGGCAACCGGGTTGGACAGATTTAATGTAAACTGCGCGGCTCTGATGCAGAGACCGTAGAGGACAGTACCGATGTAATAATCAACTGAAATTTATTTCAAAATAAAGATAACTCACCAAGGGTGGTTTTATATGAAGACAAGTTTTCCTGAATATTATTATAAGTAATCTGAATTTACCTGATAAGCCGGATCTTGGGCAGTGAAGTTCTGGAAACTCCCAGCACAATGTTGATGTAGGACATGCTATGGGCACCACAGATATCCAAATTGAACGATTCTTGTTGGAGATAAAAGATAACTCACCTGGTAACAATTTCTATGAAGGATGCATAGGTTTAATCCACCACTAAATGTACTTAAATTGACTGATAATATGATGACTTAGAAGAGAAGACTTCGGATCAGTCTGTGCAGCGCCGGTGTTGAAGCCATAACAAGCAGAGGAAATGTCATAATTGATCTCTGTTTGTTGGAGATGAAATATATCTTGATGAACCAAACTTCGTATGAAGGAATTCAGGCCATAAAATGACTATAAATATCTATAGAAGCCGATGATCAGCAGTGCAGCACGTTGAAGCATAGACTGGCTTCTTCTTCACTTTGGGATGATCTCCGGGCATCGGGACGAAGATAGAACTATTTGAGGAGATTGGGAAGAGCCTAGGGTGTCTGGAGGACTAAGAGAGAAGTTCTGGAGGATGGGGATGCCCCTCCTTAGGTCGTTCATATGAGTCTCCCTTTATAGGGGATGAGAACCAGGTCAAAAAATAGCAAGTTTTGATACATCCGACCATAGGTTGGATTTCCTTCAATTAATGTTGATGATTTTCATCCTGAGGTATCTAGAAACTTACCTAAATGATTGAGAGATATTGAAAACCGTGGATCACCTTCTCCATGCTCAAAATATGCCTCCACTTGAAGAGGAAACAAATCTAGTCTAAAAATGGCAAGTCTTGATATACAAGACAACAAGTTGGATTGCCATCATTAGATGATGCTAATTTCGACCATGAAGCTTCCAGATACTATAACAAGTGATATGGAGGATTAAAAAGGAAGGTAAGGTCGTGAATTGGTCAGATATGTGCCCAATGGGCTGGGCTTGCATGCAATTGGGCTTGATCGGTGCTGCGTGCGGACAGAACTGCGCATCTGACTTCTAAAAGGTGCTGCAGACAAATGGGAGATCAGAATTGAATTCCGTTTGTTGCATTGAAAAGAGGACTCAGAGGGGAAGATTATTGATGTCGAGGACTTCTTCATTGTATGTCCACATAATCCTGTGAAAAATTTTCAACCAGATGATATGCTGGGAAAAAAGCATAATCTGGCACACCACCAAGAGTCTCTTGTTCGGCAAACACGGATTTGATTAGAAATTAGAAAATCATCCTCATATTTCCAATAAGCACCTCTGATCATCCAAAAGGGTGGTTCATCATGATTTTGATGGTCTAAAAGAGATGTTGCCAATGGAATAATGGTTTAAGCTCTAAATAAGGCCAAATTGGCGTGTCTACAATCGGATCAACATTAGTTCGTCATCTGGGAGCTCCGACTGGACCGGGTCAAAGAGGGGTATAGGGTGGTGTGCTAGATGTTCGGCAATGGCATAGCCCTTAATCGCCTTCTGGGGGACATAGGTGATATCAAACTGGGAAAGGAAGCTCTGCCAACGACCAAACCGATCAGTTAGAACAGTTTTCTCGAGAAGAAATTTGATGGGATTGATGCGGGCAATAAGGTTGAGCTCATGAGCTAAGAAATAGTGTTTAAGCTTCTGAACTACGCAGACTAGTGCAGCACAGGTCTTCTCCACTACAGGGACTGGTGGTTTAAGCACAGGGGGACTAGCCAGGTATCTTTTCAAACCATTGAATGCATCCTGGCACTTCAAATCCCATTTGAACTCGGCGCCCGCCTTGGTCAACTCATAGAAAGGTTTACAACTTTGGGAATGTTGTGAGATGAACCGGCGGACAAACTGTAGCCTCCCGATTAATCCTCGAAGTTCTTTCATATTTTTTGGAGGAGGCATACAATTGATTGCTTTGGCCTTGTTTGGGTCGATCTCTATGCCCCTTTTGCTCACTATGAACCCTAACATTTTTCCTGAGGATACTCCGAACGTACATTTCTTTGGGTTCATCTTCAATTTATATTCCCTAGCCCTTTGCAATACCTTTCTTAACACTTCAAGATGATTTTCTCGGCTTTTGGACTTAACGACCAGGTCATCCACGTACACCTCTACAAGGGTATGCATCATGTCATGGAAGATAGCCATTATTGCCCTCTGATAGGTAGCACCAGCATTCTTTAGTCCAAAGGGCATGACGACATAGCAGTAGGTTCTCCAAGGTGTAGTGAATGAGGTCTTCTCCTGGTCCTCTTTTGCCAACCGGATTTGGTTATAACCGGAATAGCCATCCATGAATAACAGCATCTCGAATCCAGCAGTGTTATCCACCAGTACATCAATATGAGGTAGAGGAAAGTCATCTTTAGGACACGCTCGGTTTAAGTCCCTGAAGTCTATACAGATCCGAACTCGGCCATCCTTCTTCATGACAAGGACTATGTTTGCCACCCATTGCGGATAAAGAACGACCTTAATGAATTTTGCTTGGTGTAATTTGTCGACCTCTTCTTTCATATTAAGTGCAACATCTGGGTGGAATCTCCTTAATTTTTGTTTGACCGGGGTAACTCCAGGTTTCAAAGTTAGATGATGCTCAACTAAAGAGTTGTCTAACCTCGGCATGTCCTCGTATGTCCATGCTAACGTGTCCTTATATTCTTCCAAAAAATTCAATTAAACTCTGTTCCTCAGTGGGAGTGAGGTTTGCACTTAGGAGGACTATCTTGGGATCTTCCGGTGTTCCAAGATTTAGTTCTTTTGTCGGTTCATCCACCGTGGCTAATGGTTCTTCAAAACTTTTAAGTCCAAATGCATACGCATCAGCCAAGTCCTCAATTGTATCCTCAAAATCAGGATCTTTTTCTGATAAAACCTCGTAAACTCCCAGTGTATGATCTATGTTGAATTCATCCGCATATTGGATTTCATCAAGCTGCATAGCATTTTCCAAAAACATTGGCAGCCTCGCACATCCCGTGCATTTTTGAGCTATTTGCTGGAGATACCTCTCTGGCACACGTTTACCTCGGGTTTTCTTCTTTCCTACCCTAACTACTCCTAAAGAAGACGGAATTGAAAAGGTGGTGGTATCTACAATGGGTGAAGGATCGAGCAAATCGATCAGTGAGTCAGAGAAGAGGTGTCCCTGGTTGGGAGCACTCTCCGAGACAAGTAGAGATGTCTCCTCAACGGAAAACTGAGTTTGCGAGAAGACGTTTTTTTTGGGTATTTTGGGTATTTTTAATAACAGAAAGAAAATGAGTCGGTGGGGCTCGAGTAGAAGTAGAAAGCTTAAGTAAACATAAGAAAAATGGGCTCGTGGGCCGAACAACGACAAGAAAGGGGCAGATAGGCCCAAAGCTAGCGAAAAGATCTATGGGGCACATGGGCCCAACTGGTGGGCACGTGGGCCCAAAGCAAGAAAATAAATCTAAAGGGCACGTGGGCCCGATTGGTGGGCACACGGGCCTAATGTTGTTGGATTGAAATGGGCATAGAAGCCCAGTGGAGTAAGAAGATTTGAATGGGCTCTCAGGCCCAGTGATCAGTTCAGGTGGCCATTTTGGCCCAGAAGTAGGAATTGGGCTAGATAGCCCATCGAGTGAATCTAAGAGGGAGAGTGTGAGAATTTTGAAATATGTGACCGTAGGATACGGTTCACGTGGAACGTTGGTTGGAGGTTGGTTTGAGTGGACAAGTTGTTTTGAGATGGACTTGCCCTCGACTAGTTCTTCCTCCTCTATGAACAACCGAGCCAAAGATGAACTTAGGTTGTCCACTTCCTCATCTTGCTCTAGTGCCTTCTTCCTCTTGACTGGTTCTTCTTCTTTGTCCCCGGCCATCATCATGGTCTCCCCTTTGATAAAGAATCTTTGGAGTCCCATGTCATTTTTTGGCCGGTAGACCATCCGCGGAGTGAAACTGGGCTCATAGCCAAGCCCGTGTCTCTTTGGTCTTTGTTCGGCTTTAATGGGGTGCACAACCCCCTGCAGCTCCTTTCCCAACCCCTTTCCTGGCTGATAGCCCATCCCTTTCATCATCCGCCATGCAACTGTATCTGGAGGCGTCGTCAACAGCATGACCTCGGGCAGCTCTATAGTGGAAACCAATGGCTGGACAAATTTTGATATTGGCAGTGCAGAAGAGGGGTGATCCACGTCATTCAGAATGAGGATGTTGGTTACTTTAATCACCTTGCCCTTGTATGGGAACTTCAGACACTGATGATTAGTGGAGGCAACAGCTCCTATTGCCTCATGGTACGAGCATCCCAAAATAGCTTTGAATGTAGGGTCCAGTTCTAGAACATGAAACTCGGCGGTGACAGCACACGGCCCGAGCCCTACTTCCAACGTAACTACCCCTCATGCCGGCTTCCGGGAGTTGTCATAGGCTGTCACCATGACGGCAGAAGGCTCGATTTCTTCATCAGAGATGCCGCAAAGTTGCAATGTTTCTGGCGGCATGACATTTATAGATGCTCCGGTGTCAATCAAGCAGGACTTAATCTCCATGTCTCTGATGACTACTGCAACGCGCAAGGCATACTTTCTGATCTCTGGCCATGCCAACTCCTCCTTCGTGAATGTAAGTACCAGATGTTCACTCCTCGGGGTCAGGACAGTAATGATCTTCTCGGGAGGGAGGTCCTCATTGACCATGACCCGCTGCAAGTACTATTGTAGAATGTCCTGATGGTTCTTTGACCTCTTTATCAGCTCCAGAATTGAAATCCATGCCGGCATTTTGTCCAAGTGCTTCAATAAGTCATATGCCGTGCCGGGCAATGGTTCTTCCACTGCCTCCTCTTCTACCTATTCCTGTGGTTGCATCCCGACCTGGGGGAAGACCCTTTGGAACATCCTCCCGCTACGAAGTACCAGCGCCAGCGTGGTAGGGGGAAGTGGTGATGATGGTGATGGTAAAGTTGGTTGGTATGTTGAGGAGCCCGTGGTAGGTAGGGGTGGTGAGGATTGGATGATGAGGAGTCGTGGATTGGTGGAGGCCGGTATGTTGGGTGATGGTTGGGGTGTTGGTGGTGACGGTCTAATGATGAGGGGTCGTGGAGTGGTGGAGGCCGGTATGTTGGGTGATGGTTGGGGTGTTGGTGGTGATGGTCTAATGATGAGGGGTCATGGAGTGGCGGATCGGTAGGTTAGGTGATGTCTGGGGTGTTAATGGTGGTCTAATGATTAGACGCCGAGGAGGAACGATAGTTGATAGGTTAGGTTGGGGTGCTGGTTGGGGTGTTGGTTGGGATGCTGGTGGCAGTCTAATGATTAGGCGCCGTGGAGGGTTAATGGTTGGTGAGGGTAGTGGTGTTTGGGTAGTTTGTGGGCTAAGGGCAGCTCTCGGTATGGAGAGTAGGGTGCGGTTTGTAGGTGGGGTTGGTCTAGCAGGCATGGAGGTGATTTGATCCTCGACCTGCCAACCCTGGGAATGGTGGGTTGACTCCTCGATGGCGGAGTGGACGAGGCTGAGTCATTGGTTTGGTGGTGCTGGTGCGTGTACGGGTGCATGTACCGGGAGCGGATCTTGGACTATGCCCAGGCCGGGCTACTGTTGTGCTTGCTGTCGTCGTGGTTGACTCTGACGTGCCTTCATCGCTTGAATGGACTCCCCCATTTGTGCCCAGTCAATGTTCCCCTGATCATTGAGGTCATGAATGTAGTTTTTAAACTGGAAACATACATCCACCGTGTGCCCGAGATACCGATGGTAAGCGCAGTACTTTGTCATGTCAGAGTTCATCGGCCATTCTTCTCTCTCCTTTGGAAGCTCCAACTGTTGTTCAGCCATCAATGCATTGAAAATATCAGTGAGGGGGAATGGCAGTTGAGAATAGTACTCTCTCTTGGGTACCCCCCTCCTAGGTCAGTTGACTAGTGGTGGCACTTGGTTGTAAGCTTGTTGTTATGGTTGTGGTCGGTTGTAGACATGTTGTTGTTGAGGCACTTGGTTGTAGGTATTTGGTTGCTGGGGTGCTCGGTTGTAGGTGGGTTTCTGTGGTGGTGCTCATTTTTATGCAAGTTGCTGCTGGGGCTGAGGAGCTGGTTGAGGAGCTGAGCGGTATTGTTGGTTGGGTGGTGGGTTACGATATTGGTTTTGGCGATACCCACCCTGGTCACCCATGGGATTGATGCTCTCATTGTTTACTACCCCTTCGGTGGTGGGTCCTACAGGTGTAGGCTTTCTAGTGTTACGGGGCTTGGTGTCGAATGGGTTGATCATGGATGCGTCCTTAAAGTGGGCTTGGAGGTAACGGGCGCTATCACACAACTCACTCATGGTTGTTGGGCGGTGCATGATCAGGAGGTTGCAAAGGTTGGGCGTGGTGTTCCCGATGAGCATCCTCACCTGCTCCACCTCTGAGATGGTATCCACTAGCCTCTCAGCCATTCCCCTCCACCGATAAGTAAATCTGGCAAAGTCCTCATCCGGCCTCATCTTTTTGGCAATCAAATCAGTTATCGAGCAGGCTGGCCCCACCCGATCCTTGTACCTCTGTAGAAACTTCGCCTTGACAATGTCGAAATCCGCCTCCTCAATGGAATCAAGAGAATAGAACCAGTCCAAGGCGGATCCCTCCAATGACCAACGGAATAGAAAGGCAAGGGCTTTGCAGTCATTTTTCCAGAACGTGGAGTCATAGAGAAAGCTCTTTAGATGGTTGAAAGGATTACCAGTCCCATTGTAACGTTGAAAGACTGGTATCTCTGAAGGAGGAAGGTGTAGAACTGGGAAGGATGGGACAAAGATTTCAGGGATGGCTTTAGAATCGAGGCGGTGCCTCATATCTTCAAAGCACTCATCCATCTGGTTAAGTTTGTTCATTAATGCCTGGGTGAGGTTGGATTCTTGAGCCATGGGAGCAAAGTGTTTAGGTGATTGGGTTGGAAGAGGTTGGTTGGAAACAGGAACTAGCGTAGAATTAAATGAATGCCCCACAACGGGGTGAGTGGAGACACGGTAGGGTTGCCCAGGAGAAGAGATGATTTGGGGCCTGACTGCCGGTTGGGGTGGTGAGGGGGCTTGATTTCCCTCGTTCGGATCTTGATTGGCGGGCATCTTGCCCTTAATGGCAGATTGGATAATTTCAAAGGTCTTGGGATCAAGGTGAAGAGATAGATCCTTGAGAGCTTGTTCTATACTATGTGAGGCGGATCGATTAGCAGGATTTTGGACCTCAGGTTCCATCACGGCATTAACATGGCCACCTGGTTGGAACATGGGTTGCTGAAGCTCGTAGTGACCCGTCTCGTACTCCTCTTCTTGGCCGTAGTAGTCCGACATCCCGATGTGTCTTCCAGACCTTAGTGTTGTGGGCATCCTGTCAAATTTTCTTAAAAAAATCGTTGAAAGAAAGCAAATAAAAGGTGTAAATGCAAAGAGACTTTTTGTTTGGTTATGATTGTTTGTTTGATTTGATTTGGTTTCACTTTGGTTGTTTGGCAAGCAAGTTGAACACAAAAATTAAAGGGATTTTTTTCCTTCTTGTTTTAGGTGTTTTGAAAGGAGAGAATTTTTTGGTTGTTTTCAATTGTTGTGAGCAAGCAAGTTATGCAAACAAGGTTTTAAAATGACTACTCGACAATTTTTGGGTTGAACCCTTAGATTAGATATATTGTTAGCAATTGTTCACTCAAATGGGTATGATTTCTATTGCTTCAATCTTCAAGACCTAAGGTTATCACTCAATTACCACGAGTAGGTACTTGGGTTCTTCAGGATTTAGGAAAGTGGTACAACCGGCCCAATCGTGCGGAGAGGAATACTCCATGGATGGGGACTTACGGAGGGCTTGATGGAAACAACCAAATCAACTAGGAAGGAATATCCCAGAAGAGAGGTTAGAATCTACCAAGAAGGTGTTTGGAGGGTGAGAGTGTGTTGGGAGAGAGAGCCCCCACCTCGAATGTCCTACGGATCGGACCAAGTCCGGTACTCGATGCAAAAGCTAATGCAAAAAATGAAAAATGGAGGGTAGGAGAAGAAGAAGCAATCAATATGCAAACATGAATGAAAGCTATTAAATAAATCAAACAAGTGAATGCAAGCAAGACAAGCAATGATAAAGTAAAACAAATAACTAGCAACTAGCAACTAAAAGGTGGTTCACGCGGGAACCGGATTGTGTTGGAGTGTCCAAGTGGGGGCAAATCTGAAGTAAAGGTAAAAGGATGGTCCATGTGGGGACCAACTTGAAAATAAAGTGGCTCATGTGGGAGCCGAGTTTTGAAGAGGGTAGGTGGTTCACGCGGGAACCGGTTTTCTGAGGGAAAAGGGGTGGTTCGCGCGGGAACCGGTTTGTTTGATTGGAAAAAGGAAAGGAGGGCCACTTGGGGCCAATCTAAAGTAGTGAAAAGGGGTGGTCCACGCGGGGACCGATCTGAAGGTGAGTTGGTTCACGCGGGAACCGATTTAGAAGGTTTGGTTCACGCGGGAACCAGTTTTAATGAAGAAAATGGTGGTTCATGTGGGAACCGGTGTAAAAGTTGACAAAATAGAAAGAGGGCCACGTGGGGCCAATCTAAAGGTGCTGTAAAGAGGTGGTCCACGCGGGGACCGATCTGAAAATAAGTTGGTTCACGCGCGAACCGAGTTGGAAAAGAAAGGTGGTTCATGCGGGAACCGGTTTATAAGAAGAAAAGTGGTTCACGCGGGAACCGGGATGAAATTAAAGACAAGTAACTCAAGTCCACATGGGTGACAATCATAAAGAAAGAGTAAACAACAAGTTTAAAAGTAAATGATCATGGAAAAGGTAAAGGACAAGCTGGTTCGCGCAGGAACCAAGTCGGAAAACAACTAGTTGCACGAATCAATCAAGCTAGCACAGTTAAAGACATTGGTTGTCCCACCGTGGTCGCCAAAAAGCTGTCGACTCCATAAACGGGTTCCGGATCGGCACCTCAAGAGAAGGTGAAAGATGGAATAGGGGGAAAAGGGCAGTGAATCGAAAAACACTCGGAAAGCGGTAAAAGGTCCTCACCTCGGTCCCACACTCACATTGATCCCCGAACTTTCATCTCACGGCGTCGCTCGAGCACCTGAGATGGTTTGGGTCATGTGGGAGGAGAGTGAGGAGGAGATGAAATTAAAACATGAAAGATGTAGTCGCCAGGAGCCGTGGGCTCCGCTTTATGGGATGAAAATTAAGAGATGAGTTGAATTGACCGTGTACCTTAGCGTGGAAGATCGGGATATGGGTTCAACCTTCTTCTTCCTCAGCCGGCCGATGAAGAAGAGTCTCCAACCGATGCTAGCTTGATCAACCTGTGCAACTAGAACAATAAACCAAGTGAATAAAATGATTACAACTATGGGAAGTGTAGTAACTGTAGTAAGAAGATGAGAAAGAAGCAATTGGAATCAAACTCACCGGATTGGGGCAAGTCCTTAACCCTTTTTTTATGTTTTTTTATGTAAAAATGATGCAAATGAACTGAAATATGCTTTAAAAAAGTAAATAAACTGAATTTAATGAGTTGAGAAAGCTTATAGAGTGGATCGGCTTGAGTTGAAGCCGAGTTGGTTGAAGAAGGCCGGTTCGGGTAGCTTTGTACCCTTCTGGCGCGACTTTGGTGTAGAGGATGCTACGGACGACCCCGATGTCAGAATCGAGTGCTGTTTATTGGAGTAGACAGAGGACTTATAGAGAAAGAGTTCCTATGTTGATTATTTCTCCTAAATCATCCTTTATAAGTGTATAAAAATTATGAAAGTGGGCGGATGTGGAAAACAGAACCTGGATGCGCGCCCTTGGTAGCTTTTTTTGTATTTTTGATTATGTAAAAATAATGAAAATGAACTAAAATATGCTTTAAAACAGTAAATAAACTGAGTTAAATGAGTTGAGAAAGCTTATGGAATGGATCGGCTTGAGTTGAAGCCGAGTTGGTTGAAGAAAGCCGGTTCGGGTTGCTTTGCACCCTCCTGGCGCAACTTTGGTGCAGAGGATGCTACGGACGACCCCGATGTTAGAATCGAGTTCCGTTTGTTGTAGTAGACAGAGGACTCAGAGAGGAAGAGTTCCTATGTTGATGATTTATCCTAAATATTCCTGTATAGGTCTGTAAAAATTCTTAAAATTTTAATATGTGGAAAATAGAACCTGGATGCGCGCCCTCAGTGCAGCAATCGCCACGAACAAACGGCAAATCGGAATTGAGTGCCATCAGTTGTAGATGAAAGAGAACGAAGAGAGGAACAACATCTATATTGAAGACTTTTGAAGCATAAGCCCCAAATTTTATGCAGAAGTCGATGAAGTCGGCTGATGCAGAACACCCGGATGGAGCCTTCTCCTTCACTTCAGGATCGATCTCTCAATGTCGGATCGCCTTTGGATGTCGAGACAGCTTTGGAGAAGAGCTTGGATGACCTCTGGACGAGCTAGGCATGGAGGATTAACCTTGGGTCGTTGAGAATGACCCTCAATTTATAGGAGAAGGAAGCCGGTGCAAAAAATGAAAACTGGACCGTCTGCGCCCCCGCTTTTCAAAGGGGACGAGGGCGCGCAAGGCGCGCCCTCAAAACAAGGGCGCGCAGGGCGCGCCATCACTTCGGGGGCGCGGTCTGCGTGCCCCCCTTTTTCAAAGGGAGTGGGGGCGCCTTATGCATCTCACTGCTAAAATTCGCAGGAATCTTCCGGAAATTGCTAAATATCGACTTGACAAACGTAACGCGCCCCCGAACCGGGGGCGCGGTACAAATAATCGAAAATCAGCGCCAGAAACCTTCCAAAAATCAGGTTTAGAAGGTGTTAATCGGGGTAATTTGCAATTTAAAGAAACTGACCACGCCCCCACTTTTTAAAGGAACCGGGGGCGCGCAGGATGTGCCCCCGGTTTGAGGGCGCGCAAGGCGCACCCTTGGGTCCTCCCCTTTCAAGTGGAGTGCGGGCGCGGTACACTCTCTCTCCTGCGCGCGTGTTCCGCGAGCCGTATCTTGCAAACGGGATGTCTGATTCGGCTCCCGTTTGTCGCGTTGGAAAGAGAGCCTTCAACCACACCTCCTCAAGTCGGTAAACCAGCCGACATGACTCCCGAGACATTCGCACGGGGCTTTCTACCGGTTTACCCTCTCGCGCAAAGCCGAAACCCGTGGCGAAGATCCAAAAGAGCACGGTTCCGGTCGAGAAATCTCGGGTCAACTCGAGATGACTTAAATTGATGACCGAATAAGTCCGGTATGGTTGGAAAACCTGAAATCATCGAAAAATATGAGATTAACCCGGTAAATGTGAACTGAACATCGGAAAAGCCGAGAAACCCTAAAATTGACCGAAATGGCCATAGGGCCTCAGTTGATGAAAATATTCGGCTAGAATCGACCCGGATGACCTGAAAAGACCCGGTGATGACCGGAAAGGCCTAACACGTGGTCCAGGATAGCCGTGTCAGCACAGATTGAAAAAGCCATAACGAAAGCTGTCATTGACCGACGCCTACCGAAATGACTTCTCGGAAACCCTGAATGTTGCGGAACACATGCGGGACTCCCAAGACCTTCAATTATGGACCATTCAAGGTCGGTCATCGAGCAGGCTTCGTGTTTTTTTACAGTTCACGCGCGGCTCTCGCTTGAAGGTTTCAGCATCATTTTGGAAATCATTGGTCCATTCTCCACTTGCGAGGGGCTCCACCCATGTCCTTAGCTCATCTCCACGAGGTAATCCGAATCAGATAACTGTCAAATAAAAGATATTGCCTATGGAATAAGAGTCTGGGGCTCCAAATCAGGCCAATTTGGCGTGTCTACACTAGCGACCACAACCACTAACATCCCATCCACCAAGACCCCAAAGCAAGCATAGGGGCTGGAAAAGGAAGATCTACAATCCTGTTTCGGGTGCTTACACCTTTTGGCGACCACAGTGGGACCGATTTTGCTTTAGTGAGTTCTTCTCTTGTTTCCTAAGAATGTCCACTTGAAAACATGCTTATTTTCACTCTAGTTCTCATTTAAGCCATTTCCATTTCCTTGCATTTCTATTTGCTTTCTTACATGTTTGTTTATTTCCTTGAAGCATCATCTTGTTTCTTCCCATTTACTTGCCTTTCGTTGGTCCTTGTAAAAGCATAACGATCTAATTTCTAGCTATGATTATCAACTTATTTCACCTTAGCATTTTAGATATCTTCTTCTTTCGTCCCTTGTTAAGTATACTTGTCTATTTCCTTCTAAGCCTAGTTTTCCTATAGCGAATCTTTCAAAGCATGCTTAATTAAATTAATGCTTTCTTGCATCTTAGTTTGATTTCATATCTTTGTCTTGTTTACTTGCTTTCTACAAAATCTCATTAGTCATTGTATTTTTTATTTTCTTCTTACTTTCTCCTTAATTCCTTGACATTTCACTCGCATTTAGTTTGTATTGGGGTTTCGGCTCCTTAGGTCATCTGAGAAGGGAGGCTCTCTCCTCCTAAAGCCCCACACATCCAAACACCCCTCTTGGTGGTTTCCAACTTCTTCTCTGGGGATTCCCTCTTGAAAGGACTGGGTAGCTTCCATCAAGGCCTCTGTAAGTCCCTAGACGTGAAGGATTCCCTTTTCACTGATCGGGCTAGTTGTACCATTTTATCCCAAAACCCATAGTACCCATTACCAATCGCAATGAGAAAATGACAACCTTAGATTGCTCAGCGTTGTGAGAGCATAAGGCCCTACCCATTTATTTGAGTGGACAATATTTCTCCTAAACAAGCTACTAATTTAAGGTTGAAACACAAAAAAAAAATTGCGTTAATCATTCCAAGTCTTTGATATTACTTGTTTGCAAAAAAAATTAAAAATTAAACAAAAAATTCCAAAATCACCTAAAAGAAAAACTAAAATAAAAAATTTACTTGAGGTTATTTTGCTTGATAACTTGCTTGTCCGACAAAAGAAAATCAAAACAAAAACGGGGTCAAAAATCAAAACCAAAACCAAAAAAAATCTTTGAGCTTTTATTTGTTAACTTTCTTTTTCTGTTTGTGTTTATGAATTTAAAGTCAAGATGAGTTATCGGAATGACAGATTTAAAATACGAGTAGCTGCAGTTGGAGTATGACCAGTCTTATTTCTATCCTGATGCCGTATGTGCCATTAGTGAACCCGAGGTTCTCCCCGAACCTAGTCAAACTTCTCCTCAACCCAATCCAAATTCACTTTGGGAGGCATTCTCTCATGCCAACCCTACCCAACTTCAGGCTATCGAAGCCATCCTCAAGGGCAAGTTTCCCGCCGACCACATTCCCCCCGAAGGTGGTCTTCACATCTCTACCCCTCGGTCAATGTTACGTCAACCTAATGTGCCCACTCATGGCCATTCTCATACTGGGGTCGTAGCCCCAATTTCTCCTCATCCGGTGGCTAATCTAGATCATCCCGATCCGAATGTTTTTTTTTCTCCTAGGCCACCAGTTTATTCTTCTAACCATCTCAACCCTACTCACCCTTTAGTGCATCCCCCAGTGTACCCTTCTTATCCGGCCACTTTGGCCCATCCAATCCCAATTCAGGTGCATCAATCACCCACTCCTCCTCCTCCTCTTGGGGAACCTTCTATCGATCAAGCTATGATTAACCAAATCAATCACATGGATGAGAAGTATAGAGAGCTTAGATGTTTGATCGACACCAAGACAGTCCCAAAAATTTCTCTTCCTTCCCTCCCTACTTTTCATTTTTCTCCCTCAGAGATCCTAGTATACCGCCGTTACAACGGGACTGGTAATCCTTTCATTCACATCAAGGACTTTCTTTATGAGTCGGTAATGTGGCAAAATGACCCAAGGGCCCTTGCTTTTCTTTTCAGAAGATCATTAGAGGGTTCAGCTTTAGAGAGGTTCTACTCGCTTGACTCTTTGGAGGCCAGTAATTTTGAAACTATTAAAGCTAAATTCTTGCAAAGATATCAAGATAGGGTCGGACCAACGTATTCCATCACTGACCTCATGGTTGAGAGAATGAGGAATGATGAAGACTTTATCAAATATGCTGATAGATGGAGGTCAATGGCAGAAAGGCTTACTGATTCCATTTCAGAACCGAAGCAAGTAAAGATGATCATCACCAATGCCACTCCAACCTTAAAGAATATGTTGTCTTTGCATCACTCCACCTCTATGAGTGAACTCTATGAGAAGTCACGGTACATTCAGACACAGCTTAGGGACTCACCTATCATGAACTTGTTTGATCCTAGACCCCGAGCTGTCAAGAAAACCACTTTTACCACAACCGGCCAAGTGATTGAGGGCGTAGTGACCAACGAAAACCTCAATGTTGTAGGGAACCCAACCGAGCAATTATCAACACCAGTTCAGGAACCCTTAACAAAATCAACTATTTAGAAACCCTCATCAACCTCAGCCTCACCCTCAACCTCAATTCCAACCCCGTCAACGACAAGCTCCAATCCCTCAGTGACCACGACAACCAGCCATACAAGCTCTAGTTCCCCAACCACCATGGAAACAACTGGCCAACTACAACCAAGTACCCTCTCCCACGGCCTACAAACCCTAAAAAAGAGGACCTAAGAGAAACCATTATCCGCCTTTGCCATACTCTCTCATGGAAATCTTTAATGCACTCATGGCGGTAGGGTAAATTGCATTGCTAAGGGAGAAGCTGGAGTGGCCTCAAAATGCCAACACAGAGCAATACTGCTTATTTCACAGATATCCTGGGCACATCATGGAAAATTATTTTCAGTTCAAAGACTACATCCATGACCTTAATGAGCAAGGCAGTATTGACTGGGACCAGATGAGGGAATATATCAGAACAGTGAAAGATCAACCTCAACAGAAGCATGCACTAGCTCAGCAGCAACAACATCAGAACCCCGGCCTGGGGATTATCCAAAACCCCTTACCTCCACATGCACCTGCGCCTGGGAATCAACAAGTTAATCCCATCTTGATCTCTTCCAAGTATCATGATCGGGGCTAGAATTGGCAAGTTGAGGGAGCCACCTCCGCCATGCGCATCAACCGAGTCGTCCATTATATACCTTAAGCTACATCAGCCTTACTCTCAACCGGCCACCCATCATCCGAGCACCGTCACAACCTATTGTAAGACCACCAGCCATACAACTCCAACCGGGATGGACCATAATCCACCCAGTTAATCCACCACAATCATCACTACCATTGGGACCCATCAACATCGCGCCCCGAGCAATTGTACCTTCACAACCTACCTACCTTATCATGCATCAAACCACCATCATTACACCCATCCCAAGATCTCCCATCATTAAACCTAACCCACCACCCGCCACTACCACCCCAACTATAGCTCCTCAACTTGCCATAGTACTCAAGAGTGGGTGCATGTTCTAAAGGGTCTTTCCCAAGCCGGTAAATCAGGGTTAGTACCAGAAGCAAAAGAAGAACACTTAGAAGAGTCATTTCTTGGGACATCCTATGACTTGTTAAAACATCTTGATAAAACTCTGGCATGAATCTCTATCTTAGAGTTGATCAAAAGATCCAAAGTCCATCAAGAGGTTCTCTAACAATACTTACAATGGGTGATGGTGAACGAGAGTCCCCCACAGAAAAAATCTCATCAGTTCTGGTCCTGAGAAGTGAGTACCCGGCCCTTACATTCACAAAGGAAGAGTTGGCCGACCTAGAAATAAGGAAATGTGCCTTATGCATCAAAGTCTACATCAATGGAGTTGGCATTAAATCATGTTTGGTCGATACCGATGCCTCCATTAATGTTCTGCCACCAGAAACATTACATCTTTGTGAAATTTCTGAAGAGGATGTCTGGCCATCTCAAATAACAGTGACTGCATATGACAATTCGAAAAAGCCTACCGATGGCATGATTACATTAAATGTGAAACTTGAACCCCGAACAGTCATTGTTGACTTCCATATACTTGAGATGGATCTGACATACAATCCTATTCTGGGACGGCCCTATTTAGAAGGACTAGAGACAGTCACCTCCACCAATCACTAGTGTTTCAAATTCCCTTACAAGGGACAAGTGATTAAGGTGACTAGCATGCCCCTAGATCATCCACCTTCTCCTCCACCACCCCTTGGGTTGCCAAATGAGCCCATTTTGACAAGCTTGGTTCTTCCAGAAATAAGTAGGCAACCTAGGCAAGTGTGGAGAAGGAAAAGAGAGAAAAATGAAACTATTGGGTGTTATATAATGAAGAGTTTGGGATACCAATAAGGCCAAGGACTAGGCAAAGAAATGCAGGGCATAGCTGAGTCAATCATTCTAGTGAGATTACAACCAAAAAGTGGGGTTGGGTATGATAGAATGACTGCCAATGGTCAGAATCTCAAAAGCAAATACTTTTCTAGATGCTTACAAAAAAAATTCATCAAGAAAGAAACCATTCAACTAGCTAAGAACAAGGAAGAGCAAGAGCTGGAAGAAGACAAAAGAAGAAGAACTGACGACCCTAAAGATGATGTGTATCTTGAAATATCTCTTTTATTTTCCACTGACAAAAAAGGGTCAAGCAATGAACCACTCCAGGCCGAACAACCTATTAACCCACCCAAGGGTCATGTTACCAAACCGACTCAAGGAAAAGTCCAACCAACTCCAAGAGGGCCTTCCCTCATTATCTCCTCTTTTGGGGCCCATACCCCAACTTACTGTGATGCTCTCCCTGAGCTTATTGGCCCAATCCCTATTTTTGGGACCCCAGGCCCAACTTATGGGTCTGCATACCCATTTGTTGCTCTTGGGCCATCAAGCCCCTCTATTAAATTCTGGTCTTTGTGCCAATTTTCTCCAACTCTTAGGCCTTCAAGCCCATCTCCTAAACCCGAGCCGTCCAGCCTGCATCCTCCTCTTATTGGGTCCATGAATCCACCTTTTTCCATGATCATCTGGCCTACTAGCCCATCATTTCTTTCTGTCAACAATGGGCTCGAAAGCCCCCTCTGTCAAACATTGCTCGAAGTCTTCTCCTCTTTATCAATATATTCACCTACTTTGGCTCCCGCAGTTAATCTCACCCCAAATCGGGCACCTGAAGCCCATTCTATCTTTATGTTTAGCACTTTCCAAAAAAAAATGTCTTCCTCGAAACTTAAATTTCGATCGAGGAAACATCTCAACTTGCCCCAGAAGGGCATTCGCCTCAAGAAGCCACCAGATCCTTGATTGACCTCCTTTGCCCCCCCCCCATTCTCTCCAATAAATTTTACTCTCTTCACCTCCTCTTCCTCCCCTTATTTACCTACTTCTTCTTTAGGTTTAGTTTCCAATAAAAGCAAAACAAAAATTAGAGGTAGGAGAGTTCTAGAAAGATACCTACATCAATTAGCTTAGAAAGCATAGGATGTGCCAAGCTACCGAAATACCTAGAGAATGCAATCTAGCTAAATGATATCCGATATGAGGATAAGGACAACATTGATCGAACTTTAGGAATCTATGAGGTTGTGTCGGAAAAAGATCCTGACATTGAGGACGAAGAAGAGGATTTGGCTGATGCTTATGAATACGATTTAAGAAGATTCAAAGAACCATCAACCACGGTGGATGAACCAATTAAGGAACTTAATCTTGGAACACCGAAATATCCTAAGAATATCCTCATCAGTGCCAACCTCACCCCTTTGGAAGAGCAAAATCTAATGGGGGTATTGCAGGAATACAAGGACATGTTCGCTTAGACATATGAAGATATGTCGGGCTTAGACAAGTCATTGGTAGAACATCGATTAACTTTGAAACCTAAAGCTACCCCGATCAAGCAAAAGTTAAAGAGATTCCACTTGGACATAGCATTGAAGATGAAAGAAGAGGTCGATAAGATACACCAAGCAAAATTCATTAGAGTTGTCCTTTATCCGCAATGGGTGGCAAACATAGTCCCAATCATGAAGAAGGATAGAAAAGTTCGAATCTTCATTGACTTCAGGGACTTAATTCAAGCGTGTCCAAAAGTTGTTTTTCCTTTTCCTCATAGCGACGTTCTGGTTGATAATACAGCTGTATATGAAACCCTATCATTCATGGATGAATATTCGGGGTATAATCAAATCCAGTTAGCGGAAGAGGATCAAGAGAAAACCTCATTCACTACACCTTGGGGAACTTATTACTACGTCATCATGCCCTTTGGATTAAAGAATGCCGGAGCAACTTATCAAAGGGCCATGGTGGCAATATTTCATGATATGATGCATAACTTTTTAGAGGTGTATGTGGATGATCTGGTGGTTAAATCTCGGATTTGAGATAAGCATGCTGAGGTGTTTAAAGGGGTTTTGCAGCGAGCCAGGGAATATAAGCTTAAAATGAACCCCAAGAAATGTGTATTTGGAGTATCGTCAGGCAAGCTATTTGGGTTCATTGTTAGCAAAAGAGGCATTGACATCGATCCCAACAAGGCCAAAGCCATCGATCCCAACAAGGCCAAAGCCATCATCAATATGCCTCCACCAAGGAACTTGAAAGAGCTGAGAGGGTTGATTGGTAGGCTACAGTTTGTTTACCGGTTTATCTCACAACACTCCCAAATGTGCAAACCTTTCTATGAGTTAACCAAAGCGAAAGCTGAATTTAGATGGGATTTGAGATGTCAGTAGGCATTTGATGGTCTAAAAAAGTATTTGTCAAGCCCGCATGTGCTCAAGCCTCCAGTACTAGGCAAACTCTTAATCTTATACATATCGGTTCTGGAAGGATCCGTCGGGGCGGTATTAGCACAGTTGGATGATGAGGGAAAAGAGCAAGCAACATACTATCTATCTAAGATCTTCGATCCTTGTGAGCAAAAGTACACAACCATGGAGAAAACCTATGCCGCCTTGGTTTGGGTGATCCATAAGCTTAAGCACTACTTTCTAGCGCACGAGGTTAATCTCATAGCTTGCGTAAATCCCATCAAGTTTCTCCTTGAAAAAATCTGTTCTGACCGACTGATTAGCATGCTGGCAAAGCTTTCTTTCTCAATTTGACATCACCTACATCCAACAGAAGGCAATCAAGGGCTATGCAATTGCTGAACATCTGGCCCATCATCCCATCCCAATCTTTGACCCTATCCAATCAGAATACCCCGATGAGGAATTGATATCCATTCGATCCTCTAATCTGTGGACATTATACTTCAATGGGGCCTTAAACTCTCAAAGTAGAGGGATAGGGATTGTTCTTCTGTCACCCGAAGGTGTTACCATCCCGCAGGCTTTTCGGCTCCATTTCCTAGTAACAAACAACATAGCTGAATACGAAGACTTGCTGGCCGGACTGGAGGCTGCTCACTTCTATGCTGCCACTAAACTACGGGTGATTGGTGATAGTCAATTAATTCTCTGCCAAGTGCTTGCCAAATACCACACATCTCATCCAGGACTCAAACCGTACCAAGAACTCACCGCTTATTACATCAAGTTATTCTCCAAACTCGAATTTATCCATGTCCCTCTCACTTGAAACATTTTTACTGATACTCTCGCTTCTCTGGCATCTTCGCTATCTGTCCCACTAGGTAGACAGGTTAGGATGATCTATGTCCGCCGACGTACCACTCCGGCAGTAGAAGATGCGTGATTCTTGAAGGTTAAAGAAGAGTTGAAAGGAATGAATCTATTGAGCAAAAGGAAGAAGTATCTTTGGTTGAGTTGGAAGAATTATAAGAGGGTGAGAAACCATGGTATCATGAGATTGCGAATTACTGTCAGGATCAGACATATCCACCGGGATCAACTACCGAAGAGAAAAAAGCCATAAGAAGAGTCTCCCAGAGATACACCATCTTAGAAGGAGTGCTTTACAAAAGGAGCCTGGCTAGTGTGCTATTAAGATGTGTGGATGAAGAAGAGGCTAAATTGGTACTTAAAGAAGCACATTCCAGAGTGTGTGGAGGCCATGTAAATGCTCAAGCCCTTGCTAAGAAGATCATCAGGCAAGGGTATTACTGGCCCACTCTGGAAGAAGATTGCTCAATCTTTGTCTAGTATTGTCATCAATGTCAACTTCACGCCGACAAGATTCACTCTCCCACATCTTCCTTTCACCCAATTCATGCCCCATGGCCTTTCACTATGTGGGCTTTTAATGTTATCGGACCCCTTGGTGACCCGAACTCCACTAACAAAACCAAATCATTCATCCTAACGGCCACGGAATAATTCACCAAATGGGCGGAAGCGGAAGCATACGTGGAGATCAAGGCATCGACAATCTGTACCTTCATCAAATGTAACATCATTGCCAGGTTCGGGATCCTAGGCGACATCATCACTGACAACTGACCTCAATTCATCTCTCAAGAGCTATAGAATCTTTGTAACAGGTATTGCATCATTCATCTCTATATTATTCTCAAGGCAATGGTCAAGCAGAAGCCACAAATAAAACTCTGAGAAAAATCATCAAGAAAACGTCTAAGTCTAGTAAGTTCACGGACTGGCCAGATAAGTTAGTTGATGCTCTATGGGCCTACCGCACTTCTATTCGAACCCCAACGGGTCAAACTCTCTATGCCTTGGCATTTGGGATGGAGGCAGTAGTCCTATACGAAGTACTCATTCCTTCCCTCCGAGTCCAGATCGATCGAGACGTCCCGATAGATGAACGCCAAGATTCCCTTCTCGCGTAACTCGAACTATTGGATGAAAGGAGGCTGGCTACTGCCGAACATGCTAGATCTTACCAAAATATTTTAAAAGATTTTATCAAAAGAGGGTGGTGGAGAGAAAATTTGAAATTGGTGAGGTTGTGCTTAAAAGAATATTTGTCAAGTCGGGCGGTCCCCGCTCCAAACTTCAACCTAATTGGGAGGGTCCATATGTAATCTTAGAAATTTATCCTAGTAATTCAAATAAGCTAACTAATGCAAAGGGTGAAGAACTAGCTCATCCCTAAAATGGTGTATACCTCAAAAAATATTTTCCTTAAAACAAAAACAAAAATCATAAAAAAACTATAAAATCCAAAGGTGTGAAGAATGGTAGTAACATCTAATGCTTGCTTCTTTTGTGCCCCAACTTGTCACTTAGGGAAATAAGGATAGGCATCATACTACACACACTACACGCCTAGATTTCAGGATCCGATGATTAGAAGTCAAAGAGAAAGCTAGGCAACACTGGGCAAAAGAAGGTCGACCCTATCCTATTCTTTTCTTATTTCGGTTCTAAATGGATGAAAGGGATTAGAATGAGGAGTATCGAAAATGCCCTTCGCCTTAGTAGGAGGACGCCTCTAAAGGTCTGACTTCTTAAAAGAAAAGGTGCCAAAAGATAGGCAATGACCCCTCAGGTCAGCAAAAGAATAGACATGTCGGAATGTGTACCAACAAAAGCCCCAAAAAAAGGGCTCCAAAAGATGGGCAATGAACCCCTCTGGTCAAAATCAAGTAAAAAAAAGAAAAACATGTTTGAATGTGAGCCATCAAAGAAA
Organism: Cryptocoryne crispatula var. balansae; assembly: GCA_036172225.1. Taxonomy (NCBI): domain Eukaryota; kingdom Viridiplantae; phylum Streptophyta; class Magnoliopsida; order Alismatales; family Araceae; genus Cryptocoryne; species Cryptocoryne crispatula. Next base: position 20,965,446 of record CM069927.1, on the reverse strand, counting down.
TTGGGCTAGAAGGAAGGACTCGAGGAGGTCAAATCCTAACAGGCAATGTGGGCACTAGTAGAGAAACAGGTTCGACATCCCTGAACCCTACTAAAGGCTTACCACCAATCCTCTTCTTTCTTTAACCTCATGGGCAGGGTCGACCAACTAGGTCCAAGAAGGGCCATAGCCTATCAAAGACAGAAGGTCAGAAGATTCCGAACAAGGCACTTTCCCACACATGATGCCTACTCTTAACCCTTGGGTAACGATGGGGGGCACCTATGGCAAGTAAGGCAAAGGATGAGATGGTCGTGTCCTTCACACCGCACAAAAAAAATCGAATACTTCAAAAACACCAAATAAATTCACAAAATCAAAAACTCTTAAAAATTAAATATCCAAAACACCAAAAAATTCATAAAAATGCCAAAATACCAAAAACATTATCAAAAATTTTTGAAAACACCTAAAAAATTTGCTTTCTAAAATTGACTAGTTGCCTTTGCATTCATGTTTAATTTCAGTCTTGCATATTTCCTTTTGTGCATACTTATATTTTTTTGTTATCTTTACCTTGATAAGGCCTATGTCCCTTGACAAAAGATCAAGGAAACTTTGCCCTCTCCTCACAAGGGACTAAGACAAAATAAAATTCTAATATCTTCTCTCAAGTGGATGCAGGAATAGGAGAAGGCATGCCAGCTTCATATCCCCAGACACTTGAAGGAAGCAAAAACAACAACAAAAATCAAAAATTGAAAAAACTAAAAGTGGACTACCCCGACCCCTATTAGGACTTGCATTTAGTATTGCATTTATCAAAATAAGTAATATTTAAGATGTTGAAGACCTCAAGTCTAGAAGGGGCTGAGCCTAAGAACCCCTTCAACAAAATTAGTAAAGGTTCGGTCATTCCATAGGCTTGCGGATAGGCCAAAGTTGAATATGCGGGGATGTCGGTTTCTTCATGGATGTCCTGACCCGCTATGTTCAATCTATATCTTCAACTATTTTCTTATACTTAATTGTATTTCTTTAAACTCAGCATGCATCATTTCATACACCATCATGCATCATCCCACCATAATCATTCTCTTCCTAATCCTACCATAACCTCCTTCCAGTCACATCATGAACCCTTTTAAAGATGGCCTTTTATAGCCCCTAGAAGAGGTTTTTTTCTTCAAAGAATCAGTTTCCAATATGTTTCAACGATGATTTCATCAAAATAAGAAGTTATTTCATTCTGAATTGCACTGGTATTTCTAAGTAAACCTCATGAATTTGAAGAACCCAACCTTGGTTGATTGGTTGTCTCCTTTTTACTTTTCACAATTTACTTTTCAATGCATTTCTACCGAGTCCAGCACACCATGCAGTTCGGATCCTGGTCGATAACAATTCTCCCCCACGTGAGATTTTAGTTATTTATTTCAGTACTATTTTCTCCTTAACCAATCAACTAGAGGGAAGGTTTTGATAAGACAAAGGGTGATCTCAGAGTCCAGCAAAGTTTTATTCTACTCAACTAGGATAATGAAGGCGTGTCTAAATCTACACCTTGGCATCACCTTTTCAGTTTATTACCACTTCATTCCACTGCGCCTCACTATGCTTCACTACATTCGCCTATGCTTCATTAATGTCACTCTCTTGCAAAGCCGACGCCAAGGCGAGGCAAGCTGTAGACACGCAATTTTGGTCTAGTTGAAGAGCTTAAATTTTTGTTTTCATGAAGAATATTTGAGTAACCTTTCAAGGGCGTTGACCAGGGTCAAAGCACCCTATATACAGGGCACCAGGTGCCCTATTTATAGGGCATCAGGCACCCTATAAATAGGGCACCAGGTGCCCTATAAATGGGGGACCAGGCACCCTACCTAGCACCCGGTCGAATCGATTCGACCGATTGATTTGACAGCTCACTGGGACTCATCTTATCGATCTGACATAGCTCATGATGCTAGCGCCCCATATATAGGGCGCTTTGCCACGTGAAACTGGCTTTCAGATTTGACCAAAGTGCCCTCTTTTGTTTATAAATCGGCACCCATTTAGAGCTTTGAGAAGATTCCAGCTCCGTCCAACCACCCAGCTCATCCAATACCACGAATCCAAACCCTCAGCACACTCCCTAAGCCCTCAAATCAACTCAAAACTCTCCCTCAAAAACCCCAAAAACCTGTAGTTTCAGCCACCCAGAAATACAGTTTTCTTCCGACTTTGAAAGCCTCTACTCACCATTCCTCTTACATCCAATGACCAAACACCCTACCATTTGCATCATTTACATATTGGCTATAAGGAGGAGCTCCCATTTTGTCTTGGAGGTCTTCCTACACTCCGGGACGATGTCGCGAAGAAGGGAAGAAAATCTGCTAAAACCAGTCTCTGGTGCCCCATAAATAGGGCGCTTTGACTTTGGTCAACACACCCCATAAAGGGGACACCTGCAGCAGGCGCCCCATATATAGGGGCACTAGCAAGGGCAGACCCTGTTTTGCATTTTTTGAGTTTGTTTACCTTTCCGGTGGATCCTTTACTCCTCCCTTTTATTTTAACTTTCATTAACATATCATTTAGCATGCATTAAGCCACACTTTTGCATCTTCATACCTCTTTAAAAACCTATCAAAAATAGGGGTTGGGATTTAGTCCCAATCCGGTCAGTTCCTTCCCTTTTGCATGTTTAAGTTCGAATTTGAGCATGATTCTACACTTTCACTAGAACTAATGATCTTTTCACTTATTTCTATGTTTTCTTATGGACATTTGTAGGTAAATCCGGTCGAGGCAAAGCTTCAACTGGATCAAAGATGAAGGACTCACTAAGCTCCCATCTTTCGGCCGACCGAGGGAGGAGAAGTCGGAACCCAACAATCTCCCCACTTCCACAGATATGATGGTCATTTTTATTCTTCATTTTTATTTATTTCTATTATATTTTGGAGCCTTTGGCTCCTGGCGATCACAACCACTAACATCCCATCCACCAAGACGCCAAAGCAAGCGTAAGGGCCCGAAAAGGGAGATTTACGGATCTCGTTTTGGGTGCTTACACTCAAGACATTCAATCTTCTTCCTATTCTATTATGGTGATTTTTAGAAAGAGAAATCTAAGCTTTTAGAGAGAAAATTTCAATTTTAGAGAGAGAAGTTGGTTCACACGTGTTCAACCAGGTCTCTCTTCTTTGACTTCTACAGAAGCATAGAAACATTTGCTGCCAAAGTGGTCTAAAGAAAAGTTCTTCCTCCCTAGTTCATTTTTTGTTTGTACCAAATGGCACGCAATTGTGACATCGGTCGTGGTCGTGGCAAGCTCTAAAGCAATGTCACACCAGATAGATCTCGATTGATGTTTGGCTTTCTCGATAGACCCAGATTTGACCATATCTTCTTCAATCGGGCTCAGATTGATCTGTTTTTATTTTTATCTCTTTATTTCATCCTTCTCCATACATCTATTATTTTTTTATATTTTTAAAATTAGTTGTAATCTATTAATTCAAAAACCCAAAAAAAAGGGTTAGAAGTAAACTGAATTTGGTAAGTTCTATTTTAATTATTTATTTTTATGTCATTCTCATTGCACATACTTTACCCCCATTTAGTTCTAAGTGTTGTTTCATTTGTTTTAACATCTAGTTGCATAGGAAATTGAGTATTTAGGTGTTGAAGACTCTTCTTCATCAGCTGGCCAAAGAAAGAGAAGCCTGAACCCACATTCCTCCCACTATGGTACACACAGGTCAATTTTTAATTCCATTACATAAAACGGAGATCACGGCTCCTACTGACCACCTTCATACTTCATTTCATGCATTAATTTTCTTTATCTCTTTCTACCTACATGACCTAGATAGTATATTCAACACCCTAGTGATGTTAAAGGCTGAATATACGAGGATCAATGTGAGTGTGGGTAAAGAAGGGATTATCTTCTCTTTCTCCTCCCTCTCCTTTTCTTTCTTTGAGGTGATGATCCACATTCACTCATCCTGATTTCAAAGTCGAAAGCACTCTTTTGGTGACTATGGTGGGACAAGCAATGTCTTTAACCATGGGTGCTTAGTGTTTATGTGCGACTAGATCTAGTTTCAGAACGATTCTCACATGAGCCTTTCTTTCTTTCCGACTTTTTCAACTTGATTCCATATTTAATTTTTTTTATTTCACTATATTTCATCAGACTTGAGGTGCCAAGTCTTTTATTTAATTTCTATTATTTATTTTAATTGGTTCCCACGTGAACCCACCTTTGCTTTTAAAACTATTTCTTGCGCAAACCAACTCTTTTCTACAAACTGATCCGTGCATGAACCAAAATTTGTTTTCAGCCTTCTAAATCAGGTTTTTCTCCATTTTTTGCATGTTATCTTACCCTTAAATTGTTCACTGCATGAGCCTCTTTTATTTCCAATTTCTATTTTAACCGGTTCCCACGCGAATCACCCTTTTCTACTTCAAACCGGTTCTTGCGTGAACCAACTTATTTTCTTACATTGGTTCCCATGTAAACCAACTTATTTTTACATCAGTCCCCATATGGACCACCCCTTTGCTTGGCTACCAGATCTGTCCCCTCCCTTTTTCTATCACTTTTCTCTACCTCCATTTGGCTCTCATAAGAAACAAGGTCTAGATTCTAGTTTCTAGTCGCTTGTCTTGTATGGTTGCATGTCTTGTGTGCATACTTGTTTATTTGAGTTTATGTTTTGCTCATTACTTGTATCATCACTTAATTGCATTGTGTGTTCCTCCTCTCTAACTCTCTTCTTTTACACTTTATTGAGGTGGGAGCTCACTCTCCCACATACCCCTCCCATTTAAAACACCTTCTTGGACGATTCTGACCTCTCTTTTGGGATATTCCTTCCTAGTTGACTTGATTGGTTTTCATCAAGGCCTCCATAATTACCTATACGTGGAGTATTCTTCTTCACGATCGGGTTGGTTTTTTATTACCTCAAAACCTAAAGTATCCCAAGTTACCCACGCATGGTGAGGTTGTGTGACTCTTAGGCCATTGGAGATTGGAGTTAGAATCCTAACCCATTTTTTAGGAGAACAATTCTTAAGAATTCATTAACCTAAAATTTGAATAAAAATCATTATGTAATCTTGTTTTTTGGTCTTTGTATCACTTGTTTGGCAAACAAAAATTGAAGACACCAAAAAAAATTTGTAACACACCAAAAAACCAAAAAATATTGTTCTTTATTTTAATTGATTTGTCCAACTTACTTGTTGAAACCAAAAGTGAAAACAACAAAAATTCTTGTTGAAAATATCAAAAAAAATAACAAAGAAGAAGTTTCTTGTTTTTACTCTCTTTTTAAAAAGTTGATAGGGTGGCAATGCAATTAAGGTCTGGAAGATGCATTCGAATGGCAAAATACTCTGAGCATCATGAGAATGAGCCGGGTCATCGCAAGATTGAACAACCACTTATGATCCAGTCTGACAATCATGTCAATCCCTTGTTTAAACTAGAAGTGTGAGAGGTCACTCACCCATCTGCTCCATGCAATTTTGACCAACATTTTAGAGAATTGTATCTTTACACTGACCTAGAAATCTTTTCACTCATGCAAGCCTTGATGAAGGGCAAGGCACCAACCAATCATACCTCTGTTGAAGGCAATCGAGTTGCCTCACCTCCTCGATTTGTGGCTCAACCATTTGTGGTTCGGCCATTCTATGACAACCCTATTGCTCCATCTATCAATCCTCTTATAGGACAATCATCAGATAGTCTGCCTATCCATGCTTCTAATCCTCAACTCCCAAATCAAGCATCCAATCACACATATGCACTTTTGGTCTTGGAACCTTCTCTTACCCAAGCAATCATGGATTAGCTCAACCAAATGAATGAATGTTACAAAGAGCTGAGATCCCGATTGGAATCCAAGTCAACCTCTAAGGTTTCAATTCTTTCTTTACCAGTTCTTCATCTGTCGCCTTCAAAGATGCCAGTCTATCACCGTTACAATGGCACTCACAATCCTTTCTTGCACCTCAAAATTTTCCTGTACGAGTCCTCCTTTTGGAAAAATGATCATAGGGTCCTTGCTTTCTTATTCCGCTAATCACTAAAAGGGTCTGTATTAAAGTGGTTCTATTCGCTCGACCCCTTTGTGGTTAGAGATTTTGATGTTGTCAAGGCTAAGTTCTTACAGAGATACAGATATTGGGTGGCTCCCTCATGCTCAATTACAAATCTGATTGTAGAGAAGATGAAGCTTGAGGAGGACTTCATAAAATTCATCAATCGGTTGAGGGAAATGGCAGAAAAGTTAACAGATGTCATCTCAAAAGGGGAACATGTAAAGATTCTTATTGGAGACACTACACTAGCCCTTAGGAATATTTTGATAATGCACCATCCTACCACCATGAATGAACTCTACGATAGCACCCGCTACCACCAAGCTCATTTCAAGGATGCCATAATGATAAACCCTTTTGATCACAAGCCTAGAAACATCAGCAAAACCACTTTTGCACCAACTAGGCCTACAACCGAAAGAGTAGTCAACAATGAGACTATTAATATTGTGTAAAATTAGGAAGGGAACTGGCAAAATAAGTATTGGAACCCACCACAAAACCCATCTTACCGCCCCCCTCAACAGCAGGTACATATTAGGCCATACCACAACAACCACTTTAGCCAGCAGTGCAACCCCAACAAACTCGACCACCCACCTACAATAGGGCACCACCACCACCCAACCAAGCACCATGAAGAAGAGGTCCTAGGAGAGAGAATTGTCCACAGCTTCCAAACTCCTTGACCAACATCTTCAACGTACTCATGATAGAGAAATAGTTAGAATTGCCCAAGGAAAGGGAGATGTGGCAAGTTGATGCAGATATGTCCCGATACTATGCTTATCATCGGTACCCTGGTCATACTTTGTTTTCAGTTTAAGGATTACATTTATGATCTCAATGACTAGGGAAGTATCGATTGGGTCTAGATGGAAGAATGCATACAGGCAATGAAGGCTAGGCAGCAACAACGACAATGTCAACCAGCTCAAGCACAATAGCAACTCGGCTTGGGGATTGTTCAGAACCTGCTTCCGATGCATGCTCCCACTCCAGCACCAGCACAAGCACCAGCAAAATCAGGAATTGGCTTGATACACTCTACCACGGAGGAGGTTGCAAACCATGCCCAAGGTTGGCAGTTATAAAATTTTAATGCAACCATGCTGCCCAACCCAACTACACCTCCCACTAGGACCCTTACTTGGTAGCTAATTCATGCATCACCTCTTCCAAACACAACCCCTTCATCCCCACCACCATCTATCCCAACACCCCAAGCACTAGCCACTACATCTTCCCACCGACTTATCATTAGGCCAGCCCCCATACCACCAACAACAGCTCCATCAAACCCTTCAATCACTACTACACCTTAGCCTCTCCTTATCAGGCCACCACTATCATCACCATCTCCAAATCTAAACTCCCAGCTTATGAATCTCATTACTCAAAACCCCCAACTTACCACACTAACTCCACCAACCCCACAACCATCTATACCGCTACCTCTACCAAATCCTCGTACCCTAACCCTTCTTTATTAAGCCACCACCATCACACCATCACCAAATCCTAATATTTCATTTACAAACCAAATTACTCCAAAACCTCTACTCATCACCCTAACCCCAAAAACCCCATCACTTGCTATACTTATACCACCTCCACCACATCCCACCCCAGTTAATCCACCACACACACCTGACCGCCAAATAGCCCCGATGCTTTGGAGTGGGAGGATGTTCCAGTGACTTTTTCCTCGAGCCAAGACATAACTGCAGGAACCAATAAAGGAGGAACAAGTAGAAGAACCATTGTTGAGCATGGCCTATGACTTGTTAAAGCATTTGGATAACATGCCAGCCTGTATTTTCATTCTTAAACTGATCAAGAGATCAAAGGTGCATCAAGAAATCCTGTAGCAATATTTACAACGGGTTATGATCAATGAAGATCTCCCGCCGGAGAAGATTACTACAGTGTTAGCCCCCAGAAGTGAGCATCCAATGCTCACTTTCTCTTAGAAGGAACTGGTAGGCCCGGAGCTCAGGAGATATGCTTTACATGTGGTTGTTATCATTTCTAACATTGAAGTGAAGTCTTATCTGGTAGACATAGGAGCCTCTATCAACGTCATGCCACCATAAACCTTGTAGTTATGTGGCATTTCATACCAAGAAATCAAGACATCCTGTGCCATGGTGATAGCCTATGACAACTCTAAGAAGTCTGCACGTGGGGTGGTCACCTTAGAGGTTAGACTTGCACTGTGCATTGTTATAAGTAATTTTTATTTCCTGGAGTTGGATCCAGCTTTCTTGGCTATACTTGAAAGGCCATACCTAGAAGTGATAGGGGTTGTTGCCTCAACCAACCACCAATGTATAAAGTTTCCTTACAAAGGACAAGTGGTTAAGGTGATTAGCATGCCTATGTTAGGTGAAATAAGTAGTTTTTTTTGTGTTACCCTCTGGATTGGCAATGCATCCTTTGATTTCAACAACAGAAGTTCCAAAAGTAAGGTGTATGACTGCCTCTCTGCTAGACACTGTGGGATGGCAAATGATGATGAAATTGGGCTATTAACCTGGAAAAGGCTTAGGCAAAGATCTCCAAGTGATTATCCAACCAATTGAAACTATAAGAAGGCCATGTAGGCAAGGGTTGGGATATGAAGAGAACTTCATTCCGAGGAGGGTCATTCAGCCAAGATATGCCATAGGACTCGAAGCATTCTTCATTAAAGGGGAGACCATGATGATGACTGAGGATGACAAAGAACAAATTACACTAGTTAAAAGAACGAAAGCTTTAAACCTTCCAAAAGATTTATAAGGTTTATGCTTGGCATTGGCTTGTTTATTCTCAAGTGAAGAAGAGCACAAAGAACCATTTAAGGGCAAAAAAATCTCAGATCATCCTGTCGAGCAAACCAATGCCCTACTCAGAGCCATTCTCAGGAATATTGATGTATCAAAAAATAAAATTCATCCAATGGGATGATTTAATTTTATTTAATTAAAATTTCTAGAATTATCGATGGTTGAGATCGCACCGATTAATAAAATCGATAAAATCATGGATCCGATGCAATTTAGAAGATATTGACAATATATCTTGATGAAACACAAGATCAACAGCCATTGGAGCACATTTAAATTTTTTAAAATAAATTTAGGGCTTATTTAATTGATTCTGACTTGAATTAATGACACCCATCAGATTGGGAGCATTTTGATGAAACTCGGGTGAAGATTAACCCAAGATAAGTCAGCGCCACCCTCCTTATCTCTTGACTAGTGTGCCAACAATTGGGCTATGTTCGCATAGTCCTTGCCATGTAGGATGTTGATAGAAATGCATACTATACAAGATTATCATATATGATATGATTTGACATTTCTAGGAATATCTCATTCAATTAATTAGGCAAATCTTCATTACCAGCTCTTATTAAATGCATACATTATAATGAAGTCCTTGATCACATGTGATGATGATTGAATCATGATGAGATCATGATAATGAGATCAATCATCTAGACATATCTAAACTAAATGTTCCTAGTTATGAAATCCATGAGATAGGACATGAATGATCTGGATAGACTAGTGTGTGTGATGTCTTTTCATGTGATGAGGATGATTGATCTCATTGATCATTAGTGTGGGAACACAATGATACACACATAGGTGCTCATTAGTGGAATTAGTTCATTGAACTGACTGAACTAGAAAACTTGATCGGTGTCTTATAAAACTATGTATTAAATAACTCTTACATCTCAATAGCACACCTAGATCTTTGACCTGAGTCACCAAAGTTGTCTTACCAGATATATCTTGTATTTTAATTATTGACTTACAGATCACCATCTTGATGGTCCAATATAGTTGATGTATTGGGTGCAAGAGAAACCTAGTGGAGACAATTGAGTGGACAACAAGGGATCGTTCACTCTTGGTAGGATAGACAGAATGTCCTATGAAATAGTACACTAAATTCTTGCCCAAGATATTTAGGATAATTAGAAAAGGAGTTTTCCAACTGAGTATATGATTATATAGAGTCAGAATATTTAGAGGGTGATAGTTGGTGTCGAACCCCTAACCAATCAAGACATTGTATGAATGAGGAAATAAATATGTGTGGTAATTGATGATGGAAAGGCATAGTAGATGTTATTTAACCCTCCAAAGTCATTTGGGATCGTAGGATATGGCTTGTACCCTTTATGATTGGAAAGTCATAAAACTCTTCTCAAATAACAATTTTGATTTAATTTTAAAGAATTGTTCTTTTAAATTAAATAAAACTTCAACCAATTTGACTATTAGGCTTAGGGGGTCACACACATTAGATCCGGTCAACAGTATTAGGGCATGAATGTAATTTTATAAAAATTTAGGGGTTTTATGAAAAATTCTAACTTTTATAAATAAATGGCATATAAAGTCAAACCCTAACAAGTCATAGGGCTGGAGCACATCTCAAGCAGCCTCCCTTCCTCCTTTCTTCTCTAGAAGGTGATATCCCTTGGTCAAGAATGCATCTGGGTGGTTTCTCGAGACCTAAAAGAAGGGAGAACTAGTCTATTGAAGTAGATCATGTGGATACAGCTAGAGACTGTCCACTTGAACAATTTTCAGTAAGAAGAAACATCCTCTCTTCATCAATGTTGTGAGATATTTGAAATCCCATAAGGTACTCTCGTTCTACTTCATATTTAGTTCATAGTTTTACTTGTTCGACATCGACCAAAACAAAGACCATGACTTTTAAAAAAAAAAATTTCTACTATCATAAATTGATTCCCTATAGTGGTATCAGAGCCAGGTTGAAGCCTTGGTCGATGTTCACTTGAAATTGGAATGATTTCATGGGTTTTCATGCTTCTTTGAAACTACATATAGGGTAGCTTTTATTCAATCACCATAGTGTGTATAAGATATAAAAATATGTGGTTAGATTTAATTGATTCTTATGGATGAGCTCTTTCAAATGTCTCAAATCTCATGAATTTTGGCCAAATGGATAGTCTGGTATGGGTTTGTAAATATGGTAAGATGATCATGTCCGAAAAAGGGGACGAAATTAGGAGTTGGTTAACCTTCCTATTTGGACGCCAATAGCTTCATCTAATGGCATAGAAAGTTACAAAATTAAGTTTCCTTAAGTTTCCCTAAGTTATTGGCATTGAAAGGCCCTTAGTGGCGCTGGATTTGGAAGGTCCTTTCGGTTAGGGTTTTTCGTGACTGTGGCAACTTCCTCCCTATGTTGCACTCAAGATACATTTTTCTAGGATCTAATACTTATTTGAATGGATTCTTTATTTTTCTAAGATTTTAAAGAGTACTTGTCTAGATTTTTTGGACTCCGGATGAACCCCAAAAATTGGGCCAAAAATCAGTGTTTCTTTGCCCTTATTCGTGCTACAGTGTGCCCCCTCCCCTTTATTAGGTGGAGACAAAGGCTTTGCCAGTCTGAATCAGACTCGGTGACCCAAATGGCTCAATTCGCCGCATGGGTGAACTATTACCAAATTGGGCTGATTTGACCGAACCTGGTCTCGCAGTTTATTTTTTATTATTTATTTTATTTTTAAATTCTTTAAAAATGAAATAAATTGTAAAAAAAATTAATAATTTCTATTAAATTACAAAAAATGTATAATTTATTTAATAAATTATTAAAGTGTTTAATGACTTATTAAATGATTCCTTTTGTCATTGAAATTTTTTATTTTGATTTTAAAATCATTTTAAGATAAAAATTAATAAAATTAATGAGTATATAATTTCTATAAAATTATTTAATAGGTTTATATAATGTTATGTACCTGTTAGATAGTTTTAGGCTTTGGTTAACATCTTTATTGATGTTTTAAAATATTTATTGATTAAATTAGTGCCCAAATTAATTCTAAAAAATGTGAATTTAAAGAATTATAATGTGAACATTAATTTAATACTCTGTGCTACTTTGGGAAAGCATGAAACATTTAAATGCTTTATATTTCTTATCTTATACATGTAAATTATTTATGTGTGTTTCATGATATTTATTTTACAAAAATTTGACAAGCTTGAAATTGGAAATTTTAAAAATTATAGTATATAATTTTATGATGGTATATGTGATATATCTTATATTATCATCACGTATGTGTTCTATGTTCATGTAATTAATGTTAGTGTGTGTATGGAGGTGATCATAGACTTAAAGGTGTTTGAATTGTGATTGCTTGGTTAATTGTGTTGGTTATGTTTTTAAATAGGGCTAGTGTGTGCCTCCTCTCTTTATACAATCTGATTGTATATTCTACCTCCCCCCATTTATGTACTAACCTTGGTTAAAACCAAAGTTTCATATTATGATATGTACATTTTGTGAGTCTGTGTATCCTTAAATCGCTTGTAATAGATAGAATCTAGTTCGTGGAAGAATGAAAAACGGGACCACTTGTAGAAGCATCCTTCAAAAGTGGGAGCATGCCAACTCAAGCTTCTAAAACAAAGAATTTCACCTATAAGGGTTCCTTAGGTGTATGCTTAGGGTTAAGCCCATGATCATTTGTGTTTTAATGTATATTTTATATGTGGTTGCATGCTATAGGTTATATCTTAAATATATAATATTCTAAAGATCTATTAATATTTATATGCAGCACCTATATTGTTGAGACTAAAATAAAATCTCTCCTTGTTCTAATTAGGTTAATAAATGTGAAACATTAAGAATGACTCATGTAGCCTTCCATTGTTATGGTCTTGATGAGCCAATATTAGATTGGATGGGTTTGTTGTGTACCACAAGGCTTATTTATCAAGAGATTGGTGATCATGGCCAAGGCATTAGCTGAACTTTGGGGTGGACCATTTGCATGACTTTGTTGTGCTACCACAAGGGCTATGTGAAGTATCTATTCTCATAACATAACAAGCAGGTTTGACCTAACTATATTGTATGGTTTGTTGTGCTTTCACAAGATCATAATTGTAGAAGCTAAATGACTAAGAGTTACAAGAGTTGCAACTGGCAATAGTTGCCTACTTATTATGTATAGGGTGATTTGTTGTGCTATCACATGGTTATCACCATAAGGTTAATAGGGTCTTAGTCCACACTAGGATTTCATCATGATATCCTATCTTTGTATAATAAACGTTATACAAATTCGTCAAAAAATATTGAGAACATAAATTAGGATGCAAGATCATATCTTAATTTTAATGAATGTCTGTGATGTTAATAAAAATATATCTGAGTTGTAGAATATGATTATAAACTGCCATTAGTATAGTATGCTAGATGCCAAGTAGCTTAATGGCTCACATTTCTTAGACCAGTTTTGAACCAAGAGAATTGTTCTCAAGGTTGATCAATTAACTATCCTACTTAAGAAGTAGGTGCCTCCTAGACTATCTAATAATATGAGAGAATATAAAACATTATCTCATAAAAATAGTATTGAAAAGATGTATTATTTGTCTTATACTAGATGTTACCCTCTATGAGATAAAAATTGTAGTGGCAACATGGAAACATGGAAATGAGATCTATCATAGATCATTGTGATGACATAATTAAAGATAAACAAAATAATATGTCTTAAACTTTTTTGTTGGTGAGACCAATAGAAAGAAATAAGATTATTAAATAAAAATAAAAGAAAATAGTTAAAAGTCAAAGAAGTGGGTCAAGATATTAAAACTCAAATAAGACATAGCATTCTTCTACTATTATGATGATGGTAAGTGGAAGATGAAGAGCAAAGTGTATTACACATAATGCATAGGTGGAGCTTGAGAAGCTTTATTCATCTAAGTCATTAATATTTACTTGTCATATATACACACGCATTAGTATTATATACTATGTGTGTATCGTAGTATACGATACTAAGGATGCATATAATAACATGAGATATCGAATATGCATCATAAATGTACAAAGGTTTGTAGATAAAGTAATTGAGGGCTTAAAGATGATTGTTGGCCTATATATGAATTAGTGCAAAATGTTGCATCATCATTAGTGGAAGATACAAATTTCAATAGTCTACTAGAGATGTCTTAATTATCTTTCGAAAAGAACATTATTTTTATTTCCTAGTTGAATAAATGGTGATTTATGCTATGGTATGAGAATGATAGTAGTTCTATGATAATTGGCAATGTGTTTAACAGTGGGAGCTTAATAAAATGCTTATTCATATTAGATATGTATGCTCTCATAATGTGAGAATAATCCTCTTTAGATGAAGTAGATTGATATTGATCAATCTATCCTTTAATAGTATATAGATATAGTCATATTAATGAGAAAAGACTTATGAAGTACCATTTGGATAGAAACATTTAGATAAATGACTTGAAATAACTAACTATATGTAAGTCTTATCTTATTAAGCAAGATGACCATCTCTCCATTTGCTAGACATGGAGAAAGGGCTAATGAGTGTACAGAGCTCATGCATCTAGATGCATGTTAGCCCATATCTATTAAAGTTAGAAGATAATATTTCTACTTTATTAATTTTAAGAGATGATGTCTCTAAGAATAGACACATGTACTTTATGAAGTGCAAATCCAAAACTTTTTAGAAATTAGTTGTGATTAGGAATAAAGTAGATATATTAATAGAAAGAGTATTAGAATTTTTTGATGAGATCAAGGAGGGGAATACTTAAGTACATAATTCACACATAATTGAAGTATAGTGGATTCTAATTTTAATGGACACCTCTTACACATTTTAGCTTAATTAAGTAGCTAAAATGGGAAGCCATATTGTGTAGGACATAATATGGACAATGACAACCTTTGTAAAATTCTTCTTTATCTATTTAGGGGTTATTACTCAATATAGGCACTTGATCTTAAATTGGTACCTTCTAAGTTTATTCCGATTATTCTATATAAGATATGGAAAGGGGTTAAAGCTTAAACTTAAGCAAGTAAGGTTTTGAAATGTCTGGACTGGTGATGAGGTATAACTCTAACTAGTTGGAATATAAGATTTTGAAGCGTTGGCTTATGGAATATTCTAAAGAAACTTACGAATATTAAATATACCACTCTTATGGAGAAGGATATATGTTACTTAACTCTTTATATTTCTAGAGGAAGAGTTTCTCTTTAAGAAAGATAGTTAGAGCAAGGTATATATGGAAGATGTTCTAGTCCCACAACCCAAAGACAGTTTTATTAAGGTACTAGTATATAATTACACATAGGCAATCTTAGATCTATTCTTATAACCAATCAACCTAAGAGATATATGGGGCATATCTTTCATGGAAGAAATGAGGCAAAATATCAAAGGATAATGATCCTAAGATCTATATTGAAGCAATATGAGATATTGATTTTAAAATGTAAAGAGACAATAAAATATGATATAAACTTTATCTATTCTAATCAAGTTTAAAAATTGATAAATCCACCTAAAGATATAGTATTTATAAGGTATAAATAGAACACTAAAAAATACATTGAAATGGATTGAAAGGTAGAGACCTTCAAGGCAAAGATAGTTGAAAAGAATATTTTCTATGTCAAAATAGTTGACTATGATGAGACTATTTTATCTATGTCATAGATTAATCCATTTAGATTTTGTTTGTTACACACCATGACTGTAAGATAATTCAATTGGATATTAAGATAGTGTTTTCTATGGGATATAGAGAAACAGGTTTATATTATACAACTTTAGGGAATCAAGTTCCAAAGCATCCAAATAGTGTGTGTATAAGATACATTTATAGACTAAAGTAAAACTCCCCATAGATAGTAGATAAGGTTTAATATGATTAAATCTTATGACATTGGGAATGAAGAGGTACCTTGTTTATTCAATTAAGATAAGTAAGAGTGCTATTATCTTCTTAACATAATATGTGGATAACATATTACTCATTAAGAATGAAGTAGGTATGGTATCATAAGTGAGTCTAACTATAAAATTAATCCTTCAAACTAAAAACAGACTTTAAGATCCATAGAGATAGATCTAAAAGTTTGCTTCGCCTTACCCAGTTCATGTACGTAGTTACCATAGTCCAAAGGTTTGACATGGTAAACTCCAAGATAGGTTTCTTACCAATGTAGTGTAGAATTGAACTCTTTAAAGAGATAGTTTTCTTGAGAGATAAAGAGATCACATGAGTAGTGCACCTATGCTTTTGCAATAGGGTATATCACATTTGTAATGCTATGTACATGACTTGATTAATGCTCTAAGTGTTATGAACATTTATCAGGTTGATACATGTGAGAGTCAATGGATAATTAAGAGATGTATCCATGAGTACTTGAGAAGTACTAAGGATGTATCAATAATGTATAGAGGATAAGACTTGAAGTCTTATAGTTTTATGAACACACGTTTCTAGTTAAATATATCTGATAATAAGTCTGAATAATGGTGATGTAGTGAGATGGAAAAGTTTCATGTAATAGAGCATTGCTAATTCTATGACTAATCTAAAGTAGATTGAATAATAGTTGTATACTACTTGAGAAGCATTCTAGATTAAAATGTTCATCTAAATATGGGATTGTCTCAACTTTTTCTAAAAGTTTATTATTACTTTGGGAAAACAATGGGGGTAGAGCCAAAGTCTCATTAGAAGTTTGAAACTTTTATGGCAATACCATAGAGTCAGAGAGAATGCAATTGATAGAGATATAATTAAAGATAGAGTATCTATTGTTGATAACATTGCAGATCCATTGACTGAAGTAATTACTCAAAAAGTGTTTGAGCTTCATCTTGAGCTGATAGAGATCAACCAGATGGGTGATTGGCTTTAGTGCAAGTGAGAGATTGATAGAAATATATGTCTACAAGCCAATCATATATGATATAATTCGACACTTTTAGGAATATCTCATTCAATTAATTAGGTAAATCTTTATTACTAACTCTTATTAGATGTGTACATCATAATGAACTCCTTGATCACATGCGATGATGATTGAATCATGATAAGATCATGATAATGAGATCAATCGTCTAGAGGTATGTAATCTAAATGTTCCTAGTCATAGGATCCTTGATATGGGACATCAATGATCCAGATAGACTAGTGTGTGTAATGTCTTCTAATGTGATGAGGATAATTGATCTCATTGGTCATTAGTGTGGGGGACACTGAGATACATACATATATGCTCATTAGTAGAATGAGTTCACCGAACTAACCAATTTAGAAAACATAATCAGTATCTTACTAAACTGTCTATTAGGTTATTCTTATATCTCAATAGCATGTTGGATCTTTGACCTGAGTCACCAAATATGTCTTACCGAATATACCTTGTACTTTGATTATTAACTCATGGATCACTTTCTTGTTGGTCCAATATTGTTGATGAATTAGGTGTAAGAGAAACCTGATAGAGACAATTGAGTAGACAACAAAAGATTGTTCATTCTCGATAGGAGAGAGAGAATATCTTATAGGATGGTACTCTAAATCCTTGACCAAGGTAGTTCAGATAATTGGAAAAGGAGTTTTTCAATTGATTTGAACTTGACTACAAGATCCCATAGAGGTAAAATATTTAAGGGTTGATAGTCAGCGTCGAACCCCTGACTGACCAGGACATTGTATGAACAATGATTTAAATTTGTGTGGTAATTGATGATGGAAATACTCAATAGATGTTATTTAACTCTCCAAAGTCATTTAAGATCATTGAATGTGGCTTATACACTTTATGATCGAAAAGACATATAAAATATTATCGGATAATGGTTTTGACTTAATGTAAAGGAATTACTTTTTTAAATTAATTAAAGCTTCAACAAATTGACTATTGGGCCTAGTGGGTCACACACATTAGATCTGGTCAATAATATGAGGGCATGAGCATAAATTTATAGAATTTTAGGGTTTTATAAAAAAATTTCAACTTCTATAAATGAATGGCTTATGAAGTCAAACTCTAACAAGCCATAAGGCTGGAGCACGTCCCAAGAAACTTTCCTTCCTCTCCTCTAGAAGGTGATCTCCTATGGTCAAGCTTGGATCTGAAAGATTTCTCGAGGCCTAAAAAAAGGGAGAACTCGTATGTTGAAGCAGATCATTTGGATAACACTAATGACCATTCACTTGAATGATTTTCAGTAAGGACCAATCTTTTCTCTTCATCTGTGGTGAGAGATTTTGGAAACCCATGAAGTACTCTTATTCTACTTCATACTCGGTTCTCGATTTTACTTGTTCAGCATTGACCAAGGTAAAGACCATGGTTTTAAGGAATCAAAAATTTTTTCACTGCCATAGAATGATTCCTAACATATTCCTTGATAGGAAAACTCCTTCTCAGCCAAGACTTCTTCACTGATTGAAATTCCTCCTTGGAAGACTCCCCTTCGGATAGAACTCCTTGTAGGATAGACTTATAAGTGAGCTACAACTTCTAGGCTTTATCCGAACAACCTTATCTCTTTGCTTTCTCTTTTCCATCAACAGAAAACTATGAAGAGAAAGTTGGGGCCCCATTTCCTTGTTGGGTAGCTTATGCACCTACACTCCCTGCCTGAGAAATTTCTTCTCTAACTATAAGTCCTCCTAGAGA
Organism: Cryptocoryne crispatula var. balansae; assembly: GCA_036172225.1. Taxonomy (NCBI): domain Eukaryota; kingdom Viridiplantae; phylum Streptophyta; class Magnoliopsida; order Alismatales; family Araceae; genus Cryptocoryne; species Cryptocoryne crispatula. Next base: position 20,946,810 of record CM069927.1, on the reverse strand, counting down.
AGACTTCTATGTAGGTTGAAACTCTTAGACTTATCTCTTATCTATCTTATCACTTAGACTCCCTGGTGGAAGGATCAATAGGAGAACAAAAGCACAAGTGCGCCAACTTCTCTCTCACCCCATCTGCATGCACAGTAGCCCCTCACCAGAAACTAGCACATAGCACTTGTTGCCCTTTCTCCTAGGTGATCTCCTCTCTTTCTACTCTTGCTCCTATGGCCTCCCTTCTGATTAAATAGCAAGATAAGCAGTAGTAGCAGCTAGTTCTCCTCGGAGTTGGTCTGATCTATGTGCAAGGACCTAAAGGAGAAGATGCTCTTTTTAAGACAGCAACATCTATAGCCTTTCTTCTCCAACCCAGTAACAGCAATAGCAGCAGAAGAGATAGTAGCTGCGATAGCCTGATCCCCCTCTAGCACCCTTTGTACTAAAAGGAGGAGAAGCAACCATAGCCCACCTATGCTCTTCCTCAATAGGAGTTGTAGCTAGCTCCATCCCCTTCCATCTTTAGCAGTACCTACAGAAAAAAAGGTGAGTAGAAAGGGTGCATCATGTAGTCCTTAAAATTCTTCCTTCTCTTCTTCCTCTATTTCCTCTCCATCCAAACCCCTTTGTGTAGCCCCAAAAACAAGCACCTGTTTAGCCCCTGCACACACCCCTAACTAGACTTGATTTGGCCACTATTTGACCACCTAAATAGGTCCTTAAACCTTCCAAGAGATAGCTCTCTTGTTCTATGCCATAAATAGCCTACAACAACCTCTTAATTGGACCACAAACCTCTCCCTGTTCGGCCCCCATTCTAGACACCAAAGATAGACCCTTGGTGTACCCTTAAACAGGTTCCTATTCAGCCCACAAATAGGTCCTTATTAAAAAAGTCCCTATGCGGCCTCCCCTTTTGGGCCATCCAGACAAGCGATTAAATCTGTCTTCTACATAGCACCTAAAATAGCTCTTTGGCCTCCCCTAAATAGTAGGACTTTCAAGTGGACTGCACTGGCCTAATGGCCCATCATAAAGCCCGTCATGGGCTGATCTTAAGCCCGTTAAAACATTCACTTGGGCTGAGTATAGAAGAGCATCTCCACATTTGTTGCTTGGTCGGCTTGATGATCTTCAACCCATCTTTGGCCCATCAGCTCGTTAGTTACCATAGGTCATGACTCACCACCCGTGTTTGGCTACTTTGCATGTTGTTGTGTCACACCCCACCTCTTAAGTCAACACTCGCCATCGCTATGCTACTGGTCTCCACTCACCATCCCTGTTGGTTGTAGTTGCAGTCGTCGGCCATGTCTTGGGGATGTCTAATGCAGGAGGTGGAGGAGTTTCCTTGGAGGAGTTGATGGTGACCGATCAGAGCCAGAGAGGTTTGCAGGCAATGGAGGCAGGCTGAGCGCAGTGCAATGCCCCATTATTTGTTGGACTCACGGGATGAGGCAATTGGCTCCCTAACATGCTAATCCCTTCTCTCTTTGACGTCTCCTTTGTCCTCCTCCTCCAACATTTCTCCATCAGGTATTCTTTATCTTGATTCGTTCTTTTCATAATGCTCATTTTTCTGATCTAGCTTCTCTTCTTTTATGTTCCCTAGATCCAAATTTTGGACATTTGTGCATCATTTGCCACTTGATTGATTTGATTATCCAACGATGTATGTGGGAAAATTGCGTTTACATTTATTTCAGTTGATTGAAAATTTGGCACCAAGTTTGTTCGATGGCTACGTGGCTTCCATGCATGTATCCCATTCTACCTTCAATTTTTTCTCTTCGATGGTGTGCACATGTGGAGGCACTTTTATAATTTAATTAGAGTCATCACTTGGGAAATGGGTTTTTGTAAGCATCTGCCACCAGCCATGAATTAAGTTGTTTGTAAGCATTTGTCCCCAGTATAGTTTTTAAGCAGTGTACCTAGGACGAGATATTTTTTTCTAGTGGTCTAGTTTTCTAGTACAACTAGAACATCAACTTGTATGCTTTTATATCTTATTCTTGTTAGGAGATGACTCTGATGGTGCACTAGTCTTGTTCAAAATGCCTATTTGGAGTAGATAGTTAGATAGTTAATTTTTGCATCATATTTATTTAGTTTTTTTTAATTTCAGATGAAATTAAATGAAAGTTTGAAAGTTGAATCTAGCATAAATCTATCAACCACTGAACTCGAAACACATTCCTCCTCATCATATCCTCGAAAATGAATTTCAAAGTTTAGTTGCATTTTTGTAAGAAAATTATAGGAGATGGGAGTAGAAGAGCGATATGTAACTATTGCAATGACACTTTTACATGTTCAAAAACTGTGAGGACAAGTCATTTGTCACAGCATAACTCAATGTTCTAAACGTCCTTCACAAAGAAAGAGCCCATGGACTCATCAAATTTTGAACTTTAAATTTGAGCACTCATTTTCACAACTTGAATCAGCAAAAATACTTATTATATTGGAAGTACCTTTCACATTTGTAGAGCGTATGGCATTTAATAATTTTGCTAGAAGCCTTAATCCAGAATTTGATAGTGTGTCTCAAAACACAATTAAGGCTAATTGTGAGAAGATATACAAGAAAAAGAGAAAAAAATTGAGAAAAAAATTGATTGATGCATGTGGATGGTTGAGTCTTACATTAGATTTATGGACATCAAATTAAACATTGGGATATATGAGTATCATGGTTTATTATGTTGATCTTGAGTGAAAATTACATAAGTTATTGAATTTTTGATGGTTGAATCACCATACACTGGCTCTTCGCTTACAAAAGTTCTTTTAAAATCTCTTATAGATTAGCTAATTGACAGAAAAATATTTGGTCTCACTTTGGATAATGCATCTAGTAATGATGTACTTTGTAGACTAGTTAATGAGAAGAAATCTTGTAGAGAAATAATCTCTTGTTCTAAATGGAAAATTTTTTCATGTGAGATGTTGTGCACATCTTTTGAACTTAATTGTGCAAGATGGTTTAAATGAAGCCCGTTCTTCAATTTACAATATTTATGAGTCTGCGAAGTATGTTAAATCATCACAAACAAGAAAACAAAAGTTTAATAAAATTGTGCAACAAGTTAGATTATCTGGGAATAAAGGTCTTCCATATGACACTCCCACCCGATGGAACTCGACTTACGTGATGTTGGATGCTGCACTTTCTTACAAAAAGCTTTTATGGTAGTGGAGACAAAGGGACACAGGTTTTAATTGTGCTCCCACTTTTGAAGAATGGTCAAATATGTGTAAATTCTTAAAAATCTTTTATAATGCTACAAATGCATTTTCAATGACCAATGAACCTACTTTAAACATAGCTTTGATTGAAACTTGTAATGTCAAGAAATTGTTGAGACAAGAAATACAAAATTCACATGACTTTATTTATGACATGATTGCCAAGATGCAAGATAAATTTGATAAATATTAGTTAAAAATAGAGGATTCCAGATTATTATTTTTTATTGCAATAGTGCTTAACCCTAGGTACAAGTTGATATTTGTTACTTATGCATTAAAGGATCTTTTTGGCTCTGAGGCTTCTATGAATATCATTCATATTAAACAAGATATATATGATCTTGTTGATGAATATTCACAACAATTTACTACCACAAGTATGAATGAATGCAATCTTCAAATGCAAGAAAATGAGGAGTCGTCATTAGGAGAAAAGGGGAACTTGATATTTTGAGTGGATTCGACCAATTTCTTCATTCACAAATTTTATTGCGAAACTCAAAATCTGAATTGGATCAATATCTAGATGAGAGCATTGTATCTCAAAGTCCAAAAGGTTTTACCATTTTAGTTTTATAGAAAGATAATATGATCAAGTATCCAATACTTTCAAAAATGACACAAGATATCTTAAGAATTCTAGCTTCTACAGTTGCTTCAGAATCAGCATTTAGTACAAGCGAAAGAATTATTGATCAATATAGAAATTCTTTATGTCTAGAGATAGTAAAGACTTTAATTTGTGCACAAGATTGGTTAAAAGATAGCATCACAGGTATATTAGGTTCTGCATACTTTTTCTTGTTTCTTACACCAATTAACTTATTTTTTTTATAGAACTCACATTGTCTTCAAGTAATTAAGCAAGAGTTCTAAATGAATATCTATTTATAGTCTCATGATTTTCAGGTACATTTTGATTCTTTCTTTGTCTTTTTCAATCACCATTGTTTTAAGTCTTTTAAGGTTGGCTATTCTTTCTGAGACTGATTTTAAAGCGATATTTTGGCTATTTCCATGTAGTACTTTCTGTAGTTTTAGGAGTCAGTGTGAAGCACAATCTTCATGAAAGTAGGTAATCCTAAGAATAGAAAGTAAGTCCATATTTTCAACAATCTGTGACTTAATTATTCATGTTGCTTTCTTTCTAGATTATGTTGTTGCAATTTCTTGCATAATATTTTAAAAATATGTAACTAGGAAGTTGTTCTTCTTTACTTGTAGTATATATGCAACTTGATTCTTGAGCATCGGGATTCCCTCCTCTTAAATAGTTAATGCACTTATGTGTTATATATACAACATGCAAAAGGTGATAATATTGCCTTGTGAAAAGAACTCACTCGGTTGTCAACCAAAAAATAAAATATCATCTCTGTAACTCACATTTTACTTGAAAAATAGAAGGATTATGGGGTTTTTGGTTGCATGATAATGAAGGTTTTTTTTATTTTTAAAAATTGTAAGAAAACTTATTAAAAGAGGTGTTTGGTAACCATGATAATTTTATATTTTAACAGTGATTTTCTTCTTAAACAAAAAAAGAGGGTCTCACCTCTTCCTTTTTTCTTGTGGTCCCCCACTTTGTTTGGTCATGTGTGGTAGTTATTTTTTTTTTTGTATTCACATCCCTCCAAACATGATAATTTTATGTCATGAGTTGGTTCACTTTTTATTTTAATACAATTTTTATCATGAAAGTGTACAAAATATTATCATGCAACCAAACACCCCATTAGATTTGCCTTCTTTCACACTAATATTTGTAAAAAAGGAATCAAGGTTTTATTAGTTCTCTTTTTTTTTTGCCGTAAGAATATATTCAAAGACAAATAGAGAACAATTGCTTTCTAAGAATGATGACAACCTTTGATCTTATAATAGCTGGAAGGCATAATCTGAAGAGTTGCATAGGACTAGAGTGCCAACGGTGCTGTTGTTTTTGGTAACTCTGGTATGACTCAAGACATTAATATTTGTCAAATGTCTTCTAAAATGTCTTTAGAAGACTATATATGTCATGTGTTAGAAAAAGAGATATCTATTTAATTAGTCTTCATCAATGATATTAGAAATTTTTAGACATGGGTATTAGAATATACTCAGGTAGAAGAGCCTTATGTATTTTTCCATTCACTTAAGACTCTTAATTAGTTGATAAGTGTCATTACATGTGAGAATAGTGCCTTTGCATACCCAAACATTGTATCTAAGATTAGATATTGTATAACTTTACTTTCACTATACAAAGTGCATGCCTCATCTTAGCTTTGTTTTATTTTCTCATTTTATTCTAAATCCATAACCTTATAATAAGCAACTATGATTGCCCTTATGAATGGAAAGAACAGTTAGCTAGATTTCTTCTAACTTTTCAACCATGACTTTTGTTGGTTCGCTAGGGCTGTATTTCTTCTTTTATGACTTTACCATTAGCTGGATTTCTTCTAGCTTTCCTTTCTTGTTGTACAACTTTATAACCAAAAATTCCAGTTTTGTATTGCACATCTGTGAGATGTTTGAATATTGGTTTCTTGTTGATGACATCCACTAATTCACCACATAACATGACATATGTTTTTCTTTAGAGGAATCAACCACGGATGACGGAAATTTTAAGAAGATTTTTTTAAAGTAGTTGCAGAATTGTGTCATGCCTCTGATTTTTGTAGCTCTTTTACTTTCTTCATTTTCAGTGTCTTCAGATCAGAAAAAGGTCAGTGTTATATGCCTATATTGCATTTGATTTTCTTGATGCTGGCATGAATTTGCATTCTTTTATTTTTGTTTCAAGGTAAAAATGACATTTACGAAGTTGTGAGACAACTATTTATCTGTAAAAATAGAAGAGTGATAAAGTCATTTTGTAATGAAAACAAGTAATTATGATTTACGATTAAATTATAGAAGAGTGAAACAAGTCATTTGTTATGAAAATAGGTGAAAACAAAACTTTGGATGTGCCAATTTGGAGTGGATCTCTGTTGCATGCCAATTGCTTGAAAAAAAAAAAACACTAAGTTTGAAGAGTTACTCCACCACTGGATACCATCTTGAATTTCAAATAAAAAAACTAAGTCTAAAGAATTAGCCCACTAGACGTTGCCTTGAACATCAAACAAAAATACTAAGTTTAAGGAGTTAGTCCACCGCTGGATGCTCCATTGGATGGCTATTCTGGGCACGCTCCTCTTATGTCGATCCGAACATAAACATGGGACAGGCTTTCTATGTGGACGGTAGAAAAGTCAAAAGACTTAACTATGTAGGATGGATAAATTTCATTTATCAATAATGGGCCAACATGCCGTCGTAATGTCAAATTATGCTCTCGATATTATAAAAATTTTATAAGGGAAAGAAACATTTACATTTTGAAAATTCTAGACATGGCATATGAACTGCCTATGAACCCTATTCACCAACATGGACAAATGTAATGAAGTCTTCAAGTTCTAACTCAACTACATGTGTCCAGGCATCGATGCTAACCCGATGAGCCGGATGGGATGCGAAGCGAAATAGAACGAACAAGAATAAAACAAATATGAAATTGAATTGAATTAAATATGAAAATTATCTTAAAATAGATCATTAAGTTTGAAAAATAAAATAAAAAACAAAATTTAAACAAATCTAGAAATTCAAATAAAAAACACTCAAGTTAATGAAATTTGACTTCCTAAACAAGCAGACATCAAGTAAATCAAAAATCAAACAAGGAAAGCACATCAAAAACATTTCAAAACATCAAAACCAATCACCAAATATAAAGATTCAGGTGACTTAACAATTTGAAGTTCGAACCTAATCAAGTCAAATTAAAGTTTCAAAACACTTAAAACACATCGAACACACTTAATCGGTGTCAAAACACTAACCAACATGAAAAGCAACAAAATCTCTTAAGTCAAATACCAACTAAACTAAACAAATTAGATTACTTAAAACACTTACAACTCATCCAAACTCAAACAAAACAAAAAAACTTAACCAACTCAAATGAAAACAGCCAAAATCCAAGTCAAATTAAAATCAAGTAATTCAACTTGAACAAAATTCAAATCAAACTCAAACTTGAAATCCTCATTTCAAACTAAACCAAAAAAGTAATATTCAACAAACTTAAACAAATTTGCTCGCATCTCATCAAGTCCACTGAAGCCCTTTATGTTTCTTTTATGTCGTGGATATACGCACTCTTAACAAATAGATCACTATTGTAGCTAATCAAAGGTGTTTAACTGGTAACTTGATGTAAATGAACATCGAATATTTGTACCATCCGACGTAGATGCGTCAAAACAATTTTTTTCACAAAACATGAACCCCGGTTCTATATTCTTACAATAACATTAGACTATCTCGTATCTTTATAGACTATCACCTATTTTATTAAAAAAATTATATTTTTTAATATTTAAATATTTTTTCAAAAACATAAACATTGAAAGAAATCAAGGTTTCCACAAATTATATATTTAAAATCATTACATATAAGACCCTAAAGGGGCTGTCCCACTCTTCGACACTCCTCAAAAGCATTTCTCACATTCTTTCTCCTAAACACACACACACACACTCTCTCTCTCTCTAACATTCTTCGATAGAAATTTCTCTCACTATCTGTCTAAGAAAACTTGTGAATCATTTACTGAGTCTAAAAAAAGCAAACAACTCATTCCAAAAGAGGATTGCTGTGCAAATACGATAAAAATTTCCTTTTGGATTAAATTTATGTTGCACTAAACAGAGATGCTATTTTTTGGCTAAACTTTATGCTTTCTATTGGTAGAACTTACACATTTAGTGAAATCATTTTCTTCATTGAAAATCACTTATCAAAATTTTATATTGCCTTATGGTACCATTTTCACCAAATCTTTATATTTCTGTTGCTAGATACAAATTTATATATAAAATTTATATAAGATATCTCAAAAAATGTAAGGTCAATGAGAAACAAAATTATTCTCAAAATGTAAGGTTTGAATAGAAATATAATTGTCTTTTATTTTATTAATTTTATATATGTTAAAAAATATTATTGATTGTTATTTTTATTATAAATTGTTTTGATTTAAAATTGTATGATAAGACTCGATTCAGATTTGGATTAACTTGGCTCGTCAACCCAAGCGACCCGGTTCAGGTTGGGCCTGGCTAACTGGGTCATGACTGCCTAGTTTATTCTCAAAATGTAAGGTTTGAATAGAAATATAATTGTATTTTATTTTATTAATTTTATATATGTTAAAAAAATTTATTGATTGTTATTTTTATTAGCCGACCGAGCGTGGCTCGGTTGGCACGACGCCACCCCCGCGGGGGGAGGGGGGGTGGCGGGGGTTCGAACCCGGCGACGGACTGCCGGGTCCACCTCTCCATGGGGGAGAGGTGGCATCTAGTGGGGATCGAGGCTGCCCCCGGCAGCGCCCGATCCCTCGCCGGCGCGGAAGCTGCGCCTTGTGTTGGCCACCGGGCCATCGTCAAAAAAAAAGATTGTTATTTTTATTATAAATTGTTTTGATTTAAAATTGTATGATAAGACTCGATTCAGATTTGGATTAACTTGGCTCGTCAACCCAAGCGACCCGGTTCAGGTTGGGCCTGGCTAACTGGGTCATGACTGCCCAGTTTACCATGGTCGAAGAAACGTGCTAATCCCTTTGTAGCCCAGGCAAACCAAGTGGGTAAAGAACTATTTTTTAAATAAAATTGATTTATTAAATTAAGCAGCTAACGCAGTAAAAGTTTTTCTCGTAGTATTATCACGCTTGGATAAAAGTTGGTGTTTCAAACACTGTCTTAAGCACAAATAGTTAAATCGGACTTAAGAAGTCTTACTTTAATCTTAATGTCTATTTACATTATATCTGACTTTTTTAAAAAAGTAATCTACCGTGTAATCTCAATTAAAGTCAACAAGGATCCAATGTTAGAGTAACACCAATTGTAACATTGGTTTCTAACAAACTCAGTGTAAAAAATATTGACTTTAAGAAGCTAGACAAACCAAGTCCTACTTATAAAATAGAGGATGCTAAATTCTAACATGAGTCGAATTAGGTAACTTTGACATTAATGTTAGACTGAATAGAAAAACAATTACATAAATTGGACATTCATAGTGCGACATAGAATGTCTGAGTATACTAATCACTTAACGTGGATGGGGTGTCTCTCGCGATGGGACATAAAAATTTTGAGCAATTTCAAACTACATTATGGTTGAAGTCAAAGTTGTCCGGTGTGACTATGACTTTAACTTTTAGCGTTAAAGCCATTGTTTCAGACACAGATTTTTATGAAATTATGGTCAATTTTTTAAACTGTGTTAGTTGTGTTATTTTATAAGTAAGATATGTTATTTAAAAAAATTCTCTAGTAACAAGAGATTCGGCACAAGGCCTATCAGAAAATTTTATAATATTAGATAAATGGTAGAAATTGAAGTTAATTTACGTACATTTCTGATTACGTAATAATAATCCTATACTTACTAATTTCAAATGTCAAGAATGTGATTATACCTACCAATGATAAGTAGGTAAATAAATAAGGTAGGTATAATACATCTGTACCTTGCTAATTGAAAGATATGTGGTCGAAGGGTCCATTTGGTTTCCTATAAAACCAAAACCCAAGAAAATGTCTTCTACCGGAAACTATTTTCATGGAAATTGGAAACAACCTTAATTATTTGGTTGTCTGTAATTACTTTTCATTGGATTGTCTGCAGTTACTATTCTACAAAATTTCATCAAATGCTTCAAGTAGAACATAACACCATTAGATAATTTTATCAATATTTATAAAATTAAATTATTTATTTATAACAAAATCTTGATGCAAAAAACATTAAGTAAACTATTTTGCATGAAGTTATTTTCAATGAAATTTAAAATATATTTTATTATTTAGAGATTAGTCAAGTATTTTTCTGAAAAACAACATATATCACTTTCTTATTTTTGAATCATTTTATTAAATTTTTTTTAGTCATTCAAATATCTTTACATCATTTTCTTAAAGTTCACGTAAACTTTACTATAGTATAGTCATTTAATTACTTGAATATTTATAAATAGTCAGTAATATCAAGTTTATATTTTAAAATTAATCATTTGATAAAATATCTTTAGAACTAATTTCTTTTATATAAATTTTTTACTCAAAATTCATATTTTGGAAACCAGCAAATAAATAAAATATCCACTACTTAATAGTTTAACACAAAAGGTTCTTGTAATCATTATGTAAAATAATTTAATTAAAAATAGTTAAAACACTTGTTAACTCAAGTTTCAGTTAAATTTTTATTAATAAATTTATTAAATGAGTAAATAATATAAAAATAACTTTTAATAAAATTATTTTATTTTTCAAACACATAAGAATAAAAGAATTTACTTATCTGCTGATATATGTCTTTAAAAATTAATTTTAAAAAGTAAACTTAGTAAAATTGGTAATATCTATTTAATGTTGTATATTTATCAAAAAAAATTACACTACGGAAAACGGCATCCGCTCCGTTCAAGCGGATGCCAAAATCCTCATTACTGTGAACCGATGGGTATTTTAGTTTACGTGATCTCCTTTTTACGGACAATCAAATACGTTCGTTGAAAGTATTTTCCTGAAAACTGGTGCATGGAGCAGGTTCTCCGTGTAAACAAACGGACCCTAAAATTAAGATTTGGTATAATGGCATGGAACCCAACTCTTTCGGTTGTCAGAAAGAACCGCAACATGCCCCATTATCTGGAGTACCGGGTAATGAAAAGAAATTTTCTTACCTCTCTTACAAACGTTTTATTGGAATAGTTGATTTATTCTTAATTTAATAAATTTACTTAATTTAAATTTTCTAATAAAACGTTTACGAGAGAAATGAAATTTTTTTCTTCACCATAGAACCTTAACTCCAGAGCTGGCGCTCAGCGCTAGTGTGGAAGGAGCACCAATGGCCTCCTCCGGATGGAGAAGGATCAGCCGCCGCAGCCAATCGACTTTGGCCACGACCAAAAAAAAATAACTAACATATAAACGAAGAAACAAACCACATGGGTGCAAGAGGGGATCATCTCAGTCCCAGGTGAAGGGACTTGTCTCAATCCTATATCAGAAACGATATTATACCTTCGTTACTTAAGTGACAGTTCAAAAATTGGTACTGTTATCGAAAAAAGTTAAACTGTTACCGACGCTTTACTAACTCACTACCTGTCGATAACGAATTAGTAAGGCGTCGGTAGTGGTTCAGTCTTTTTCGGTAGCGATTTAGCAATGATTTAATAACAAAATTTGAAAGTTATGAACCCACTATCGAAAAGAGTTAAACTGTTATCGACATTTTAGTAACTCACTATCCGTCGGTAACGAGTTAGTAAAGCATCGATAATAGTTCAACACTTTTTGATATCGATTCATCGAATAAATTTTTGAACCACCATTTAAATGATACAGATACGTGATCATTTCTGATTAAAAACTAAGACAACTTTCTCCATCAGTGGGTGGGGGCATGGCCGCAGTGCGCGCGGCTAAGCTAAGCACCTCCCACTCCTGCCCAGTCCACGCTCGTGTCTGGATGGTTACGTGCATCTTGTCAACGCAGTCATGTACTCTGCCGCTAGTTGCCGGTGACTTTCATTCTTCGCGAAGGAACTTCGTTTGGTCGCTCAAATAGCCGTACACAAAAAGAGAACTTCTACAAAATGATGGATATAGGCCCATTAAGGCTTACAAGGACCGATCAACCATTTTCAATGGAAGATCAAGACCATGTAACTTCATTTCAAGTGCACCGAGTCCGATCAATCAAAGCTCAATCCGGTCTTGACCGAGATAAGCATGAGATTGACCCAAGACCCAGTAGGTTAATACCCAGATCGGGAAGTAACGATTGGTGGATGAGAGAGAAAACTCTCAACAGACCGTGAAGACCCATCAAGTCTATTAATCCCCGATTGGGAGTCAGTTGGTGGATGGGAGAGAAAGTTCCCAATGGCTCATCCAAATCGCATCAACTCGGCTCGCTCCCAAATGGGTAATGCCGAGAAACAAAATTTCAAAACCCATTAATCCGATTATTTCCCGATCAGAAAATACAGGGTACCTTTCAAAGCGGACCCTCCAACTGAGGAGCGGTACGGGAGGAGGCCGCGGCGAACGTCCTTGCGCCACCGACCATCGATTCTTGCAGCATCTCGGCCTCCTCGTACGTTCGCCTCTCCATCTCCTCCGCCTCTCTCCTCTTCCTCTCCTTAACAAAAGCAATGCACAAAAGACCGAGAAGAGAGGCACCTATCAGGGCCGCCAGAGATCCCGTCAGAGCCACCTTCCACCAGCACGCAACCCCGTCCTTCACCTCGTTGCCGCCGCTGGGTGAAGGGGGCGAGCCCTGCTCGACCAGCGCAAAATGGCCATGGTGCCTGGTCGCGCAGTGGCTATACGACGTCGGATCAAACAGCTCGATTTTCCCATTCTGCTCGAACACCGCACAGCGGGTCCTGTTGTTGCCACCAGCTTCCCCGTCGCTTTTACTTATAACCTCCATATACGCAGAGAACTCGACCACGATCGATTTTGCGCTGGCGGTGACGACGAGCTCGGTTGATGTTGTTCGGTTCTTCATCAGCGAGTGCGGCAGATCGTATGCTAAAAGAGACAACACTGGCGACACCAGACGGTATCCAGCGGCGATGCAGTCCTTGCCGTAACTGCTCGAAGAGAAGTTGCCAAAATTCGAAGAAACGATGGCGATCCTCTTAGTATAAGGCCTTACCGCGAGGCCCGGCGGCAGCCGGAACTCGCTCAAGCGTCCTCCTCGCCGCCGCAGGCTACCACTCCTGTACTTCACTACGACGGCAACGACACTCGCGAGGCCAGGCGGCAGGGTAACGTTGTAGAGGACGCCGGTCCTCGGGTGTTTACCCAAGGTACGGAAAGCGGCATCCGTGATGAGAGTCTGGACGAGGTGGGAATCCTTCTGGGCGCAGGCCGTGCCGGACCAAGTGAAGATGATACAAACGATTACGAGGTGAGGGAAAAGAAGACTTGGGGAGAGGTTTCGATGGGGGTAAGTCGGAACCATGAAGCTGATTATCTCGGAGTCTATGTGCTCTCTGCGTCTGCTCCCTCCGACTAGTCATCTGCTGATAAGAACACCTCATGGGGATGAGGGAGAGAACGCGCGCGACAGAAGCGTATGCCCCTATAATGCAAAGGAGAGAGCACTCATCCCCTGTTGTGGTCGGAGACCGGAAATCGGCGATGCCTGCCTCGACGGAAGAAGGATCAGATCTAGCTACTTGACTATTGGATAGTTGCCTACAATTAAGGGTGAATGGCATCATAATGGTGACGTGTCTCGCAGCATACTTGGGAAGAAGGGACATGAATGATTGCAGCCTGTGTGCCGCACCCATGGCCCTCACTCTTCGCCATTATTCTCTCTCCTCGCATGCAAAAGAAACTGATTGAAATTGGTTTCCAAAGCGACTTTTAGAGCTAGTTCAGATAAATTGCCCATCTTATATATCGACATAATTAACTTCGAAGGAAAGTTCCTGGAGTGGGGTAATCCCAAGTCCATTTTTGCTGTCCATCCGAAGCTTAGTACCTCTCGTCAATAGGGGTTCAAATTAGATACACCTGACAACTAACACAATTGCCCATCTAATCGCATAATTTAAAAAACGAAAAATTAATTATAAGTTCGTCGAAGAAAATGAATTTAACATGACCAAATTTTTATTAGGTTTAATATGTTGATCTAAATTTCTTTAATACTACATCTATTCGGTCCCCCACTGTATAGCAATATTTTCGATTACCATTTCAATCCCTCCCAAATTACCCTACTCCTCTATTCACCATTTTCAATTACCATTTTTTTTATTTTTGAAAATTGTAATGAAAGCGACCTTGAAGTTTTGTTTGGTTCGTCCTATCATTTTTTATTTTAAAAATGTTTTTCATCGAAGGGGCATCCTAAAATAAAAGAGAGGTTGAGACCATTTTTGTTTTTGAAAGCGGACTTCACTATCTCGCGAAGCCCTCGCGGTCCTGCGGACAAACCCTCGCGAAGCCCTCTCTGCTACGGCGCATCCCAGTGGCGGCCTACTCCTCTTTGTTCCTTCTTCAAGAGCTCTTCTCGCGGCAGCGGCCTCCTTCTCCCGGCGCCTCAGATGGTGGTTCTCTACGTCTCCAGTTTGGTGTTTACCGTAGTAGCATCGCAAGTTAGCTCTCTGATCTCTGCAGCTTGCCTTCATCTAACCTTGTACCAATGTTATCGCGGCGCGGTTTCATCAATTTTCCTTGACAATATGACGGAAATTTGCAGTATTATGACCAAAATCCTTTATCGTAAAGTAAGGATTTAATGGCTTTATCGGATATTATTTATGTAGAGTGTTGTTAGTTTGGTCAGGGTGCTTCATTTCTTACATCTCATGCCGTTCTCTTTGGTGGGCTGATGATGTGAGGAATGGGGAAGGCACATGAAGATTGCTTGTGAGTGGAGAAGGAATGGGTCTTCAACCTATCCGATAGACAAAAATGTGATGTGCTTGCTTCGTTTGCATTTACCATGTGTTATTGGTCATCAAGCCTGCATTGGTCCGTCTTGTTATTAAATCTTTTTTAAATATCACAACTACATCCCCAAGGTTCGAAATTATCTACCTATTTCTGCAAATTCCTGCCATGCTGCCAGCCTTTCAATCTTCTCCAGAATTGTGATTTTTGTCAAACTTATGCACATCAAATTCTTGTGCAATTGGTTTAAGGATTACATAGGGATGTTTGGATATAGGATAGGGGATCGGTCAGGGGTCATTTTAGGGGAAGAAACAGGGTTTGATTTGACTTGTTAAGGGGTTTGTATAGGTCCGAACAGGAGCTGATTTATGAAGACTTTAGGACCTGGTTTGTGGTACAATCAGGACCTAATTTGGGACTGGTTTAGGTGTCCAAACAAGTGGGCTTTTTGGCGGATAATAGGGAGCTCGAACATAGGTATATTAGGTCTAAAAAAAAAGCTTCCGTGACCTGTTTTGGGGTGTTTGGGTCTGGGTAAGGGCTGACAACAGATCTGAAGAGGGAACTACATGAGAGTCATTGGGCCCTTTTTGGACCTATGTGGGCAATTTTTTGGGATTGTGTAGAGGCAAAGCAAGGCCTATCCAAGGGTCCCAAGAAGGGGTTGACAGGGACTGATTTAGGATGACTGTTTGAAACAATTTGAGGGAACTGTTTGGGGATAGTTTGAAGGGTATCTGGACAGGGCTTGTTTTGGTTTGTTTTTGAAATATTTGAGGATTTTTTTGGAAGGCCTAACATGGGACTATTTTAGGATGGTTTATGACAGGTATAAGGGTTTGAATAGGATGTCTTTACTGGGCTATATAGGGGGTGTGACAGGTCCAAACAAGGGTTCGATTTATCATATCCTCGTAGACAACTAAGGGGGTACTACTACTCCAAGGACGAGAAGCTCGTCATACACGATTTCACAATTCTTTTATTTTTCTCAGCTGCATATCTATGAATTGCAGAAAGGGTCTTCATCTACCGGTACCAATGGAACTCCTACAATCCTGTTTATGCTAGTTGTGCATCTTCTATAGGATGTTTAGAAGAATGGGAAACATACACTGTTTGTTGGTTACAGGGATAAACAGCTTGCAGTAGAAGTAGATGGTTATGTAGAACTAGCTGTTTCTAATATTATGGGTCAGATCAGATCTGATCCACTTCTGAAATAGATCACGCTATCCATTGTGTGACCTGATGGCAATAGGATTAAAAACACCTCTTGAATCATCAAAATCGATACAGATGGAACTTTGTATTTTAAGTTTTCGATGTTATCAGCCAAACCAAACGCCTCTTGAATCATTAGTACCAATTTCAAAATTTTCACTTCTTTTGTAGTGTTTATTTGCCTGGAATGTACGATATAGATGTATAGTTTGGATATGCGAATCTTTGGTGTTCTAAAAGAGCACTTCAGAATTTTTTAAAGTCCCTTGCAATATCCATTAGATGTACAACCAAAATTAGTTGTTGTTGCTTGCATGCTACATAATTTTATTAGATATTTTACAAGTGGAAAAGACACATTGTGCATTGATATTGAGAATGAGCAAGGGATTGCAATTGATGGAGATATAGAACAAAGAAGACAAGAAAGAATCAAGAATGAAGATAATGTTAGAAGTAATTCAAGCGCAAATGAGCAAAGACGTCTTGGAAAGCTTCATCGAGATAATATAGCAAAAGAAATGTGGGAAGATTATATTAGGTGTCGTAGATTGTAATTATATATTTTTAGATGATTAAATTCTCGTATGACATGAATATTTTTTCATTTCCATGATCTTATGAATTTCTAAATTTGTATGGCATGAAATTCTTGCTTTTCGATATTTATGAAGTTGATGAAAATTGAATTTAAAATGCTACCAAACACCTCATTATCATTTTTAAAAATTAAAATATTTTTTCCAAACACATTCATTGTCCCATTTTCACTTTTAAAAATTATCATGTTTGGTATTATAATATAATTTTTTATCATGAAATCTTTTAAAAAATTAAAATGCAACCAAACACCCTATAAGCTTCTCCCCCTCCCTTTAACTCTAAGCTCCCCCCCTTCTCTTCTGCAGATCCTTACTCACTTGGGCGAAATCTCCATGCTATAGGCTGGTACACTTAGGGGCTCCATCTCTTGATAAGGCTATCTCCAGTGATAGGCATGCTAATCTCATGATCAAGGTAGGGGCTCTAGGTGATGAGCTGGAGAGGTAGCTGGTGGTGGGAAAGCGACTCAAGGGGATGGCTCAGGATGGAGCTCCAGGCGGAGCTCAAGGTGAGAGGTCAAGGTGGATCTTCGTTGAAGGCAGTTCTATGCTGCAACTAAAGGTGATGCAGCAATCTCTATTGACGATGTTGACTCCAAAAAGGGACGATTATGTCCGGGTCAGCACCTTGGAACACTGAATGAGGGGACTCTCACCGTGGTTCATACCTTGATATCTGAATTTTTGACTGTCGGCATTATTAGGTGCCAGAGAGATAGATTCGAGTCGTGTAAGAGAATGATGAAAAAGATAAATTAGAAAAGATAGAAGAAGAGTAGAGGATGAGATAGAAAGATGTGATCACTAAGAACCACGGGCTCCTAAATTAAATTAATGAAGCACATAGTACTTTAAAAATGACCGTGCGTACTTTAGTATAGAAGATATGTATGTGAGTTCAACTTTCTTCTTCTCTGTCCCGTTGATGGAAAAGAGTCTTTAACCACTACTTGTTTGAGAGTACATGTGCAACTGAAGACAAGAAAATAAGTGAAGCAAATATTTGAGTGGAGTGTGTCGACTTCGAAAATGGGTTCCGGATCGGCACCTCAAGAGAAGGTAAACGATGGAATAGGGGAATGGGAGTGAATCGAAAAACACTCGGAAAGTGGTAAAAAGTCTTAACCTCGGTCCCACACTCACATTGATCCCTGAACTTTCATCTCACGGCGTTGCTCGAGCACTGGAGATGGTTCGGGTCATGTGGGAGGAGAGTGAGGAGGAGATGAACTTAAAGCATAAATAAAAGGGTGGTCGCCAGGAGCCACGGGCTCTGCTTTATGGAATAAAAGACAAGATTAAGTTGATTTGACCATGTGTACCTTAGCGTGGGAGATGGGGATGTGGGTTCAACCTTCTTCTTCTTCGGCCGGCCGATGAAGAAGAGTCCAACCGATGCTAGCTTGATCAACTTGTGCAACTAGAACAATAAACCAAGTGAAAGAAGCCGATTAGAACTATGGGAAGTGTAGAAACTATAGAAGAGGAGATGAAACAAAGAAGCAATTGGAATAGAACTCACCAGATTGGGGCGAGCCCTAACCCTTTTTTTGTGTTTTTGGTTATGTAAAACTAATGCAAACTAAGTAAAATATGCTCTAAAAATTAAATGAACTGAGTTAAGAGAAACTTATAGAATGAAACAACTTGAGTTGAAGCCGAGATGAGTGAAACGAGCCGATTTGGGTAGCTTTGCACCCTTCTGGCGCGACTTTGGTGCAGAGAATGCTACAGATGACCCCAATGTCAGAATCGAGTGCCGTTTATCTCTATGGATGGAGAACTCAGAGAGAAAGAGATCTTCTGTTGATGACTTCTCTGGAATCTGTCTATAAAAGCCTATAAAAAGTATGAAAGTGGACAGATGTAAAAAATAGAACTTGGATGCGCGCCCTCAGTGCAGCAATCGCCACAAACACATGGAAAGTTGGAATCGAGTGCCGCCAGTTGCAAATGAAAGAGGACGAAGAGAGTAACAACTCCTATGTTAAAGACTTTTGTAGAAGGAGCTCCAGATTTTCTACAGAAGCTAATGAAGTAGGTTGATGTAGAACGCATGGATCGGGCTTCTCCTTCGCCTCGGGATCGATCTCTCAACGTCAAATCGCCTTTGGATGTCGGGACGGCTTTGGGAGAGAGCTTGGATGACCTCAGGATGAGCTAGGCACGGGGGATTAACCTTGGGTCATTGAGAATGGCCTTCAATTTATAGAGAAGAGAAACCGGTGTAAAATATAGAAACTGGACCGATCGTGCCCCCGCCTTTCAAAGGAGGTGAGGGCACGCAGGGACCCAATGAAAAGAGTGGGCACATGGACCCGATTTAAATGGTTGGGAGCAAGATTGTGATTTGTGATTGTAGACACGCCAAATTGGCTTGATTCGGAGCCCTAGACTCTTATTCCATAGGCGATATCTTTTATCTGACCGTTATCTGATCTGGATTATCTCATGAACATGAGCTAAGGACATTGGAGGAGCCCCTTGTAAGTTGAGAATGGACCAATGATTTCCGGAATATTGCCGTAACCTTCAAGCGAGAGCCGCACGTGAAGTGTATAATCACGGGGCTTGCTCGATGACCGACCATGAATGGTCCAGAATTGAAGGCCTCGAGAGCCCCGCATGTGTTCTCGTAAGATTCGGGGTTTCCGAGAAGTCACTTCGGTAGGCGTCAGTCAATGACGGCTTTCGTTACGGCTTTTTCGATCTGTGCTGACACGGCTATCCCGGGCCACATGTTAGGCCTTTCCGGTCATCACCGGGTCTTTCATGTCATCCGGGTCGATTCTAGCCGTATATTTTATCAACCGGGGCTATAAGGCCGGTTCGGTCAATTTTAGGGTTTCACGGCTTTTACGGCTTTCGATTCACGTTTACCGGGTTAATCTCAGATTTTTTGATGACTTCGGATTGTCCGATCATACCGGACTTGTTCGGTCATCATTTCAAGTCATCCCGAGTTGACCCGAGATTTCTCGACCGGAACCGTGCTCTTTCGGATCTTCGCCCCGGGTTTCGGCTTTCCGCGAGAAGGTAAAACGGTAGAAAGCCCCGTACGAAAATCTCGGGAGTCATGCGGCTGGTTTACCGACTTTAGGAGGTGCGGTTGAAGGCACTCTTTCCAATGCAACAAACGGGAGCCGAATCGGACATCCCGTTTGCAAGATACGGCTCGCGGAACACGCGCGCAGGAGAGAGAGTGTACTGCGCCCCCGCTCCGCTTGAAAGTGGAGGGCGCGCCCTGCGCGCCCTCAACCTGAGGGCGCGCCCTGCGCGCCCTCAAACTGGGGGCGCGCCCTGCGCGCCCTCAAACTGGGGGCGCGGTCAGTTGCTTTAAATCGGAAATTACCCCGATTAGCACCTTCTAAACCGGGTTTTTGGAAGGTTTCCGGGCGAGGATTTTCACTTATTTGTACCGCGCCCTCGGTTCGGGGGCGCGTTACGTATGTCAAGTCCATTTTTAGCAATTTCCGGAACATTCCGTCGATTTTTAGCAGTGAGACGCCGAACGCGCCCCCGTCCCCTTTGAAACAGGAGGGCGCGCAGACCGCGCCCCCCAACTGGGGGCGCTCCCTGCGCGCCCTTGGTTTGAGGGCGCGCCATGCGCGCCCTCGTCTCCTTTGAAAAGCGGGGGCGCGGTACACCCAGTTTCTAAATTTTGCACCGGCTCTCTTCCCCTATAAATTGAGAGCCATTCTCAACGAACCGAGGTTGAACCCCGGTGCCTAGCTCGTCCCAAGGTCGTCCAAGCTCTTCTCCAAAGCCATCCCGACGTCCAAAGGCGATCCGAAGTCAAGAAACCGATCCCGAGGTGAAGGAGAAGGCTCGATCCGGGTGTTCTTCATCAACCATCTTCATCGACTTCTGGAGAAAATCCGAGGCTTCTGATGCAAAAGTCTTCAACATAAAAATTGTTCCTCTCTTCGTCCTCTTTCGTCCCCAACTGACGGCACTCCATTCCGACTTGCCGTTTGTTCGTGGCGGTTGCTACACTGAGGGCGCGCATCCAGGTTCTGTTTTTGATATCCGCCCACTTTCATAATTTTTACTGTCTTCTACAGGAGGATTTCGGAGAAGTAATCAACATAGGAACTCTTCTTCTCTGAGTCCTCCGTCTACTCCAACAAACGGCACTCAATTCCGACATCGGGGTCGTCCGTAACATCCTCTGCACCAAAGTCGCGCCAGAAGGGTACCAAGCTACCCGAACCGGCTGTTTTCAACCAACTCGGCTTCAACTGAAGCCAAATCATTCCATAAGCTTTCTAAACTCCATTAATTCTGTTTATTTACTGTTTTAAAGCATATTTTAGTTCATTTACATCATTTTTACATCATCAAAAACACAAAAAAAGGGGTTAGGACTCACCCCAATCCGGTGAGTTCGATTCCAATTGCTTCTCTTTCATATTCTCTCTACAGTTACTACACTTCACAAGTCTAACCAAACTCTTCACTTGGTTCATTGTTCTAGTTGCACAGGTTGATCAAGCTAGCATTGGATTGGAGACTCTTCTTCATCGGCCGGCCGAAGAAGAAGAAGGTTGAACTCACATCCCTTTCTCCCACGCTAAGGTACACACGGTCAACTTCTTTCTCTTTCCATTACGTAAATCGGAGCCCGCGGCTCCTGGCGACCACACTTTATTTTTATTCATGTTCTAAATTCATATCCTCCTCACTCTCCTCCCACATGACCCGAACCATCTCCGGTGCTCGAGCGACGCCGTGAGATGAAAGTTCGGGGATCAATGTGAGTGTGGGACCGAGGTGAGGAGTTTTTACCGCTTTCCGAGTGTTTCTCGATTCACTCCCCTTTTTTTTTTTTTCCCAATTCTTCTATCTTTCACCTTATCTTGAGGTGCCGATCCGGAACCCGTTTCTGGAGTCGACAGCTTTTTGGCGACCACGGTGGGACAACCAATGTCTTCAACCGTGCTAGCTTGATTGATCCGTGCAACTAGTTGTTTTCCGACTTGGTTCCCGCGTGAACCGGCTTGTCCTTTACCCTTTTCCATGTCAATTTACTTTTAAAAACTTGCTGATTACTCTTCCTTTAAGATTGTCCCCCATGTGGACTTGATTTCTTGTCTTAAATTTCAGCCCGGTTCCCGCGTGAACCACTTTTCTTCTTATAAACCGGTTCCCACGTGAACCACCTTTCTTCTCCAACTCGGTTCCCGCGTGAACCAACTTACTTTCAGATCGGTCCCCGCGTGGACCACCCCTTTGCAGCACCTTTAGATTGGCCCCACGTGGCCCTCCTTTCCTTTTTCCAATCAAACAAACCGGTTCCCGCGTGAACCACCCATTTTCCTTCAAAAACCGGTTCCCGCGTGAACCACCTTTCTTTTCCAACTCGGTTCCCGCGTGAACCAACTCACTTTCAGATCGGTCCCCGCGTGGACCACCCCTTTGCACCAATTAGATTGGCCCCACGTGGCCCTCCTTTCCTTTTTTTCAATCAAACAAACCGGTTCCCGCGTGAACCACCCCTTTTCCTTCAAAAACCGGTTCCCACGTGAACCACCTACTTTTCCAAAACTCGGCTCCCGCGTGAGCCACTTTATTTTCAATTCGGTCCCCGCGTGGACCATCCTTTTACTTTTACTTCAGATTTCTCCACACTTGAACACTCCAACACAAGCCGGTTCCCGCGCGAACCACATTTTTAGTTGCTAGTTTCTAGTTACTTGTTTTACTTTCTCATTGCTTATCTTGTTTGCATTCACTTGCTTGACTTATTTAATAGCTTTCATTCATGTTTGCATATTGATTGCTTCTTCTCCTTCTACCCTCCATTTTTCTTTTTTGCATTAGCTTTGCATCGGGTACCGGACTCGTTCCGATCCGTAGGGCATTCGAGGCGGGGGCTCTCTCTCCCAACACACCCTCACCCTCCAAACACCTTCTTGGTGGATTCTTACCTCTCTTCTGGGATATTCCTTCCTAGTTGATTTGGTGGTTTCCATCAAGACCTCCGTAAGTCCCCATCCGTGGAGTATTCCTCTCCGCACGATTGGGCCGGTTGTACCACTTCCCCAAAACCCGAAGAACCCAAGTACCTACTCGTGGTGAATGAGTGATAACCTTAGGTCTTGAAGATTGAAGCAATAGGAACCATACCCAATTTGAGTGAACAATTGCTAACAATCTATCTAATTTAAGGTTTCAACCCAATAATTGTCGAGTAGTCATTTTAAAACCTCGTTTGCATAACTTGCTTGCTCACAACAATTGAAAACAACCAAAAAAAAATTCTCTCCTTTCAAAACACCTAAAACAAAAAAACAAAAAAATCCCTTTAAATTTTGTGTTCAACTTGCTTGCCAAACAACCAAATTGAAACCAAATCAAATCAAACAAACAACCATAACCAAACAAAAAAAAACTCTCTTTGCGTTTACACCTTTCATTTGCTTTCTTTCAACCATTTTGTAAGGGAATTTGACAGGATGCCCACTCTAAGGTCCGGAAGACACATCGGGATGTCGGACTACTGCGGCCAAGAAGAGGAGTACGAGATGGGTCACTACGAGCTTCAGCAACCCGTGGTCCAACCAGATGGCCATGTTAATGCCGTGATGGAACCTGAGGTCCAAGATCCCGCTCACCGATCCACTTCACATATTATAGAACAAGCTCTCAAGGATCTATCTCTTCACCTTGATCCCGAGGCCTTTGCAATTGTCCAATATGCCACTAAGGGCAAGATGCCCACCAATCAAGCTCCGATCGAGGGAAATCAAGCCCCCTCACCACCCCAACCGGCAGTCAGGCCCTTGATCATCTCTTCTCCCGGGCAACCTTGCCGTGTCTCTACTCACCCCGTTGTGGGGCATTCACACAATTCTGCACCAGTTCCTGTTTCCAACCCACCTCTTCCAACCCAATCAAGTAAACACTTTGCTCCCGCGGCTCAGAATCCAGCCTCACCCAGGTGTTAATGAACAAAATCAACCAGATGGATGAGCGCTTCGAAGAGATGAGGCACCGCCTCGATTCTAAAGCCATCCCCGAAATCTCTCGTCCCCTCTTTCCCGGTTCTACACCTTCCTCCTTCGTAGATACCGGTCTTCCAACGTTACAACGGGACGGTAATCCTTTTAACCATCTAAAGAGCTTTCTCTATGACTCCTCATTACGGAAAAATGACCGCAAAGCCCTTGCCTTCCTATTCCGTCGGTCATTGGATGGATCCGCCCTTGATCGGTTCTATTCTCTTGATTCCATTGAGGCGGCGGATTTCGACATTGTTAAGATGAAGTTTCTACAGAGGTACAAGGATAGGGTGGGGCCAGCCTGCTCGATAACTGACTTAATTGCTGAAAAGATGAGGCCGGATGAGGACTTTGCCCGATTTGCTGATCGGTGGAGGGGAATGGCTGAGAGGCTTGGGGGTACCATCTCAGAGGGGGAGCGGGTGAGGCTGCTCATTGGCACCTCAACGCCTAACCTTCGCCACCTTCTGATCATGCACCGTCCAACAACCATGAGTGAGCGTGTGATAGCGCCCGCTACCTCCAAACCCACTTTAAGGATGCATCCATGATCAACCCGTTCGACACCAAGCCCCGTAATACTAGAAAGCCTACACCGGTAGGACCCACCACCGAAGGGGTAGTAAATAATGAGAGCATCAATGCCATGGGTAACCAGGGTGGGTACCGTCAAAGCCAATACCGTAACCCACCACCCAATCAACAATACCGCCCAGCCCCTCAACCAGCTCCTCAGCCACAGCAACAACTTGCATACAACCGAGCACCACCACGGCAACTCCACCTACAACCGGGGGCCCCCGCAACCAAATGCCTACAACCGAGCGCCTCAACAACAACATGTCTACAACCGACCACCACCACCACAACAAGCCTACAACCAAGTGCCACCACCAGCCAACCGACTTAGGAGGGGGGGACCCAAGAGAGAATACTACCCTCAACTGCCATTCCCCCTCGTCGACATTTTCAATGCATTGATGGCTGAACGGCGGTTAGAGCTTCCAAAGGAGAGAGAAGGGTGGCCGGCAAATGTTGACATGACAAAATACTGCGCTTACCATCGGTATCCTGGGCACACGGTGGATGTCTGTTTCCAGTTTAAAGATTACATTCATGACCTCAACGATCAGGGAAACATTGACTGGGCACCATACTCTCCATACCGAGAGTTGCCCCCAGCCCACAAACTATCCAAACACCACTACCCTCACCAACCATTAACCCTCCACGACGCTTAATCATTAGACCGCCACCCGTCTCCCAACCAGCACCCCACCCATCACCCCAACCTAACCCACCAACCACCATTAATCCTCCACGGCGTCTAATCATTAGACCGCCACCAACACCCCGGACATCACCTAATCTACCAATCACCGCCACCCCACGACCCCTCATCATTAGACCATCACCACCAACACCCCAACCATCACCCAACATACCGGCCTCCACCAATCCACGACCCCTCATCATCCGATCCTCACCACCCCTACCTACCATGGGCTCCTCAACCTACCAACCAACCCTACCATCACCATCATCACCACTTCCCCTACCACGCCGGGCGCCGCACTTCGTAGCGGGAGGATGTTCCAAAGGGTCTTCCCCCGGGCCGGGATACAACCACGGGAGCAAGCGAGAAGAGGAGGTAGTGGAAGAACCATTGCCCGGCACGGCATATGATCTATTAAAACATTTGGACAAAATGCCGGCACGGATTTCAATTACGGAGCTGATAAAGAGGTCAAAGAATCATCGGGACATCTTGCAACAATACTTACGGCGGGTCATGGTCAATGAGGACCTCCCTTTGAGAAGATCATTCTTTGTCTTGACCCCGAGGAGTGAACATCCGGCACTCACCTTTACACGGGAGGAGTTGGCACGGCCGAGAGATCGAAAGTACGCCTTGCGCGTTGCAGTAGTCATCCGAGGCGTGGAGATCAAGTCTTGCTTGATTGACACCGGAGCATCCATAAATGTCATGCCGCCGAACCATTGCAACTTTGCGGCATCTCCGATGAAGAAATCGAGCCTTCTGCCGTCACGGTGACCGCATATGACAACTCCCGGAAGCCGGCACGAGGGGTGGTTACATTGAAAGTAGGGCTCGGGCCGTGTGCTGTCACCACCGAGTTTCACGTTCTAGAACTGGACCCTACATTCAAAGCTATTTTGGGACGCCCGTACCTTGAGGCAATAGGAGCTGTTGCCTCCACTAATCATCAGTGTCTGAAGTTCCCATACAAGGGCCGGGTGATCAAAGTAACCAACATCCCCATTCGAGTGACGTGGATGACCCCTCTTCTGCACTACCAATATCAAAATCTGTCCGGCCCGTTGGTTTCAACTACGAGCTACCCGAGGTCATGGTGTTAACGACGCCTCCGGATTCGGTTGCGTTGCGGATGATGAAAGGGATGGGCTATCAGCCAGAAAGGGGCCGGGAAAGGAGGCTGCAGGGGTTGTGCACCCCATTGAAGCCGTACGAAGACCAAAGAGACACGGGCTTGGCTATGAGCCCGGTTCACTCCGCGGATGGTCTACCGGCCAAAAAATGCCATGGGACTCCAAAAATTCTTTATTAAAGGGGAGACCATGATGATGGCCGGGGACAAAGAAGAAGAACCGATCAAGAGGAAGAAGGCACCGAGCAAGAGGAGGAGGTGGACAACCTGAGTTCATCTTTAGCTCGGTTGTTCATAGAGGAGGAAGAACCAGTCAAGGGCAAGTCCATCTCTAAACAACTTGTCCACTCGAACCCACCTCCAAACAACATCCCGCGTGAACCATATCCTACGGTCACGTATTTCAAAATCCTCACTCTATCCCTCTTGGATTCGCTTGATGGGCTATCTAGCCCAATTCCCACATTTGGGCCAAAATGGCCACTCGAGCGATCAATGGGCCTGAGAGCCCATTTAAATCTTCTCACTCCACTGGGCTTCTATGCCCATTCCAATCCAACAACCTTGGGCCCACATGCCCACCAGTCGGGCCCACGTGCCCTTTAGATTCATTTTCCTGCTTTGGGCCCGCGTGCCCACCATTTGGGCCCACGTGCCCCTTAGATCTTTTCACCTGCTTTGGGCCTATCTGCCCATTTCTTGTTATCATCGGGCCCGCGAGCCCATTTTTCTCCCATTTACTTAAGCTTTCGATTTCTGCTCGAGCCCCATCGGCTCATTCCCTTTTTGTTATTGAAAATACCCAAAATACCCAAAAAAAAAACGTCCTCTCGCAAACTCAGTTTTCCATCGAGGAGACGTCGCTACTTGTCTCGGAGGGTGCTCCCAACCAGGGACCCCTCTTCTCCAACTCACTGATCGATCTGCTCGATCCTTCACCCACTGTTAATACCACCTTTTCAATTCCGTCTTCTTTAGGAGTAGTTAGGATAGGAAAAAAGAAAATTCGAGGTAAACGTGTGCCAGAAAGATATCTCCAACAAATAGCTCAAAAATGCAAGGAATGTGCAAGGCTGCCAAGTTTTTTGGAAAATGCTATCCAGCTTAATGAAATCCAATATGAGGATGAATTCAACGTAGATCATACACTGGGAGTTTACGAGGTCTTATCAGAAAAAGATCCTGATTTCGAGGATGGAATTGAGGACTTGGCTGATGCGTATACATCTGGATTTAAAAGATTTGAAGAACCATTAGCCACGGTGGATGAACTGACAAAAGAATTGAATCTCGGAACACCGGAAGATCCCAAGACAGTCCTCCTAAGTGCAAACCTCACTCCCACTGAGGAACAGAGTTTGATTAAGATTTTGGAAGAATATAAGGACACGTTCGCATGGACATACGAAGACATGCCGGGGTTAGACAACTCGTTAGTTGAACATCGTCTAACTTTGAAACACAGAGTTACCCCGGTCAAGCAAAAATTAAGGAGATTCCACCACGATGCTGCACTTAAGATGAAAGAAGAGGTCGAGAAGTTACATCAAGCAAGATTCATTAAGGTCGTCCTTTATCCGCAATGGGTGGCAAACATAGTCCCTGTCATGAAGAAGGATGGCCGAGTTCGGATCTGTATAGACTTCAGGGACTTAAACCGAGCGTGTCCTAAAGATGACTTTCCTCTACCTCATATTGACGTACTGGTTGATAACAACTGCTGGATTCGAAATGTTGTCATTCATGGATGGCTATTCTGGATATAATCAAATCCGGTTGGCCGAAGAGGACCAGGAGAAGACCTCGTTCACCACACCTTGGGGAACCCTCTTGCTATGTCGTCATGCCCTTTGGACTGAAGAATGCCGGTGCTACCTATCAGAGGGCAATGATGGCTATCTTCCATGACATGATGCATACCCTTGTAGAGGTGTACGTGGACGACCTGGTCGTTAAGTCCAAAAGCCGAGAAGATCACCCGGAAGTGTTAAGAAAGGTCTTGCAAAGAGCTAGGGAATATAAATTGAAGATGAACCCAAAGAAATGCACGTTTGGAGTATCCTCAGGAAAACTATTGGGGTTCATAGTGAGCAAAAGGGGCATAGAGATCGACCCAAACAAGGCCAAGGCAATCATTGGTATGCCTCCTCCGAGAAATATGAAAGAACTTCGAGGATTAATCGGGAGGTTACAGTTTGTCCGCCGGTTCATCTCACAACACTCCCAAAGGTGTAAACCTTTCTATGAGTTGACCAAGGCGGGGGCCGAGTTCAAATGGGATTCGAAGTGCCAGGATGCATTCGACGGTTTGAAAAGATACCTGGCTAGTCCCCCTGTGCTTGGACCACCAGTCCCTGGCAAGCCCTTAGTTTTATATATCTCGGTTTTGGAGAATTCTCTTGGGGCAGTCCTTGCACAAGTTGATGAAGAAGGGAAAGAGAGGGCAACTTACTATTTGTCAAAGATCTTTGATCCATGCGAGCAGAAGTATCTTGTAGTGGAGAAGACCTGTCTTTGCACTAGTTTGGGTAGTTCGAAGCTTAAACACTATTTCTTAGCTCATGAGGTCAATCTTATTGCCCGCATCAATCCCATCAAATTCCTTCGGAGAAAACTGTTCTAACTGATCGGTTAGGTCGTTGGCAGAGCTTCCTTTCTCAGTTTGATATCACCTATGTCCCCCAGAAGGCGATTAAGGGCTATGCCATTGCCGAACATCTAGCTCATCACCCTATACCCCTCTTTGACCCGGTCCAATCGGAGCTCCCGGATGACGAACTAATGTTGATCCGATCTTCCCACCTTTGGACATTATATTTTGACGGGGCTCTGAATTCACACGGTAAGGGAATAGGAATCGTCCTTCTATCACCCGAGGGTGTCACCATTCCACAGGCATTTCAGCTTGACTTCCCAGCAACCAACAATATAGCTGAATATGAAGCCTTGCTGGCCGGGCTGGAGGCCGCTCATTTCTATGGTGCCACGGAATTAAGGGTGATAGGTGATAGCCAACTAATCCTTCGCCAAGTCCTAACCAAATACCGAACTTCTCATCCAAACCTCAAACCTTACCAAGAACTCACCTCTTGCTACATCAAGCTCTTTTCCAAACTAACTTTCGTCCATGTTCCTCGAGCTCAGAACATCCTTGCTGATGCCCTTGCCTCCTTAGCTTCATCTCTATCAGTCCCGCTAGGTAGACAGGTGCAGACTATTCATGTCCGTAGAAGGTCGATGCCAGCGATTAAGGATGGGCGATTTCGAAAGTTAAGGAGAGATTTGGCGGGGAAGGAGTATCTAGAGCGAAGGAGGAAGTTTCTCTAGTCGAGTTGGAAGAGTTAGATGAGGGTGAGAGGCCTTGGTTTGATGAGATCGCAAGGTATTGTAAAGATCAGACATATCCACCTGGATCAAATGCAAAAGAAAAGAAGGCCATCAGAAGACTATCCCAGAGGTATACCATCCAAGGTAGGGGAGCTCTACAAGAGGAGCCTAAGCGGAATTTTATTGAGATGCGTTGATGAAGAAGAGGCGATTGGTGCTTAAGGAAGCACATTCCGGGTCTGTGGGGACCATGTCAATGCTCAAGCTCTTGCCAAGAAAATCCCCAGGCGGGGGTATTATTGGCCAACCCTAGAAGAGGTTTGCTCCATCTTTGTCCGGCACTGTCATTCTTGCCAACTTCATGCCGACAAGATCCATTCTCCCGCATCTTCCCTTCATCCTATTCATGCCCCATGGCCCTTCGCCATGTGGGCTTTCGATATCATTGGCCCTCTAAGTGATCTTAACTCGAAATCCGTTCCAAATCGTTCATCCCGACGGCAACAGCAGTACTTCACCAAGTGGGCGAAGCGGAAGCGTTCGTGGAGATCAAGGCATCAACCTTTGTGCTCCTTCATCAAACGCAACATCATCGCCAGGTTCGGGATACCCAGCGACATCATCACCGACAACGGACCGCAATTTCTCTCTCAAGATCTGCGTGATCTTTGCAACGGGTACCGCATTGTATTGCATCATTCATCTCCTTATTACCCGCAAGGCAATGGTCAAGCAGAAGCCACCAACAAAACTTTGATTAAAATCATCAAGAAAACCTGTAAGTCTAGCAAGTTCGCGGACGGCCGGATAAGCTTGTAGATGCCCTATGGGCTTATCGTACTTCCGTACGGACCCCCACCGGTCAAACCCCGTATGCTCTCGCATATGGGATGGAAGCGGTGGTCCCGTACGAAGTGCTCCTTCCATCACTCCGAGTTCAACTCGATAGGGACATCCCTGTCGATGAGAGACGAGAATCTCTCCTTGCACAACTTGAACTCCTAGATGAAAGAAGGTTGGCTGCCTCCGAACATGCCCGGACTTATCAGAACCGATTGAAAAGGTTTTATCAAAAGAGGGTGGTAGAGAGGAAGTTCGAAATCGGTGAAATGGTAGTTAAACGTATATTCGTTAAGCCGGGTGGTCCCCGCTCCAAGTTGCAACCTAACCGGAAGGGCCTTTTGTTATAACCGAAAAATATCCGGGCAATGCATATGAGCTAACCAATGCCGATGGAGAAAAATTGAACCATCCATGGAACGGCGTTTACCTCAAAAAATATTTTCCTTAGAAAAGAAAATGGAGAATCTCTAGTATGATATCAAGTCATCGATCCAAGGGTGTTAGCTAGAAGACAAGGGTAGACATCACCTTGCACACACAACACCTCCCGATCCCAGAATCTAGATAGCCCAACACTCAAGAGAGGCAAGGCAGAACCCTGAAGGCGGAAAGGAAACCTTACCCTATTCTCTTCTATTCGGTCCAAGATAGGTGAAGGGGACTAGAGGAGGATAGTATCGAAAATGCCCGCCGCCTTAGTAGGAGGCCGTCTCGTAGGGTGCAAAAGGGTGCCAAAAGATGGGCAATGAACCCCACAGGTTTAAACAAATATGGGCCTGTCTAAATGAGTACCCGGAAGAATAGAAAATGAAGAAAAGGCACCAAAAGATGGGCAATGACCCCACGGGTCAAAGACTTGTCTAAATAAGTGCCATATGTAGAAAAGACCCGAAGAGGCCGAACCCCAACGGGCAATTTGGGCATGAGTAGAGAAACCCTCCTCAACACCCCCAAATCCTATCAAAGACTTCCTCTATTATTCTTCGATCTTAAAACCCCTAGGGTAGGGTAGGCTGTCCAAACTCAGGGGGAATCCAAACCGATCAAGAGAAGAGGGCAAGAAAGATTAAGGTAAGGACCCTTATTTTCACGTGGTGTTTATCACTTAAATCTTGATTAACACTCAAAGATCGATGAATTGTTTCAATACTGGCACATTCTCCACAAAAATCCAAAAAAAAACATCAAATATTTTCAAAAAAAAAAATTATATTTTCAAAAAAATCGAACATCTTCAAAAATAAAAAAAAAAAAATTTAATACTTTTCAAAAAAAACTAAAAAAATATGCATCATCTAACTCGGCATAACCTTGCTTTTTGCCTTTGCTAGCATTCATGTTTACCTTTATGTCTTGCATGTTTCATTTCCGCATTGCATATTTACCTTCATTATCACCCCATTAAGAGGGCTCCTCCCTTTGACCTAAGTCAAAGTTGGCCATAATAGGCAAAGGGATGAGTCGTTGTGAAAATCTAATCCTCTTTTATCAAGTGTACTCTGGGACTTTAGTATAAGAGGTGCAGGATTTCTCAACAACGAGATGCTAAGTAGGGTGTGACTCTCACCATAGCGAGTAAGCTTTCTTAACCCTTATCTTATTCATTTTCTGTCATTTTGTTCATCTTACCTGGTTAATAAGGCTACCCCCTTGACATATAAGCAAGGCAAGATGACAATAGGCAAGGGGGTAAGCCATAGAACGATTTAACCCTTCTATTGAGCATTTCGGAAAAGAAACACAAGTCAAGGAGGGGTGAGAATCTCGCTAACAGTATGTCTCTTAACCCTACATCTATTACTTATTTTTATTTGCTATCCCTTAGAAGGCTTCGCCCCTTGACAAACTTGCAAGGGGCTAAGCCAAAATGTGATATTAACTACCCTTTTGAGCGATGTCAAGCGGATCAAATAAACAACGAAGCAAACAAGTGAAGATCCGATTATGTCACTAAGTGCTACAACAAAGAAGAAAAGCGACTACAACATCGAAAAGCTAAAGCCTGCTACGAAATCGCGTGCACTGCTGCTACCCCCTCCAGGAGAATGACCATGTGGAGGAGGCATGGTAGCCGTGTCCGCCAAAGGCTGCTGCAGCCGCCTCATTGCGGCGACGCTGCGAAGAAGTGGCCAAGAACGCGAAGCACCGTGCTCGTGGCTCGGCTCGGCCACTCTGCCCCGCCGGCTCCGCCCGTGGTGACCTCGACTCCGAGCAGCCCCGCCACTCCGGTGCGTGCCACTCCGATGGGAGCTGCTCTGATGGGTGAAACTCTGGCTCGGATGTGGAGGGATGCCTGGCGGTAAACCCGCAATGTCGCCTCTGCCGCCGACAAACGAACACGTGCTGCAGTGCATACGCTCCGAGAGATCGCATGGCCTCGGCTATGCCGGCGCTCCACCTCCCGCATGGCTCTCTCGTGCTGAAGGCGGAGATCAGAGACGATCATCTGGGAACGAAGGTCAGCTGGGGCAGACCGCAATGTCTCCACCTCAGACTCCAAGGAATGGATACGGGAGGACAAGCTACTCTGAAGCTCGACAACCTGGAAGAAGAGGAAGTATATGAACCAAGAAAATCAACAACCAGAATAGACAACAATAAAAGATACCTCTGCCTCCTTGGTCGTCGGGGCCTCTCTCGCCTCACTAAGACGGCGGCGGAGCTCGGCCACCTCTTCCCTCGACGAGAGAAGGAGGTGAACCCTCAGCACGAGCCTTCCGCCGTGAACGAAGAAAAAACACATCAAGGCAATCATATACAAATGAAGGTCAAAGGCGGTGTCTACCTCAGTCTCCAGCATGCCACGAAGAGTGGCCACCTCCTGCCGAAGGTCAACAATCTCCAGCTGTTGGCGTAGCAGTAGAGCCCGAGCCTCCTGAAATGACATGAAGGTCAGAAGAGAACAATAACACAGAATCAAAAGAAAGAAAGGAGCATTTACCTGACCCTCTGGAACAAACAAGTGGCCATACGCCTCCGCGTATCGGCGAAGGTAGTCTCGACTATCCTCTGCCCAGCCAAAAATTACCTCGCCGCCTTCATGCCACAAAGTGATCGAGGCGTGGTACCTCTCCACCCAGTCCACGGGGAGGAGAAGGCGTCTAGGACGAGCACCAACTAAGGGAAGAGGAGGAGGAGGCTCCACCCAGTCCTGCTCCAGACCGAGGGCGCGCGCCGAGAACCGAAGCCACGGTGGCGCCAGCTCATTAACGCACGAAGATGAAGATCGCGGCCGAAGACACGACCAGCGTGGGCAATCCAAGGCTGGAGATGGTCATCGGTCACGAGATATGGCCTCCAACACACACGTGAGAAGAAAAATCATGATTATTATTTCAACGGGGGATATTGATACACAAATTAAAGACATACCTCGGTGTGTGGGAAACGGAGAATACGTGAACGAATCGAAGCCGGTGGCTACGATGGCCCCCAGAAGGGCGGAGGGGCTCCCAACGAGCCATCAAGGGGAAGAGGTCGGGGTAGGACTGCTGTGCCCGACCGAGTGGGAAGTAGAGGTAGCTCCAGACCTGTAAAAGGCACAACTCGTCAGAGCAAAGCAGAGCAAAACAAGTGTACAAGAAAGGAAAGGCTGCTAAAAGTCACCGAAGAAAAGGAGAGAAGCCGGCAACCGAAACGAACCCGCCTCGGGCTGGAGGCCACGGAACAAATGGGCGAGCATCGCTGCCCCCACGCGTACGTACCAACCTGCTCCCAGTCGGCAAGCAAGGGAGGAACCGCGGATGAATGCGGTCCGCCTTCGAGCCCAACGAGTAAGGCGCCCGAAGAAGAAGAGGAGGAAACGGCGCAAGTCTACGTCCGCCTCCAAGGAGCCGAGTAATCCGGTAAATGCCGCTGCAGCCTGGCCGACCATGCGGCGAGAAAAGCTGTCCTGGCTCTCGCCACGGACACGCTCGGCATCAACCAAGCCTACCATCTCACCAGCCTCTAGTCTGGCGATGGTGCGTAGGCCATCCTCTGGGTCGAACTCGGGCTCATATGCGAAGAGGGCCCGGAACTCCCGCGAATAGTCGGAAGAGGTAGCACACACCACCGGCCTACCGTAAACTCGAAGAGCGGTGATGTGTGCAACATCCTCTAATGAGGGCACCATGTGCCCCCATGGGAACAGAAACACAAAGGAGTCTGGGTCCCAGGACTCACGGAGGACCTGCACCAGTGGTAGGTCCTCCCAAAAAGGAGTCACCCGGAGGATGGGCCCAAACCCCATCTCCTCTAACCGAACCTGCTGAAAGTCCGGTAGGCCTAGGTAGGCAGCATGCACCAGGTCCCACGAGATCCGAGATTTTATCCGGGCCTGCAATAAAATCATTTCATTAGTTCACTCAATTATTATTGTCAAAATGCAAAGGAGCTAATCATTAAGTGCAGGAAAAGAAAATGTACCTCTCGGACTGCCGGAAGCTCGGGCTCCTCGGAATCGGAGTCGTGGCGGCGAACATGTCTCGGCATCTGTGCCAAAGGGGAAGTTGACATTAAACATTGTTACATACTTCTTTTTTATTTTATTTTAAAGAAAAAAAAAAAAAAAATTTCAGCCGAACGCGCCCTCCTCTCACGCGCCCTCATTATAGGGGCGCGCTCTGCGCGCCCCTACCCAGAGAGTAAAGGGAGGGCGCGCAGACCGCGCCCTCCTATTGAGGACGCGGTCTGCGCGTCCCTGAACCGGGGGCGCTCTCAGCGCGCCCCCGGTCAGAGGGCGCGGTCAACGTTTCGCGTTGACCGCACCCTCTCACCTGCTCGATTCTTATTTCCATGATAACTTCGTCAATTCAACTCGGAATCGCGTAAAATTTGAACCAAATCAAAGAGCATAACCTGATCTACATTTTTTGTAACAGGGGCACTAACCTTTGACGGCGTCTCGGACTCCGGATCTGAGTTGGAACTCTGGAGCTTCTCACGCTAGGAGAGATAGTGTGCAAGTGGAAATGAGAGATTCTTACCCTCGAGTATTTATAGAGAGTAAAAATGTGAAAATAAGAGAAATTTGAAAATGTCACCCAAGATTCACAAAATCGAGCTGATCACAACACCACCGAAATAATTTCGATCCGATGTGCGGTTTGCTAAAAATAATTTTATGAAGAAAAATTCTCTTTGAATTCCCATCAAAAATCCCACTTTTCACATAACTTTGAATGTCTTAGGTCCTAAATTAGCTAGACATATTCATGTTTTTTATCATCACTAGCTAACATTTTTCGGGGTCGGAGAAAATTTTATACATTTACTAGTCAGAAATGGCTGAAAATGTATTTTTCAGGAGCAAAATTGATAAAAATGGCGAAAATTTCAGAAAGCGCCAAGCTGTTCAGAAAATCAAGCCGATCAAGGAGTCACCGAAAGAAAATTCATCAGACTCACGGTTTGCTCTGAAAAATTACCTAAAGAAAAAAGACATGTTAAAACCTTTCAAAAATATCTTGTTTCATGTTAAAAAATATTCAAGGTGTTGAAAAATAACAAGGCATATTCATCATAATTGTCAACATTTGTCTTGCATTTTTCCGAAACAAGGTAAATTTATTTTGAATTTTCGCTCAAACTTGCTATAAATAATTCATTGTTTATTCAAAATAAAAACAACATGGCTGACAAGTTAAAGCAGGAAAAGAAGACTCTGAGGCAAGTAGAAGCTTCAACGCGGAGATGTAGCGGCGCTTCCGGTCGGGGTCCTCCTCAATCGGGAGGCACAGGCGGCACACCCGACTCGTCTCCCACAAGGCAACGGGCCGAGATCGCCTCCTCCTCGTCATCCGCGAGCCAAGCCGCCCGCCCTTGATAGGTGGCGAGGTGGGACAGCTTGGGCAACTCGTACCGAGGCAAGCCGATGCAGGAGTGGCAACGGTGAGCGTTGTACAACACAAAGGCCGAACACAGCAACCGGGCGGAGATCAACACCGGGCACAAAGCACACACTGAAGTCCTTCGCATCAAGGAAGCGAAGAGTGCAAGAAGCTAGAACGGTTCATGGAGGCAAAGTAAGCACGCCAGTCCGGCCTTTTCTTCACTGATGCACACCTATTGGCGACTCTCTCGCCGAAGCCAAGCGCATCGGCATATGGAAACAAGGGGCTACGGCGGAAGAGCTGCGACCTGGTGGCCACCTCACCGGCTGGATCGAACTTAAAGTGAAGATCGGCCCAGCAAGCAAGTAGAAGTGCACTGCCGAAGGGAGGACGGCCCACGCAAGCTGCGGACAGTCCACAGTACAAGTAACCCAGAACTGAAGACCCCAACCGCGCACCGCTCCAGATGCCGCGGATGCATGAAAGTTGATCAACCTCCAGAAAACAAGAACACCGCGGCAAGGCAAGCCGCGAAACCCTTTGCACCACGCAGAATCCGGTCCTCGTCTAGACCAGGAGCCGTCAGAAGGGAGATTGTCCAAGCCACCAACTTGGGAACACTGATTCGCTTGCCGGCCAACAAGGTGCTGATCTGCCGAGCCTCGACAAAATCCTGCAAGAATTCCAAGCAAGAGAAAGGTCCTGAAGGGATGAACATACCTTCAGTTTCTCCCTTCTTAGTCCGAGGGAGGCCGAGAAGGAGCTCTGCTTCTTCAAGAAGAACTGTACACTCAAAGCTGCCAAACACGAACGTATGAGTGTCGGGATGCCACATCTCAACAAGAGCTCCCATCAAACCGAAGTCAAGGGAGTAGCACGAATATTGCTTGGCATGGATCAAGACCCCGGTTAACCCCCAATCTCGAAGAATTGCTCTGACCGACAAGCCGAGGACGTCAAGCAAGCCGGAAAGCCGGGGAGGAGAGCAATACCGGCGAGGCCCAGGGAAGTTTGGGTAATCCTACACCCAAACGGGAGGTAAGAGAAAATCTTTTTTAAGGAAAAGAAGAAGAAAATGGTTGAAAGCTAAAATTGGCGGCGAACTTACCAAGTCGGCGCCGATTCGGCCTTCGGATGACCCGGGATGCTTGAAATACCTCGAACCGAGCCAACACGCTGCTTTTTCAAAGGAGGAGCCATCCTGGGTGTTGTTAGGACGATTTGGTCGTCCTAAGAAGAGTTTATATAGAGAAAATCGGTCCCGATTTGAATCGGATTCGGGGTCGATCAGAAGAGGAAGCTGGGATGGAACGCG
The DNA here is from genome assembly GCA_036172225.1 of Cryptocoryne crispatula var. balansae. Taxonomy (NCBI): domain Eukaryota; kingdom Viridiplantae; phylum Streptophyta; class Magnoliopsida; order Alismatales; family Araceae; genus Cryptocoryne; species Cryptocoryne crispatula. The sequence goes on along the minus strand of CM069927.1, from coordinate 20,909,481 downwards.
CCCCCAAGGTGGGGGCGCGCGAGCCGCGCCCCCCAACCTAGGGCGCGCTGGCCGCGCCCCCAAACTGAGGGCGCGCAGGCCGCGCCCCCGGTTCGGGGGCACGTTCGGTCAAATTTTTGAAAATTTCTCAAAAAAAAAAAATTCAGAAAAATTCCAGAAAAATTTGTAAAATCAAATACATTTATGTTTGATCTTTATTAAGGATGAGTGAACATTATTGTTCATTCGGAACTAACATTTTGGTGAAAGACAGGAATTGCTCGCGGAAACGAAGGAATGGACATGGGAAACCCCCATAACTTGCCGACTAGCATATATGTCGCTAGTCGTGTATTATTATCTTATGCATTAGTTGTTGAAGACCATGAGCATAGAGAAGACTTGACCCGAGATCCCCTTCATCAAAATCTACGACGGTCGGGTCGTCTCTAATGCTCACGGATAAGCCAAAGTTGTCTTCTGAGGGCCGATAGTTCCCGAATGGGTATCTTGACCTCATAGACAATCTATATCTTCAACTATTTGATGTACAAGTTTTGTTTTATTTTCTTGAGCCCAACATGCATCATGTAGCATTAATTGCACTACATTTTGTTTTGTCATTGCATGCATCATTTCATAATCTTCACCTTATCACCCTCTCGATCATTCTAAATCCCACCGTGTCATTCACCATATTCTCTAGTCCCACCAACCTCTCTAATATCCCACCGTGTCTATTAATCCCACCGTGTTCGGTAACCACTTTTTGCCCTCAAATCTTTCAATTCTTTTCACCACAGAGGCCATTGCAACTTCTTTTGCTACTTATCCCACCGTGGCAGCCATTTCGTCCCGCCAAGGGCCTTCCATTTTGATCAAGAACTTGCACCGTTATATCTTCGCGGTCTATGCTTAAACATTTGCCTTTCGGAATTTGAGATCATTCCATTCCGAATTGAATCTTGTCTCTTGGAAGACTTAAATGAATCGAAGAGCCTGAATGTGCTCGATTGGTATTCTTTTAATTTTTCAAAACAAATCTCTTTAAATTTAGCCCATCACAGTACAGTAACACCGCAAAGATCGGGTTACCGGCTGATGATGAACCTACGAACCCATGTTTCGGGGACTCCCCACCGCGTTGGGGGTTGGCTATTCTTCTCTCGTGCCAATGGCACATCTTTTACCAATCGAACATAGGAAGACTTGATGAAACATGGCGGTCAACCGGGAGACTTGAGGAGGTTCGTCCTGCCGAATCTGGTCGTTGAGCGTGTCTATATCTACACCTTGATGCCACCTTTTCAGTCCATCGCCATTTCACTCCACTACATTCCACTACGATCCATCTCGTTTCACTACGCTTTCCTTACGTTTCACTCCGTTCCGCTACATGCCATTCCCTTGCAAAGCCGACATCAAGGCGAGGCAAGCTGTAGACACGCCAAATTGGCTTGATTCGGAGCCCTAGACTCTTATTCCATAGGCGATATCTTTTATCTGACCGTTATCTGATCTGGATTATCTCATGAACATGAGCTAAGGACATTGGAGGAGCCCCTTGTAAGTTGAGAATGGACCAATGATTTCCGGAATATTGCCGTAACCTTCAAGCGAGAGCCGCACGTGAACTGTAAAAACACGGAGCCTGCTCGATGACCGACCTTGAATGGTCCATAATTGAAGGCCTCGAGAGCCCCGCATGTGTTCTGTAAGATTCAGGGTTTCCGAGAAGTCACTTCGGTAGGCGTCAGTCAATGACGGCTTTCGTTACGGCTTTTTCGATCTGTGCTGACACGGCTATCCCGGGCCACATGTTAGGCCTTTCCGGTCATCACCGGGTCTTTTCATGTCATCCGGGTCGATTCTAGCCGTATATTTTATCAACCGGGGCTATAAGGCCGGTTCGGTCAATTTTAGGGTTTCACGGCTTTTACGGCTTTCGATTCACGTTTACCGGGTTAATCTCAGATTTTTCGATGACTTCGGATTGTCCGATCATACCGGACTTGTTCGGTCATCATTTCAAGTCATCCCGAGTTGACCCGAGATTTCTCGACCGGAACCGTGCTCTTTCGGATCTTCGCCCGGGTTTCGGCTTTCCGCGAGAAGGTAAAACGGTAGAAAGCCCCGTACGAAAATCTCGGGAGTCATGCGGCTGGTTTACCGACTTTAGGAGGTGCGGTTGAAGGCACTCTTTCCAATGCAACAAACGGGAGCCGAATCGGACATCCCGTTTGCAAGATACGGCTCGCGGAACACGCGCGCGGGGAGAGAGAGTGTCTTGCGCCCCCGCTCCGCTTGAAAGTGGAGGGCGCGCCTGCGCGCCCTCAACCCGGGCGCGCCTGCGCGCCCTCAAACCGGGGCGCGCCCTGCGCGCCCCGGTCCCTTTGAAAAGGGGGCGCGGTCAGTTGCTTTAAATCGGAAATTACCCCGATTAGCACCTTCTAAACCGGGTTTTTGGAAGGTTTCCGGGCGAGGATTTTCACTTATTTGTACCGCGCCCTCGGTTCGGGGGCGCGTTACGTATGTCAAGTCCATTTTTAGCAATTTCCGGAACATTCCGTCGATTTTTAGCAGTGAGACGCCGAACGCGCCCCCGTCCCCTTTGAAACAGAGGGCGCGCGGACCGCGCCCCCAACCGGGGGCGCCCTGCGCGCCCTTGGTTTGAGGGCGCGCCATGCGCGCCCTCGTCTCCTTTGAAAAGCGGGGGCGCGGTACACCCAGTTTCTAAATTTTGCACCGGCTCTCTTCCCCTATAAATTGAGAGCCATTCTCAACGAACCGAGGTTGAACCCCGGTGCCTAGCTCGTCCCAAGGTCGTCCAAGCTCTTCTCCAAAGCCATCCCGACGTCCAAAGGCGATCCGAAGTCAAGAAACCGATCCCGAGGTGAAGGAGAAGGCTCGATCCGGGTGTTCTTCATCAACCATCTTCATCGACTTCTGGAGAAAATCCGAGGCTTCTGATGCAAAAGTCTTCAACATAAAAATTGTTCCTCTCTTCGTCCTCTTTCGTCCCCAACTGACGGCACTCCATTCCGACTTGCCGTTTGTTCGTGGCGGTTGCTACACTGAGGGCGCGCATCCAGGTTCTGTTTTTGATATCCGCCCACTTTCATAATTTTTACTGACTTCTACAGGAGGATTTCGGAGAAGTCATCAACATAGGAACTCTTCTTCTCTGAGTCCTCCGTCTACTCCAACAAACGGCACTCAATTTCGACATCGGGGTCGTCCGTAACATCCTCTGCACCAAAGTCGCGCCAGAAGGGTACCAAGCTACCCGAACCGGCTGTTTTCAACCAACTCGGCTTCAACTGAAGCCAAATCATTCCATAAGCTTTCTAAACTCCATTAATTCTGTTTATTTACTGTTTTAAAGCATATTTTAGTTCATTTACATCATTTTTACATCATCAAAAACACAAAAAAAGGGGTTAGGACTCACCCCAATCCGGTGAGTTCGATTCCAATTGCTTCTCTTTCATATTCTCTCTACGGTTACTACACTTCACAAGTCTAACCAAACTCTTCACTTGGTTCATTGTTCTAGTTGCACGAGTTGATCAAGCTAGCATTGGATTGGAGACTCTTCTTCATCGGCCGGCCGAAGAAGAAGAAGGTTGAACTCACATCCCTTTCTCCCACGCTAAGGTACACACGGTCAACTTCTTTCTCTTTCCATTACGTAAATCGGAGCCCGCGGCTCCTGGCGACCACACTTTATTTTTATTCATGTTCTAAATTCATATCCTCCTCACTCTCCTCCCACATGACCCGAACCATCTCCGGTGCTCGAGCGACGCCGTGAGATGAAAGTTCGGGGATCAATGTGAGTGTGGGACCGAGGTGAGGAGTTTTTACCGCTTTCCGAGTGTTTCTCGATTCACTCCCCTTTTTTTTTTTTTTCCCAATTCTTCTATCTTTCACCTTATCTTGAGGTGCCGATCCGGAACCCGTTTCTGGAGTCGACAGTGATGGGCTCGCTGGCGCCATTGAAGAGTATGGGTGCCTAATCCCAAAGTTGAAGAAGTGGGTGCACGGGGGCCCAATTTCGAAGAAGTTTGGGCACGTGGGCCAAATAGTGAAGAAATGGGGGCATACAGGCCCGAAGTTGAAGGAGTGTAGGCATGTGTGCCCAAGTTTGTTGGAAGGTGGGCACGTGGGCCCAATTTAGAAGAAATTTGGGCACATGGGCCCGGTTGTAGAAAAACATGGGCATGTGAGCTCGGTTGAGGTAAATTGCGGGCACGTGGGCCCGATTGATAAAAATTAAGGGCACATGGGCCCGATTGGGGAGAATTATGGGTACGTTGGCCCGATGGAAGGAAAGGGGCACGTAGGCCTAGTTGGAGAAAAGGGGCATATGGGCCCAGTTGAAGGAAAGGGGCATGCAAGCCCGATTGATTAAAAGGGGCACGTGGGCCCGGTTGAAGAAAAGGGGCATAAGAGCCCGGATGATTAAAAGGGGCGCATGGGCCCAGTTGGATAAAGGGGGCACGTGGGCCCGGCTGATGGAAAGGGGCACATGGGCCCGGTTGATGGAAAGGGGCACATGGGCCCGGTTGGATGTAAAGGGCATAAGGGCCCGATTGTAGAAGAGGGACATGAGGGCCCAGTTGAGTGGAATAAAGTGTGGGCCGTGGCCCTAAGATTGACAGATTTTGGTGCCATGGGCCTAGTTGATGATTGTGAAAAGGATAAATAAAGGGTAGTGGCCCTAAGATTGAGGAATTGTGGGCCCATAGGCCCGATCATTGATTTGGAGGAGAATAAAGAAAGGGTCAGCCCTAAGATTGATTGATCGTGGGCCTATGGGCCAGATTGTTGCTTAGGAGAAGAATGGGGTAAGGGTCGTGGCCCTAAGATTGATGCTAAGGGATTTGCCTACCTATCTGGAGGAGGTCCTAGTATCCCTTTGTCTATGCCCTTCTGGAGGCTTGTCGATTCATTTTCCATTTCACTAAAAAATTCTATCCCCTTATTTTTTTGTTCAGGAGTCAATTCTATCTCCCCAGCTTCAGGGATCAATTCTAATGATGGCAACATTTGATCTATACCTGGAGAATCCTTGTCTAGTCCTTGACAATCAACTAAATTTGTGATCCCCTCATTTAAGCTCCCTACAGTAGGCTTCTCCTTAGGTTGTTCTATAAAAGAGGCATGCCTAGTCTAGGGGATTCCGAAAGTATCAAAGGGTTTGGTTCAACCTCCCCTACTGGCTGACAGAAGCTGATGAAGCAGGTTGATGCAGAACGCATGGATCGGGCTTCTCCTTCGCCTCGGGATCGATCTCTCGATGTCGGATTGCCTTTGGACGTCGGGACGGCTTTGGGAGAGAGCTTGGATGACCTCAGGATGAGCTAGGCACGGGGGATTAACCTTGGGTCGTTGAGAATGGCCTTTAATTTATAGAAGAGAGAAACCAGTGCAAAATATAAAAATTGGACCGACCGTGCCCCCACCTTACAAAGGAGGCGAGGGCGCGCAGGGCGCGCAGGGCGCACAGGGCGCACCCTCGACCTGAGGGAGTGCAGGGCGCGCCCTCACCATGGGGGCATGGTCTGCGTGCCCCCCAGTTTCAAAGAAACCGGGGGCGCGTTACGCGTCTTATTGCTAAAATTCACTGGAATCTTCCAGAAATTGCTAAAAATTGACTTGACAAACGTAACGCACCCCCAAACTGGGGGCGCGGTCAAAATAAGCGAAAATCAGCGACAGAAACCTTCCAAAAAAACCAGTTTAGAAGGTGCTAATCGGGGTTATTTCTGGTTTCCGAAAATGCATCGCGCCCTCCCCTTTCAAGGGGAGCGGGGGCACGGTAGACTCTCTCTCCTACGCGCGTGTTCCGCAAGCCGTAACTTGCAAACGGGATGTCCGATTTGGCTCTCGTTTGTTACGTTGGAAAGAGGGCCTTCAACTGCACCTCCTCAAGTCAGTAAACCAGCCGGCATGACTCCCAAGATGTTCACACAGGGCTTTGACTACCGGTTTACCATTTCGCGAAAGGCCGAAAATCGCGGCGGAGATCCGGAAGGGCACGGTTCTGGTCGAGGAATCTCGGGTTAGCTCGGGATGACTTAAAATGATTAACTCGGTAAACATGAACTGAAACTCGAAAAAGCCGTAAAACACTAAAATCGACCGAAATGGCCGTATGACCCCGGCCGGTTGATGAAATATACGGCTAGGATTGACCCGGACGACTCAAAAAGACCCGGTGATGACCGGAAAGGCCTAACATGTGGTCCAGGATAGCCGTGTCAGTACAGATCGAAAAAGCTATAACGAAAGCCGTCATTGACCGATGACTACCGAAATGACTTTTCGGAAACCCTAAATATTACAGAACACATGCGGAACTCCCGAGACCTTCAATTAATGACTATTCAAGGTCGGTCATCAAGCAAGCTCCGTGTTTTCACAATTCACGTGTGGCTCTCGCTTGAAGGTTACAACATTGTTCCGGAAATCATCGGTCCATTCCCAACTCACGAGGGGCTCCACCAGCGTCCTTAGCTCATCTCCACGAGGTAATCGAGATCAGATAATGGTCAAATAAAAGATATCACCTATGGAATAAGAGTATGGGGCTCCGAATCAGGCCAATTTGGCGTGTCTACAGAGTGGAGTGTAGCAAATGTAAAGAGAATAATATAAAGATAGCAATCATGTTAGAACTCACTAGTTTCCAAGTTAGCCCTAACATTTTTTTATTTTTTAGAATAAATATGATGACGAGAAATAAAAAAAATGATGCTGAAAATGATTCTAAATGATGTGAGAATGAAAAGTTAATAAAATAAATATGATTAAAGATAACATGACTCGGGCAAAGCGACAACCGAGTTAGACAATTTTAGGGTCTGTTAGGTTGACTTTGATGCAAAAGCCTACACTAGTAGCCCGAAAGTCTGAACGGACATCCATTTGTTATAAAAGAAAGATAAGTCACTGAGGGATGATTATATATGAAAAAAGTTGATATGTATCCTCTGGGAGACGGTCAACAATGATCTAAAAACTCCAGTGACAAAAAATGCAAATTTGGAGATCGTTGACATGTTGTCGATGTAGACAATGCTACGAGCACCACAAAAGTAAAAATCAACTCTTGATTGTGAAAAACAAAATATAACTCACTAGGTTGAAGAGCGTCTCAGCTAAATCCATTGGGAAGAGGATGATAATGAACTAAGAATGTAGTGATAGAAAATTGTAGAATCTTGATCCGCTTGTGCAGCGTTGGTGAAGAAACAACCATGAGCTGAAGAGATGTCAGAATCAAGTCCTATTTCTATGATATGAACGAAGACCTAACAAAGAAGAATTCTTTTGAAGGTGGCCTATCCATAATATTGACGAAGAAGTCTATGGAGGCCTAAGAGTAGCAAACAACATGATGAAGTGTAGATTGGACTAAGGAAACCTTTCAAACTATATTTGTAAAGTCTCAAATTGGAGGAAGTTGGAGGAACATACTCTATAGACTGAGCCCCCAGTCGAGGACATGCATAGGGTGCCCTAGGACTAAGGGTGCACCTAGGGAACCCTCAGTCTAGGGGGTGCCTAGTGCACCCTCAAACAAAGAGCAAGTGGGGGCATGCATAGCGTGCTCCTATCCAGAGAAGAACACGGGGTGCACTATCCCCTGTCAATTGGAACATGTCAAGATGTTGACCATTGTACAGAGAGAATCCAGAAGGCTTAGAATGACCATAAAGGCAGAGGCAGCCTAAAATACTTGGAATGATGATCGAAAAAGATAGGGATAACTTGAAAAACTCAGAATGATATTAGAGAAGATAAGGGCAACTCAAAAGACTTTGAATGACCAAAAAAAGATTATAGTAACATGTATGACTTGGAATGATGAGCAGAAAAGATAGGGTAACTCGAAAAGCTTGGGAAAGGTTGGAAAAGATGTTGGCAACTTGTATGACTTGGATTGACAATGCAAAAAGATGGGACTAACCCAAAAAGCTTTGGAAAGCCTAGCAGTGATCGGATAGACTGGAATCAATGACAAAGTTACCAGGAGGCACCCAGTGGGGGTCCAAGCCAACTAATTGGAAAAAAATAGTTGAACAAACCTATTATGCCCTAAAACCTCTCGATACTGACCAGAATGACCTAATGGCAATCGGGAAACCCTAACGATTAGTGAAAGACTAAAAGTTACCACACAACAATCATAGATGGACTTGACAAAACTGAAAACTTCGTAACCCACAAAAATTGACTATTATTTACTGGTCATCAGGCGGACATGTCTACAGCTTGCCTCGTTTTAATATTAGCTTTGCAAGGGAATGGTATGTAACGTAGTGGAGTAAAATGCAAAGAAATGAGTTAAATGAAATGGATTATATATAATAGAAATGGAGTAAAATGCAAATAGTGATGGATTGAAAAGGTGGCATCAAGTTATAGATGTAGACATGCTCATCAACTTAATTCAGCAAAGTGAATCTCTTCAAGTTCCTTGGATTATCGTCATGTTTCATCATGCCTACTTATATCCTATTGGTATAAGGTTTGTCATAGGCACAAAAGAGATAAATACAAAAAAGTAGTCAACCCCAAACGTGGTGGGGAGTCCCCGAAATGTGGATTCACAGGTTCATCATTAGCCAGCAACTCAATTATTGTGGTGTTCTTGCACTATGATGAAATAAAGTTTAAAAGAGGATTTTTTTTGCAAAAGAAAAGAATACCAATTGAGCATATTTAGGCTCCTAGATTCACTTGAGTTTTTTTAAAAAATGATTTAATTTAGAATGGAATGACCTCAGATTCCAAAGGCCAAATGTTAAAGCTCATCAAAAGATCACAGAGGCACAACAAATCACATCTCTACACCAGAGCGTAGTGCAAGCCTACCATGATAGCCAAGTAAGCTAAAGAATCATGATAGGACAAGGGACTCCTAAAGATAGAAAATGGAATCCCATGGTGTGGTGGAAAATGGGATGACTGCCACGGTGGGATGGGTGAAAAGATAGTGTTGTGAGAGGCCATGGTGGGATAAAGATGAAAGACACAATGTAACAGAAGGCCATTATAGTGGGACAAAAGACACAGTGGGATATTGGAAGATGAATGATGAGAAAAAAAAAGACCTGGTGGGACTTAGACGATATAGTGGAGAAATGATGACCACGAAGGGATGTGTCGACTCCAGAAACGGGTTCTGGATCGGCACCTCAATAAAAGGTGAAAGATAGAATTGGGGAAAAGGGGAGTGAATCGAAAAACACTCGGAAAGCGGTAAAGAGTCATCACCTCAGTCCCACACTCACATTGATCCCCGAACTTTCATCTCACGGCATCGCTCGAGCACCAGAGATGGTTCGGGTCATGTGGGAGGAGAGTGAGGAGGAGATGAACTTATAACATGAATAAAAAAGTGGTCACCAGGAGCCACGGGCTCCGCTTTATGGAATAAAAACAAGAGATGAATTGATTTGACCGTGTGTACCTTAGCATGGGAGATTGGGATGTGAGTTCAACTTTCTTCTTCTTCGGCTGGCCGATGAAGAAGAGTCCAACTGATGCTAGCTTGATGTATTTATGCAACTAGAAGACAATAAGACAAGAAAACAAGTGAAGAAGGATTAGAACTGAGTGAAGTGTAGTAATTTGTAAAAACAATAACATAAAATGGCAATTGGAAACAAACTCACCGGATTCGGGTTAGCCCTAACCCCTTTTTTTTGGTTTTTTGTGATATATGAAATGATGAAAAACTAAATAAAAAATGCTTAAATATGAAATAAATGATATGAATGAAGAGTTATAAAAGAGAATATGAATGGTTAAAGACAACACAACCCAGGCAAAGTGGCAACCGGGTTGGACAGATTCAATGTATACTGCGCGGCTTTGATGCAAAGACCGTAACAAACAACACCAATGTTAGAATAAAGTGATGTTTGTTTAAAAATAAATAGAACTCACTGAGGGTGGTTTTATATGAAGACAAGTTTTCTTGAATCTTGTGATAAGTAATCTGATTTTACTTGATAAGCCGGATCTTGGACAGTGAAGTTCTGGAAAATCCCAGCACAATGTCGATGTAGGACATGCTATGGGCACTATAGATATCTGAATTAAATTATTCTTGTTTTAAATAAAAGAGGACTCACCTGGGAACAATTTCTATGAAGGATATATAGGCTGAATCTACCATTAAATGTACTGAAATTGACTGAGAAAAGATGACTTAAAAGAGAAGACTTCAGATTTGTCTGTGCAGCACCGGTGTTGAAGTGGTAACAAGCCAAGGGAATGCCAGAATTGATCCACATTTGTTGTATATGAAATATATCTTGATTAAGAACACTTATTATGAAGGAAGACAGGCCAGAAAATGACTATAAATATCTGTAAAAGCCGATGATCAGCAGTGCAGCACGTCGGAGGATAGACAGGCTTCTTCTTCACTTTGGGATGATCTTCGGGTACCGGGACGAAGATAGAACAATTTTGGGAGGTTGGGATGAGCCAAGGGTGTCTGGAGGATGAGGAGAGAAGTGTTTTATGATGGGGATGCCCTCCTTAGGTCATTCATATGAGTCTCCCTTTATAGGGGATGAGAACCAGGTCTAAAAATAGCAAGTTTTGATACATCCGACCATAGGTTGGATTTCCTTCATTTAATGTTGCTAATTTTCATCCTAAGGCATCTAAAAACTTACCCAAATGATTGAGAGAGATTGTAAACCATGGATCATTTTCCCCATGTACAAAATATGTCTCCACTTGAAGTGGAAACAAATCTAGTCTAAAAATGGCAAGTTTTGATGTATAAGACAACAAGTTGGATTGCCATCATTTGATGATGCTAATTTTGACCATGAATCTTCCAGATACTATAAAAAGTAATATGGAGGAGGAAAAAGGAAGGTAAGGTTATGAATTGGTCATATATGTGTTCCATGGGCTGGGCTTGCATGCAATTGGGCTTGATCGGTGCTGCGTGCGGACAGAACTGCGCATCTGACTTCCAAAGGGCGCTGCGGACAAATGAGAGATCAGAATTGAATGCCATTTGTTGCAATGGAAAGATAACTCAAAGAATAAGATTATTCATTTTAAATAATTTTTCATTATACGTCCAAAAAATCCTGTGAAAAATTTCCAAATAGAGGACATGCTGGGAAAAGCATAATCTGACACACCACCAAGAGTCTCTTGTTTGGCAAACACGGATTTGATTAGAAATTAGCAAATCATCCTAATATTTCCAATAAGCACCTCAGCTCATCCAAAAGGGTGGTTCATCATGATTTTGATGGTCTAAAAGAGATGTTGCCAATGGAATAATGGTTTAAGCTCTAAATAAGGCCAAATTGGCGTGTCTACAGCTTGCCTCGCCTTGATGTCGGCTTTGCAAGAGAATGACATGTAGCGTAGAGGAGTGAAATGTAGAGAAAGCATAGCAAAGTAAGATGGATTGTAGTGGAATGTAGTGGAGCAGAATGGTGATGAACTGAAAAGGTGGCATCAAGGTGTAGATACAGACACGCTCAACGACCAAATTCGGCAAGATGAATCTCCTCAAGTCTCCTAAACCGCTATGTTTCATCAAGTCTTCCTATGTTCGATTGGTAAAACATGTGCCATTGGCACGAGAGAAGAATAGCCAACCCCCAACGCGGTGGGGAGTCCCTGAAACATGGGTTCGTAGGTTCATCATCTGCCGATAACCCGATCTTTGCGGTGTTCCTGTACTGTGATGGGCTAAAGTTTAAAAAGATTTTTGTTTTGAAAATGTAAAAGAATACAATCGAGCACATTCAGGCTCTTAGATTCATTTAAGTCTTCCAGGAGACAAGATTCAATTCGGAATAGAATGATCTCGAATTCCAAAAGGTAAATGTTTAAGTATAGACCATGACAGTGCAAGTTTAGATCGAATAGGAGGCCCTTGGCGGGAGGAAGTGACTTCCACGGTGGGATGAATAGCAAAAGAGTAAAGAGTTGAAGTGGCCACAGTGGGGATAGAAATAAAAGATTTGAAGGCACAAGGTGATTACCAAACATGGTGGGATTAACAGACAAGGTGGGATATTAGAAAGGTTGGTGCGACTAGAAAACACGTTGGGATTAGAAAACACAGTGGGATTAGAAAGCATGATAGGATTCAGAATGATCAGAATTAGGATACAACATTTAGAGATTAGGGTGAGAAGGTGAAGATTATGAAAGGATGTATGTGATAATGAAAAAAAATGTAATGCAACTAACGCTACATGATGCATACTGGGCTTAAGAAAACAAGACAAAACTTGTATAACAAATAGTTGAAGATATAGATTGTCTATGAGGTCAAGATACCCATTCGGGAACCATCGTCCCTCACAACACAACTTTGGGCTTATCCGTGAGAACAAAGAATGACCCGACCGTCGTGGATTTTGATGAAGGGGATCTCGGACCTGTTCTTCTTTGCATTCACGGTCTTCAAGATCAATGCATAAAATAAATAGGAATGCACCTAATATATGCTAAGAAAGGAAATGTTAATGGTGAGTTTGCGATGTGATGACATGTGTTCTTACAAAAGAGTTCATGTGTCCTAATGAGAACACAGAACAAAAATTCCTCGGCAAAGTAGAGGCTGAGGTAATGATGACACCTCTTCCTGAGAATCCTCAGGGAAGGGAAATGGCGAGCATCGCCTTATTGAAGTCTTGCAAAGAAAGCTCCTCGGTAGAGTTGAAGCCGAGGTTATGGTGACACCTCCTCCTAAGAATCCTTAGGGGAGGGAAGTGGCGAGCATCGCCTTGTTGTGTAGTTCTCCTCATTTGTTCTTCGTGCCTGAAACACTCGAAAAAAAAGATTAGAATGCCAATATGGCTTATCCCCCTTGCAAGTTGCAGTATGTCTTGACCTTTGTCAAGGGGTGTAAAGTTTTTCTTGAGGGTGTATAAAAAAGCAGCAAATACGCAATGAAAAATTCGAAACATGAGAGACTAAGAATAAATATGAATGTAAAGACAAGAATTCAAACCAAGCATGGTGAAATAATTTTTTTTTGTTTTGAAAATTTTGTTGGAATTTGACAAAGAAGTTTTGTGAAAAGATTCAAATTTTTTTTTGGGATTTTTAAAATATTCATTATTTTGGAGTTTTGAGAAATTTTTTTTTGGAGTTTTTGAAGATGTTAAGCTTTTTTTGGAGTTTTTTTGAAAATATTTTTTGTTCGGAGAGAAAATTCAGTATTGACACAAGTTCTCATCACTTGGTTGTTTTTTTAGGTTCACTGGTAGATACCAAGTGCAAAATGAGGTTCCTTACCCAGAATCTTTCTGACCTTCAACCTTTGATCGGCTAGAGTTTAGCTTTGATTTGGTTGGTCCACCCGCACCTTAGGGGGTTAAGAATGAAGAATTGATAAGGAAGTCCTTGATAAGCTTTGGAGATGTTGAGAGGAATTTCTCTACTCACACCCAATTGCCCGTTGGGGTTCGGCCTCTTCAGGTCTTTTCTTCTTTATTGACAAACCTATTTTTGTGGCACACATTCGGACAGGTCTTTGACCTGTGGGGTCATTGCCTATCTTTTGGCAACTTTTTCATTTTCTACATTTTGGGTACTCATTAAGACAGGCCCATATTTGTTTAAACCTATGGGGTTCATTGCCCATCTTTTGGCACCCTTTTCTTTGAGAAATTGGACCTTTCGAGACGGCCTCCTACTAAGGCGGTGGATGCTTTCGATACTCTCCCCCTCTAGTTCCCTTTGCCTATCTTGGACCGAACAGAAGAGAGTAGGGTGAGGGTTTTCCTTCCACCTCTAAGCCTTGACTAGCTTCTCTCGGGTGTTGGGTCATCTGGATTCTGGGATCAAGACGTGTTGTGTGTGTAGAATGGTATCTACCCTCGACTCCTAGACAACAATCTAGAACATGTGGACTTAAGTCATACTGGTAGTTCTCTCCATTTTTTTTAAGGTAGATTACATTCCATAGGTGAATCATTTGAAAACATACCTTGCAATGTAAAGAATTTGTTTAATAAGAACAAGGTAGCTACAAATGTCATCAATCATGAATTTCTCTCAATTAAAATTGTCATGTGAAATTCAAAATCATTTTTTAAAAAAATATCGTTTTGCAGATGACATAATGATGATGAATGTAATTTTATGTAATACCTGAGAGAAGAAGAAGTTCATTGCTGATGACGGCCTTGCTTGTGCTTCCCTTGCCTTGTCTGCCATGCCTTGCCTTGCCTTGCTTGCCATGCCTTGCCTTGACTTGCCCAACTACTTCCACTTTTGATATGCACCATATTACATTGGATTGAAGATTCAGAGTCATATGATGAAGTGAAAGATGTGGAGGATCTAATTTAGCATGGCGGAGTCAAAATTAATGATGTAAAAGGCAAAGATTGTGGTATCACCCAGGAAATTTCTATACCCTTGATTTTTATGTTGAAAGTAAAACTTAGAGAATGAAAGAGAATTTGAAAGGAAATAAACATGCTTGGAAACAAAAGTGAGTTAAAATGGGCTCTTGGGCCAGTGAGTAGAAACTGGGCTTGAAGGCCTAGTAGTAGTTGGAATCAAGAGGCACGTGAGCCTAAGATTTGAATATGGGATAGAGGGTCCGGATGATGTTGATGGGCATGAGTGCCCGATTGGAGGTTGAGCCCGAGGGACCCAATGAAAAGAGTGGGCACACGGGCCCGATTTAGATGGTTGGGAGCAAGATTGTGATTTGGAAGATTTGTGATGGGCTCACTGGTGCCATTGAAGAGTATGGGTGTGTAATCCCAAAGTTGTAGAAGTAGGGGCATGGGGGCCCGATTTTGAAGAAGTTTGGGCACGTGGGCCCGATGGTGAAGAAATGGGGGCATACAGGCCTGAAGTTGAAGGAGTGTGGGCATGTGTACCCGAGTTTGTAAGAAGGGGGGCACGTGGGCCCGATTTAGAAGAAATTTGGGCACATGGGCCTGATTGTAGAAAAACATGGGCATGTGAGCCTGGTTGAGGTGAATTGCGGACACGTGGGCCCGATTTAGAAAAATTAAGGGCATATAGGCTCGATTGGGGAGAATTATGGGCACGTGGGCCCGATGGAAGGAAAGGGTCACGTAGGCCCAGTTGGGGAAAAGGGGCATGCAAGTCCGATTGATTAATAGGGGCACGTGGGCCTGGTTGAAGAAAAGGGGCATAAGAGCTTGGTTGATTAAAAAGGGCACACGGGCTTGGTTGGATAAAAGGGGCATGTGGGCCCGGCTGATGGAAAGGGGCATATGGGCCCAGTTGATGAAAAGGGGCATATTGACGAAAAGGGGCATAAGTGCCCAAAAATGGGACATTAGGGCCCAAAAATGGGGCATAAGGGCCCAATTGAATAGGATGAAGTATGGGTGGTGGCTCCAAGATTGAAGAATTGGGGACCCATAGGTCCATTTTATGGCTATGGGCATAATAAAGAAACGGTGGTGGCCCTAAGATTGAGGAACCATGGGCCCATGGGCCTGATCTTTGATTGGGAGGAGGGTAAAGAAAGGGTCGTGGCCCTAAGATTGATTGATTATGGGCCCATGGGCCCGATTGTTCTTTATAAGGAGAATGAGGCAAGGGTCGTGGCCCTAAGATTGATGCTAAGGGATTTACCTGCCTAGCTGGAGGAGGTCCTAGTATCCTCTTGTCTATGCCCTTATGGAGGCTTGTCGATTCATTCCCCATTTCACTAACCAATTTGGTCTTCTTATTTCCCAGTTCAGGGGTCAATTCAATCTAACCATCTTCATTGATCAATTTCAATGATGGTAACAGTTGATCAATGCCTGACAAATCCTTGCCTAGTCCATCATTGGATTGACAATCAACTAAGTTTATGATTCCTTCATCTAAGCTCCCTATAGCAGGCTTCTCCTCAGGATGTCCTATGGAAGAGGGCATGCCTAGTCTAGGGGATTCCAGAAAGGTATGTTGACTCCGAAAACGGGTTCCGGATCGGCACCTCAAGAGAAGGTGAAAGATAGAATTGGGAAAAAGAGAGTGAATTGAAAACACTCGTAAAGTAGTAAAGACTCCTCACCTCGATCCCACACTCACATTGATCCCCGAACTTTCATCTCACGGCGTCGCTCGAGCACCGGAGATGGTTCGGGTCATGTGGGAGGAGAGTGAGGAGTAAATTAGCTTAGAACATGAATAAAAAGAAAGGTGGTCGCTGAGCCGCGGGCTCCCTTTATAGAATAACAACAAGATTGAGTTGTTTTCGACCGTGTACCTTAGCGCGGGAGATCGGGATATGGGTTCAACCTTCTTCTTCTTCGGCCGGCCGATGAAGAAGAGTCTCCCAACCGATGCTAGCTTGATAAACCTGTGCAACTAGAACAATGAACCAAGTGAAAGAAAATGATTAGAACTATGGGAAGTGTAGTAGCTGTAGAGAGAATATGAGAAAGAAGCAAGTGGAATCGAACTCACCGGATTGGGGTGAGCCTTAACCCCTTTTTTTGTATTTTTGATTATGTAAAAATGATGCAAATAAACTGAAATATGCTTTAAAACAGTAAATGAACTGAGTTAAATGAGTTGAGAAAGCTTATGGAATGGATCGGCTTGATTTGAAGCCGAGTTGGTTGAGAAAAGGCCGGTTCGGGTAGCTTTGTACCCTTCTGGCGCGATTTTGGTGTAGAGGATGTTACGGACGACCCCGATGTCAGAATCGAGTTTCGTTTGTTGGAGTAGATGGAGGACTCAGAGAGGAAGAGTTACTATGTTGATGGATTCTCCGAAATCCTCCTGTATAAGTCAGTAAAAATTCTGAAAGTGGGCGGATATATAAAACAGAACCTGGATGCGCGCCCTCAATGTAGCAACCGCCACGAACAAACGGCAAGTCGGAATGGAGTGCCGTCAGTTGGAGACGAAAGAGGACAAAGTGAGGAACAATTTGTATGTTGAAAACTTTTGCAGAAGAAGCCTCGGATTTTCTCCAGAAGTCGATGAAGATGGTTTATGAAGAACACCCGGATCGAGCCTTCTCCTTCACCTCAGGATCGATTTCTTGACTTCGGATCGCCTTTGGACGTCGGGACGGCTTTGGAGAAGAGCTTGGAAGACCTTGGGACGAGCTAGGCACCGGGGGTTAACCTTGGGTCGTTGAGAATGACCCTCAATTTATAGGGGAAGGGAGACGGTGCAAAATTTAGAAACTGGACCTAACGCGCCCCCGCGTTTCAAAGGAGAGGAGGGCGCGCAGGGCGCGCCCTCAAACCAAGGGCGCGCAGGGCGCGCCCCCAGTTCGGTCGCGCGGTCTGCGCGCCCCCCTATTTCAAAGGAACCGGGGGCGCGTTACGCATCTCACTGCTAAAAATCGATGGAAACTTCCGGAAATTGCTAAAAATCGACTTGATATACGTAACGCGCCCCCGAACCGGGGGCGCGGTAAAAATAATCAAAAATCCTCCGCAAAAACCTTCCAAAAATCCGGTTTAGAAGGTGCTAATCGGGGCAATTTCCGATTTTCGGAAACCGACCGCGCCCCCGCCTTTCAAAGGGACCGGGGGCGCGCTGGGCGTGCCCCCAGTTTGAGGGCGCGCAGAGCGCGCCCCCAGGTTGAGGGCGCGCAGGGCGCGCCCTCCACTTTCAAGCGGAGCGGGGGCGCGGTATACTCTCTCTCCTGCGCGCGTGTTCCGCGAGCCGTATCTTGCAAACGGGATGTCCGATTCGGCTCCCGTTTGTCGCGTTGGGAAGAGGGCCTTCAACCGCACCTCCTCAAGCCGGTAAACCAGCCGGCATGACTCCCGATATGTTCGCACGGGGCTTTCTACCGGTTTACCCTCTCGCGAAAAGCCGAAACCCGGGGCGAAGATCCGAAAGAGTACGGTTCCGATCGAGAAGTCTCGGGTCAACTCGGGATGACTTAAAATGATGACCGAACAAGTTCGGTCCGATCGGTCAACCCGAAGTCATCGAAAAATCTGAGATTAACCCGGTAAATATGAATCGAAAGCCGTAAAAGCCGCGAAACCCTAAAATTGACCGAAATGGCCGTATAGCCCCGGTTGATAAAATATACGGCTAGAATCGACCCGGATGACCTGAAAAGACCCGGTGATGACCGGAAAGGCCTAACATGTGGTCCGGGATAGCCGTGTCAGCACAGATCGAAAAAGCCGTAACGAAAGCCGTCATTGACCGACGCCTACCGAAATGACTTCTCGGAAACCCTGAATGTTACGGAACACATGCGGGACTCCCGAGACCTTCAATTATGAACCATTCAAGGTCGGTTATCGAGCGGGCTTCATGTTTTTACAGTTCACGTGCGGCTCTCGCTTGAAGATTACGGCAATATTCCGGAAATCATTGGTCCAGTCTCAATGAACAAGGGGCTCCGCCAATGTCCTTAGCTCATCTCCACGAGGTAATCCGGATCAGATAACGGTCGGATAAAAGATATCGCCTATGGAATAAGAGTCTAGGGCTCCGAATCAAGCCAATTTGGCGTGTCTACAAGGTAGAAGGGTTTGGTTCGACCTCCCCTACTAGCTGACTTTGATCTTGAGATATAGCAATGACATGATGAGAAGCTGATTCTTCTGCCATGGTTGGAGCACAAATGGTTGGAGTTATTAATTCCTCTGCCAGGGCAGGAACTTGAGTGGTCGGAGTGACTAAATCATATACCATAGCAGGAGTATGAATGATCGGAGTGACTGGTTCCTCTACCATGGTAGGAGCAACAGACAAAACAAGTGGTTTGATTGACTGAGGGGGAACCCTATGTTGAGGGATTGATTGAAGTGGTGCTGGCATAGAAGTCGGGTCAGGCTGGGGAGCTATTGGTGAAATTGGTTGAGGGGCCAAGACTTGTATGGTTGGCCGAGGAGCTGTTGGTGAAGTAGACTAAGAAGCTAAGGGCCGAATGATTGGCCGAGGGGTTGTTGGTGGAATAAGTTGAGAAGCCAAGGGCCGGATGATTGGCCGAGGGGTTGTTGGTGAAATAGGCTGAGAATTCGATTTTGATAATGAGTTGGCACAATCCGGCCGAGATTGTGGCATGGGTGGCCTAATCAACTGGCGTCGAGGAGTCGGCTGAAGATGATGATCTGGATAAGGTTGGAGAGGGCTCCTAGGTTGGTGTATGGCATCAATGCTCCTCTCAAGCCTGGGCCTCAATTCATCAGAATATTGCATCAATTCCACATCTTATTTTACTTCCCCAATTGTTGAATAGCCTGGTCCATATCGTTTCAAGAATTTGGCCTTGACAATTTCGAAATCCCATATCTCTACTTCGTTCAATGAAAAAAACCAATCTAGGGCTGCACCATCTAAAGATATCCTAAAAAGAAAGGCAAGGGTCTTTCTATCATTCTGCCATCGAGATGATTTGCTTAAGAAATCATTGACATGGGTGAAGGGATCACCTGAGCCATTGTAGCGATGGTAGGCTGGTGTTTGTGATGGAGGGATATGTGGGACTGGGAAAGATGGAGCATATATTTTAGGGATGGCCTTCGAGTCCAAACAGTGCCTTAGCTTTTCAAAGCGCTCATCCATTTGGTTGAGTTTGTCCATGAATGCTTGAGTGAGGTTGGGTTCCTGAGCCATTGGTGCAAGGTATTTAGATGAATGGGTTAGAAGAGGTGGCTTCAAAGTAGGAACTGGCACATAATTATATGAATGCCCCACTACGGAGTGAGTAGAGGCAAAAACCCAACAAAAATACATATTTCAAAAATCCAAAAAAAAGTTGAATATTTTGAAAATCCAAAAAAATGCATATTTTAGAAATCCAAAAAATTTGAATATTTTTGAAAATCCAAAAAAAAAATGAATGTTTTCAAGAAAATCAAAAAAAAAAGCTCAGTCATGATCATTGCCTTAGTTGCATCCATGTTTATTTGATTGTCATGCATATTTCCATTGCTGCATTGCCCATTTTTTTACTTTAATTACCTTGTTAAGAAGGCTCTTCCCCTCTGACCTAAGTCAAAATTGACTATAATGGGCAAAGGGATGAGTCACGGTGAAGATGTAATCCCCTTTCTATCAAGTGTTTCAGGCATTTCAATGCAGAAGAGGAGAGGATTCACACCACGACAGGTAAGTTCTCTCAACCCTTACCTCCATTTCATTTTGGTCATTTATTTTATTCCACCTTGTTAAGAAGGCTCCTCCCTTTGACTCAAAATCAAGGCAAACGATGTACAGGCAAAGGGATGAGTCATAATGAAGATGTAATCATCTTTGTTAAGTGTTTTCAGGAGCTGAAGAAGCAAAAGAGAAGGGCCATCAGGCAACCTTTGAAGACCAACAGGTGAATTGGTGAGATCAGTGTTCCCCAAGGAACGTCATGCCAACCTTATGGCGAAAAGAGAGGAAGTGCTACCTATCGTGGTGCTGTATTCCGTCAGAAGGCAAGACAAGGATAGACCAGAGATACTGATGAATTAGGCAGTCAATGCAAGTTGATAGACCTCGCCTGAAGACTTCACTCAAATTCACATCATCACCATCACTCCATTTTGCACTTCATTCTGTCATTTAGTTATGTTAGATCCATTTGATACATATTATATGCATTAATGTTGAAGACCATGAGAGTGAAAATGACTAGACCCGAGGTCCCCTTCAACAAAATCTACGATGGCTTGGTCATTTCTTCACAATCATGGATAAGCCAAAATTGAACATTGGAGGGACGATGGTTCCAAATCAGGTGCCTTGACCTCCAATAGACAATCTATATCTTCAACTATTTTCTACATAATTTTCTATATTTTCACATCCATCTCCTTTTCATTCTTCATCATTACTAATTTTATCCCTTCATGTTTTATTCCTTTCTTTTTATTCCACCATGTTTTATTCTTTCCTTTCTTTTATCCCACCGTGTCTTTTATTTTATCCCACCGTGGCAATTGTCATGCCATTGTTTCTTCTGTCTCTTCATTCTATGTTAGTCCCACCATTATCTTTCAATCCCACTATGGGTTAAGTCTGTTTTGTCATTTTTTGAATACTCAGTTTTCTGCCAGAGCGTGATTCATGGTTTTCACGATACCCGAGCAATTTTGTTATGCTTAAGCGAACCCTTTTAGAATTTGAGATTATTCCACTCAGAATTAAACTGAGTATTTTGGCGAAACTTGAATGAACTTGAGATTCCAAATATGATGGATTGGTATTCTTTTCATTTTAAGATCAATTTCTCTTTTACAAACTTTAGCCCATCACAGTACAAGAACACCGCAAAGTTCGGGTTGCTGGCTGATGATGAACCTACGAATTCGAGGACTCCTCACCACGCTGAGGGTTGGCTACATCATTTATCCTTTATCCTTTATTTTTCATCTCTCATGCCAAGGGCATGTCTTTTACCAATCAATTATCTGAGGTTTTGATGGAACATGAAAGTGATCTAGAATACTTAGTAAGATTCATTTTACTGGATCGGGTAGATAAGCGTGTTTATATCTACACCTTGATGCCACCTTTTCAGTTCATCACCATTCCATTCCACTACATTCATCTACGTTCACTTGCATTCCATTACAGTTCACTCCAAATCACTCCACTTCATTACATGCCACTCCCTTACAAAGCCGACATCAAGGCGAGGCAAGCTGTAGACACGCCAAATTCGCCTAATTCAGAGCATAAAACTCATGTTTTATAGGGTAACATGTATGATTGACCTTATAATGATGCCGGGTCTTTTAAAGTTGATTTAGAGCTTCGTCGAACGAAATTGGATGCTTTCCAAAGTTTTCCGCAAAAAGCCATAATTTCTGAGTGAAAGCCACACGTAAATCGTGTAAACATAGAAATTGGCTGAATGACCAATGCCTAATGATTATGCATTGATGGTTATGGTCATATTCACACTCCGGACAAGTTTTGTTGCATGCTGTGCCTTTCCGGTTTGCCGTCGGAGTCATTTTGACTTGTATCGGATCTTTTGTTCACTGCCCTAACTTCCGGATAAAATTATGAAGTTTTGGAGGGTGTGATGGCTGATCCAATGCTGTATAAAGTTTCTTCGGCCTGTTATCTTTCCAACGCAACAAACGGCGTCGAATTCCGAGTTCGGGAGTGTTCGTAATGGCTTCCGGAAGAAGGACGTGCAAAAAGAGTCCCATGCACCTTGTTCCCTGGTCACATGCACTCAGGACCCAGGGCACGTGCCCATGCGCCCTACCAGTGAGGCACGTGACCTCGTGCCCTCACTTGTGGGCACAAGCGCCCTACCCTTGAGGCATAAGGGAACCAATTTTTCACCGGGACTCTACCGCTGAATAGATCGAGCAGATAAGGTCGAATTTTTCAGGAAAAGTGCCATGCGCCCCCACTGGGTGGCACATGCGCCCCTCG
Organism: Cryptocoryne crispatula var. balansae; assembly: GCA_036172225.1. Lineage (NCBI taxonomy): Eukaryota > Viridiplantae > Streptophyta > Magnoliopsida > Alismatales > Araceae > Cryptocoryne > Cryptocoryne crispatula. The sequence continues at coordinate 20,887,140 of CM069927.1, read as the reverse complement.
GTGGGGCACATGCACCCTGCACCATGGCGCATGCGCTTTGGGGTAGGGCGCAAGGTGGCCTATTTTTTAGTCTTGATCGCGCCGTTCGTTCTCCTATAAATTAACTCCGATTCTGGTCGTTCCATGGGCATGAGCATGACCCCCCAGGCATCTCAAGACGTCCAACCTCCCTCCTGCATTGATTTTTTGATTTTTAGAGAGATAATTTCGAGTTTTTAGAGAGAGAAAAGTCAGTTCAAGAGAGAGGAAGGTTGTTCTGCAGGTGATCAGCCAGGTCTCTCTTCTTTGGCCTCTAAAGTAGCGTGTGGACGTCTTCTGCCCAAGCTCTCTTCATCAAAGTTCTTCCTCTCCAAGTCTTATTGAGTTTTCAATTGACGGAACTTTATTCTGAGGTCCAGGCTGGTCGTGACGAGCACAGAAGCAAAGTTGCGCCTGGCAGATCCTGGACTGCTGCTCGGCTTTTTTGACAACCCAGATTTGGCCATATCTTTCTCTATTCTACGCAGAATCTTGCTTTTATTTTCTCTATCTCTTTGTTTCATAATTCTACATCCTCATATATTTTTTTAATATTTTTTTTGCTTTATTTTTACCATTTTTAGCCGAAAATAGAAAAAGAGGGGTTAGAAATAACCTGAATCCGGTCAGTTTCTAGTCAGTTGTGTGTTTCATGTTATTTTCTTTACATATACTCAACTTTGTTTAGTTCTAATTGTGTTTTTCACTTGTTTGTTTGTCTAGGTGCATAGAAAATCAAACACTCACGCGTTGAGGACTCTTCTTCATCGGCCGCCCGAAGAAGGAGAAGCTTTAACCCACACTCTACACCCTATGGTACACACGGTCAATTTTTAAAATCATAAATCAGAACCCGCGGTTCCTGGCGACCACATGTCTTAATTTTCTTCTTCTCAAACTCCTCCCACATGACCCAGACCGTCTCTTTGGTGATCGAGTGACACCAAGGGATGAAAGTTTGGGGATGAATGTGAGTGTGGGACCGAGGTGAGAATTGCTTTCTGTGTTTTCTTCTTTCTTTCTCATCCCCTTTTGAGGTGACGATCTAGGTTCATGGACTTCCCTGAAAAGGAGAGGGCCCCATCGAATTTTCAAAGTTGACAGCTTTGTGGTGACCACGGTGGGACAAGCAATGTCTTCAACCGTGGGTGCTTAGTATTTTGTTTGCAACTAGTTCTAGTTCTAGACCGGTTCCCACGTGAGCCTTTCCTTCTTTCCACCTTTCATAACTTCATGCCATCTCAAAATTTCTGATTTAACCCATATTTCATCATATCTGAAGTGCCAAGTACCTCATTTAATTTCTGTCATTTTATTTAAACTGGTTCCCACGTGAACCACCCTTTTCCTTTTAAACCGGTTCCCGCGCGAACCAATCTCTTCCTTTACTTTGGTTCCCACATGAACCAAACCACTTTCCTTCAGATATATTCCCACTTGGATCAGATCCTTATTTACTTTTAATTAGCCCCACGTGACCTTCTTTCAATCATTCAAACGGTTCCTACGTGAACCACCCTTCTTTTACCCAAAATCGGTTCACGCGTGAACCACCTTCACTTTTTACCCCGTTTCCCACATGAACCAGCTTATTCTTACATCGATCCCCACGTGGACCACCCTTTTTGCTTGGCTATCAGATCTGAACCCTCTTCTTTCCATCACCTTTTTACTATCTCTATTTGGCACACATAAGAAACAAGGTCTAGATTCTAGTTTCTAGTTGTCTATCTAGTTTCTAATTACTTGTCTTGTGTGATTGCTTGTTTATTTAAATTTATGTTTTGCTTATTACTTGCTTTATTACTTGATTGCATTCTCTGCTCCTTCTCTTTACCTCCTTCTTTTACACTTTTTTGAGGTGGGAGCTCACTCTCCCATTTACCCTTCCCATCCAAAACACCCTCTTGGTAGATTCTGACCTCTCTTCTGGGATATTCCTTCCTAGTTAACTTGGTTGGTTTTCATCAAGGCCTCCATAATTCCTCATACATGGAGTATTCCTCTTGACGATCGGGTTGGTTGTACCACTCCCCAAAACTCAAAGCATCCTATGTTACCTACGCGTGGTGAGATTGTGTGAAACCTAGGTCATTGGAAATTGGAGTTTGGATCCTGACCCATTTGTTGAGAGAACAATTCTTAACAAAATCCATAAACTTAAGGTTTAATCAAAATCATTACGTAATCTTGCTTTCAAGTCTTTGCATCACTTGTTTGTCAAACAAAAATTCAAACCCAACTTTTTTTGCAAGATACTAAAAAAAACCCAGAAAAAGTTCTTTGTTTGCTTTGTCAACTTGTTTGTTTTCTCCTTGAAGTTCAATGCAATTAAGGTCTAGAAGGCACGTTGGAATGGCGGAACAAGCTGAACAACGAGAGCAGGAGATGGGTCACCAACCGATTCAGTTAGAAGCGCAAGAGGTCCCTCAACCATCTGCTCCTCGTGATGTTGAACAACTCTTTAGGGAGTTGTCTCTCTATACTGACCTAGAAACCTACGCCCGCATACAATCCATGGTGAAGGGCAAAATTGCCTTAGATCAGGCTGAAACCAACCAAGTCGCCTCATCTCCTTGTCCTCTAGTTCGACCACCACTCATTCAATCACCCTTTATTCATCCACCTATTGTTCAACATTCTATGATTCAACCATCACTAGCACAACCATCTGTAGCACAACCATCTATAGTTCAACCATCTGTGATTCAACCATCTTATTTCAACCATGTTGCTCCCTTGGACCATCAAGTCATGGGACAATCTTCAGTAAATTTGCCAAGTCATGCTCCTCAATTCCAAAATCATGTCTCTAACCACATACTCCCACCAGTAAACCAAGAACCTGCTCTCACCCAGGCAATCATGGATCAGCTCACCCAGATGGATGAACGTTATGAAGAGCTGAGATGTCGCCTGGACTCCAAGTCAGTTCTTGAGATCTCTATTCCTTCTTTTCCAGTTCTCCACCTGCCACCTTCTAAGCTACCAGTTTATCGCCGCTACAATGGTACTGGCAATCCTTTTCTTCACCTTAAAGATTTTATCTATGAATCCTCATTCTGGAAAAATGATCGTAGGGTTCTTGCTTTCTTGTTCCGTCGATCACTAGAAGGGTCTGCATTGGAATGGTTCTACTCGCTCGACTCCTTTACGGCAGGTGACTTCGATATTGTGAAGACCAAATGTTTGCAAAGATACAGAGATCGGGTGGCACCAACATGCTCCATCACGGATTTGATTGCTGAGAAGATGAAGCCCAAAGAGGACTTCATAAAGTTTGCTGATCGCTGGAGGGGAATGGCAGAGAAATTGACAGATGTGATTTCTGAAGGGGAATAAGTAAAGATGCTTATCGGCAACACTACACCTACCTTGAGGAATGTCTTGATCATGCACCGTCCTACCACCATGAATGAACTCTATGACAGTGCCCGATACTTGCAAGCCCACTTCAAAGATGCCACGATGATAAACCCTTTTGATCCCAAACCTAGAAACTTCAGGAAAACCCCCTCTGCACCAGTTGGACCTACAACTGAAGGAGTGGTCAACAACGAAGCTATAAACATTGTGGGGAACCATGGAGGGAACCGTCAAAACCAGTTCAGAAACCCACCACAAAACCTTTCCTATCACCCCACTCAACAACAGGTTAGGTCACCACAACCACGACAACCACAACAACCACCTCAGCCAGTAGTGCAACCCCAGCAACCTCGTCAACCTACCTACAATAGGGCACCGCCATCACCCAATCAGGCACCACGAAGGGGAAGTCCTAGGAGAGAGAACTACCAACAACTCCCTTACTCCTTGACCGACATCTTCAATGTACTCATGGCGGAGAAACAGTTGGAATTGCCCAAGGAAAGAGAGGTTTGGCCAACAAATGTAGATATGTCCCGATACTGTGCTTACCACCGGTGTCCTGGTCACACTGTTGAAGTGTGTTTTCAATTCAAGGATTACATCCATAATCTGAATGACCAAGGCAACAATGATTGGGCCCAAATGGAGGAATGCATATAGGCAATGAAGGCTAGGCAGCAGCAGCGAAAGCGTCCACCGGCTCAACCTCAACAACAACCCGGCTTGGGGATTGTCCATAATCCGCTCCCATTACATGCCCCCGCTCCAGCACCGGCACCAGCACATCCAAACCCAGGAATTGGTCTAGTACACTCTATTGTCCAGGAAGATGCCAGCCGTGCTCAAGGTTGGCAACTAGAAAGCCACAATACAACCATGCCTTTCAACCCGGCTAGGCCTCCTGCTAGGAACCCTCCAAGACAAATAATTCGTGCACCTTCTACTCCACAACTACCACAAAGCTCAATAACCCAACCATTGGCCGCCACTTCTTCTCGCCGACCCATCATTAGGCCAGCCCCCTCCTTAACTACACCTCCTTCAACCATTGCTACACACCGGCCCTTGCTCATCCGACCACCACAATCATCACCAAACTAAACCCCCAGCCTATGAACTCTGTCACTCCAAAACCTCAACCCATCATAACACCGACCCCACAACCTACCACATTACCAACACCTTCATTAAACCCATCAACCACTCCTGCACCCCGGCCTCTTCTTATTAGGCCACTAGTATCACCATCACTACCACTTCCAAATCCTACCCCTCTACCCACTAACCCAATCATCTCAGAACCACCAATCCCATTGCCTACCATACATGCACCTACACCACCACAGTCCACCCTAGTTAACCCATCACCTCTACCCAACCGCCAAATAGCCTCGGTGCTTTGGAGTGGAAGGATGTTCCAGCGGCTCTTTCCCCAAGCCGGTACTCAACCGTAGGATACAATGGAGGAGGAACAAGTAGAAGAACCATTGCCAGGCATGGCGTATGACTTGCTGAAACATTTAGATAAGACACCAGCCCGTATTTCCATACTTGAGTTGATCAAAAGATCAAAGGTGCACCAGGAGATTCTACAGCAGTTCTTGCAAAGGATCATGGTGAGTGAAGATCTCCCACCTGAGAAGATCACTACAGTGTTAGCCCCTAGAAGTGAGCACCGAACACTCACTTTCTCTCAGGAAGAATTAGCAGATCTAGAGGTCAGGAGATATGCTTTGCATGTGGCTGTTATCATCTGTAATATTGAAGTGAAATCATGTTTGGTTGACACTGGAGCTTCTATCAACGATATGCTGCCAGAAACTTTGCAGTTGTGCGGCATTTCTGAACAAGAAATCAAGCTATCATGTGCCATGGTGACGGCCTACGACAACTCTAAGAAGTTTGCACAAGGGGTGGTCACTCTAGAAGTTAAACTTGGACCATGTGTGGTCACAACTGATTTTCATGTTCTAGAATTGGATCCGACTTTTCGGATCATACTTGGGAGGCCATACTTGGAGGCAATAGGAGCTGTGGCTTCAACAAATCACCAGTGCATAAAGTTTCTCTTTAAAAAATAGGTGGTCAAGGTGACTAGCATGCCTATAAGGGATGAGCTGAATGATGCTTCTTTACCCCTAGAACTGTCAATACAACCCCAGATCTCAGTGGGAGAATTGCCAGAAGTCAGATGCATGACCGCCTCTCTACCCAACACAGTAGGATGGCGGATGATGATGAAATTGGGCTATCAGCCTGGAAGAGGTTTAGGCAAGGATCTTCAAGGGATCACTCAGCCATTTCAAATTGTAAAAAGGCCACGCAGGCAGGGGTTGGGATATGAAGAGGATTCCATCCCAAGGAGGATCTTCCAGCCAGGATATGCCATGGGACTCCATACATTCTTTATCAAAGGGGAGACCATGATGATGGCTGAAGATGACAAGAGTTCTATGATAGCTATCAAGAGAAGAAAGGCTCCAGATGAAGAAGAAGACTTGGAAGATATATGCTTATCGTTGACTCGTTTGTTCTCAAGTGGGGAAGAGCACCAAGAACCACTCGAGGGCAGACCAATCTTGGATCATCTGGTTGAGCATACCACCCAAGTCAGAACCATTCCACGAGGCCCAAATACAGCAATCCCATGTTTGAACCTCGTACCATTGTTTCTTGATCTTTTGGATGGGCTTTAGAGCCCACTTACCCACTTTGGGCCCATGTGCCCTTTCCGGCCTTCCATTCTTACTGGGCCTACTTGCCCATTTACTTCCCTCATCAACTTCAGAACTGAGGGTTCTTTCCAGCATGGGCTCACATGCCCATCCATTTTTAAAATTGGGTCTACGTACCCATTTACTTTTTTCATCAGTTTTGGACCCATGTGTCCATTTTCTATTACCATTGGGCCCACGAGCCCCTTTTGCCCTTTATTCTTAAGTTTCTCTCTCTGATAATTCATTAATCTTCTAGCAAATCCCGAGTCACGCTGGCTCATTGAATCTTTTTACTTGAAAATTCCAAAAAAAAAACGTCTTCTCTGAAACTCACATTTTTATTGAGGAGACATCTCTACTCATCCCAGAGGGCGCTCCCAATCAGAGATCCCTCTTTTTTGAATCATTGATCGATTTACTCGATCCTCCCTCCATTGTAAATACCACCTTTCCAGCTTTATCTTCAGTAGGTCAGGTCAGATTAGGAAATAGGAAAGTTAGAGGTAAACGAGTTCCAAATAGGTATCTGCAACAATTGGTACAGAAATGTGTAGAGTGTGCAAAGCTACCAAACTTTTTAGAGAATACCGTCTAGCTAGATGAAATTCGATATAAGTATGAGTATAACATAGATCATACTTTGGGAGTATATGAGGTGGTATCAGAGAAGGATCACGAATTTGAGGATGAAATTGAGGACATGGCTGATGCATATGCATCTGGACTTAGACGATTTGAAGAACCATCAGCTACAGGGAATGAACCAACCAAAGAACTAAATTTAGGAACCATAAAAAATCCTAAGACTATTCTTATCAGTGCAAACCTCACTCCCTCACAAGAACAACGTTTGATCAAAGTGTTGGAAGAATATAAGGACACGTTCACATGGACATATGAAGACATGTCGGGATTAGATAATTCATTGGTTGAACATAGATTAACCTTGAAACCTGGAACTACCCCAGTTAAACAAAAGCTCAGGAGATTCCACCCTGATATTGCACTCAAAATGAAAGAAGAGGTCAACAATCTACACTAAGAAAAATTTATTAAGGTCGTCCTATATCCGCAATGGGTGGCTAACATAGTCCCTGTTATGAAGAAGGATGGATGGGTTCGGATTTGTATAGACTTCAGGGACTTGAACCGAGCGTGTCCTAAAGATGATTTTCCTTTACCTCATATCGATGTTTTGGTTGACAACACAGCTGTATTTGAAATGCTTTCATTCATGGATGGCTATTCTAGATACAATCAGATCCGGTTAGTTGAGGAGGACCAAGAGAAGACCTCGTTCACTACACCTTGGGGAACATATTGTTATGTTGTCATGCCCTTTGGGTTAAAGAATGCTGGTGCTACATATCAGAGGGCTATGATAGCTATCTTTCAGGACATGATGCACACTCTTGTAGAGGTGTATGTGGATGATTTGGTTATCAAGTCCAAGAGTCGGGAAGATCATTCTGAAGTTCTAAGGAAAGTTTTGCAACGAGCTAGAGAATATAAGTTGAAAATGAACCCTAAGAAGTGTACATTTGGAGTTTCATCAGGAAAACTACTTGGGTTCATAGTAAGCAAAAGGGGCATAGAGATCGACCCAAACAAGGCCAAAGCAATCATTGGTATGCCTCCCCTGAAGAATATGAAGGAGCTTCGAGGATTAATTGGTAGGCTACAATTTTTCCACCAGTTTATCTCACAACATTCTCAAAGGTGTAAACCTTTCTATAAGTTAACCAAGGTGGGGGGCGAGTTTAAATCGGATTCGAAGTGCCAGGAGGCGTTTGATGGGTTGAAAGCATACCTAGCAAGTCCCCCTGTACTTAGACTACCAATTCCCGACAAGCCCTTGGTCCTCTACATTTCGGTTCTTGAGAACTCTCTTGGGGCAGTCCTTGCACAAGTTGATGAAGAAGGGAACTAACAAGCTACTTATTACTTGTCCAAGATGTTTGATGCTTATGATCTGAAGTACACTGTGGTAGAAAAGACCTGTGCTACTCTTGTTTGGGTGGTTCAGAAACTCAAACATTATTTCCTTGCCCACCAAGTCAAGCTCATTGCTCGTATCATTCCCATTAAGTTTCTATTAGAGAAGACAGTCTTGACTGATCAGTTAGGGCGATGGCATAGTTTCTTATCCCAATTTGATATCACTTATGTTCCACAGAAGGCAATCAAGGGCTATGCTATTGCTGAACACCTTGCCCATCATCCCATACCCATCTTTGACCCAGTCCGGTCAGAGTTCCTGGATGACGAACTAATGTCAGTCCGATCTTCCAATCTTTGGACATTATATTTTGACGGGGCTCTGAACTCTCATGGTAGAGGGATAGGTATTGTCCTTCTGTCACCTGAAGGTGTCACCATTCCACAGGCTTTTCAGCTTAACTTTCCAGCTACCAACAACATAGCTAAGTATGAAGCCTTGCTGACTGGGCTAGAGGCTGCTCATTTCCATGGTGCCATCGAACTGAGGGTGATAGGTGATAGTCAATTGATCCTACGCCAAGTCCTATCCAAGTACCGAACTTCCCATCCAAACCTCAAACCCTACCAGGAGCTCACCACCTGCTACATCAAGCTATTCTTCAAACTCAGTTTTGTCCATGTCCCCCATTCTCATAATATCCTTGCCGATGCCTTAGCTTCACTAGCATCATCTCTATCTGTCCCGCTAGGCAGGCAAGTGCGGACTATCCACATCTGTAAGAGGACAATTCTAGCAATCGAGGATGGACATTTTTTGAAGGTTAAGGAGAGGTTCAACAGAAAGGAATACTTGGAACACAAAGAAGAAATCTTCTTAATTGAGTTGGAAGAATTAGAAGAAGGTGAAAGACCTTGGTATGACGAGATTGCGAGGTATTGCCAAGATCAGTCATACCCACCTAGATCAACCACCAAGGAAAAGAAGGCAATTAGAAGAGTATCCCAGAGGTATACAATCCTAGGAGGAGTGCTCTATAAGAGAAGCCTAAGTGGAATCTTACTCAGGTGTCTTGATGAAGAAGAAGCTGAGTTGGTGCTGAAGGAAGCACATTCTGGAATTTGTGGCGATCATGTGAATGGCCAAGCCCTTGCTAAGAAAATCATCCGACAAGGGTATTATTGGCCAACTCTAGAAGAAGACTGCTCCATCTTTGTCTGGCATTGTCATTCATGTCAACTCCATGCCGATAAGATTCAATCTCTCGCATCTTCCCTTCATCCAATTCATCCCCCATGGCCTTTCACCATGTGGGCTTTTGATATCATTGGCCCCTTCAGTGACCTCAACTTCGAAATGCGCTCAAAATCATTCATTCTGACGGCAACGGAGTACTTCACAAAGTGGGCTGAAGCGGAAGCATTCGTGGAGATTAAGGCATCAACAGTCTTCTCCTTCATCAAGCGCAACATCATTGCAAGGTTTGGGATCCCCAGCGACATCGTCACCGATAATGGGCCACAATTTCTTTTTCAAGATCTATGTGATCTTTGCAACAGGTATTGCATTTCATTGCATCATTCATCACCATACTATCCTCAAGGAAATGGTCAAGCAGAAGCCACCAACAAATCCTTAATCAAAATCATCAAGAAATCTTGTAAGTCTAGCAAGTTTGCCGATTGGCCTGATAAGCTTGTAGATGCTCTATGGGCTTATCGTACTTCTGTAAGGACTCCCACTAGACAAACCCCGTATGCCTTAGCATATGGGATGGAAGCAGTGGTCCCCTACGAAGTATTACTTCCATCTCTTCAAGTTTAGCTCGACATGGATATTCCTATTGATGAGAGATGATAATCTCTCCTTGCACAGCTTGAACTCTTGGATGAAAGAAGGCTAGCCGCCGCCGAGCATGCCCGGACTTATCAGAATAGACTCAAAAGGTTTTATCAAAAGATGGTGGTCGATAGAAAATTCGAGATCGGTGAGATGGTAGTCAAACACATATTCATTAAGCCAGGGGGTCCCCGCTCCAAGTTGCAACCTAACTGGGAAGGGTCTTTTGTAATCACTGAAAAGTATCCAGGCAATGCATATGAATTGACTAATGCAGATGGAGAAAAATTGAATCATCCTTGGAATAGAGTTTACCTCAAAAAGTACTTTCCAGAAAAATGGAGAAACCACTGGTATAATCTTAAGTCATCGATCCTAGGTTATTCGTGAAAAATCAAGGGTAGGTACCATCCTACACACACAACACTTCCCGATCCTAGAATCCAGACCCGACACTAGAGAAAGGAAAGGCAGAAATCTAGAAATGGAAGGAGTACCCTTACCTTATTCTCTTCTACTCGATCCAAGATAGGGAGAGAAGATTAGAGGGGGGTAGTATCGAAAACACTCGCCACCCTAGTAGGAGGCCGTCTCGGAGGGTGCAAAAGGGTGCCAAAAGATGGGCAATGAACCCCTCAGGTTAGAAAAATAAAAAAATGATCAACCTGTCTGAATGAGTATCCAGAATGATAGTCAAGCAAAAGGCACTAAAAGATGGGCAATGTCCCCATGGGTCAAAAACCTGTCCAAATATGTAATTTAAGTGAGTGTAGAGAAATCCCTCTCAACATCTTCAAACCCTATCAAGGACTTCCTCTATACTCTTCCTTCTTAAAACCCCTTGGGTAGGGTAAACCGACCGAATCTAGGTGGAATCTAAGTCGATCAAAGGAAGAAGGTTAGAAGGATTCTAGGTAGGGAACTTTATTTTTGCACGTGGCATCTACCACTTCAGTCTTAACAAACTCCAAAGACCGATGAACTGTCCCAAATAAAAGCATTTCTCCACAAAAAGTGAATATTTCCAAAATCCAAAAAAAGTGAATATTTTAAAAATCCAAAAAAATGATGAATATTTCAAATCCAAAAAAATGCATATTTCAAAAATCCAAAAAAAAGTAAACATTTCAAAAATCCAAAAACTGAATATTTTAAAAACCCAAAAAAATGAATATTTCAAAATCCAAAAAAAATGCAAAAAAATCCGAAATTTTTTTTTTGAATACTTTTGAAAATCCAAAAAAATGAATATTTCTATGAAAACAAAAAAAAATGCTCATTCATGATCATTACCTTAGTTGCATCCATGTTTATTTGACTGTCAAGCATATTTCCATTCCTGTATTGCATATACATTTTTTTACTTTAATTACCTTGTTAAGAAGACTCTTCTCTTTCACCTAAGTCAAAGTTTACCATAATAGGCAAAGGGATGAGTCGTGGTGAAGATCTAATCCCCTTTCTATCAAGTGTTTCAGGCATTTCAATACAGGAGAGGAGAGGATTCACACCACGGTAATAGGCAAAGGGATGTTCTCTCAACCCTTTCCTCCATTTCATTTAAGTCATTTGTTCTATTCTACCTTGTTAAGAAGGCTCCTCCCTTTGACTCAAAATCAAGACAAAACGATATACAGGCAAAGGGATGAGTCATGATGAAAATTTAATCATCTTTGATAAGTGTTTTCAGGAGCTGAAGAAGCAAAAGAGAAGGGCCATCAGGCAACCTTTGAAGTCCAACAGGTGAATTGGTGAGATCAGTATTCCCCAAGGAACGTCATGCCAACCCTGTGGCGAAAAGAGAAGAAGAGCCACCCAACTGAACATTATCATGGTGCTATATTCCTTCAGAAGGCAAGACAAGGATGGACCAGAGATACTGATGAATTAGGCAGTCGATGCAAGTTGATAAATCATGCCTGAAGACTTCACTTAGTTTCACATCAATCTCACATAATCACCATCACTCTATTTTGCACTTCACATCACTCCGACTATCTGTCACCTAGTTATGTTAGGTCCATTTGATACATATTATATGCGTTAATGTTGAAGACCTTGAGAGTGAAAATGACTGGGCCCTGTAGACACGCCAAATTGGCTAGATTCGGAGCCCTAGACTCTTATTCCATAGGCGATATCTTTTATCCGACCGTTATCTGATCTGGATTACCTCGTGGACATAAGCTAAGGACATTAGTGGAGCCCCTTGTGAGTTGAGAATGGACCGAAGATTTCTGGAATTATGCCGTAACCTTCAAGCGAGAGCAGCGCGTGAACCATAAAAACACGAAGCCTGCTCGATGACCGACCTTGAATGGTCCATAATCGAAGGTCTCGGGAGTCCCGCATGTGTTTCGTAACATTCAGGGTTTCCGAGAAGTCATTTCGGTAGGCGTCGGTCAATGACGGCTTTCGTTACGGCTTTTTCGATCTGTGCTGACACGGCTATCCCGGACCACATGTTAGGTCTTTCCGGTCATCACCGGGTCTTTTCAGGTCATCCGGGTCGATTCTAGCCGTATATTTTATCAACCGGGGCTATAAGGCCGGTTCGGTCAATTTTAGGGTTTCGCGGCTTTTACGGCTTTCGATTCACGTTCACCGGGTTAATCTCAGATTTTTTTCGATGACTTCGGATTGTCCGATCGTACCGGACTTGTTCGGTCATCATTTCAAGTCATCCCGAGTTGACCCGAGATTTCTCGACCGGAACCGTGCTCTTTCGGATCTTCGACCCGGGTTTCGGCTTTCCGCGAGAGGGTAAACCGGTAGAAAGCCCCATACGAACATATCGGGAGTCAAACGGCTGGTTTACTGACTTGAGGAGGTGCGGTTGAAGGGCCTCTTTCCAACGCGACAAACGGGAGCCGAATCGGACATCCGGTTTGCAAGATACGGCTCGCGGAACACGCGCGCAGGAGAGAGTGTACCGCGCCCCCGCTCCGCTTGAAAGGGGAGGGCGCGCCCTGAGTGCCCTCAACCCGGGGGCGCGCCCTCAAACAGGGGGCGCGCCTGCGCGCCCGCAGTTCCTTTGAAAGGCGGGGGCGCGGTCAGTTGCTTTAAATCGGAAATTACCCCGATTAGCACCTTCTAAACCGGGTTTTTGGAAGGTTTCCGGGGAGGATTTTCACTTATTTGTACCGCGCCCCCGGTTCGGGGGCGCGTTACGTATGTCAAGTCGATTTTTAGCAATTTCCGGAAGTTTCTGTCGATTTTTAGCAGTGAGACGACGAACGCGCCCCCGCCCCCTTTGAAACAAGGGGGCGCGCAGACCGCGCCCCCGAACTGGGGGCGCTCCCTGCGCGCCCTTGGTTTGAGGGCGCGCCCTGCGCGCCCTCGTCTCCTTTGAAACGCGGGGGCGCGGTACACCCAGTTTCTAAATTTTGCACCCGCTCTCTTCCCCTATAAATTGAGGGCCATTCTCAACGACCCAAGGTTGGAACCCCGGTGCCTAGCTCGTCCCAAGGTCGTCCAAGCTCTTCTCCAAAGCCTTCCCGACGTCCAAAGGCGATCCGAAGTCAAGAAGTCGATCCCGAGGTGAAGGAGAAGGCTCGATCCGGGTGTTCTTCATCAACCATCTCCATCGACTTCTGGAGAAAATCCGAGGCTTCTTCTGCAAAAGTCTTCAACATACAAATTGTCCCTCTCTTCGTCCTCTTTCGTCCCCAACTGACGGCACTCCATTCCGACTTGCCGTTTGTTCGTGGCGGTTGCTACACTGAGGGCGCGCATCCAGGTTCTATTTTTGATATCCGCCCACTTTCAGAATTTTTACTGACTTATACAGGAGGATTTCTGGGAAATTATCAACAGTGAAACTCTTCCTCTCTGAGTCCTCCGTCTTCTGCAACAAACGGAACTCGATTCTGACATCGGGGTCGTCCGTAACATCCTCTGCACCGAAGTCGCGCCAGAAGGGTGCAAAGCTACCCGAACCGGCCTTGTCTCAACCAACTCGGCTTCAACTCAAGCCGATCCATTCTATAAGCCTTCTCAACTCCATTAACTCTGTTTATTCATTGTTTTAAAGCATCTTTTAGTTTATTTACATCATTTTTACCTAATCAAAAATACAAAAAAATGGGGTTAGGACTCACCCCAATCCGGTGAGTTCGATTCCAATTGCTTCTTTCTCATATTCTCTCTACAGTTACTACACTTCCCATAGTTCTAATTATTTTCTTCACTTGGTTTATTTTTCTAGTTGCACAGGTTTATCAAGCTAGCATTGGATTGGAGACTCTTCTTCATCGGCCGGCCGAAGAAGAAGAAGGTTGAACTCACATCCCTTTCTCCCACGCTAAGGTACACACGGTCAACTTCACTCCATTTCTATTACATAAAGCGGAGCCCGCGGCTCCTGGCGACCACACCTTCTTTTATTCATGTTCTAAATTCATATCCTCCTCACTCTCCTCCCACATGACCCGAACCATCTCCGGTGCTCGAGCGACGCCGTGAGATGAAAGTTCGGGGATCAATGTGAGTGTGGGACCGAGGTGAGGAGTTTTTACCGCTTTCCGAGTGTTTCTCGATTCACTCCTTTTCCCTCATTCCATCTTTCACCTTCTTCTCTTGAGGTGCCGATCCGGAACCCGTTTCTGGAGTCGACAGGCCCGAGGTCCCCTTCAACAAAATATGTGACGGCATGGTCATTTCTTCACACTCACGGATAAGCCAAAATTGAACATTGGAGGGACGATGGTTCCTAATCGGGTGTCTTGACCTCCAATAGACAATCTATATCTTCAACTATTTTCTACATAATTTTCTATGTTTTCACATCCATCTCCTTTTCATTCCTCGTCATTACCAATGTTATCCCTTCATGTTTTATTCTTTCCTTTCTTTTATCCCATCATGTTTATTTTTTTTAATTTTTAATTTTTTTTCTTTCTTTTTTTTCTTTTATCCCACCTTGTCTTTTATTTTATCCCACCATGGCAATTGTCATGCCATTGTTTCTTCTTTCCCATCATTCTATGTTAGTCCCACCATTATCTTTCAATCCCACTACAGCTTAAGTCTGTTTTGTCATTTTTCGAGTACTCGATTTTAATGCCAGAGCATGATTCATGGTTTTCACGATACCCGAGCAATTTTTCTATGCGTAAACGAACCCTTTTCGAATTTGAGATTATTCCACTTAGAATTAAACTGAGTATTTTGGTGAAACTTGAATGAACTTGAGATTCCAAATATGATGGATTGGTATTCTTTTCATTTTAAGATCAATTTCTCTTTTAAAACTTTAGCCCATCACAGTACAAGAACACCGCAAAAGTACAGGTTGCTGGTTGATGATGAACCTATGAATCCGAGGACTCCCCACTACGCTGAGGGTTGGCTACATCCTTTATCCTTATCCTTTATTTTTCATCTCTCGTGCCAATGGCATGTCTTTTACCATTCAATTATGTGAGATTTTGATAGAACAAGAAAGTGATCTAGAATACTCAGAGAGATTCATTTTGCTGGATCGGGTAGATAAGCGTGTCTATATAGAAAGTGATCTAGAATACTCAGAGAGATTCATTTTTGGCGACCACGGTGGGACAACCAATGTCTTCAACCGTGCTAGCTTGATTGATTCGTGCAACTAGTTGTTTTCCAACTTGGTTCCCGCGTGAACCGGCTTGTCCTTCACCTCTTCCATGTCAATTTACCTTTAAAATTGCTGTTTACTCTTTCTTTAAGATTGTTCCCCATGTGGACTTGACTTGCTTGTTTTTAATTTCAACTTGGTTCCCACGTGAACCCCTCTTTTCTTCTTATAAACCGGTTCCCGCGTGAACCACCTCTCTTTCCAACTTGGTTCCCACGTGAACCAACTTATTTTCAGATCGGTCCCCGCATGGACCACTCATTTTCAGCACCTTCAGATTGGCCCCACGTGGCCCTCCTTCCCTTTTTTCCAATCAAACAAGCCGGTTCCCGCACGAACCACCTTTAGTTGCTAGTTGCTAGTTATTTGTTTTACTTTATCATTGCTTGTCTTGCTTGCATTCACTTGTTTGATTTATTAAATAGCTTTCATTCATGTTTGCATATTGATTGCTTCTTATCCTCCTACCCTCCATTTTTCATTTTTGCATTAGCTTTTGCATCGGGTACCGGACTTGCTCCGATCCATAGGGCATTCGAGGCGGGGGCTCTCTCTCCCAACATACCCTCACCCTCCAAACACCTTCTTGGTGGATTCTAACCTCTCTTCTGGGATATTCCTTCCTAGTTGATTTGGTTGTTTCCATCAAGGCCTCCATAAGTCCCCATCCGTGGAGTATTCCTCTCCGCACGATTGGGCAGGTTGTACCACTTCCCAAAACCCGAAGAACCCAAGTACCTACTCATGGTGATTGAGTGATAACCTTAGGTCTTGAAGATTGAAGCAATAGGAACCATGCCTACTTGAGTGAACAATTGCTAACAATCTATCTAATCTAAGGTTTCAACCCAAAAATTGTCGAGTAGTCATTTTAAAAAACCTGTTTGCATAACTTGCTTGCTCACAACAATTAAAAAACAACCAAAAATTTTTCAAAACACCTAAAACAAAAACCTTTTTTATTTTGTGTTCAACTTGTTTTCCAAACAACCAAATTGAAACAAAAAAAAATCAAACAAAACAAACATACAAAAAATCTTCAATTGTGTGCTTTGATTGCTCTCTTTTCTAACCATCTTTCAAGAAAGATCGACATGATGCCCATGATGCTAAGGTCTGGAAGCCATGTTGGGAGGTCAGACTACTACAAGCTGCAACAACCTATGGTCCAACCAGTGGGCCATGTCAACGCCGTCAGGGAGCCAGAAGTTCAAAATCCTACTCATCCACCTGCTTCACTTAGTGTGGAACAAATCCTTCAGGGTCTATCCCTTCATTTAGATCCTGAATCCTTTTCACTTGTGCAATTTTTAACAAAGGGCAAGATGCCCGCCAATCAAGATCCGGTCAACGGAAATCAAGCCCCCTCACCACCCCAATCAGCAGTCAGGCCCTCGATCATCTCTTCTCCTAGGCAACCTTGTCGTGTCTCTACTCACCCCGTTGTGGGGCATTCACATAATTCTGCACCAGTTCCTATTTCCAACCCGCCTCTTCCAACCCATTCACCTAAATACCTTGCACCGGTGGCTCAGGAACCCAGCCTCACTCAAGCATTCATGGACAAACTCAACCAAATGGATGATCGCTTTGAAAAGCTAAGGCACTGTTTTGACTCGAAGGCCATCCCTGAAATATCTGCTTCATCTTTCCCAGTCCCACATATCCCTCCATCACAAACACCAGCCTACCATCGCTACAATGGCTTAGGTGATCCCTTCACCCATGTCAATGATTTCCTGAGCAAATCATCTCGATGGCATAATGATAGA
This sequence comes from Cryptocoryne crispatula var. balansae, assembly GCA_036172225.1. Taxonomy (NCBI): domain Eukaryota; kingdom Viridiplantae; phylum Streptophyta; class Magnoliopsida; order Alismatales; family Araceae; genus Cryptocoryne; species Cryptocoryne crispatula. The sequence goes on along the minus strand of CM069927.1, from coordinate 20,869,875 downwards.
AAGACCCTTGCCTTTCTTTTTAGGAGATCTTTAGAGGGTGCAGCCATAGATTGGTTTTTTTCATTGAACGAAGTAGAGATATGGGATTTCAAAATTGTCAAGGCCAAATTCTTGCAACGAAATGGGCCGGGCTATTCAATAATTGGGGAAGTAAAAGAAGATGTGGAATTAATACAATATTCTGATGAATTGAGGCCCAGGCTTGAGAGGAGCATTGATGCTATGAACCAACCTAGGAGCCCTCCCCAACCCCATCCGTATCATCATCATTGGCCAACTCCTCGACGCCAGTTGATTAGGCCACCGATGCCCCAACCTCAGCCAGTCATGCAACCCATGTCAATGGCACAACCAACCACGCTTAATAAAGCTCCTCTTGTTGCTTGTGCGAATACTCCATTACTTCAACCGGCTCCCCAACCTGCAACTCCACCAACATTTCTTGAGGTCCATCGGCCAATCATCCGACCATTGGCTTCTCAGCCTATTCCAACAACAACCCCTCGGCTAGCCACGCAAGCCTTGGCCCCTCAACCTACTTCACCAATGGTCCCTCGGCCAATCATTCATCCTATGCCGATCGAGCAAACCCCAGCTTCTCAACCAATCCCACTGCATACGGATCCTCCTCAGTTGGTTGCCCAACAACCAATCATTTCTTCTATCACTCTTGCCTTAACAAAAGAATCAATCACTCCTACTATTCTTGCTCCTGCTGTAGTAGAAGATTCAGACACTTCGACCCTTCAAGCTCCTGCCCTTGCAGAGGAATTAATAACTCCAACCATTTGTGCTCCTGCCATGGCAGAAGAATCAGCTTCTCATCAAGATCAAAGTCAGCTAGTAGGGGAAGTCGAACCAAACCCTTCTACCTTTTTGGAATCCCCTAGACTAGGCATGCCCTCTTCTATAGAACATCCTGAGGAGAAGCCTGCTATAGAGAGCTTAGATGAAGGAATCATAAACTTAGTTGATTGTCAATCCGATGATGGACTAGGCAAGGATTTGTCAGGCACTGATCAACTCGTTACCATCATTGGAATTGATCAATGAAGATGGTCGATTGAATTGACCCCTGACTGGAAAGTAAGGAGACCGAATTGGTTAGTGAAATGGGGAATGAATCAACAAGCCTCCAGAAGGGCATAGACCTTAGCAAGGGGATACTAGGACCTCCTCCAGCTAAGCAGACAAATCCTTTAGCATCAATCTTAGGTCCATGACCCTTACCCCATTCTTCTCCTAAGCAACAATCTGGCCCATGGGCCCATGATCAATCAATCTTAGGGCCACGCCCCTTTCTTTATTCTCCTCTAAATCAACGATCGGGCCCATGGGCCCACAATTCCTCAATCTTAGGGCCACTGCCCTTTCTTTATCCTTCTCACAACCATCAATCAGGCCCATGGGTCCAAAATCTGTCAATCTTAGGGCCATGGCCCACACCCCATCCCACTCAATTGGGCCCTTATGCCCCATTTTTGGGCCCTTATGCCCCATTTTCGGGCACTTATGCCCCTTTCTCAGGCACTTATGCCCCTTTTCATCAACTGGGCCCATGTGCCCCTTTCCATCAGCCGGGCCCACGTGCCCCCTTTATCCAACCGGGCCCATGTGCCCCTTTTAATCAACCGGGCTCTTATGCCCCTTTTCTTCAACCGAGCCAATGTGCCCCTTTTAATCAATCGGGCTTACATGCCCCTTTCCTTCAACTGGGCCCATGTGCCCCTTTTCCCCAATTGGGCCTACATATCCCTTTCCTTCCATCGGGCCCACGTGCCCATAATTCTCCCCGATCGGGCCCATGTGCCCTAAATTTTCTAAATCGGGCCCACATGCTCGCAATTCACCTCAAACGGGCTCACATGCCCGTGTTTTTCTACAACCGGGCCCATGTGCCCAAATTTCTTCTAAATCGGGCCCACATGCCCATCTTCCAACAAACTCGAGCACACATGCCCACACTTCAACTTCGGGCCTGTATGCCCCCATTTCTTCACCATCGGGCCCACGTGCCCATACTTCTTCAAAATCGGGCTCCCGTGCCCCCACTTCTTCGAATTCGGGTTTGTGCACCCATACTCTTTGATGGTGCCAGCGAGCCCATCACAAATCACAATCTTGCTCCCAACCATTTAAATCGGGTCCATGTGCCCACTCTTTTCATTGGGTCCCTCGGGCTCAACCTCCAATCGGGCCCTCATGCCCATCAACATCAACCGGCCTCTCTAGCCCACATTCAAATCTTGGGCCCACGTGCCCCCTGATTCCGACTACTCCTGGGCCTTCAAGCCCACTTTCAACTCACGGGCCCAAGAGCCCATTTTAACTCACTTTTTTTTCCAAGCATGTTTTTGTCCTTTTTGAATTCTTTTTCTTTTTCCAAGTTTTACTTTCAACAAAAAATCAAGGTAGAGAAATTTCCTAGGTGATACCACAATCTTTATCTTTTACATCAATACTTTTGACTCCGCCATGCTAAATAAGATCCTCCACATCTTTCACTTCATCATATGACTCTGAATCTTCAATCCAATGCGATATGGAGCATATCAAAATGGAAGTAGTTGGGCAAGGCAAGGCAAGGCAAGGCATGGCAGGCAAGGCAAGGCAAGCACAAGCGAAGCCGTCATCAACAATGAACTTCTCCTTCTCTCAGGTATTACATGAAATTGTATTCATCATCATTATGTCATCTACAAAGCAATATTTTTTTTAAAAAAATGATTTTGAATTTCACATGACAATTTTAATTGAGAGAAATTCATGATTGACGACATTTGTAGCTACCTTGTTCTTATTAAACAAATTCTTTACATTGCAAGGCATGTTTTCAATTGATTCACCTTTGGAATGTTATCAACCTCAAAAAATGGAGAGAACTACCAGTATGACTTAAGTCAACATGTTCTAGGTTGTTGTCTAGGAGTCGAGGGTAGATACCATTCTACACACACAACACGTCCTGATCCCAGAATCTGGATGACTTGACACCCGAGAGAAGCTAGGCAAAGCTTAGAGATGGAAGGAAAACCCTCGCCATATTCTCTTCTGTTCGGTCCAAGATAGGCAAAGGGGACTAGAGGGGGAGAGTATCGAAAGCATCCGCCGCCCTAGTAGGAGGCCGTCTCAGAAGGTCCAACTTCTAAAAAAAAAATAAAAAAAGGGTGCCAAAAGATGGGCAATGATCCCCACAGGTTTAAACAAATATGGGCCTGTTTGAATGAGTACCCAAAAATGCAGAAAATGAAAAAAGGCACCAAAAGATGGGCAATGACCCCACAGGTCAAAGCACCTGTCTGAATGTGTGCCACAAAAATAGGTTTGTCAATAAAGAAGAAAAGACCCGAGGAGGCCGAACCCCAACGGGCAATTGGGTGTGAGTAGAGAAATCCCTCTCGACATCTCCAAAGCCTATCAAGGACTTTCCCTCAATTCTTCATTCTTACCCCCAAGGTGTGGGTGAACCAACCAAATCAAAGCTAAACACTAGCCGATCAAAGGTTGAAGGTCGGAAAGATTTTGGGTAAGGAACCCCATTTTGCATATGATGTCTACCAACGAACCTAGAAAAAACAACCAAGTAATGAGAACTTGTGTCAATACTGATTTTTCTCTCCAAAAAAAAAATATTTTAAAAAAAAAAAATTCTCAAAAAAAAGGTTGAACATTTCAAAAACTACAAAAAAAAAGTTGAATATCTTCAAAAACTCCAAAAAAAAAAAAATTTCAAAAACTCAAAAAAGGAAAATAGCATTTTCAAAAATCCCAAAAAAATTGAATCTTTTCAACAAAAAAGAAAACTTCTTTTTCAAATTCAACAAAAAATTTCAAACTTTTTAAAATATTTTATCACCATGCTTGGTTTGAATTTTCGTCTTTACATTCATATTTACTTTCAATCTCTCATGTTTCAAATTCTTCATTGCATATTTTCTACTTGATTTTTACACTCCTAAGAAGGCTATACCCCTTGACAAAGGTCAAGGCATACTGCAACTTGCAAGGGGGAAAAGCCGCATTGTTGTTCTAATCTCTTCCTTCTAAGTGTTTCAGGCACAAGAAAAACTTTACACCCCTTGACAAAGGTCAAGGCATACTGCAACTTGCAAGGGGGATAAGCCATATTGGCATTCTAATCTCCTTTTTCTAGTGTTTTAGGCATGAAGAACAAATGAGGAGAACTTCACAACAAGGCGAAGCTCGCCACTTCCCTCCCCAAGGATTCTTAGGAGGATGTGCCACCATGACCTCGACCTCAACTTCGTCGAGGAGCATTTTCAAGATTTCAATAAGGCGATGCTCGCCACTTCCCTCCCCTGAGGATTCTTAGGAGGAGGTGTCACCATAACCTCGGCCTTAATTTTGCCGAGAAACCTTTTGCAGGCGATGCTCGCCACTTCCCTCCCCTTAGGATTCTCAGGAGGAGGTGTCATCATAACCTCGGCCTCAACTTTGCCGAGAAGCCTTCACTCTGTGTCCTCATTAGGACACATGAACTCTTTTGTGAGAATGCATGTCATCACATCGCAAACTCACCGTTATCATTTCCTTCTTAGCATATGTTAGGTGCATTACTATTTATTTTATGCATTGATGTTGAAGACCGTGAATGCAAAGAAGACCAGGCCCAAGATCCCCTTCATCAAAATCCACGACGGTCGAGTCATTCTTTGTGCTCACGGATAAGCCAAAATTGTGCAGTGAGGGACGATGGTTCCCGAATGGGTATCTTGACCTCATAGACAATCTATATCTTCAACTAATTGTTAGACAAGTTTTGTTTTTGTTTTCTTGAGCCCATCATGCATCATATAGTATTAGTTGCATTGCATTTTTCATTATCATTGCATACATCATTTCATAATCTTCACCTTCTCACCCTCTTGTATCATAATTCTGATCTTTCTGAATCCCATCATGTTTTTTAATCCCACTGTGTTTTCTAATCCCACCGTGTTTTCTAGTCCCACCAACCTTTCTAATATCCCACCGTGTCTGTTAATCCCACCTTGTTCGGTAATCACCTTGTGCCTTCAAATCTTTTATTTCTATCCCCACTATGGTCACTGCAACTCTTTTGCTACTTATCCCACCGTGGCAGCCATTTCGTCCCGCCAAGGACCTTCTATTCGATCAGAACTTGCACCGTCATTATCTTCACGGTCTGTGCTTAAACATTTGCCTTTCGGAATCTGAGATCATCCCATTCCGAATTGAATCTTGTCTCTTGGAAGACTTAAATGAATCTGAGAGCCTGAATATGCTCGATTGGTATTCTTTTACTTTTTCAAAACAAATCTCTTTTAAACTTTAGCCCATCACAGTACAGGAACACCGCAAAGATCGGGTTACCGGCTGATGATGAACCTACGAACCCATGTTTCGGGGACTCCCCACCGCGTTGGGGGTTGGCTACTCTTCTCTCGTGCCAATGGCACATCTTTTACCAATCGAACATAGGAAGACTTGATGAAACATGGCGGTTAACCACGAGACTTGAGGAGATTCGTCTTGCCGAATCTGGTCGTTGAGCGTGTCTATATCTACACCTTGATGCCACCTTTTCAGTCCATCACCACTTCACTCCACTACATTCCACTACGATCCATCTCGCTTCGCTACGCTTTCTCTACGTTTCACTCCGTTCCGCTACATGCCATTCCCTTGCAAAGCCGACATCAAGGCGAGGCAAGCTGTAGACACGCCAAATTGGCTAGATTCGGAGCCCTAGACTCTTATTCCATAGGCGATATCTTTTATCCGACCGTTATCTGATCTGGATTACCTCGTGGACATAAGCTAAGGACATTAGTGGAGCCCCTTGTGAGTTGAGAATGGACCGAAGATTTCTGGAATTATGCCGTAACCTTCAAGCGAGAGCCGCGCGTGAACCATAAAAACACGAAGCCTGCTCGATGACCGACCTTGAATGGTCCATAATCGAAGGTCTCGGGAGTCCCGCATGTGTTTCGTAACATTCAGGGTTTCCGAGAAGTCATTTCGGTAGGCGTCGGTCAATGACGGCTTTCGTTACGGCTTTTCGATGCGTGGCGACACGGCTATCCCGGACCACATGTTAGGTCTTTCCGGTCATCACCGGGTCTTTTCAGGTCATCCGGGTCGATTCTAGCCGTATATTTTATCAACCGGGGCTATAAGGCCGGTTCGGTCAATTTTAGGGTTTCGCGGCTTTTACGGCTTTCGATTCACGTTCACCGGGTTAATCTCAGATTTTTCGATGACTTCGGATTGTCCGATCGTACCGGACTTGTTCGGTCATCATTTCAAGTCATCCCGAGTTGACCCGAGATTTCTCGACCGGAACCGTGCTCTTTCGGATCTTCGACCTGGGTTTCGGCTTTCCGCGAGAGGGTAAACCGGTAGAAAGCCCCATACGAACATATCGGGAGTCATACGGCTGGTTTACTGACTTGAGGAGGTGCGGTTGAAGGGCCTCTTTCCAACGCGACAAACGGGAGCCGAATCGGACATCCGGTTTGCAAGATACGGCTCGCGGAACACGCGCGCAGGAGAGAGAGTGTACCGCGCCCCCGCTCTGCTTGAAAGGGGAGGGCGCTCCCTGAGCGCCCTCAACCCGGGGGTGCGCCCTGCGCGCCCTCAAACTGGGGGCGCGCCCTGCGCGCCCCCGGTTCCTTTGAAAGGCGGGGGCGCGGTCAGTTGCTTTAAATCGGAAATTACCCCGATTAGCACCTTCTAAACCGGGTTTTTGGAAGGTTTCCGGGGGAGGATTTTCACTTATTTGTACCGCGCCCCCGGTTCGGGGGCGCGTTACGTATGTCAAGTCGATTTTTAGCAATTTCCGGAAGTTTCTGTCGATTTTTAGCAGTGAGACGACGAACGCGCCCCCGCCCCCTTTGAAACAGGGGGGCGCGCAGACCGCGCCCCCGAACTGGGGGCGCTCCCTGCGCGCCCTTGGTTTGAGGGCGCGCCCTCGTCTCCTTTGAAACGCGGGGGCGCGGTACACCCAGTTTCTAAATTTTGCACCGGCTCTCTTCCCCTATAAATTGAGGGCCATTCTCAATGACCCAAGGTTGGAACCCCGGTGCCTAGCTCGTCCCAAGGTCGTCCAAGCTCTTCTCCAAAGCCTTCCCAACGTCCAAAGGCGATCCGAAGTCAAGAAGTCGATCCCGAGGTGAAGGAGAAGGCTCGATCCGGGTGTTCTTCATCAACCATCTCCATCGACTTCTGGAGAAAATCCGAGGCTTCTGCTGCAAAAGTCTTCAACATACAAATTGTCCCTCTCTTCGTCCTCTTTCGTCCCCAACTGACGGCACTCCATTCCGACTTGCCGTTTGTTCGTGGCGGTTGCTACACTGAGGGCGCGCATCCAGGTTCTATTTTTGATATCCGCCCACTTTCAGAATTTTTACTGACTTATACAGGAGGATTTCTGGGAAATCATCAATAGAGAAACTCTTCCTCTCTGAGTCTTCCGTCTTCTTCAACAAAAGGAACTCGATTCTGACATCGGGGTCGTCCGTAACATCCTCTGCACCGAAGTCGCGCCAGAAGGGTGCAAAGCTACCCGAACCGGCCTTGTCTCAACCAACTCGGCTTCAACTCAAGCCGATCCATTCTATAAGCCTTCTCAACTCCATTAACTCTGTTTATTTATTGTTTTAAAGCATCTTTTAGTTTATTTACATCATTTTTACCTAATCAAAAATACAAAAAAAGGGGTTAGGACTCACCCCAATCCGGTGAGTTCGATTCCAATTGCTTCTTTCTCATATTCTCTCTACAGTTACTACACTTCCCATAGTTCTAATTATTTTCTTCACTTGGTTTATTTTTCTAGTTGCACAGGTTTATCAAGCTAGCATTGGATTGGAGACTCTTCTTCATCGGCCGGCCGAAGAAGAAGAAGGTTGAACTCACATCCCTTTCTCCCACGCTAAGGTACACACGGTCAACTTCACTCCATTTCCATTACATAAAGCGGAGCCCGTGGCTCCTGGCGACCACACCTTCTTTTATTCATGTTCTAAATTCATATCCTCCTCACTCTCCTCCCACATGACCCGAACCATCTCCGGTGCTCGAGCGACGCCGTGAGATGAAAGTTCGGGGATCAATGTGAGTGTGGGACCGAGGTGAGGAGTTTTTACCGCTTTCCGAGTGTTTCTCGATTCACTCCTTTTCCCTCATTCCATCTTTCACCTTCTTCTCTTGAGGTGCCGATCCGGAACCCGTTTCTGGAGTCGACAGGCCCGAGGTCCCCTTCAACAAAATATGTGACGGCATGGTCATTTCTTCACACTCACGGATAAGCCAAAATTGAACATTGGAGGGACGATGGTTCCTAATCGGGTGTCTTGATCTCCAATAGACAATCTGTATCTTCAACTATTTTCTACATAATTTTCTATGTTTTCACATCCATCTCCTTTTCATTCCTCGTCATTACCAATGTTATCCCTTCATGTTTTATTCTTCCTTTCTTTTATCCCATCATGTTTATTTATTTTTATTTATTTTTATTTTTATTTTTTTTCTTTTATCCCACCGTGTCTTTTATTTTATCCCACCATGGCAATTGTCATGCCATTGTTTCTTCTTTCCCATCATTCTATGTTAGTCCCACCATTATCTTTCAATCCCACTATAGCTTAAGTCTGTTTTGTCATTTTCCGAGTACTCGGTTTTATGCCAGAGCATGATTCATGGTTTTCACGATACCCGAGCAATTTTGCTATGCGTAAACGAACCCTTTTCGAATTTGAGATTATTCCACTTAGAATTAAACTGAGTATTTTGGTGAAACTTGAATGAACTTGAGATTCCAAATATGATGGATTGGTATTCTTTTCATTTTAAGATCAATTTCTCTTTTAAAACTTTAGCCCATCACAGTACAAGAACACCGCAAAAGTACAGGTTGCTGGTTGATGATGAACCTATGAATCCGAGGACTCCCCACTACGCTGAGGGTTGGCTACATCCTTTATCCTTATCCTTTATTTTTCATCTCTCGTGCCAATGGCATGTCTTTTACCATTCAATTATGTGAGATTTTGATAGAACAAGAAAGTGATCTAGAATACTCAGAGAGATTCATTTTGCTGGATCAGGTAGATAAGCGTGTCTATATCTACACCTTGATGCCACCTTTTCAGTCCATCATCATTCCATTCTGCTACATTCATCTACGTTCACTTGTACTCCATTACAGTTCACTCCGAATCACTCCGTTTCATTACATGCCATTCCCTTACAAAGCCGACATCAAAGCGAGGCAAGCTGTAGACACGCCAAATTTGCCTAATTCAGAGCAAAAACTTATGTTTTATAGGGTAACTTGTGTGATTGACCATAGAATGATGTCGTGTCCTTTTAAAGTTCATTTGGAGCTTCGTTGAACGAAATCAAATGTTTTTCGAAGTTTTCTGCAAAAAGCCATAATTTCTGAGCGAAAGCCATGCATAAATCGTGTAAACACATAAATTTTTGTTGCATTGATGGTTATGGTCATATTCACACTCCGGACAAGTTTTGTTGCATACCGTACCTTTCCGGTTTGCCGTCGGAGTCATTTTTACCTCTATCGAATCTTCTGTTCACTGCCCTAATTTCCGAAAAAAATTCTGAAGTTTTTGAGGGTGTGATGGCTGATACATTTCTATATAAAGCTTCTTCAGCCTGTTATATTTCCAACGCAACAAACGGCATTGAATTCCGAGTTCGGGAGTGTTCGCAATAGCTTCCAGAAAAAGGACGCGCAAAAACAGTCTCATGCGCCCGGGTTCCTGGTCACATGCGCCCGAAACCCAGGGCACGTGCCGATGCGCCCTACCATTGAGGCACGTGACTTTGTGCCCTCACTTGAGGGCACATGCGCCCTACCCTTGAGGCAAGAGTGAACCAGTTTTTCACCGGGACTCTACCGCTGAACAGATCGACCGGATAAGACCGAATTTTTCGGAAAAGATAGGATGCGCCCCTTCCAGGGGGAAAATGCACCCCTCAGTGGGGCGCATGCGCCCTGCACCAGGGTGCATGCGCCCTGGGGTAGGGCGCAATCTACCCTATTTTCTAGTCTTGATAAGATTCGTCGTTCTCCTATAAATTAACTCTGATTCTGGTCGTTCCAAAGGTATGAGCACGACCCCCCAGGCATCTCAAGACGTCCAACCTCCCTCCTGAATTGATTTTTTTATTTTTAGAGAGAGAATTTCGAGTTTTTTAGAGAGAGATAAGTCGGTTTAAGAGAGAGGAAGGCTTGTCTGCAGGTGATCTGCCAGGTCTCGCTTCTTCGACCTCTACAGCAGCGTGTGGACGTCTGCTGCCAGAGCTCTCTTCATCAAAGTTCTTCCTATCTAAGTCTTATTCAGTTTAAAATCAACGGCACTTGATTCCAAGGTCGGGGCTGGTCGTGACGAGCACAGAAGCAAAGTCGCGCCTGGCAGATCCTGGACTGCTGCTCGGCTTTTTCGACAACACAGATTTGGCCATATCTCTCTCTATTCTTATCAGAATCTTGCTGTTCTTTTTCCTATTTATTTATTTTATTATTATCCATTCTCATATTATTTTTTTTACATTTTTTACTTTATTTTTACTCTTTTTATCCGAAAATAGATAAAGAGGGGTTAGAAATAACCCGAATCCGGTCAGTTTCTAGTCAGTTGTGTGTTTCATGTTATTTTCTTTACATATACTCCACTTTGTTTAGTTCTAATTGTATTTTTCACTTATTTGTTTGTCTAGATGCATATAAAATCAAACACCCACGTGTTGAGGACTCTACTTCATCTACCGGCCGAAGAAGGAGAAGCTTTAACCCACACTCTTCATGCTAAGGTACACACGGTCAATTTTTAAATTCATAAATCGAAACCCGCGGTTCCTGGAGACCACATGTCTTAATTTTATTCTTCTCATACTCCTCCCACATGACCCAAACTGTCGCTTTGGTGATCGCACGACGCCAAGGGATGAAAGTTTGGGGATCAATGTGAGTGTGGGGCCGAGGTGAGAATTGCTTTCTGTGTTGCTGGCTGATGATGAACCTACGAATTCGAGGACTCCACACTGCGTTGAGGTTTAGCTACATCCTACATCTTTTATCCATTATTTTTCATCTCTCATGCCAAGGGCATGCCTTTTACCAATCAATTATATGAGGTTTTTATGGAACATAAAAGTGATCTAGAATACTCAGTGAGATTCATTTTGCTGGATCGGGCAGATAAGCATGTCTATACCTACACCTTGATGCCACCTTTTTAGTCCATCACCCTTACAATCTGCTACATTCATCTATGCTCACTTGTATTCCATTACAGTTCACTCTGAATCACTCTGCTTCATTTCCTATCATTCCCTTACAAAGCTGACATCAAGGCGAGGCAAGCCGTAGATATGCCAAATTTGCTTAATTCAGAGCATAAAACTCATGTTTTATAGGGTAATATGTGTGACTGACCTTATAATGATGCCAGGTCTTTTAAAGTTCATTTGGAGCTTCGCCAAATGAAATCAGATGTTTTCTGAAGTTTACCGCACAAAGCCATAATTTTCAAGCGAAAGCCACATGTAAATCATGTAAACACGGAAATTGGCTGAATGACCAATGCCTAATTATTATGCATTAAAGGTTATGGTTAGATTCACACCCCGAACAAGTTTTATTTCATGCTGTGTCTTTCCGGTTGGCCGTTGGAGTCATTTCGACAAGTATCGGATCTTCTGTTAACTGTCCTAACTTCCAGATAAAAATTCTGTAGTTTTGAAGGGTGTGATGGCTAATCCAATGCCATAGAGAGCTTCTTTGGCCTGTTCTCTTTCCAACGCAACAAACGGCATCGAATTTCGAGTTCGGGAATGTTCGCAATGGCTTCCGGAAGGACGTGCAAAATAGTCCCATGCGCCCAGGTCCCTGGTCACATGCGCCTAGGACCCAAGGCACGTGTCCAAGCGCCCTACCCCTAAGGCACGTGGCCTTGTGCCCCCGATCGAGAGCCCGAGGGAACCAGTTTTTCACCGGGACTCTACCTCTGAACGGATCGGATCGAATTTTTTGACCAGATAAGACCAAAATTTTCGGATGCATTGGATGTGCCCTCACTGGGAGGCACATGTGCCCCTCAGTGGGGCGCATGCACCCTGCACAGGGCGCATGCGCCTTGGGGTAGGGTGCAAGGTACCCTATTTTTGTAGCATGGATCGCGACAGTCGTTCTCCTATAAATTGAGGCTGATTCTGGTCATTCCAGAGGCAGGTTCATGACACCCCAGGCATCTCAAGACATCCAAGCTCCCTCCTGCATCCATTTTTTGATTTGTAGAGAGATAATTTCTAGTTTTTAAAGAGATAAAAGTCAATTCAAGAGAGAGAAAGGCTAGTCTGCAGGTGATCTGCCAGGTCTCTCTTCTTCGGCCTCTACAGCAGCGTGTGGACATCTTCTGCCCGAGCTCTAAACATAAAAGTTCTTCCTCTTCAAGTTTTATTTTGTTTTCAATAAATGTCACATTATTCTGAGGTCGGGGCTGGTCGTGACGAGCGCAGAAGCAAAGTCGCACCTGGCAGATCCTGGACTGCTGCTCGGCTTTTTCGACAACCTAGATTTAGCCATATCTCTCTCTATTCTATTCAGAATCTTTCTGTTACTTTTCCTACCTCTTTGTTTAGTGATTCTTCATCCTCCTATTAATTTTTTACATTTTTTTGCATTATTTTTAGTCTATTAATAGGAAAATAGAAAAAGAGGGGTTAACGAACTCGAATCCGGTCAGTTTCTTGTCAATTGTGTGTTTCATGTCATTTTTTATACATATATTCCACTTTGTTTAGTTTTAATTGTCTTTTTCACTTATTTGTTTGTCTAGTTGCATAGAAAATCAAGCACCCACGCATTGAGGACTCTTCTTCATCGGCCGGCCGAAGAAGGAGAAGCTTTGACCTACTCTCTTCACGCTAAGGTACACACAGTCATCTTTAATTTCATAAATCGGAACCCGCGGCTCCTGGAGACCACATGTCTTAATTTCCTTCTGTTCACCCTCCTCCCACATGACTCGAACTATTTTTTTGGTTGTTGAGCAACGCCAAGGGATGAAATGTTCGGGGATCAATGTGAGTGTTGGACTGAGGTGAGAGTTGCTTTCCGTGTTTTCTTCCTTTCTTTCTCATCCCCTCTTGAGGTGACGATCTGGATTCACAGACTTTCTTAAAAAGGAGAGTCCCTATTGAATTTTCAGAGTTGACAGCTTTGTAGTGACCACGGTGGGACAAGCAATGTCTTCAACTGTGGGTGCTTAGTGTTTTGTTTGCAACTAGTTCTTGTTCTAGACCGGTTCCCACATGAGCCTTTCCTTCTTTCCACCTCTCTTAAACTTCATGCCATCTCAAAAATTATGATTTCACCCATCTTTCATCATATGTGAAGTGCCAAGTACGTCATTTAATTTCTATCATTTTATTTCAGCCGGTTCCCGCGTGAACCCACCTTTGCTTTAAAACTGGTTTCGGCGTGAACCAACTCTCTTCTACAAACCGGTTCCCACGTGAACCAACATTTATTTTCAGTCATTAAAATCAGAATTTCCCTCTTTTTCTGCAGGTTATCACCCTCAAATTGGTCACCATGTGACCCTCTTTTATTTTCAGTTGTCATTTAAACTGGTTCCCGCGTGAACCACCCTTTTCCCTTTTAAACTAGTTCTCACGTGAACCAATCTCTTTCTTTACTTCGGTTCCCACGTGAACCAAAACACTTTCCTTCAGATCTATCCCCACTAGGATCAGATCCTTATTCATCTTTAATTGGCCCACGTGGCCTTCTTTCAATCATGCAAATCGGTTCCCACGTGAACCACCCCTTTGCTCCCCAAAACCGGTTCCCGCGTGAACCACCTTTACTTTTTACCCCGGTTCTCACATGAACCAGCTTATTCTTACATCGGTCCCAACGTGTACCACCCTTTTTGCTTGGCTATCATATCTGAACCCTCTTCTTTCCATCACTTTTCACTATCTCCATTTGACTCACATAAGAAACAAGGTCTAGATTCTAGTTTCTAGTTGCCTGTCTAGTTTCTAATTGCTTGTCTTGTGTGATTGCTTGTTTATTTAAGTTTATGTTTTGCTTTTTACTTGCTTTAGTACTTGATTGCATTATCTTCTCCTTCTCTCTACCTCCTTCTTTTACACTTTTTTGAGGCGGGAGCTCACTCTCCCATTTACCCCTCCCATCCTCTTGGTGGATTCTGACCTCTCTTCTGGGATATGTAGACACGCCAAATTTGCCTAATTCAGAGCATAAAACTCATTTTTTATAGGGTAACATGTGTGATTGACCTTAGAATAATGATGGGTCCTTTAAAAGTTCATTTGGAGCTTCGTCGAACGAAATTGGATGCTTTCTGAAGTTTTCCGCAAAAAGCCCTAATTTCAAAGCGAAAGCCACATGTAAATCATGTAAACACAGAAATTGGATAAATTACCAGAGCCTAATGATCATGCATTGAATGTTATGGTCAGATTCACATTCCGGACAAGTTTTGTTTCATACCGTGCCTTTACGGTTTGCCGTCGGAGTCATTTTGACCAATATCGGATCTTCTGTTCACTGTCCTAACTTCCAGATAAAATTCTGAAGTTTTGAAGGGTTTGATAGATGATAAAATGCTATAGAGAGCTTCCTCAGCCTGTTATCTTTCCAACGCAACAAATGGCGTCGAATTCCAAGTTCGGGAGTGTTCGCAATTGCTTCCGGTAGAAGGACCCGCAAAATAGTCCCGTGCACCCGGGTCCCTGGTCACATGCACCCAGGACCCAGGGCACGTGCCCATGCACCCTACCCCTGAGGCACGTGATCTTTTGCCCTGACTTGAGGGCACATGCGCCCTTTGAGCATGAGGGAAACAGTTTTTCAACGGGACTCTATCGCTGAACGGATCGAACCGGATAAGACCAAAAATTTCAGAAGGATAGCATGCACCCTCATTGGGAGGCACATGCACCCCTCAATGGGGCCCATGCACCCTGCACCAGGGCGCATGCGCCCTGGGTAGAGCGCAAGGCACCCTATTTTGTAGGTTTGATAAGATCGTCCGTTCTCCTACAAATAAACTCCGATTCCGGTCGTTCCAGAGGCATGTGCACGACCCCCCAGGCATCTCAAGACATCCAACCTCCCTCCTTCATCGATTTTGTGATTTTTAGAGAGAGAATTTCGACTTTTTAGAGATAGAAGTTGGTTCAAGAGAGAGGAAGGCTGGTCTGCAAGTGATTTGTCAGGTCTCTCTTCTTCGGCCTCTACAGCAGTGTGTGGAAGTCTTCTTCCAGAGATCTCTTCATCAAAGTTCTTCTTCTCCAAGTCTTATTCAGTTTTCAATTGATGGCACTTGATTTTGAGGTTGGGACTGGTCGTGATGAGCACATAAGAAAAGTCGCGCCTGGCAGATCTTGGACTACTGCTCGGCTTTTTTGACAACCCAGATTTGGCCATATCTCTCTCTATTTTTATCAGAATATTTTTGTTATTTTTTCTATATCTTTGTTTCGTGATTCTACATCCTCCTATCATTTTTTTACATTTTTTTTGCATTATTTTTAGTCTGTCAATCCGAAAATAAAAAAGAAGGGTTAGAGATAACCCGAATCTGGTCAGTTTCTATTCAATTGTGTGTTTCATGTCATTTTCCTTACATATACTCCATTTTGTTTAGTTCTAATTGTCTTTTTCACTTGTTTATTTTTCTAGTTGCACAGAAGATCAAGCACCCATGCGTTGAGGACTCTTCTTCATCGGCTGGCCAAAGAAGGAGAAGCTTTAACCCACACTCTTCACGCTAAGGTACACATGGTCAATCTTTAATTTCATAAATCAGAACCCGTGGTTCCTAGTGACCACATGTCTTAATTTCCTACATCTCACCCTCCTCTCACATGACCCAAACTGTCTCTTTGGTGATCAAGCGATGCCAAGGTATGAAAGTTCGGGGATCAATGTGAGTGTGGGACCGAGGTGAGAGTTGCTTCCATGTTTTCTCCTTTCTTTCTTATCCCCTCTTGAGGTGACAATTTGGATTCATGGACTTCCCTGAAAAAGAGTGGCCCGTTGAATTTTCAGAGTCGACAGCTTTGTGGCAACCATGGTGGGACAAGCAATTTCTTTAACCGTGGGTGCTTAGTGTTTTGTTTGCAACTAGTTCTAGTTCTAGACCGGTTCCCTCGTGAGCCTTTCCTTCTTTCCACCTTTCTGAATTTCATGCCATCTCAAAATTTCTGATTTCACCCATCTTTCATCAGATCTGAAGTGCCAAGTACCTCATTTAATTTTTGTCATTTTATTTCAATTGGTTTCCGCGTGAACCCACCTTTGCTTTAAAATCGGTTCCCGCGCGAACCAACTCTCTTCTACAAACCGGTTCCCACGTGAACCAACATTTATTTTCAATCATTCAAATCATAATTTTCCCTCTTTTATGCAGGTTATCACCCTAAAATTGGTCACCGCATGACCCTCTTTTATTTTCAGTTGTCATTTAAACCGGTTCCCACGTGAACCACCCTTTTTCCTTTTAAACCGGTTCTCGCATGAACCAATCTCTTTCTTTACTTCGGTTCCCACATGAACCAAACCACTTTTCTTCAGATCTATCCCCACTTGGATCAGATCCTTATTCACCTTTAATTGGCCCCATGTGGCCTACTTTCAATCATTCAAACCGGTTCCCACGTGAACCACCCCTTTTTACCCAAAATCGGCTCCCGCGTGAACCACCTTCACTTTTTATCCCGGTTCCCACATGAACCAGCTTATTCTTACATCAGTCCCCGCGTGGACCACCCTTTTGCTTGGCTATCATATCTGAACCCTCTTCCTTCCATCACTTTTCACTATCTCTATTTGGCTCACATAAGAAACAAGGTCTAGATTCTAGCTTCTAGTTGTCTGTCTAGTTTCTAATTGCTTGTCTTGTGTGATTGCTTATTTATTTAAGTTTATGTTTTGCTTATTACTTGCTTTATTACTTGATTGCATTCTCTGCTCCTTCTCTCTACCTCCTTCTTTTACACTTTTTTTTGAGGAGGGAGCTCACTCTCCCATTTACTGCTCCCATCCAAAACAACCTCTTGGTGGATTCTGACCTCCCTTCTAGGATATTCCTTCCTAGTTGACTTGGTTGGCTTTCATCAAGGCCTCTGTAATTTTATACACGCCAATTTGGCCATATGTAGAGCTTAAACCAATATTCCATTGGCAACATCTCTTTTAGACCATCAAAATCATGATGAACCAGTCTTTTGGATGAGCCGAGGTGCTTATTGGAAATATGAGGATGATTTTCTAATTTCTAATCAAATCCATGTTTGCCGAACAAAAGACTCTTGGTGGTGTGCCATATTATGCTTTTCCCAGCATATCCTCTATTTGGAAATTTTTCATAGGATTATATGGACATGTAATGAAAAAGTATTCAACATGAATAATCTTCTTCTCTGAGTTATCTTTCCATTGCAATAAACGACATTCAATTCTGATCACCCATTTGTCCGGAGTGCCCTTTGGAAGTCAGAAGCGCAGTTCTGTCCGCACGCAGCACCGATCAAGCCCAATTGCATGCAAGCCCAGCCCATTGGGCACATATCTGAAAAATTCATGACCTTACCTTCCTTTCTTCTCCTACATATCACTTGGTAAAGTATCTGGAAGCTTCATGGTCGAAATTAGCATCATCAAATGATGGCAATCCAACTTGTTGTCTTATACATCAAAACTTGCCATTTTTAGACTAGATTTGTTTCCTCTTCAAGTGGAGACATATTTTGAACATGAGAAAGGTGATCCATGGTTTCCAGTCCCTCTAAATCATTTGGGTAAGTTTCAAGATGCCTCGGGATGAAAATTAGCAACACTAAATGGAGGAAATCCAACCTATGGTCGGATGTATCAAAACTTGCTATTTTTTGACCTATTTTTCATCCCCTATAAAGGGAGACACATATGAACGACCTAAGAAGGGAATCCCCATCCTCCAGCACTCCTCTCCTCATCCTACAGCCACCTTACGCTCTTATCAACCTCTCAAAATCGTCCTTTCTTCATCCCGGTGCCCGGAGATCATCCCAAAGTGAAGGAGAAGCCGGTCTATGCTCGACGTGCCGCACTTCGATCATCGGTTTCTACAGATCCTTATAGTCATTTTCCGGCCTGACTTTCTTCATAATAAGTGTGCTTAATCAAGATATACTTCATATCTGTAGAAGAGAGTTGGTCCTTTTTTTGACTTTCTTCATATCTTTTATTTTCAACAAGAATCATTCAATTCAGATATCTGTAGTGCCCATAGCACATCCTACATCAACATTGTGCTGGGAGTTTCCAGAACTTCACCGTCCATGATCCAGCTTATCAGATAAATTCAGATTACTTATCATAAGATTCAAGAAAACTTGTATTCATATAAAACAACCCTCGGTGAGTTATCTTTATTTTTAAACAAACATCATTTGATTCTCGACATTGGTGTTGTTCGTTACGGTCTTTGCATCAGAGCCGCACAGTTTACATTGAATCTGTCCAACCTAGTTGCCACTTTGCCTGGGTCGTGTTGTCTTTAACCATTCATATTCTCTTTGCTAACTCTTCATTCAAATCATTTAGTTCATATTTAAGCATCATTTTTATTCAGTATTGCATCATTTCATACATCATAAAAAATCAAAAAAAAGGGTTAGGGCTAACCCCGAATCCGGTGAGTTTGTTTCCAATTGCCCTTTTGTGTTATTGTTTTACAATTACTACACTTCACTCAGTTCTAATCCTCCCTTCACTTGTTTTCTTGTCTTCTTTGTTTAATAGTTGCACAGGTACATCAAGCTAGCATCGGTTGGACTCTTCTTCATCGGCCGGCCGAAGAAGAAGAAGATTGAACCTACACACATTCTCTCCCACACTAAGGTACACACGGTCAATTCAACTTAATCTTGTTTTTTATTCCATAAAGCGGAGCCCGCGGCTCCTGACGATCACCTTTTTATTAATGTTTAAGTTCATCTCCTCCTCCCTCTCCTCCCACAGGACCCGAACTGTCTCCGGTGCTCGAGCGACGCCGTGAGATGAAAGTTCGGGGATCAATGTGAGTGTGGGGCCGAGGTGAGGACTATTTACAGCTTTCCTAGTGTTTTCTGATTCACTCCCCCTTTTTCCCCATTCAATCTTTCACCTTCTCTTGAGGTGCCGATCCGGAAACCATTTCTGGAGTCGACAGCTTTTTGGCAACCACGGTGGGACAATCAATGTCTTCAACCATGCTAGCTTGATGGATCCGTGCACCTAGTTGTTTTCCGATTTGGTTCCCATGTGAACCAGCTTGTCCTTTACCTTTTCCATGTTAATTTAACCTTAAACTTGCTATTTACTCTTTATTTAAGATTGTCCCCCTTGTGGACTTGACTTACTTATCTTTAATTTCAACTTTGGTTCCCGCGTGAAGCACTCTTTACTTCTTATAAATCGGTTCCCGCGTGAACCAACCCACTTTCAGATCGGTCCCTGCGTGGACCACCCTTTTTCCCCACTTCAAATTGGCCCCAAGTAGCCCTCCTTTCATTTTTCAAATCATTCAAACCGGTTCCCACGTGAACCACCCCTTTTTACCTAAAATCGGCTCCCGCGTGAACCACCTTCACTTTTTATCCCGGTTCCCACATGAACCAGCTTATTCTTACATCAGTCCCCGCGTGGACCACCCTTTTGCTTGGCTATCATATCTGAACCCTCTTCCTTCCATCACTTTTCACTATCTCTATTTGGCTCACATAAGAAACAAGGTCTAGATTCTAGCTTCTAGTTGTCTGTCTAGTTTCTAATTGCTTGTCTTGTGTGATTGCTTATTTATTTAAGTTTATGTTTTGCTTATTACTTGCTTTATTACTTGATTGCATTCTCTTGCTCCTTCTCTCTACCTCCTTCTTTTACACTTTTTTTGAGGAGGGAGCTCACTCTCCCATTTACTGCTCCCATCCAAAACAACCTCTTGGTGGATTCTGACCTCCCTTCTAGGATATTCCTTCCTAGTTGACTTGGTTGGCTTTCATCAAGGCCTCTGTAATTTTATACACGCCAATTTGGCCATATGTAGAGCTTAAACCAATATTCCATTGGCAACATCTCTTTTAGACCATCAAAATCATGATGAACCAGTCTTTTGGATGAGCCGAGGTGCTTATTGGAAATATGAGGATGATTTTCTAATTTCTAATCAAATCCATGTTTGCCGAACAAAAGACTCTTGGTGTTGTGCCGTATTATGCTTTTCCCAGATTTCCTCTATTTGGAAATTTTTCATAGGATTATATGAAAGTCTAGTGAAAAAGTATTCAACATTAATAATCTTATTCTATGAGTTATCTCTCCATTGCAATAAATGGCATTCAATTCTAATCTCCCATTTGTCCGCAAAGTGCCCTTTGGAAGTCGGATGCGCAGTTCTGTCCGCACGCGGCACCGATCAAGCCCAATTGCATGCAAGCCCAGCCCATTGGGCACATATCTGAAAAATTCATGACCTTACCTTCCTTTCTTCTCCTACATATCACTTGGTAAAGTATCTGGAAGCTTCATGGTCGAAATTAGCATCATCAAATGATGGCAATCCAACTTGTTGTCTTATACATCAAAACTTGCCATTTTTAGACTAGATTTGTTTCCTCTTCAAGTGGAGACATATTTTGAACATGAGAAAGGTGATCCATGGTTTCCAGTCCCTCTAAATCATTTGGGTAAGTTTCAAGATGCCTCGGGATGAAAATTAGCAACACTAAATGGAGGAAATCCAACCTATGGTCGGATGTATCAAAACTTGCTATTTTTTGACCTATTTTTCATCCCCTATAAAGGGAGACACATATGAACGACCTAAGAAGGGAATCCCCATCCTCCAGCACTCCTCTCCTCATCCTACAGCCACCTTACGCTCTTATCAACCTCTCAAAATCGTCCTTTCTTCATCCCGGTGCCCGGAGATCATCCCAAAGTGAAGGAGAAGCCGGTCTATGCTCTGACGTGCCGCACTTCGATCATCGGTTTCTACGGATCCTTATAGTCATTTTCCGGCCTGGCTTTCTTCATAATAAGTGTGCTTAATCAAGAGATACTTCATATCTGTAGAAGAGAGTGGGTCCTTTTTGTGACTTTCTTCATATCTTTTATTTTCAACAAGAATCATTCAATTCAGATATCTGTAGTGCCCATAGCACATCCTACATCAACATTGTGCTGGGAGTTTCCAGAACTTCACCGTCCATGATCCAGCTTATCAGATAAATTCAGATTACTTATCATAAGATTCAAGAAAACTTGTATTCATATAAAACAACCCTCGGTGAGTTATCTTTATTTTTAAACAAACATCATTTGATTCTGACATTGGTGTTGTTCGTTACGATCTTTGCATCGAGCCGCACGATTTACATTGAATCTGTCCAACCTAGTTGCCACTTTGCCTGGGTCGTGTTGTCTTTAACCATTCATATTCTCTTTGCTAACTCTTCATTCAAATCATTTAGTTCATATTTAAGCATCATTTTTATTCAGTATTGCATCATTTCATACATCATAAAAAATCAAAAAAAAAGGGTTAGGGCTAACCCCGAATCCGGTGAGTTTGTTTCCAATTGCCCTTTTGTGTTATTGTTTTACAATTACTACACTTCACTCAGTTCTAATCCTCCCTTCACTTGTTTTCTTGTCTTCTTTGTTTAATAGTTGCACAGGTACATCAAGCTAGCATCGGTTGGACTCTTCTTCATCGGCCGGCCGAAGAAGAAGAAGATTGAACCTACACACATTCTCTCCCACACTAAGGTACACACGGTCAATTCAACTTAATCTTGTTTTTTATTCCATAAAGCGGAGCCCGCGGCTCCTGACGATCACCTTTTTATTAATGTTTAAGTTCATCTCCTCCTCCCTCTCCTCCCACAGGACCCGAACTGTCTCCGGTGCTCGAGCGACGCCGTGAGATGAAAGTTCGGGGATCAATGTGAGTGTGGGGCCGAGGTGAGGACTATTTACAGCTTTCCTAGTGTTTTCTGATTCACTCCCCCTTTTTCCCCATTCAATCTTTCACCTTCTCTTGAGGTGCCGATCCGGAAACCATTTCTGGAGTCGACAGCTTTTTGGCAACCACGGTGGGACAATCAATGTCTTCAACCATGCTAGCTTGATGGATCCGTGCACCTAGTTGTTTTCCGATTTGGTTCCCATGTGAACCAGCTTGTCCTTTACCTTTTCCATGTTAATTTAACCTTAAACTTGCTATTTACTCTTTATTTAAGATTGTCCCCCTTGTGGACTTGACTTACTTATCTTTAATTTCAACCTGGTTCCCGCGTGAAGCACTCTTTACTTCTTATAAATCGGTTCCCGCGTGAACCAACCCACTTTCAGATCGGTCCCTGCGTGGACCACCCTTTTTCCCCACTTCAAATTGGCCCCAAGTAGCCCTCCTTTCATTTTTCAAATCATTCAAACCGGTTCCCACGTGAACCACCCCTTTTTACCTAAAATCGGCTCCCGCGTGAACCACCTTCACTTTTTATCCCGGTTCCCACATGAACCGGCTTATTCTTACATCGGTCCCCGCGTGGCCCACCCTTTTGCTTGGCTATCATATCTGAACCCTCTTCCTTCCATCACTTTTCACTATCTCTATTTGGCTCACATAAGAAACAAGGTCTAGATTCTAGCTTCTAGTTGTCTGTCTAGTTTCTAATTGCTTGTCTTGTGTGATTGCTTATTTATTTAAGTTTATGTTTTGCTTATTACTTGCTTTATTACTTGATTGCATTCTCTGCTCCTTCTCTCTACCTCCTTCTTTTACACTTTTTTTTGAGGAGGGAGCTCACTCTCCCATTTACTGCTCCCATCCAAAACAACCTCTTGGTGGATTCTGACCTCCCTTCTAGGATATTCCTTCCTAGTTGACTTGGTTGGCTTTCATCAAGGCCTCTGTAATTTTATACACGCCAATTTGGCCATATGTAGAGCTTAAACCAATATTCCATTGGCAACATCTCTTTTAGACCATCAAAATCATGATGAACCAGTCTTTTGGATGAGCCGAGGTGCTTATTGGAAATATGAGGATGATTTTCTAATTTCTAATCAAATCCATGTTTGCCGAACAAAAGACTCTTGGTGTTGTGCCGTATTATGCTTTTCCCAAAGCATTTCCTCTATTTGGAAATTTTTCATAGGATTATATGAAAGTCTAGTGAAAAAGTATTCAACATTAATAATCTTATTCTATGAGTTATCTCTCCATTGCAATAAATGGCATTCAATTCTAATCTCCCATTTGTCCGCAGTGCCCTTTGGAAGTCAGATGCGCGGTTCTGTCCGCACGCGGCACCGATCAAGCCCAATTGCATGCAAGCCCAGCCCATTGGGCACATATCTGAAAAATTCATGACCTTACCTTCCTTTCTTCTCCTACATATCACTTGGTAAAGTATCTGGAAGCTTCATGGTCGAAATTAGCATCATCAAATGATGGCAATCCAACTTGTTGTCTTATACATCAAAACTTGCCATTTTTAGACTAGATTTGTTTCCTCTTCAAGTGGAGACATATTTTGAACATGGGGAAGGTGATACACAGTTTCAAATCCCTCTAAATCATTTGGGTAAGTTTCAAGATGCCTCGGGATGAAAATTAGCAACACTAAATGGAGGAAATCCAACCTATGGTCGGATGTATCAAAACTTGCTATTTTTTGACCTATTTTTCATCCCCTATAAAGGGAGACACATATGAACGACCTAAGAAGGGAATCCCCATCCTCCAGCACTCCTCTCCTCATCCTACAGCCACCTTACGCTCTTATCAACCTCTCAAAATCGTCCTTTCTTCATCCCGGTGCCCGGAGATCATCCCAAAGTGAAGGAGAAGCCGGTCTATGCTCGACGTGCCGCACTTCGATCATCGGTTTCTACGGATCCTTATAGTCATTTTCCGGCCTGACTTTCTTCATAATAAGTGTGCTTAATCAAGATATACTTCATATCTGTAGAAGAGAGTTGGTCCTTTTTTTGACTTTCTTCATATCTTTTATTTTCAACAAGAATCATTCAATTCGGATATCCGTAGTGCCCATAGCACATCCTACATCAACATTGTCTTTGGGAGTTTCCAGAACTTCACCGTCCATGATCCAGCTTATCAGATAAATTCAGATTACATATCATAAGATTCAAGAAAACTTGTATTCATATAAAACAACCCTCGGTGAGTTATCTTTATTTTTAAACAAACATCATTTGATTCTGACATTGGTGTTGTTCGTTACAGTCTTTGCATCAGAGCCGCACAGTTTACATTGAATCTGTCCAACCTAGTTGCCACTTTGCCTGGGTCGTGTTGTCTTTAACCATTCATATTCTCTTTGCTAACTCTTCATTCAAATCATTTAGTTCATATTTAAGCATCATTTTTATTTAGTATTGCATCATTTCATACATCATAAAAAATCAAAAAAAAAGGGTTAGGGCTAACCCCGAATCTGGTGAGTTTGTTTCCAATTGCCCTTTTGTGTTATTGTTTTACAATTACTACACTTCACTCAGTTCTAATCCTCCCTTCACTTGTTTTCTTGTCTTCTTTGTTTAATAGTTGCACAGGTACATCAAGCTAGCATCGGTTGGACTCTTCTTCATCGGCCGGCCGAAGAAGAAGAAGATTGAACCTACACACATTCTCTCCCACACTAAGGTACACACGGTCAATTCAACTTAATCTTGTTTTTTATTCCATAAAGCGGAGCCCGCGGCTCCTGACGATCACCTTTTTATTAATGTTTAAGTTCATCTCCTCCTCCCTCTCCTCCCACGGGACCCGAACCTGTCTCCGGTGCTCGAGCGACGCCGTGAGATGAAAGTTCGGGGATCAATGTGAGTGTGGGGCCGAGGTGAGGACTATTTACAGCTTTCCTAGTGTTTTCTGATTCACTCCCCCTTTTTCCCCATTCAATCTTTCACCTTCTCTTGAGGTGCCGATCCGGAAACCATTTAAGAGTCGACGGCTTTTGGCGACCACGGTGGGACAATCAATGTCTTCAACCATGCTAGCTTGATGGATCCGTGCACCTAGTTGTTTTCCGATTTGGTTCCCATGTGAACCAGCTTGTCCTTTACCTTTTCCATGTTAATTTAACCTTAAACTTGCTATTTACTCTTTATTTAAGATTGTCCCCCTTGTGGACTTGACTTACTTATCTTTAATTTCAACCTGGTTCCCGCGTGAAGCACTCTTTACTTCTTATAAATCGGTTCCCGCGTGAACCAACCCACTTTCGCATCGGTCCCTGCGTGGACCACCCTTTTTCCCCACTTCAAATTGGCCCCAAGTAGCCCTCCTTTCATTTTTCAAATCATTCAAACCGGTTCCCACGTGAACCACCCCTTTTTACCTAAAATCGGCTCCCGCGTGAACCACCTTCACTTTTTATCCCGGTTCCCACATGAACCAGCTTATTCTTACATCAGTCCCCGCGTGGACCACCCTTTTGCTTGGCCATCATATCTGAACCCTCTTCCTTCCATCACTTTTCACTATCTCTATTTGGCTCACATAAGAAACAAGGTCTAGATTCTAGCTTCTAGTTGTCTGTCTAGTTTCTAATTGCTTGTCTTGTGTGATTGCTTATTTATTTAAGTTTATGTTTTGCTTATTACTTGCTTTATTACTTGATTGCATTCTCTCGCTCCTTCTCTCTACCTCCTTCTTTTACACTTTTTTTTGAGGAGGGAGCTCACTCTCCCATTTACTGCTCCCATCCAAAACAACCTCTTGGTGGATTCTGACCTCCCTTCTAGGATATTCCTTCCTAGTTGACTTGGTTGGCTTTCATCAAGGCCTCTGTAATTTTATACACGCCAATTTGGCCTTATTTAGAGCTTAAACCAATATTCCATTGGCAACATCTCTTTTAGACCATCAAAATCATGATGAACCAGTCTTTTGGATGAGCCGAGGTGCTTATTGGAAATATGAGGATGATTTTCTAATTTCTAATCAAATCCATGTTTGCCGAACAAAAGACTCTTGGTGTTGTGCCAGATTATGCTTTTCCCAGCATTTCCTCTATTTGGAAATTTTTCATAGGATTATATGAAAGTCTAGTGAAAAAGTATTCAACATTAATAATCTTATTCTATGAGTTATCTCTCCATTGCAATAAATGGCATTCAATTCTAATCTCCCATTTGTCCGCAGTGCCCTTTGGAAGTCAGATGCGCAGTTCTGTCCGCACGCAGCACCGATCAAGCCCAATTGCATGCAAGCCCAGCCCATTGGGCACATATCTGAAAAATTCATGACCTTACCTTCCTTTCTTCTCCTACATATCACTTGGTAAAGTATCTGGAAGCTTCATGGTCGAAATTAGCATCATCAAATGATGGCAATCCAACTTGTTGTCTTATACATCAAAACTTGCCATTTTTAGACTAGATTTGTTTCCTCTTCAAGTGGAGACATATTTTGAACATGGGGAAGGTGATACACAGTTTCAAATCCCTCTAAATCATTTGGGTAAGTTTCAAGATGCCTCGGGATGAAAATTAGCAACACTAAATGGAGGAAATCCAACCTATGGTCGGATGTATCAAAACTTGCTATTTTTTGACCTATTTTTCATCCCCTATAAAGGGAGACACATATGAACGACCTAAGAAGGGAATCCCCATCCTCCAGCACTCCTCTCCTCATCCTACAGCCACCTTACGCTCTTATCAACCTCTCAAAATCGTCCTTTCTTCATCCCGGTGCCCGGAGATCATCCCAAAGTGAAGGAGAAGCCGGTCTATGCTCTGACGTGCTGCACTTCTGATCATCAGTTTCTACAGATCCTTATAGTCATTTTCCGGCCTGACTTTCTTCATAATAAGTGTGCTTAATCAAGATATACTTCATATCTGTAGAAGAGAGTTGGTCCTTTTTTTGACTTTCTTCATATCTTTTATTTTCAACAAGAATCATTCAATTAAGATATCTGTAGTGCCCATAGCACATCCTACATCAACATTGTGCTGGGAGTTTCCAGAACTTCACCGTCCATGATCCAGCTTATCAGATAAATTCAGATTACTTATCATAAGATTCAAGAAAACTTGTATTCATATAAAACAACCCTCGGTGAGTTATCTTTATTTTTAAACAAACATCATTTGATTCTGACATTGGTGTTGTTCGTTACAGTCTTTGCATCAGAGCCGCACAGTTTACATTGAATCTGTCCAACCTAGTTGCCACTTTGCCTGGGTCGTGTTGTCTTTAACCATTCATATTCTCTTTGCTAACTCTTCATTCAAATCATTTAGTTCATATTTAAGCATCATTTTTATTCAGTATTGCATCATTTCATACATCATAAAAAATCAAAAAAAAAGGGTTAGGGCTAACCCCGAATCCGGTGAGTTTGTTTCCAATTGCCCTTTTGTGTTATTGTTTTTACAATTACTACACTTCACTCAGTTCTAATCCTCCCTTCACTTGTTTTCTTGTCTTCTTTGTTTAATAGTTGCACAGGTACATCAAGCTAGCATCGGTTGGACTCTTCTTCATCGGCCGGCCGAAGAAGAAGAAGATTGAACCTACACACATTCTCTCCCACACTAAGGTACACACGGTCAATTCAACTTAATCTTGTTTTTTATTCCATAAAGCGGAGCCCGCGGCTCCTGACGATCACCTTTTTATTAATGTTTAAGTTCATCTCCTCCTCCCTCTCCTCCCACAGGACCCGAACTGTCTCCGGTGCTCGAGCAACGCCGTGAGAAGAAAGTTCGGGGATCAATGTGAGTTTGGGGCCGAGGTGAGGACTATTTACAGCTTTCCTAGTGTTTTCTGATTCACTCCCCCTTTTTCCCCATTCAATCTTTCACCTTCTCTTGAGGTGCCGATCCGGAAACCATTTCTGGAGTCGACAGCTTTTTGGCGACCACGGTGGGACAATCAATGTCTTCAACCATGCTAGTTTGATGGATCCGTGCACCTAGTTGTTTTCCGATTTGGTTCCCATGTGAACCAGCTTGTCCTTTACCTTTTCCATGTTAATTTAACCTTAAACTTGCTATTTACTCTTTATTTAAGATTGTCCCCCTTGTGGACTTGACTTACTTATCTTTAATTTCAACCTGGTTCCCGCGTGAAGCACTCTTTTCTTCTTATAAATCGGTTCCCGCGTGAACCAACCCACTTTCAGATCGGTCCCTGCGTGGACCACCCTTTTTCCCCACTTCAAATTGGCCCCAAGTAGCCCTCCTTTCATTTTTCAAATCAAACAAACCGGGTCCCGCATGAACCACCCCTTTTTCTTCAAAAACCGGTTCCCACGTGAACCACCTACCTTTCCAAAACTCGGCTCCCACATGAGCCACTTTATTTTCAAATCGGTCCCCACGTGGACTATCCTTTTACCTCTACTTCAGAGTTGTCCCCACTTGGACACTCCATCACAAGCCGGTTCCCGCGCAAACCACCTTTACTTGCTAGTTGCTAGTTATTTGTTTTACTTTATCATTGCTTGTCTTGCTTGCATTCACTTGTTTGATTTATTTAATAACTTTCATTCATGTTTGCATATTGATTGCTTCTTCTCCTCCTACCCTCCATTTTTCATTTTTTCATTAGCTTTTGCATCGGGTACCGGACATTCTCTGATCCATAGGGCATTCGAGGCGGGAGCTCTCTCTCCCAACACACTCTTACCCTCCAAACACCTTCTTGGTGGATTCTAACCTCTCTTCCGGGATATTCCTTCCTAGTTGATTTGGGGGTTTCCATCAAGACCTCCATAAGTCCCCATCCGTGGAGTATTCCTCTCTGCCCGATTGGCCCGGTTGTACCACTTTCCCAAAACCCGAAGAACCCAAGTACCTGCTCGTGGTGATTGAGTGACAACCTTAGGTCTTGAAGATTGAAGCAATAGGAACCATACCCATCTGAGTGAACAATTGCTAACAATCTATCTAATGTAAGGTTTCAACACAAAAATTGTCGAGTAGTCATTTTAAGAACTTGTTTGCATAATTTGCTTGCTCACAACAATTGAAAACAACCAAAATTTATTCTTGCAAAATACCTAAAAAGCAAAACAAAAAAAACCTCTTTAATTTTGTGTTCAACTTGTTTTTCAAACAACCAAATTGAAACAAAAAATAACAAAAAAAAAACATAACAAAAAATCTTCAATTGTGTGCTTTGCTTGCTCTCTTTTTTAACCATCTTTGTAAAAAGATCGACATGAAGCCCATGATGCTGAGGTCTGGAGGCCACGTCGGGAGGTCGGACTACTACAAGCAACAAGAGTATGAGCCGGGTCTCTACAAGCTCCAACAACAACCCAAGAGCCTTGTCAATGCTGCTATGGAGCCTGAAGTGCAAGGGGATGCCCATCAGTCCACTTCATTTAGTTTAGAACAAGCTCTTAAGGATCTATCTTTTCATCTTGATCTCAATACCTTGTCATTCATACAATCTTTAGTGAAGGGCAAGATGCCTACTAATCAAGGTCCAGCCAAAGTCAACCGAGCTACCTCGCCTCCCCAATCGGCAGTTCGACCTCTTACCATAACCCCACCTGGGCAGTCTTGCCATGTTACTTCATCTACTCGCCCCATTGTGGGTCATTCTTTAGCTTGCACACCAACCCACCCCCTCCTATCCGTGTGCCACATGCACACCCCCTGGTGAATTCCTCCCCACCTGTTGCCAAGGATCAGGAAACCCTTGAATTTACCCTTTATACTATCTACATCCCCCAATCACAAATGCCAACCTACCATCACTACAATGGCTCAGGTGATCCCTTCATGCATGTCAATGATTTCCTGAGCAAATCATCTCAGTGGCAGAATGATAGAAAGACCCTTGCCTTTCTTTTTAGGAGATCTTTAGAGGGTGCAGCCCTAGATTGGTTTTTTTCATTGAACGAAGTAGAGATATGGGATTTCGAAATTGTCAAGGCCAAATTCTTGAAACGATATGGGCCAAGCTATTCAACAATTGGGGAAGTAAAAGAATATGTGGAATTGATGCAATATTCTGATGAATTGAGGCCCATGCTTGAGAGGAGCATTGATGCTATGCACCAACCTAGGAGCCCTCTCCAACCTCATCCAGATCATCATCTTTAGCCGACTCCTCGATGCCAGTTGATTAGGCCACCCATGCCACAATCTCGGCCGGACATGCAACCCGTGTCAACGGCACAATCAATTGTGCACAATCAAGCTCCTCATGTCAATTGTGCCAACACCTCATTATCAAAATTGAATCCTCAGCCTATTTCACCAACAAAGGCCCCTCAGCCAATCATCCAGCCCTTGGCTTCTCAGCCTATTTCACCAACAACCCCTCGGCCAATCATCCGGCCCTCGGCTCCCCAGCCTTTGACTTCACCAACATTTCTTAAGGTCCATCAGCCAATCATCCGACCATTGGCTTCTCAGCCTATTCCAATAACAACCCCTTGGCTAGCCACGCAAGCCTTGTTCCAACCCACTTCGCCAACGATCCCTCAGCCAATCATTCATCCTGAGCCGATCGAGCAAACCCCGGCTTCTCAACCAATCCCACCGCATAGGGATCCTCCTCAGTTGGTTCCACAACAACCAATCATTTCTTCTATTACTTTTGCCTCAACAAAGGAATCAATCACTCCTACTATTCTTGCTCCTGCTGTAGTAGAAGATTCATACACTTCGACCCTTCAAGCTCCTACCCTGGCAGAGGAATTAATCACTCTAACCATTTGTGCTCCTGCCCTGGCAGAGGAATCAACTCCTCAACATATCCTTGCTCTCTCTCAAGATCAAAGTCAGCCAGTAGGGGAGGTCGAACCAAACCCTTCTACCCTTTTGGAATCCCCTAGACTAGGCATGCCCTCTTCCATAGAACATCCTGAGGAGAAGCCTTCTATAGGGAGCTTAGATGATGGAATCATAAACATAGTTGATTGTCAATCCAATGATGGACTAGGCAAGAATTTGTCAGGCATTGATCAACTATTACCATCATTGGAATTGATCAATGAAGATGGTCAGATTGAATTGACCCCTGAACTGGGAAGTAAGGAGACTGAATTGGTCAATAAAATAGGGAGTAAATCTACAAGCCTCCAGAAGGATGTAGACCTTAGCAAGGGGATACTGGGACCACCTCCAGATAGGCAGGTAAATCCCTTAGCATCAATCTTAGGGCCACGACCCTTACCCCATTCTTCTCCTAAGCAACAATCCGGCCCATGGGCCCACGATCAATCAACAATCAATCTTAGGGCCACGACCCTTTCTTTATTCTCCTCCAAATCAATGATTGGGCCCATGGGCCCACCATTCTTCAATCTTAGGGCCACTACCCTTTCTTTATCCTTTTTACAACCATCAATCAGCTCCATGGGTCCAAAATCTGTCAATCTTAGAGCCATGGCCCACACCCCATCCCACTCAATTGGGCCCTTATGCCCCATTTTTGGGCCCTTATGCCCCATTTTTGGGCACTTATGCCCCTTTTCGTCAATCGGGCTCTTATGCCCCTCTTCATCAACCGGGCCCAGGTGCCCCTTTCCATCATCCGGGCCCACGTGCCCCCTTTATCCAACCGAGCCCATGTGCCCCTTTTAATCGACCGGGCTCTTATGCCCCTTTTCTTCAACCGGGCCCACGTGCCCCTTTTAATCAATCAGGCTTGCATGCCCCTTTCCTTCAACTGGGCCCATATGCCCCTTTTCCCCAACTGGGCCTACGTGCCCCTTTCCTTCCATCGGCCCACATTCCCATAATTCTCCCCAATCGGACCCATGTGCCCTTAATTTTTCTAAATCGGGCCCACGTGCCCACAATTCACCTCAATCGGGCCCACGTGCCCGTAATTCACCTCAACCAGGCTCATATGCCCATGTTTTTCTACAACAAGGCCCATGTGCCCAAATTTCTTCTAAATCGGGCCCACGTGCCCACCTTCCATCAACCTCGGGCATACATGCCCACACTCCTTCAACTTCGGGCCCGTACGCCCCCATTCCTTCACAATCGGGCCCGCGTGCCCATACTTTTTCGAAATCAGGCCCCTGTGCCCCAACTTCTCCAACTTTGGGATTGCGCACCCATACTCTTCAATGGTACCCATGCTCTCAATCACCTAAATCGGGTCCATGTGCCCGCTCTTTTTGTTGGGTCCCTCGGGTTCAACCTCTAATCAGGCCTTTGAGCCCATCACCTCCAATCGGGCCCTCATGCCCATCAACAACAAATGGGCCCTCTGGCCTGCATTCAACTCTTGGGCCCACGTGCCTCTTGATTCCAATGATTTCTGGGCCTTCACACCCACTATCAACTCCCGGGCCCAAGATCCCACTTTAACTCACTTTTGTTTTCAAAAATGTTTCTTTCATTTTTGATTTCTCTTTCTTTTTCTAGGTTTAAAAAAAAATCAATGTAGAGAAATTTCCTAGGTGATACCCCAATCTTTGCCTTCTACATCATCAATCCTAGTTCCACCGTGCCAAATCAGATCCTCCACATCTTGCACCTCGCTGTATGACTCCTATTCTTCGATTCAGTGTGAAGTATATCAACAGTGGTAGCAGTTGGGCAAGGCAAGGCAAGGCATGACAGACAAGGCAAGGCAAGCATAAGCAAAGCCATCATCAGCAATGAACTTCTTCTTCTCTCAGGTATTACATGAAATTGCATTCATCATCATTATGTCATCTACAAAGCAATATTTTTAAAAAATGATTTTGAATTTCACATGACAATTTTAATTGAGAGAAATTCATGATTGACGATATTTGTAGCTACCTTGTTCTTATTAAACAAATTCTTTACATTGCAAGGCATGTTTTCAATTGATTCACCTATGGAATGTAATCTACCTCAAAAAAATGGAGAGAACTACTAGTATGACTTAAGTCCACATGTTCTGGATTGTTGTCTAGAAGTCGAGGGTAGATACTATTCTACACACACAACACGTCCTGATCCTAGAATCTGGATGACCCAACACCCGAGAGAAGCTAGTCAAGGCTCAGAGGTGGAAGGAAAACCCTCACCCTACTCTCTTCTGTTCGGTCCAAGATAGGCAAAGGGGACTAGAGGGGGAGAGTATCGAAAGCATCCGCCCTAGGAGGAGGCCATCTCAGAAGGTCCAACTTCTCCAAAGAAAAAGGGTGCTAAAAGATGGGCAATGAATCCCACAGGTTTAAACAAATATGGGCCTGTCTGAATGAGTACCCAGAAAAGTAGAAAATGAAAAAGGCACCAAAAGATGGGCAATGACCCCACAGGTCAAACACCTATCCAAATGTGTGCCACAAAAATAGGTTTGTCAATAAAGAAGAAAAAACCTAAAGAGGCCGAACCCCAATAGGCAATTGGGTGTGAGTAGAGAAATCCCTCTCGACATCTCCAAAGCCTATCAAGGACTTTCCCTCAATTCTTCATTCTTACCCCCAAGGTGTGGGTGAACCAACCAAATCAAAGCTAAACTCTAGCCGATCAAAGGTTGAAGGTTAGAAAGATTTTGGGTAAGGAACCCCATTTTGCACATGGTGTCTACTAACAAACCTAGAAAAAACAACCAAGTGATGAGAACTGGTGTCAATACTGATTTTTTCTCCCCCAAAAAATTTTATTTTCAAAAACTCCAAAAAAAAGTGGAATATCTTCAAAAATCCAAAAAATTAAGTATTCTAAAAACTACAAAAAATTGAATATTTTTAAAATCCCAAAAGAAACAAAAATATTTTAACAAAACTTCTTTTCAAATTCCAACAAAATTTTCAAATTTTTTTTTTCATCACCATGCTTGGTTTGAATTCTTGTCTTTACATTCATATTTACTTTCAGTCTCTCATGTTTCAAATGTTTTTCATTGCATATTTTATGTTCTATTTTTACACTCTTAAGACGGCTATTACCCCTTGACAAAGGTCAAGGCATACTGCAACTTGCAAGGGGGATAAGCCACATTGTTGTTCTAATCTCTTCCTTCTAAGTGTTTCAGGCATAAGGAGAACTTATTACCCCTTGACAAAGGTCAAGGCAGACTACACCTTACAAGGGGATAAGCCATATTGTCATTTTGATCTTCTTTTTCTGAGTGTTTTAGGAATGAAGAACAAACATAGAGAAATTTTCACAACAAGGCGATGCTCGCCACTTCCCTCCCCAAGGATTCTTAGGAGAGGTGTCACCATGACCTTGACCTCAACTTCATCGAGGAGCATTTTCAAGATTTCGATAAGGTGATGCTCGCCACTTCCCTCCCCCAAGGATTCTTAGGAGAAGATGTCACTTTGACCTCGGCCTCAACTTTGCCGAGGAGCATTTTTCAAGATTTCAATAAGGCGATGCTTGTCACTTCCCTCCCTTGAGGATTCTCAGGAGGAGGTGTCATCATTACCTCGGCCTCAACTTTGCCAAGAAACTTTCACTCTGTGTCCTCATTAGGACACATGAACTCTTTTGTGAGAATGCATGTCATCGCATCGCAAACTCACTGTTATCATTTCCTTTCTTAGCATATGTTAGGTGCATTACTATTTATTTTATGCATTGATGTTGAAGATCGTGAATGCAAAGAAGACCAGGCCCGAAATCCCCTTCATCAAAATCCACGATGGTCGGGTCATTCTTTGTGCTCATGGATAAGCCAAAATTGTGCAGTGAGGGACGATGGTTCCCGAATGGGTATCTTGAACTCATAGACAATCTATATCTTCAACTAATTGTTAGACAAGTTTTGTTTTTATTTTCTTGAGCCCAGCATGCATCATATAGTATTAGTTGCATTGCATTTTTCATTATCATTGCATACTTCCCTTCGTAATCTTCACCTTCTCACCCTAGTCTCTAAATCTTTTATCCTAATTCCGAACATTCTAATCCCACCGTGTTTGATAATCCCACCGTATTTTCTAGTCCCATCAACCTTTCTAATATCCCACCGTGTCTATTAATCCCACCGTGTTCGGTAATCACCTTATGCCTCCAAATCTTCCATCACCACTGTGGCCATTGCAACACTTCCTTGCTATTCATCCCACCATGGCAGCCAATTCATCCCTCCAAGGGCCTACTATTTGATCAGAACTTGCACCATCACTATCTTCACGGTCTATGCTTCAACATTTACCTTTTAGAATTCGAGATCATTCCATTCCGAATTGAATCTTGTCTCTTGGAAGATTTAAATGAATCTAAGAGCCTGAAGGTGCTTGATTGATATTCTTTTACTTTTTCAAAACAAATCTCTTTTTAAAAAAACTTTATCCCATCACAATATAGGAACACTGCAAAGATCGGGTTACCAGCTGATGATGAACCTACAAACCCATGTTTCGGGGACTCCCCACCGCGTTGGGGGTTGGCTATTCTTCTCTCATGCCGATGGCACATCTTTTACCAATCGAACATAGGAAGACTTGATGAAACATGGCAGTTAACTAGGAGACTTGAGGAGATTCGTCTTGCCGAATTTGGTTGTTGAGCGTGTCTATATCTACACCATGATGCCACCTTTTCAGTCCATTGCTATTTTGCTCCACTACATTCAACTACAATCCATCTCGCTTTGCTAATCTTTCTCTACATTTCACTCTGCTATGTTGCATGCCATTCCCTTACAAAGCCGACATCAAGGTGAGGCAAGCTATAGACATGCCAATTTGGCCTTATTTAGAGCTTAAACCATTATTCCAATGGCAACATATCTTTTAAACCATCAAAATCATGATGAACCACCCTTTTGGATGAGCCGAGGTTCTTATTGGAAATATGAGGATGATTTGCTAATTTCTAATCAAATCCGTGTTTGCCGAACAAAAGACTCTTGGTGGTGTGCCAGATTATGTTTTTCTTAGCATTTCCTCTAATTGGAAATTTTTCATAGGATTATATGGACGTCTAATGAAAAATTATTCAACATGAATAATCTTATTCTATGAGTTATCTCTCCATTGCAATAAACGGCATTCAATTCTGATCTCCCATTTGACCACAGCGCCCTTTGGAAGTCAGATGCACAGTTTTGTCCCCACGTAGCACCGATCAAGCCCAATTTCATGCAAGCTCAGCCCATTGGGCACATATCTGACAAATTCAAGACCTTACCTTCCTTTTTTCTCCTCCATATCACTTGGTAAAGTATTTTTAAGCTTCATGGTCAAAATTAGCATCATCAAATGATGGCAATCCAACTTGTTGTCTTATACATCAAAACTTGCCATTTTTAGACTAGATTTGTTTCCTCTTCAAGTGGAGACATATTTTGAACATGGGGAAGGTGATACACAGTTTCAAATCCCTATAAATCATTTGGATAAGTTTTTAGATGCCTCAGGATGAAAATTAGCAACACTAAATGGAGGAAATCCAACCTATGGTCGGATGTATCAAAACTTGCTATTTTTTGACCTGTTTTTCATCCCCTATAAAGGGAGACTCATATGAACGACCTAAGAAGGGAATCCCCATCCTCCAGCACTCCTCTCCTTGTCCTACAGCCACCTTACGCTCTTATCAACCTCTCAAAATCGTCCTTTCTTCGTCCCGGTGCCCGGAGATCATCCCAAAGTGAAGGAGAAGCAGGTCTATGCTCTGACGTGCTGCACTTCTGATCATCAGTTTCTACAGATCCTTATAGTCATTTTCAGGCCTGACTTTCTTCATAATAAGTGTGATTAATCAAGATATATTTCATATCCAACAAACAGAGATCAATTCTGACATTCCCTCAGCTTGTTACGGCTTCAACACCGGTGCTGCACAGACAGATCCGAAGTCTTCTCTTCTAAGTCATCATCTTCTCAGTCCATTTCAGTATATTTAATGGTGGATTCAGCCTTTACACTATTCATAGAAATTGTTCCCCAGTGAGTCATCTTTTATTTTCAACAAGAATCATTCAATTCAGATATTTGTAGTGCCCATAGCATATCCTACATCAACATTGTGCTGGGAGTTTACAGAACTTTGCTTATTAGGTAAATTCAGATTACTTATCATAAGATTCAAGAAAACTTGTATTCATATAAAACCACCATCGGTGAGTTATCTTTATTTTTGAACAAACATCATTTGATTCTGACATTGGTGCTGTTCGTTACGGTCTCTGCATCAGAGCCGCGCAGTTTACATTGAATTTGTCCAACCCGGTTGCCACTTTGCCTGGGTCGTGTTGTCTTTAACCATTCATATTCTCTTTGCTAACTCTTCATTCAAATCATTTAATTCATATTTAAGCATCATTTTTATTCAGTTTTGCATCATTTCATACATCATAAAAATTCAAAAAAAAAAAAGGTTAGGGCTAACCCCGAATCCGGTGAGTTTGTTTCCAATTGCCCCTTTTTGTTATTGTTTTTATAGTTACTACACTTCACTCAGTTCTAATGCTCCCTTCACTTGTTTTCTTGTCTTCTTTGTTTAATAGTTGCATAGGTACATCAAGCTAGCATCGGCTGGACTCTTATTCATCGGCCGGCCGAAGAAGAAGAAGGTTGAACCTACACACTAAGGTACACATGGTCAATTCAACTTAATCTTGTCTTTTATTCCATAAAGTGGAGCCCGCGGCTTCTGACGACCACCTTTTATTCATGTTTTAAGTTCATCTCCTCCTCCGTCTCCTCCCACATGACCTGAACTGTCTCCGATGCTCGAGCGATGCCATGAGATGAAAGTTCAGGGATCAATGTGAGTGTGGGGCCGAGGTGAGGACTTTTTACAGCTTTCTGAGTGTTTTCCGATTCACTCCCCCTTTTACCCTATTCTATCTTTCACCTTCTCTTGAGGTGTCGATCCGAAACCCGTTTCTAGAGTCGACAGTAATTCCTCATACATGGATTATTCCTCTTCATGATCGGGTTAGTTGTACCACTCCCCAAAACGTGAAGCATCCTATGTTACATACACGTGGTGAGATTGTGTGAAACCTAGGTCATTAGAGATTGGAGTTTGGATCCTAACCCATTTGTTGAGAGAACAATTCTTAACAAAATTCATAAACATAGGGTTTAATCAAAAAAATCATTGCGTAATTGTGCTTTCAAGTCTTTGCATCACTTGTTTGTAAAACAAAAAATCAAAACCCTAACATTTTTGCAAGATACTAAAAACCAACAAAAAAAGAAAGTTCTTTGCCAACTTGTTTGTTTTACCTTCTCCTTGAAGTTGAAAGGTGACAATGCAACTAAGGTATGGAAGACACGTTGGAATGGCGGAACAAGCCCAACATCGAGAGCACGAGATGGGTCACCAACCAATTCCGTCAGATGGTCTTATTAATCCATTGTTTGCATCAGAAGCGCAAGAGGTCCCTCAACCATCTGCTCCTCATGATGTTGAACAACTCTTTAGAGAGTTGTCTCTCTATACTGACCTAGAAACCTACGCCCGCATACAATCCATGGTGAAGGGCAAAATTGCCTCAGATCAGGCTGAAGCCAACCAGGTTGCCTCATCTCCTTGTCCTCTGGTTCGACCACCACTCATTCAATCACTGTTTTATCAACCACCTATTGTTCAACAATCTATGATTCAACCATCTGTAGTTCAACCATCAGTAGTGCAACCATCTGTAGTTCAACCATCTATAGTTTAACCATCTGTGGTTCAACCATCATTTGTTCAGCCATCTTATTTTAACCATGTTGCTCCCCTGACCCACCAAGTCATGGGACAATCTTCAGTAAATTTGCCAAGTCATGCTCCTCAATTCCAGAACCATGCCTTTAACTACATACCCCACCAGTAAACCAAGAACCTGCTCTCACCCAGGCATTCATGGATCAGCTCATCCAGATGAATGAACGTTATGAAGAGCTGAGTTGTCGCCTAGACTCCAAGTCAGTTCCTGAGATATCTATTCCTTCTTTGCCAGTTCTCCACCTGCCACCTTCTAAGCTATCAGTTTATCGCCGCTACATTGGTACTGGCAATCCTTTTCTTCACCTTAAAGATTTTCTCTAAGAATCTTCATTCTGGAATAATGATCATAGGGTTCTTGCTTTCGTGTTCCGTCGATCACTAGAAGGGTCTGCATTGGAATGGTTCTACTCGCTTGACCCCTTTGAGGCAGGAGACTTTGATATTGTAAAGACCAAATTTTTTCAAAGATACAGAGACCAGGTGGCACCATCATGCTCCATCATAGATTTGATTGCTGAGAAGATGAAGCCCGAGGAGGACTTCATAAAGTTTGCTAATCGCTGGAGGGGAATAGCAGAGAAACTGACAGATGTGATTTCTGAAGAGGAACAAGTAAAGATGCTTATTGGAAACACTACACCTGCCTTAAGGAATGTATTGATCATGCACCATCCTACCACCATGAATGAACTCTATGATAGTGCCCGATATTTGCAAGCCCACTTCAAAGATGCCACCATGATAAATCCTTTTGATCCCAAACCTAGAAACTTCAGGAAAACCACCTCTGCACCAGTTGGTCCTACAACCGAGGGAGTGGTCAACAACAAAGCTATAAACATTGTGGGGAACAAGGGAGGGAACCGTCAAAACCAGTTTAGAAACCCACCACAAAACCATTCCTATTACCCCCCTCAACAACAGGTTAGGCCACCACAACCACGACAACCACAACAACCCCCTCAACCAGTAGCACAACCCCAGCAACCTCGTCCACCAACCTACAATAGGGCACCTCCACCACCCAATCAGGCACTATGAAGGGGAGTGTTGGCATCAAATTTTTCCACTTAGCTTGCTTGATACAAGTTTCAGCAATGCCGAAGCTGGTGCAGAAAATCTGACCCAGATTCGAAAAATTCGTAAATAGATGATGTAAATAGGCTTTGGAAATGCCTTGGCATGGCCTTACATGCTAAAAATGGCCAATATAATGTGTTCATTACATAGCCCCGGTCAAGAGC
Source organism: Cryptocoryne crispatula var. balansae (assembly GCA_036172225.1). Classification (NCBI taxonomy): domain Eukaryota; kingdom Viridiplantae; phylum Streptophyta; class Magnoliopsida; order Alismatales; family Araceae; genus Cryptocoryne; species Cryptocoryne crispatula. The sequence continues at coordinate 20,829,939 of CM069927.1, read as the reverse complement.
TTCGCAACGGTGCCCAAAACATGAAAAACGGACACCGAAAGGCCAAAATGACCATTTTGCCCCTGACACTTTGAGACAAATTGGGACTCTAACATGGAATTCCAACTTTACCACATTGTCAAGATTGGATAGATCTAGGCAACGCTCGAAACGGATTGAAAATCTGACCCCCGGATGAAGAGATATGCAAGAAAGAGCAAATTCAGACGGAAAGCCGTATGTTCTCGCACCAGGGGCATAATGGTCCGATTAGCTCTGGACCGATCCATGGGCTTAAAATTTCAATTTTCATGGCCCAAAACTTTGATCTCATGAATATTGATGCATGAAAAATAAATTTGGCCAATGGGAGAAGGTAATTGCACTCAGATACATTTTTCGACATTATCGACGGCCGAGATCGCACCGATCAGAGAAACTAGCTAAATTAAGAGATCCGTTGCAATTCATGTGATCTCAACCACACATCAGGATAGAGCATAAGATCAATGGCCATCAGGGCATGATCTGGAATTTTTTTGAAGTCAATTTGGAATTTATTTAATTGGTTTTGGTCGGAATTAATGCTAGCCGTTGGATCGGGAGCACTTTGATTAAACCAGGGTTAAACCTAACCCAAGATGGGCTAACCCAACCTGTCATGGTCGAATTCCATCCTCCCTCATCTGATGTGTGCACAAGAAGCCCTAGAAAATAGGGGAGGGAGGCGCACCCACCTCCTCCTTCCTTGGCTAGTGGGTCCCACTCAACCACTTCCCTCAACCACCTCCCATGGCTTATCCCTATCTCTCCCTTGGTTTATCTTCATCCTAACTAATCCTACAGCTAACCAAGCTTATAATCATCCAAGCCTTGGTCGAACCAGCCTTCTTTCCACATGTCATGTGCGCACACCTCCTTGAAAGGAGGAGATGGTGCGCACCCTTCTCTCCCTCTCTTTCTAGTTGGCGCATAATCATCCTCAACAACCAACTATGGGTTATCCTTATCATCCCCAACCTCCCTTGAGTTATACTTATCTTCTCTCAACAACCTCCAGCCTTATCTCCTCCTGGAGATGGCTCCCCTCAGCCCCTATAAAAGCCCCCTCAGCTGGCCATGTGCAGGACAAGCTGATCACCCTGCGGAAGCCCTGCCTCTCCTCCCTCTACCCTGTGCCAAGAGAGCTTCTCCTTGCTTGGACATCTTCATCAGCAAGTCAACAACCTCTCCAGCCCCCTGGTGGTGTTCCAAGTGAAGAAGAAGAAGGATAAAAGGCCTCCCTCCAGCAGGTGCGCCAGCAGCAGCCCAATCGGGGGTGCACCGATTCCAACAACAGGTGTTCCTTCTTGGAGCACTGATTCCAGCCCCATTTTCAGCAACAAAAGAAGAAGAAGAAGAAGAGTATAAGGCCAGCCAGCTTCTCCTTCAATCTCCAACAAGGATTGTGCAAAAAAAGGTGAGAGAAGATGTAGTACTTTCTAGTTCTTTTCCACCCCTCTTCTTTCTCTTCCCCTCGGCCTTCTCTTTGCCATTCAAGAAGCTCCAAAAACTCAGCCTTGTTGGTACCACTTAAAGCCCATGTTCAACTTCCCTACAGCACCCAATCAGCCCTATTCTCTACACAGATCCCTTACCCATTGAGGAGGATGGAGTGATGTCCCGGGCATTCTTGGATCCACAAGATGGGCCAAGTCTCCCCCGGGCGGGCTCTTGATCCCTCGTTTTGGCTGGAGGAGAGGGTGATGTCCTGGGAATTCTTGGAATCCGTACGATGGGCCAAGTCTCTCTCAGGCGGATTCTCAACTTCAACAAGACAGCCCATTTGTGTGGCCTTCCTTATTTCAATACCAAACAGCCCCTTTGAGGCATTGAAATCCTTTTCAACATGCCCTTTGTGCAGCACCTAATCAACCCTTCCAAACTTGCCTTAAACCTGCCCCCTTGTGCAGTCCCCTTTCCAACTCTTCCAAGCAGCACCCCCACAGATTCATTCCAGCCCCTCTGAGGCTTTTGTTGCCCACTGCTACAGCAAGAAGGCAAACACTAGAAGTCAAATTCTGCAGATTGTCGAAGTAGGCCATTTTGGCCCCTGGAGATCAAAACAGGTGCTGCGAACAAGTGCAACAAACTGAGGCTACAACAGGTCCTTGCAAGGACCAGGTTGGGGGTGACGGCCTGATCCCCCTTGGCTCACATGATGGGTCAAGGGCTTGAGAAGGTGGCTCTCGATTCTGGTCCAAACAAGGTGTAAAACAGGCCAACCGGGCCATGGAGACATGAAGCTTGAATTGGGCCAACTGGGCCAACATGACATGAAGTCGGCCTTCTCACGCCATGAGACATGAAGACCAGCCCATTGTGCTGATGAAGCTGGCCCATTGGGCCTTAGACACTTAAAATAAACCTTAATTAAATGTGAAGGTGAAATGCCAAAATTAAATAAGGAGTTAGTCCACAACTGGACGCTTCATTGGGCGGCTCATCCGGCATGCACCGAAACGTTGACCCGGGCGTAGGCATGGGACACGCTTCCCACTGCAGACGGACCCTTCCCACTACTTGGAAAGTCAAATGACTATGCCTTGTAGGATGGGTAAAATTCCACACCGATTGGAAAATAAGGTGGCATGCTGCCAAAATTTTCCCAATCAAGTGGTATTTTACACCAAGGGAAGGACATTCACACATTTGCACCATTGACAACATTGAACATGGCATATGAACTGCCACATCTGATGTACACTAGCATGAACATGAATATTCAATGAACATTTCAAGTGCCGAGTTGATTGCATGTGACTGGGCATCGACACTAGCCCGACAGACCGGATGTGATGCAAACCGAACAAGAGTTACTCAAATCTGAAGTTAACTTAATTAAATCTGAAAATACATTCAAACTAATCTTAAAACATGCTTAAAACATATCATTAAAGCTTTAACATTCAACAAAAATCAGATTTAATAAAATCTGGAAAAATTGATTCAATACATTTAACCCATTTGAATTCAAATGCTTAAACAAGTGCAAATCAAACCAATTGAAAAGAACAACATAAAGAAAACATTAATGCATATGAAATTCATCTTAAAACATGCCAAATTCATATCATTAACAATCTGAAATTCAAGTTTAATCAATTTGAACCAAACTTCAAAACATTTAAAACATACTGAACACACCCGAATTGGTATTAAAACACCAACCGACATGAGAAAATCACATGAAAATGACTCAACACATGTCAATTAAATTTAAGCAAGTCAAATTGATCAAAACATCTAAAATATCAAGTTCAAACAAAAAAAAATAAATAAAAATAAAATTCAACCAATTGAAGTAAAACAAACCAAACAATTAAAACAAACCAAAACAAGTAACATTCAAATCCAAGTCAAATGGAAATCTAAATTCAACATTTCAAACCACATCAAAATCAATTCATAAATCAACATAAAACAACTTCAAACAAAATCTAATCAAATTTGTTTGCATCTCATCGGGCCTAAAAGGCCAGGGCCCTTTGTGTTCTCTATTTGTTGTGGATGTGCACGCTCTCGTCAAACAAGATCACTATGGTAGTTAATCAAGGGTGTTCGAGTGTTTGCTCGATGTAAATGAACATCGGATATTCGCACCATCCGATGGAGAGAGATCAAAAATATTTTCACAGAACCCGAACCTCGGTTCTATACTCTTTTAATATCACCCGGACTATCTAGTATTTTTATGGTTTATCACCTACTTTACTAGAAGATTGGGATGTCAATATTTCAAAACATACAAAAATAAGAAAACTTTTTCAAGAAACAAAATGATTCCCGAGGTTCCCACAGGGAGGTCCTAGGAGAGAAAACTACCAACAACACCCTTACTCTTTGACCGACATCTTCAATGTACTCATGGCAGAAAAACAGTTGGAATTGCCCAAGGAAAGAGAAGTTTGGCCAGCAAATGTAGATATGTCCTGATACTGTGCTTACCACCGGTGTCCTGGTCACACTGTAGAAGTGTGTTTTCAATTCAAGGATTACATCCACGATCTGAGTGACCAAGGCAGCATTGATTGGGTCCAAATGGAGAAATGCATACAAGCTATGAAGGCTAGGCAACAGCAGTGGCAGCGCCCACCGGCTCAACCTAAACAACAACCTTGCTTGGGGATTGTTCAGAATCCGCTCCCATTACATGCTCCCACTCCAGCACCGGTACCAGCACATCTAAACCCAGGAATTGGTCTAGTACACTCCATTGTCTAGGGAGATGCTAGCCGTGCTCAAGGTTGGCAACTAGAAAATCACAATGCAACCATGCCAGTCAACCCAGCTAGGCCTTCTGCTAGGAATCCTCCTAGATAAATAATCCGTGCACCTTCTACTCCACAACCACCACCAAGCTCAATAACCCAACCACTGGCCACCACTTCTTCTCACCGACTCATCATTAGGCCAGCCCCCTCCTTAACTACACCTCCCTCAACCATTGCTACACACCGACCCTTGCTCATCCGACCACCACAATCACCACCAAACCTGAACCACCAGCCTATGAGCTCTACCACTCCAAAACCCCAACCTATCATAACACCGACCCCACAACCTACCACATTACCAACACCTTCATCAACCACTCCTACACCCCGGCCTCTTCTTATTAGGCCGCCAATATCACCATCACTACCACATCCAAACCCTACCCCTCTACCCATAAACTCAATCATCCCAGAACCACCAATCCCATTGCCTACCATACATGCACCTACACCACCTATTCCACCACAGCCCACCCCAGTTAACCCATCACCTCTACCCAACCGCCAAATAGCCCCAGTGCTTCAGAGTGGGAGGATGTTCCAGCGGCTCTTTCCCCAAGCCAGTACTCAACCACAGGATCTAGTGGAGGAGGAACAAGTGGAAGAACCATTGCCAAGCACGGCCTATGATTTGTTAAAACATTTGGATAAGACACATGCCTGTATTTCTATACATGAGTTGATCAAAAGATCAAAAGTGCACCAGGAGATTCTACAGCAATATTTGCAAAGGGTCATGGTGAGTGAAGATCTCCCACCTGAGAAGATCACTACAATGTTAGCCCCTAGAAGTGAGCACCCAACACTCACTTTCTCTCAGGAGGAATTAGTAGATCCAGAGGTCAGGAGATATGCTTTGCATGTGGCTGTTATCATCTACAATATCGAAGTGAAATCATGTTTGGTTGACACTGGAGCTTCTATCAATGTTATGCCGCCAGAAACTTTGCAGTTATGCGGCATTTCTGAACAAGAAATCAAGCCATCCTGTGCCATGGTGACAGCCTACGACAACTCCAAGAAGTCTGCACATTGGGTAGTCACTTTAGAAGTTAAACTTGGACCATGTATAGTCAACGGATTTTCATGTTCTAGAATTGGATCCAACTTTTGTGCTATACTTGGGAGGCCATACTTGGAGGCAATAGGAGCTGTGGCTTCAACAAACCACCAGTGCATAAAGTTTCCCTTTAAAGGACAAGTGGTCAAGGTAACTAGCATGCCTATAAGGGACGAAATGAATGATGCTACTTTTACATCACCCCTAGGACTATCAATACAACCCCAGATCTCAGTGAGAGAATTGCCAGAAGTCAGATGCATGACTGTCTCTCTACCCGACACAGTGGGATGGCAGATGATGATGAAATTGGGCTATCAGCCTAGAAAAGGTTTAGGCAAGGATCTACAAGGGATCACTCAGCCCATTCAAACTGTGAAAAGGCCATGTAGGCAGGGGTTGGGATACGAAGAGGATTCCATCCCAAGAAGGATCTTCCAGCCAGGATATGCCATGGGACTCCACGCATTCTTTATCAAAGGGGAGACCATGATGATGGCTGAAGATGACAAGAGTTCTATGATAGCTATCAAAAGAAGGAAGGCTCCAGATGAAGAAGAAGACTTGGAAGATATATGCTTATCTTTGACTCGTTTGTTCTCAAGTGGGGAAGAACACCAGGAACCACTCAAGGGCAGACCAATCTTGGATCATCTGGTTGAGCATATCACCCAAGTCAGAACCATTCCGCGAGGACCAAATACAACGATCCCATGTTTAAACCTCATGCCATTATTCTTAGACCTATTGGATGGGCTTCTAGGCCCACTCTCTTCCACCAAACTAACTACCCACTTTGGGCCCATGTGCCCTCTTCAGCCTTCCGCTCTTACTGGGCTAGCGTGCCCATCTACTCCCCTCATCAACTTCAGAACTGAGGGTTCTTTCCAACATGGGCTCACTTGCCCATCCATTTCTAAGATCGGGTCCACGTACCCGTTTACTTTTTTCATCAGTCTTGGACCCATGTGTCCACTTTTTGTTACCATTGGGCCCACGAGCCCCTTTTTCCCCTTTATCCTTAAGTTTTTCTTTCTATTAATTCCGTCAACTTCCAGCAAACCTCGAGTAATTCCGACTCATTCTATCTTTTTACTTGAAAATCCCAAAAAAAACGTCTTCTTTGAAACTCACATTTCCATCGAGGAGACGTATCCCAGAGGGTGCTCCCAATCAAGGATCCCTCTCTTATGAATCATTGATCGATTTACTCGATCCTCCCTTCACTGTAAATACCACCTTTCCAGCTTTGTCTTCAGTAGGTCAGATTAGATTAGGAAATAGGAAAGTCAAAGGTAAACGAGTTCCAAATAGGTATCTGCAACAATTGGCACAGAAATACGTAGAGTGTGCAAGGCTGCCAAACTTCTTAGAGAATACCATCTAGCTAGATGAAATCCGGTATGAGGATGAGCATAACATAGATCGCACTTTGGGAGCATATGAGGTAGTATCAGAGAAGGATCCCGAATTCGAGGATGAAATTGAGGACTTGGCTGATGCATATGCATCCGGACTTAGAAGATTTGAGGAACCATCAGCCACAGGGAATGAACCAACCAAGGAACTGAATTTAGGAACCATGGAAGATCATAAGACTATCCTCATTAGTGCAAACCTCACTCCCTCACAAGAACAACGTTTGATCAAAGTTTTGGAAGAATATAAGGACACGTTCGCATGGACATATGAAGATATGTCAGGATTAGATAATTCATTGGTTGAACATAAATTAACCTTGAAACCTGGAACTACCCCGGTTAAACAAAAGCTCAGGAGATTCCACCCTGATATTGCACTCAAAATGAAAGAAGAGGTCAACAAACTACACCAAGAAAAATTCATTAAAGTCGTCCTATATCCGCAATGGGTGGCTAACATAGTCCCTGTTATGAAGAAGGATGGACAAATTTGGATTTGTATAGATTTCAGGGACTTGAACCGAGCGTGTCCTAAGGATGATTTTCCTTTACCTCATATCGATGTTTTGGTTGATAACACAGCTGGATTTGAAATGCTTTCATTCATGGATGGCTATTCTGGATACAATCAAATTCGGTTAGCTGAGGAGGATCAAGAGAAGATCTCGTTCACTACACCTTGGGGAACATATTGCTATGTTGTCATGCCCTTTGGGTTAAAGAATGCTGGTGCTACATATCAGAGGGCTATGATGGCTATCTTTCACGACATGATGCACACCCTTGTAGAGGTGTATGTGGATGATTTGGTTATCAAGTCCATGAGTCGGGAAGATCATTCTGAAGTGTTAAGGAAAGTTTTGCTACGAGCTAGATAATACAAGCTAAAAATGAACCCTAAGAAGTGCACATTTGGAGTATCATCAGGAAAACTACTAGGTTTCATAGTAAGCAAAAGGGGCATAGAGATCGACCCAAATAAGGCCAAGGCAATCATTGGTATGCCTCCTCCGAAGAATATGAAAGAGCTTCGAGGATTGATTGGGAGGCTACAATTTGTCCGCCGGTTTATCTCACAACATTCCCAAAAGTGTAAACCTTTCTATGAGTTAACCAAGGCGGGGGCCGAGTTTAAATGAGATTCGAAGTTCCAGGAGGCGTTTGATGGGTTGAAAGCATACCTGGCAAGTCCCCCTATACTTAGACCACCAATTCCCGACAAGCCCTTGGTCCTCTACATTTCAGTTCTTGAGAACTCTCTTGGGGCAGTCCTTGCACAAGTTGATGAAGAAGGTATAGAACGAGCTACTTATTACTTGTCTAAGATGTTTGATGCTTGTGAGCTGAAGTACACTTTGGTAGAAAAGACCTGTGCTGCTCTTTTTGCGTGGTTAAGAAACTCAAACATTATTTTCTTGCTCACCAAGTTAAGCTCATTGCTAGTATCAATCCCATTAAGTTTATGTTAGAGAAGACCGTTTTGACTGATCGGTGTAAGGAATCAATACATGACAGCGGAAAAAATTTTCAATCCATAAAACCATGATATGATCTTTGCCTTGATCGATGCCGAACGAGTAAAACCGGGAACCGAATATGAAGTAGAACGAGTGTACCTCATGGGATTTCTAAAATCCCTCACCATGGATGAAGAGAGGACATTCCTCCTTGCTGAAAACCGTTCAAGTGTCCAGTCTCTAGCAGTATCCACATGATCTGCTTCAATAGATGAGTTCTCCCTTCCTCCGGGCCTCCAGAAACCTTCCAGATCCAAGCTTGACCATGGGAGATCACCTTCTAGAGGAGAGAAGAGGAAGTGAGGATGCTTGGGACGTGCTCCAGCCCTATGGCTTGTTAGGGTTTGGCTTCATAAGCCATTTATATATAGAAGATGGATTTTTTCACAAAAACCCAAAACTTCTATAAAATAGCATTCATGCCCTCATCTTATTGACCAGATCTATTGTGTGTGACCCACTAGGCCCAATAGTCAATTTGGTTGAAGCCTTAATTAATTTAAAAGAACAATTCTTTTAAATTAAATCAAAACCATTATCCGATAATAATTTTTACGGCTTTTTTGATCATAAAGGGTACAAGCCACATCCTATGATCCCAAATGACTTTGAGGAGTTAAATAACATCCATTGAGCCTTTCCATCATCAATTACCACATGGATTTAAATCCTCATTCATACAATGTCCCGGTCGATTAGGGGTTCGGCACTGACTGTCAACCCCTAAGTATTCCAACTCTATGAAAACTTGTACTCAGTAATTGATCAACTGGAAAAATCCTTTTCCAATTATCCTATCTACCTTGGCCAAGGATTTAGAGTACTATCCATAGGACATTCTCTCTCTCCTACCGAGAGTGAACGATCCCCTATTGTCTGCTCAATTGCCTCCACCAGGTTTCCCATATACCCAATCCATTAACTATATAGGACCACAATGCTAAGTGATCCATCAGTCAATAGTCAAAGTACATAGTACGCCTGGCAAGACATCTTTGGCGACTCAGGTCAAAGATCCAACTGTGCCATTGAGATGTAAGAATAACCTGATAGACAGTTTGGTAAGATACCGATCAGGTTTTCCTAAATTGGTCAGTTCAGTGAACTCATTCCACTAATGAGCACCTGTGTGTGTATCTCAGTGTCCCCACATTGATGACCAATGAGATCAGTCATTCTCATCATATGAGAAGACATCACACTCACTAGTTTATCCGGATTCTTGTTGTCCTGTCTCAAAGATCCTATGACTAGGAACATTTAGATCACATACCTCTAGATGATTGATCTCATTATCATGATCTCATCATGATTCAATCATCATTGCATGTGATCAAGGACTTCATTACGATATACGCTTCTAATAAAAGCTAGTAACGAAGTTTTGCCTATTTAATTGAATGAGATATTCCTAGAAATGTTGAATCATATCATATATGATTGGATTGTAGAGCATACGTTTCTATCAATCTCCCACTTGCACTAAAGCCAATAACCCATCTGGCTAATCTCTATCAGCTCAAGGTGAAGCTCAAACACTCTTTGAGTAACTGCTTCAGTTAGTGGATCTGTAATGTTATTAAAGAAAGATACTCTATCTTTAATTATATCTCTATCAACTACATTCTCTCTGATTCTATGGTATTGCCATAGAAGTTTGAAACTTCTAATGAGACTTTGTCTCTACCCCATTGTTTTCCTAAAACAATGATACACTTTCAGAGAAGGTTGGGACAATCCCATAAGCCAGATGAACATCTTCATCTAGTCAGCTACTCAAGCAATATATAGTCATTATTCAATCTACTTTAGATTAGTTGTAGAATTAGCAATGTTCTCTTGCATGGAACTCTTCCAGCTCACTGCACCACCATTAGCTTGTCTTATTATTAGACCTATCTGATTAGAAGCTTGTGTTCATAAAACTACAAGACTTCAAATCTTATCCTCCATACATTAGAGATATATCCTTAGTGCTTCTCAGGTACTCAAGGACACATCTCTAAATTATCCTGTGACTCTCACATGGATTTACTTGATGAATGCTCATAACACTTAGAGCATTAATGAAGTCATGTACTAAGCATCACAAATGTAATAGGCCCTATTACAAAAGCATAAGGGTTATACTAATGTGATATCTTTATCTCTCAAGAAGTCAATAAAGACATCTCTTTAAAGAGATCAACTCCACACTACATAGGTAAGAAACCTATCTTGGAGTTTACCATGTCAAACTCTTTGACTATGGTATTTACGCACATGAATTGGGTAAGGCCAAGAAACCTTTTAGATCTATCTCCATAGATCTTAAAACCCAAATTAAGTTTGGAGGATTAATTGGTAACTATGCTCACTTATGATAGCATACTTACTTCATTCTTAATGAGTAATATGTCATACATATATCATGTCAAGAAGATAATAGCACTCCTACTTATCTTATATGAAAACACAAGGCATATCTTCATTCCCCATGAAGTCATAAGATTTAATCTCATTAAACCTTACCTACCATCTATGAGAAGGTTTAATTTAGTCCATAAATGGACCTCATGCACACACTATTTGTATGTTTTGGAACTTGATTCCCAAAGGTTGTATCATATACACCTGTTTCTAAAAATAACATAGAGAAACACTATCTTAACTTCCATTTAACATTTCCTATAGTCATAGTGTGTAACAATCAAAATCCGAATGGATTAATTCCATGGCATAGGTAAAAGGTCTTATCATAGTCAACTATTTGACTTAAATGAAATTCCTTTTAACTATCCTTACTTTGAAGGTCTCTACCTTCTAATATACTTCAATCTATTCTTTAGTGATCCATTTATACCCTATAGATACTAAATCCTTAGGTGGATCAATCAAGTTCTGAACTTGATTAGAATAGATAGAGTTTATATCAGATTTTATTGTTTCTTCCTATTTTGAATCAATATCTCATATTGCTTCAATATAGATCTTAGGATCATTATCCTTTTATCTTGTGTCTCATTTCTTCCATCAAAGATATGTCTCACATATCTCTTAGGTTGATTGGACACAAGAAAAGATCTATGATTTATCCTTGTGTAAATATAAGCTAGTACCTTAATAAAAGTGTCCATGGATTGTGGGACTGGAACACCTTCCATTTATACCTAGCTCCCACTATCTTTCTTAAGGAGGGACTCTTCCTCTAGAAATATGGAGAGATGAGCAACTCATACCCTTCTCCCTAAGGGAGGCATTAATATCCATAAATTTGCTTAGGATATCCCACAAGCCAACACTTTATAGTCTTATATTCCAACTTGATAGGGTTATACTTCTTTACCAAGCCAGACATTCTGAAACCTTAACTTGATTAAGGTCAAGCTTTAATCCCTTTTCATATCTGATATGGAATAATTGGAATATATTTGGAAGGTACCGATTTAAGATCAAGTGCCTATATTGAGTGCTAACCCCTAAATAGACAAAGAAGAATTTCGCAAAGGTTGTCATTATCCATATTATGTCCTACACAATATGGCTTCTCATTTTAGCTACTCAATTAAGCTAAAATGTATAAGAGGTGTCCATCAAAAATTAGATTCTACTATCCTTCATTTATGTGTGAATTATTACTTAAGTATCCCCTCTTTGATCTCATCAAAGAGTTCTAATACTCTTTTCATTAATATTTCCTCTTCATTCTTAATCTCAAATAATTTCTCAAAGGTTTTGGATTTGTAATTCATAAAGTACATATGTCCATACCTAGAGAAGTCATCTTTGAAAATTAATGAAGTTGAAATATTATCCTCTATCTTTAATAGATATGGGCTAACATGTATCTAGATGCATGAGTTCTATAAACTCATTAGCCTTCTCTCCATGTCTAACAAATGAAGAGTTGGTCATTTTGCTTAATAAGATAAGACTTACATATAGTTAATGATTCTAAATCATTTACCTATATGTTACTATCCGAATAGTACTCCTTAAGTCTTCTCTTATAAATATGACCGTACTACTAAACAATAGATTGATCCATATCAATCTACTTCACCTAATGAGGATTATTCTCACATATTATACGAGCATACATATCTGATATAAATAAACTCTTTATTATGCTCCTACCGATAAACACTTTACCAGTTATCATTTTCATACCATAGAATAAATCTCCATTTATTCAACTAGGAAATGAAAACAATATTTTTTTAGAAGGATAGTGAAGACAACTCTAAAAGGCTATAGAAAATTTGTATCTCCTACTAGTAATGATGCAACATTTTGTACCATTTCATATGTAGGTTGTAGACACACCAAATTCGCCTAATTCAGAGCATAAAACTCATGTTTTATAGGGTAACATGTGTGATTGACCTTATAATAATGTCGGGTCTTTTAAAGTTGATTTGGAGCTTCGCTGAACGAAATCGGATGCTTTCCGAAGTTTTCCGCAAGAAGCCATAATTTCTAAGCGAAAGCCACACGTAAATCGTGTAAACACGGAAATTGGCTGAATGACCAATGCCTAATGATCATGCATTGAAGGTTATGGTCAGATTCACACCCCGGACAGTTTTGTTGCATACCGTGCCTTTCCGGTTTGCCGTCGGAGTCATTTCGACCTGTATCGGATCTTCTGTTCACTATCCTAACTTCAAAACAAAATTCTGAAGTTTTGGAGGGTATGATGGCTGATCCAATGCTATAGAAAGCTTCTTCGGCCTGTTATCTTTCTAACACAACAAACGGCGTCAAATTCCGAGTTCGGGAGTGTTCGCAATGGCTTCCTGAAGAAGGACGTGCAAAAACAGTCCCATGCGCCCGGATTCCTGGTCACATGCGCCCGGGACCCAGGGCACGTGCCCATGCGCCCTACCAGTGAGGCACGTGACCTCATGCCCTCATTTGCCCTTGAGGCACGAGGGAATCAGTTTTTCACTGGGACTCTACCGCTGAACAGATGACCGGATAAGATCGATTTTTTTGGAAAAAGTGCCATGCGGCCCCACTTGGAGGCACATGCACCCTGGGGGGTAGTGCACATGCGCCCAGGGGTAGACCACAAGGTCTCCTATTTTGTAGTGTTGATCGCGCCGTTCGTTCTCCTATAAATAAACTCTGATTCCGGTCGTTCCAAAGGCATGAGCACGACCCCCCAGCCATCTCAAGACGTCCAAAAACCCTCCTGAATTGATTTTGTTATTTTTAGAGAGAGAACTTCGAGTTTTTAGAGAGAGAAAAGTCAGTTCAAGAGAGAGGAAGGCTGTTCTGCAGGTGATCAGCCAGGTCTCTCTTCTTAGGCCTCTACAGTAGTGTGTGGACGTCTTCTGCCTGAGCTCTCTTCACCAAAGTTCTTTATCTCTAAGTCTTCTTGAGTTTACAATCGACGGAACTTGATTCCGAGGTTGGGGCTAGTCGTGATGAGCGCAGAAGCAAAGTCGTGTCTGGCAGATCCTGGGCTGCTGCTTGGCTTTTTCGACAACCCAGATTTGGCTATATCTTTCTCTATTCAACTCAGAATATTTCTATTCTTTTTCCTATCTCTTTGTTTCGTGATTATCCATCCTCATATTATTTTTTTACATTTTTTTGCATTATTTTTATTCTGTTTATCCGAAAATAGAAAAAAAGAGGGGTTAGAGATAACCCGAATCCGGTCAGTTTCTTGTCAGTTGTGTGTTTTATGTTATTCTCTTTACATATACTCCACTTTGTTTAGTTCTAATAGTCTATTTCACTTGTTTGTTTGTCTAGTTGCACAGAATATCAAGCACCCACACGTTGAGGACTCTTCTTCATCGGCCGGCCGAAGAAGGAGAAGCTTTAACCAACACTCTTCACGCTAAGGTATACACGGTCATTTTAATTCTATAAATCGGAACCCGCGGTTCCTGGCGACCACATTTATCTCTTCTCACCCTCCTCCCACATGACCCGAACCATCTCTTTGGTGATCGAGCGACGCCAAGGGATGAAAGTTCGGGGATCAATGTGAGTGTGGGACCGAGGTGAGAGTTACTTTACGATGTTTTATTCCTTTCTTTTCTCATCCCCTCTTGAGGTGACAATCTGGATTCACAGACTTCCCTGAAAAGGAGAGGGCCCCGTCAAATTTTCAGAGTCGACAGCTTTGTGGCGACCATGGTGGGACAAGCAATGTCTTCAACCGTGGGTGCTAAGTGTTTTGTTTGCAACTAGTTCTAGTTCTAGACCGGTTCCCACGTGAGCCTTTCCTTCTTTCCACCTCTCTTAAACTTCATGCCATCTCAAAATTTCTGATTTCACCCATATTTTATCAGATCTGAAGTGCCAAGTATGCCATTTAATTTCTGTCATTTTATTTAAACCGGTTCCCACGTGAACCACCCTTTTCCTTTTAAACCGGTTCCCGCGTGAACCAATCTCTTTCTTTACTTCGGTTCCCACGTGAACCAAACCACTTTCCTTCAGATCTATCCCAACTTGGATAAGATATTTATTCACCTTTAATTGGCCCCACGTGGCCCTCTTTTGACCATTCAAACCGGTTCCCACGTGAACCACCCTTTTTAGCCAAAATCGGTTCCCGCGTGAACCACCTTTACTTTTTACCCCGATTCCCACATGAACCAGCTTATTCTTACATCGGTCCCTACGTGGACCACCCTTTTGCTTGGCTATCAGATCTGAACCCTCTTATTTTCATCACCTTTTCACTATCTCCATTTGGCTCACATAAGAAACAAGTCTAGATTCCAGTTTCTAGTTGCTTGTCTAGTTTCTAATTGCTTGTCTTGTGTCATTACTTGTTTATTTAAGTTTATGTTTTGCCTATTACTTGCTTTATTACTTGATTGCATTCTCTGCTCCTTCTCTCTACCTCCTTCTTTTACACTTTTTTTGAGGTGGGAGCTCACTCTCTCATTTACCCCTCCCATCGAAAACACCCTCTTGGTGGATTCTGACCTCTCTTCTGGGATATTCCTTCCTAGTTGACTTGGTTGGCTTTCATCAAGGCCTCCGTAATTCCTCATACGTGGAGTATTCCTCTTCACGATCGGGTTGGTTGTACCACTCTCCAAAACCCGAAGCATCCTACGTTACCTACACGTGGTGAGATTGTGTGAAACCTAGGTCATTGGAGATTGGAGTTAGGATCCTAACCCATTTGTTGAGAGAAAAAGTCTTAACAAATCCATAAACCTAAGGTTTAATCAAAATCATTGCGTAATCTTTCTTCCAAGTCTTTGCATCACTTGCTTGTCAAACGAAAATTCAAACCTCTAACTTTTTGCAAAATACTAAAAAACCAAAAGAAGTTCTTTGTTTACTGTGTCAACTTGTTTGTTTTCTCCTTGAAGTTCAATTGCAACTATGGTCTAGAAGGCACGTTGGAATGGCGGAATAAGCTGAACATCGAGAGCACGAGATGGGTCACCAACCAATTCCATCAGACAGTCTTGTTAATCCATTGTTTGAGTCAGAAGCGCAAGAGGTCCCTCAACCATTTGCTCCTCGTGATGTCGAACAACTCTTTAGGGAGTTGTCTCTCTATACTGACCCAGAAACCTATTCCCGCATACAATCCATGGTGAAGGGCAAAATGGCCACAGATCAAGCTGAAGTTAACCAAGTTGCCTCATCTCCTTGTCCTCTGGTTCGACCACCACTCATTCAATCACCTTCTGTTCAACCACCTATTGTTCAACAATCTGTGATTCAACCAGCACTAGCACAACCATCCGTAGTTCAACCCTTTATAGTTCAGCCATCTGTGGTTCAACCATCATTTGTTCAGCCATCTTATTTTAACCATGTTGCTCCCCCAATCCACCAAGCCATGGGACAATCTTCAAGTCATGCTCCTCAATTCCAGAACCATGTCTCTAACCACATACCGCCTCCAGTAAACCAAGAACCTACTCTCACCCTGGAAATCATGGATCAGCTCACTCAGATGAATGAACGTTATGAAGAGCTGAGATGTCGCCTGGACTCCAAGTCAGTGCCTGAGATTTCTATTCCTTCTCTGCCAGTTCTCCACTTGCCACCTTCTGAGCTACCAGTTTATCGCCGCTACAATGGTACTGGCAATCCTTTTCTCCACCTTAAAGATTTTCTCTACGAGTCCTCATTCTGGAAAAATGATCGTAGGGTTCTTGCCTTCTTGTTCCGCCGATCACTAGAAGGGTCTGCATTGGAATGGTTCTACTCACTCGACTCCTTTGAGGCAGGAGACTTTGATATTGTGAAAACCAAATTTTTGCAGAGATACAGAGACCGGGTGGCACCAGCATGCTCCATTACAGACTTGATTGCTAAGAAGATGAAACCCGAAGAGGACTTCATAAAGTTTGCTGATCGCTGGAGGGGAATGGTAGAAAAATTGATAGATGTGATTTCTGAAGGGGAACAAGTGAAGATGCTTATTGGCAACACTACACCTGCCTTGAGGAATGTCTTGATCATGCACCGTCCTACCACCATGAATGAACTCTATGACAGTGATCGATACTTGCAAGCCCACTTCAAGGATGCCACCATGATAAACCCTTTTGATCCTAAACCTAGAAACTTCAGGAAAACTCCCTCTGCACCAGTTGGGCCTACAACCGAAGGAGTGGTCAACAACGAAGCTATAAACATTGTGGGGAACCAGGGAGGGAACCATCAAAACCAGTTCAGAAACCCACCACAAAACCTTTCTATTAGCCCCCTCAACAACAGATTAGACCACAACAACTACGACAACCACAACAACCACCTCAGCCTACCTACAATAGGGCACTGCCACCACCCAATCAGGCACCACGAAGGAGAGGTCCTAGGAGAGAGTACAACCAACAACTCCCTTACTCCTTGACCGACATCTTCAATGTATTCATGGTGGAGAAACAGTTGGAATTGCCCAAGGAAAGAGAGGTTTGGCCAACAAATGTAGATATGTCCCGATACTGTGCTTACCACCGGTGTCCTGGTCACACTGTAGAAGTGTGCTTTCAATTCAAGGATTACATCCATGATCTGAATGACCAAGGCAGCATTGATTGGGTTCAAATGGGGGAATGCATACAAGCTATGAAGGCTAGGCAGCAGCAGCGGCAGTGTCCACCGGCTCAACCTCAACAACAACCCGGCTTGGGGGTTGTCCAAAATCCGCTCCCATTACATGCTCCTGCTCCAGCACTGGCACCAGCACATCCAAACCCAGGAATTGGTCTAGTACACTCCATTGTCCAGGGGGATGCCAGTCGTGCTCAAGGTTGGCAACTAGAAAACCAAAATGCAACCATGCCTATCAACTTAGCTAGGCCTCCTGCTAGGAACCCTCCTAGACAAATAATTCGTGCACCTGCTACTCCACAACTACCACAAAGCTCAATAACCCAACCACTGGCCGCCACTTCTTCTCGCCGACCCATCATTAGGCTAGCCCTCTCTCTAACTACACCTCCTTCAACCATTGCTACACACCGGCCCTTGCTCATCCGATTACCACAATCACCACCAAACCTGAACCCCCAGCCTACGAGCTCTACCACTCCAAAACTCCAACCTATCATACAACCAACCCCACAACCTACACCTTCATTAAACCCATCAACCACTTCGCACCCCGGCCTCTTCTTTTCGTGCCACCAGTATCACCATCATTACCACCTCCAAATCCTACCCCTCTACCAACTAACCCCATCATCCCAGAACCATCGATCCCATTACCTACCATACATGCACCTACACCACCTGTTCCACCACAACCCACCCCAGTTAACCCGTCACCTCTACCCGACAGCCAAATAGCCCCAATGCTTCGGAGTGGGAGGATGTTCCAGCGGCTCTTTTCCCAAGCCAGTACTCAACTGCAGGATCCAGTGGAGGAGGAACAAGTAGAAGAACCATTGCCAGGCACAGCCTATGATCTGTTAAAGCATTTAGATAAAACACTGTCCCGTATTTCCATACTTGAGTTGATCAAAAGATCAAAGGTGCACCAGGAGATTCTACAGCAGTACTTGCAAAGGGTCATAGTGAATGAAGATCTCCCACCTAAGAAAATAACTACAGTGTTAGCCCCTAGAAGTGAGCACCCAACACTCACTTTCTCTTAGGAAGAATTAGCAGATCTAAAATTTAGGAGATATGCTTTGCATGTGGCTGTGGTTATTTGTAATATTGAAGTGAAATCAAGTTTGGTTGACACTGGAGCTTCTATCAACGTTATGCTGCCATAAACATTGCAGTTGTGTGGCATTTCTGAGCAAGAAATCAAGCCATCCTGTGACATGGTGACAGCCTATGACAACTCCAAGAAGTCTGCACATGGGGTGGTCACTCTAGAAGTCAAACTCAGACCATGTACGGTCACAGCATATTTTCATGTTCTAGAATTAGATCCAACTTTTCGGGCTATACTTGGGAGGCCATACTTGGAGGCAATAGGAGCTGTGGCTTCAACAAACCACCAGTGCATAAAGTTTCCTTTTAAAGGACAAGTGGTCAAAGTGACTAGCATGCCTATAAGGGACGAGAGGAATGATCCTACTTTTACACCCCTTGGTTTGTCAATACAACCCCAGATCTCAATGGGAGATTTACCAGAAGTTAGATGCATGACCACCTCTCTACCTGACACAGTGGGATGGCGGATGATGATGAAACTAGGCTATCAGCCTGGAAGAGGTTTAGGCAAGGATCTTCAAGGAATCACTCAGCCGATTCAAACTGTGAAAAGGCCACGCAGACAGGGGTTGAGATACGAAGAGGATTCCATCCAAAGGAGGATCTTCCAGCCAGGATATACCATGGGACTCCACACCTTCTTTATCAAAGGGGAGACCATGATGATAGCTGAAGATGACAAGAGTTTCATTACAGTTGTCAAGAGAAGGAAGGCTCCAGATGAAGAAGAAGACTTGGAAGACCTATGCTTATCTTTGACTCGTCTGTTTTCAAGTGGGGAAGAGCACCAGGAACCACTCAAGGGCAGACCAATCTTGAATCATCTAGTTAAACATGTTACCCAAGTCAAAACCATTCCACGAGGCCCAAATACAACAATGCAATGTTTGAACCTCGTACCATTATTTCTAGATCTTTTGGATGGGCTTCAGGGCCCACTTACCCACTTTGGGCCCATGTGCCCTCTTCAACCTTCCACTCTTATTGGGCCTGCTTGCCCATTTGCTTCCCTCATCAACTTCAGAACTGAGGGCTTTTCCCAACATGGGCTCACATGCCCATTTATTTCTGAAATCGGGTCCATGCACCCGTTTACTTTTTCATCAGTTTTGGACCCATGTGTCCATTTTCTGTTACCATTGGGCCCACGAGCCCCTTTTTCCCCATTATCCTTAAGTTTTTCTCTCTGATAATTCAGTCAGCTTCTAGCAAATCCCGAGTCATGCTGACTCATTCTATCTTTTTACTTGAAATTTCCAAAAAAAAACGTCTTCTCTGAAACTCACATTTCCATTGAGGAGACATCTCTACTCATCCCAGAGGGTGCTCCCAATCAGGGATCCCTCTTTTCTAAATCATTGATCGATTTACTTGATCCTCCCTCCACTATAAATACCACCTTTCTAGCTTTATCTTCAGTAGGTCAGGTTAGATTAGGAAATAGGAAAGTCAGAGGTAAACGTGTTCCAAATAGGTATATGCAACATTTGGCACAGAAAGGTGTAGAGTGTGCAAGGCTGCCAAACTTCCTAGAGAATACCATCCAGCTAGATGAAATCCGATAAGAGGATGAGCATAACATAGATCATACTTTGGAAGTATATGAGGTGGTATCAGAGAAGGATCCTGAATCCGAGAATGAAATCGAGGACTTGGCTGATGCATATTCATCTGGACTTAGAAGATTTGAAGAACCATCAGCCACAGGGAATGAACCGACCAAGGAACTGAATTTAGGAACCCTGGAAGATCCTAAAACTATCCTCATTAGTGCAAACCTCACTCCCTCAGAAGAACAACGTTTGATCAAAGTTTTGGAAGAATATAAGGACACGTTCGCATGGACATATGAAGATATGTCAGGATTAGATAATTCATTGGTTGAACATAAATTAACCTTGAAACCTGGAACTACCCCGGTTAAACAAAAGCTCAGGAGATTCCACCTTGATATTGCACTCAAAATGAAAGAAGAGGTCGACAAACTACACCAAGAAAATTCATTAAAGTCGTCCTATATCCGCAATGGGTGGCTAACATAGTCCCTGTTATGAAGAAGGATGGACAAATTTGGATTTGTATAGATTTCAGGGACTTGAACCGAGCGTGTCCTAAGGATGATTTTCCTTTACCTCATATCGACGTTTTGGTTGATAACACAGCTGGATTTGAGATGCTTTCATTCATGGATGGCTATTCTGGATACAATCAGATCTGGTTAGCTGAGGAGGACCAAGAGAAGACCTCATTCACTACACCCTGGGGAACGTATTGCTATGTTCTCATGCCCTTTGGGTTAAAGAATGCTGGTGCTACATATCAGAGGGCTATGATGGCTATCTTTCACGACATGATGCACACCCTTGTAGAGGTGTATGTGGACGATTTGGTTATCAAATCCAAGAGTCGGGAAGATCATTCTGAAGTGTTAAGGAAAGTTTTGCAACGAGCTAGAGAATACAAGCTAAAAATGAACCCTAAGAAGTGTACATTTGGAGTTTCATCAGGAAAGCTACTTGGGTTCATAGTAAGCAAAAGGGGCATAGAGATCGACCCAAACAAGGCCAAAGCAATCATTGGTATGCCTCCTCCGAAGAATATGAAAGAACTTCGAGGATTGATTGGGAGGCTACAATTTGTCCGCCGGTTTATCTCACAACATTTCCAAAGGTGTAAACCTTTCTATGAGTTAACCAAGGTGGGGGTCGAGTTTAAATGGGATTCGAAGTGCCAGGAGGCGTTTGATGGGTTGAAAACATACCTGGCAAGTCCCCCTATACTTAGACCACCAATTCCCGACAAGCCCTTGGTCCTCTACATTTTAGTTCTTGAGAACTCTCTTGGGACAGTCCTTGCACAAGTTGATGAAGAAGGAAAAGAGCGAGCTACTTACTACTTGTCTAAGATGTTTGATGTTTGTGAGCTAAAGTAAACTGTGGTAGAAAAGACTTGTGCTGCTCTTGTTTGGGTGGTTCAGAAACTCAAACATTATTTTCTTGCTCACCAAGTCAAGCTCATTGCTCGTATCAATCCCATTAAGTTTCTGTTAGAGAAGACAGTCTTGACTGATTGGTTAGGGCGATGGCAGAGTTTCTTATCCCAATTTGATATCACTTATGTCCCACAGAAGGCAATTAAGGGTTATGCTATTGCTAAACACCTTGCCCATCATCCCATACCCGTCTTTGACCCAGTCTGGTCGGAGTTCCCAGATGACGAACTAATGTTAGTCTGATCTTCCAATCTTTGGACATTATATTTTGACGGGGCTCTGAACTCTCATGGTAGAGAGATAGGTATTGTCCTTCTGTCACCTGAAGGTGTCACCATTCCACAAGCTTTTCAGCTTAACTTTCCAGCAACCAACAACATAGCTGAGTATGAAGCCTTGCTGGCCGGGCTGGAGGCCGCTCACTTCCATGGTGCTACCGAACTGAGGGTGATAGGTGATAGTCAATTGATCCTACGCCAGGTCCTATCCAAGTACCAAACTTCCCATCCAAACCTCAAACCCTGCCAGGAGCTCACCACCTACTACATCAAGCTATTCTTCAAACTCACCTTTGTCCATGTCCCTCGTTCTCAGAATATCCTCGCCGATGCCTTAGCTTCACTAGCTTCATCTCTATCTGTCCCGCTAGGCAGGCAAGTGCGGACTATCCACATCTGTAAGAGGACAATTCCAGCAATTGAGGATGCACATTTTCTAAAGGTTAAGGAGAGGTTCAACAGAAAGGAATACTTGGAACATAAAGAAGAAATCTCCTTAATTGAGTTAGAAGAATTAGAAGAAGGTGAGAGACCTTGGTATGACGAGATTACGAGGTAGTGCCAAGATCAGTCATATCCACCTGGATCAACCACCAAGGAAAAGAAGGCAATTAGAAGAGTATCCTAGAGGTATACAATCCTAGGAGGAGTGCTCTATAAGATAAGCCTAAGTGGAATCTTACTCAGATGTCTTGACAAAGAAGGAGCCGAGTTGGTGTTGAAGGAAGCACATTCTGAAGTTTGTGGTGGTCATGTGAATGCCCAAGCCCTTGCTAAAAAAATCATGCGACAAGGGTATTATTGGACAACTCTAGAAGAAGACTGCTCCATCTTTGTCTGGCACTATCATTCATGTCAACTCCATGCCGACAAGATTCACTCTCCCGCATCTTCCCTTCATCCAATTCACGCCCCATGGCCTTTCGCCATGTGGGCTTTTGATATCATTGGCCCCTTAAGTGACCTCAACTCCGAAATGCGCTCAAAATCATTCATTCTGACGGCAATGGAGTACTTCACAAAATGGGCTGAAGCGGAAGCATTCGTGGAGATTAAAGTGTCAACAGTCTGCTACTTCATCAAGTGCAACATCCTGTCAAGGTTCGGGATCCCCAGCGACATCGTCACCGATAATGAGCCATAATTTCTTTCTCAAGATCTACGTGATCTTTGCAACAGGTATTGCATTTCATTGCATCATTCATCACCATACTATCCTCAAGGCAATGGTCAAGCAGAAGCCACCAACAAAACCTTAATCAAAATCATCAAGAAATCTTGTAAGTCTAGCAAGTTTGCCGATTGGCCTGATAAGCTTGTAGATGCTCTATGGGCTTATCATACTTCTGTAAGGATTCCCACTGGACAAACCCCGTATGCTTTGGCATATGGGATGGAAGCAGTGGTCCCTTACGAAGTATTACTTCAATCTCTCCGAGTTCAGCTCGACAGGGATATTCATGTTGATGAGAGAAGAGAATCTCTCCTTGCATAGCTTGAACTCTTGGATGAAAGAAGGCTAGCCGCCGTCGAGCATGCCCAGACTTATCAGAATAGACTCAAAAGGTTTTATCAAAAGAGGTTGGTCGAGAGAAAATTCAAGATCGGTGAGATGGTAGTCAAACGCATATTCGTTAAGCCAGGGGGTCCCCGCTCCAAGTTACAACCTAACTGGGAAGGGCCGTTTGTAATCATTGAAAAGTATCCAGGTAATGCATATGAACTAACTAATGCAGATGGAGAAAAATTGAATCATCCTTTGAATGGAGTTTACCTCAAAAAATACTTTCCAAAAAAATAAAGAAACCACTGGTATAGTCTCAAGTCATCGATCCTAGGTTGTTCGTGAGAAGTCAAGGGTAGGTACCATCCTACACACACAACACTTCCCGATCCTAGAATCCAGACAACCTGACACTTGCGAAAGGCAAGGCAGAAATCTAGAAATGGAAGGAGTACCCTTACCCTATTCTCTTCTACTCGGTCCAAGATAGGGAGAGAAGATTAGAGAGGGGTAGTATCGAAGACACTCGCCACCCTTGTAGGAGGCTGTCTCGGAGGGTGCAAAAGGGTGCCAAAAGATGGGCAATGAACCCCTCAGGTTAGAAAAAGAAAAATGAACAACCTGTCTGAATGAGTACCCAGAATGATAGTCAAGGCAAAAGGCACTAAAAGATGGGCAATGTCCCCACGGGTCAAAAACATGTCCAAATATTTGCCACATAGAAAAGAGCAAAAAAAGAAAAAAAAAACCAAAGAGGCTGAACCCCAATGGGTAATTTGATTGAGAGTAGGGAAATCCCTCTCAACATCTCCAAACCCTATCAAGGACTTCCTCTATACTCTTCCTCCTTAAACCCCTTGGGTAGGGTAAACCGACCAAATCTAGGTGGAATCCAAGCCGATCAAAGGAAGAAGGTTAGAAGGATTCTAGGTAGGGAACTTTATTTTTGCACGTGGCATCTACCACTTGAGTCTTGACAAACTCCAAAGATCGATGAACTGTCTCAAATACCAGCATTTTCTCCACAAAAAAATTGCATATTTAAAAATTCCAAAAAAACATGCATATTTCAAAAATCAAAAAAAATGCATATTTCAAAAACCCAAAAAATGCATATTTCAAAAACCCAAAAAAATGAATATTTCAAAAATTCAAAAAAATACATTTTTCAAAAAATCTAAAAAAATTGAATACTTTTGAAAATCCAAAAAAAATGATTGTTTTCAAGAAAACCCAAAAAAAAATTTTTGCTCAGTCATGATCATTGCCTTAGTTGCATCCATGTTTATTTGACTGTCATGCATATTTCTATTTCTGTATTGCATATCCATTTTTTTACTTTAATTACCTTGTTAAGAAGGCTCTCCCCTTTGACCTAAGTCAAAGTTGACCATAATAAGCAAAGGGATGAGTCACGGTGAAGATCTAATCCCCTTTCTATCAAGTGTTTCAGGCATTTCAATGTAGAAGAGGAGAAGATTCACACCACGGTAGGTAAGTTCTCTCAACCCTTACCACCATTTCATTTTAGTCATTTTTTTTCTTCCACCTTGTTAAAAAGGCTCCTCCCTTTGACTCAAAATCAAGGCAAACGATATACAGGCAAAGGGATGAGTCATGATGAAAAATTAATCATCTTTGCTAAGTGTTTGCAGGGGCTGAAGAAGCAAAAGAGAAGGGCCATTAGGTACAATTTTTATGAAAAATAAAAAATTGCCTTAGGGTGCATGTGCCCTCATCTGGGGCCACATGGCCAGGTGCCCCACCCCAGGGCGCATGGCCAGGTGCCCCCGATCGGGGGCACATGGACAAAAAATTCCAAAATTTCAGAAAAATCTCAAAAAAATCAAAAATTGTCTATAATGTTAAGAATGACATTTTTGCTAAATAAACCATCATCAAAAACATTGTTTTGACCTTCAAATGATGATTTTAATAGTAAAAACTTAAGTTGTTCATTTCGGGAACAATATGCTTCATATGACAATTTCGCCTGTTGGGTACCAATCAGAAATGTGCAGGCAATCTTTTAAGTCCTAACAGGTGAATTAGCGAGATCGGTATTCCCCAAGAAAACGTCATGCCAACCTTGTGGCGAAAAGAGAGGAAGTGCCACCCAACTGAACATTATCGTGGTGCTGTATTCCATCAGAAGGCAAGACAAGGATGGACTAGAGGTGTTGATGAATCAGGCAGTCGATGCAAGTTGATAGATCACGCATGAAGACTTCACTCAAATCCTCAATTTCTCATCAATCTCACATCATCATCATCACTTCATTTTGCACTTCACCTCACTCTTATCATTTGCCATTTAGTTATGTTAGGTCCATTTGATACGTATTATAAGCATTATTGTTGAAGACCTTGAGAGTGAAAATGACTGGGCCCGAGGTCCCCATCAACAAAATCTACGACGGCATGGTCATTTCTTCACACTCACGTATAAGCCAAAATTGAACATTGGAGGGACGATGGTTCCTAACCGGGTGTCTTGACCTCCAATAGACAATCTATATCTTCAACTATTTTCTACATAATTTTCTATGTTTTCACGTCCATCTCCTTTTTTTATTCTTATCATTACCAATTTTATCTCTTCATGTTTTATTCCTTTCTTTTTGTTCCACCATGTTTTATTCTTTCCTTTCTTTTATCCCACCGTGTCTTTTATTTTACCCACCGTGTCATATTTGTCATGCCATTGTTTCTTCTTTCCCATCATTCTATGTTAGTCCCACCATTATCTTTCAATCTCACTATGGCTTAAGTTTGTTTTGTCATTTTCCGAATACTTGATTTTCTGCTAGAGCGTGATTCATGGTTTTCACGATACCCGAGCAATTTTGTTTTGCTTAAAACGAACCCTTTTAGAATTTGAGATTATTCCACTCAGAATTAAACTGAGTATTTTGGTGAAACTTGAATGAACTTGAGATTCCAAATATAATGGATTGGTATTCTTTTCATTTTAAGATCAACTTCTCTTTTAAAACTTTAGCCCATCACAGTACAAGAACACCGTAAAGTTCGGGTTCCTGACTGATGATGAACCTACGAATTCGAGGACTCCTCACCACGCTGAGGGTTGGCTACATCCTTTTATCCTTTATCATTTACTTTTTCATCTCTCGTGCCAAGGGCATGTCGTTTACCAATCAATTATGTGAGGTTTTGATAGAACATGAAAGCGATCTAGAATACTTAGTAAGATTCATTTTGCTGGATCGGGTAGATAAGCATGTCTATATCTACACCTTGATGCCACCTTTTCAGTCCATCACTATTCCATTCCACTAAATTCATCTACATTCACTTGCATTCCATTACAGTTCACTACGAATCACTCCGCTTCATTACATGCCACTCCCTTACAAAGCCGACATCAAGGCGAGGCAAGCTGTAGACACACCAAATTCGCCAAATTCAGAGCATAAAACTCATGTTTTAGAGGGTAACATGTGTGATTGACCTTATAATAATGCCAGGTCTTTTAAAGTTGATTTGGAGCTTCGCCGAACGAAATCGGATGCTTTCCGAAGTTTTCCGCAAGAAGCCGTAATTTCTGAGCGAAAGCCACACGAAAATCATGTAAACACAGAAATTGGCTGAATGACCAATGCCTAATGATCATGCATTGAAGGTTATGGTCAGATTCACACCCCGGACAAGTTTTGTTGCATACCGTGCCTTTCCGGTTTGCCGTCGGAGTCATTTCGACCTGTATTGGATCTTCTGTTCACTACCCTAACTTCCGGACAAAATTCTGAAGTTTTGGAGGATGTGATGGCTGATCCGATGCTATATAAAGCTTCTTCGGCATGTTATCTTTCTAACACAACAA
Source organism: Cryptocoryne crispatula var. balansae (assembly GCA_036172225.1). Classification (NCBI taxonomy): domain Eukaryota; kingdom Viridiplantae; phylum Streptophyta; class Magnoliopsida; order Alismatales; family Araceae; genus Cryptocoryne; species Cryptocoryne crispatula. Next base: position 20,802,879 of record CM069927.1, on the reverse strand, counting down.
ACGGCATCGAATTTCGAGTTCGGGAGTGTTCGCAATGGCTTCCGGAAGAAGGACGCGCAAAAACAGTCCCATGCGCCCGGATTCCTTGTCACATGCGCCCGGGACCCAGGGCACGTGCCCATGCGCCCTACCAGTGAGGCACGTGACCTCGTGCCCTCACTTGAGGGCACATGCGCCCTACCCTTGAGGCACAAGGGAACCAATTTTTCACTGGGACTCTACCGCTGAACAGATGACCGGATAAGATCGATTTTTTTGGAAAAAGTGCCATGCGCCCCCACTTGGAGGCACATGCGCCCTGGGGGGTAGGGCACATGCGCCCAGGGGTAGACCACAAGGTCTCCTATTTTTTAGTGTTGATCGCGCCGTTCGTTCTCCTATAAATAAACTCCGATTCCGGTCGTTCCAAAGGCATGAGCACGACCCCCCAGCCATCTCATGATGTCCAACCACCCTACTGCATTGATTTTGTTATTTTTAGAGAGATAATTTCTAGTTTTTAGAGAGTGAAAATTCGGTTCAAGAGAGAGGAAGGCTGTTCTGCAGGTGATCAGCCAGGTCTCTCTTCTTCGGCCTCTACTGCAGTGTGTGGTTGTCTGCTGCCTGAGCTCTCTTCATCAAAGTTCTTCGTCTCCAAGTCTTATTGAGTTTTCAATCAAGAAAGCTTGATTCTGAGGTTGGGATTGGTCGTGACGAGCACAGAAGCAAAGTCGCGCCTGGCAAATCCTGGACTGCTGCTCGGCTTTTTCAACAACCCAGATTTCGCTATATCTTTCTCTATTCAACTCAGAATTTTTATTTTCCTTTTCCTATATCTTTGTTTCTTGATTATACATCCTCCTATAATTTTTTTACATTTTTTTGCATTATTTTTAGTCTGTTTATCCGAAAATAGAAAAAAGAGGGGTTAGAGATAACCCGAATCCGGTCAGTTTCTTGTCAGTTGTGTGTTTTATGTTATTCTCTTTACATATACTCCACTTTGTTTAGTTCTAATAGTCTATTTCACTTGTTTGTTTGTCTAGTTGCACAGAATATCAAGCACCCACACGTTGAGGACTCTTCTTCATCGGCCGACCGAAGAAGGAGAAGCTTTAACCCACACTCTTCACGCTAAGGTACACACGGTCATTTTAATTCTATAAATCGGAACCCGCGGTTCCTGGTGACCACATTTATCTCTTCTCACCCTCCTCCCACATGACCTGAACCATCTCTTTTGTGATCGAGTGACGCCAAGGGATGAAAGTTCAGGGATCAATGTGAGTGTGGGACCGAGGTGAGAGTTGCTTTCCGATGTTTTATTCCTTTCTTTTCTCATCCCCTCTTGAGGTGACGATCTGGATTCACGGACTTCCCTGAAAAGGAGAGGGCCCCGTCGAATTTTCAGTGTCGACATAGGTTAACAATCATCTTTAAGCCTTCATTTACTTGCTATTTTCTACAACTCATTGTATATATATGATGCATATATGGTATCTCATACTATTATATGCATCCCTAATATCTTATACTAAAATACACATATATATAGTATCTTATACTATTGAATGTGTATTTAAGACAAGTAAATATTAATGACATAGCTACATGGATCTTCTCAAGCTCCACCTTTGCATTATGTGCAATACACTTTGCACTTCTTCTTCTACTTACCATCATCATGATAGTCGAAGAATGCTATGTCAAATTTGGGTTATAATATCTTGACTCACTTCTTTGACTTTTAACTATCACCATCTATTTCTATCTAATGATCTTACTTCTTTCTATTAGTCTTACCAATAAGAAGTATTCGAGATGTATTATTGTTCTTTGCCTTTAATTAGCTCATCACCATGAACAATGATGGATATCAAATCCATCTATCCATGTTGCCACTACTAATTTTATCTGATAGAGGCTAACATCTAATAGAAGGCAATTAATACATCTCTTCAATGAGATAAGATCTTATCTTCTCTCACATCATTAGATAGTGTAGGAGATACTTACTTCTCAAGTAGGATAGTCAATAGGTCAACCATGAGAACTATTCTCTTAGTTCTAAACCAATATAGGAAGTGTGAGCCATTAAAATACTTAGCATCTAGCATGCTAGATTAATGGTGGTTTATAATATTCTACAATAGAGATATAATTATATCAACATTATAGACATTCATTAAAATTAAGATATGGTCTTTCATCCTAATTTATACTCCTACTAATTTTCAACGAATTTGCATAACCCTCATTATGCAAAGACGGGATATCACGATAACATCCTAGTGGGGACCAAGACCCTACTAACTTTATGGTGATAACCTTGTGGGAAACACAACAAGTCATTCCATACTTAATAGGTAGGTAACTTTTACGAATTGCAACTCATGCAATTCTTAGTCATTCAGCCTCTAGAGTTATAAGCTTGTGGGAAACACAACAAGCTATATACTCTAGTTAGGTCAAATCCGCTTGTTATGTTATGAGAATGGATTCTTAACATAGCCCTTGTGGGAAACACAACAAGGCCATGCAATGGTCCACCCCAAAGTTCGGCAAATGCCTTAGCCATGATCACCAATCCCTTGCTGAATGAGTCTTGTGGGAAACACAACAAACCCATCCAATTTAAGATTGGCTCATCAAGACCATAACAACGGAAGGCTACGTGAGTCATTCTTAATGTCTCATGTTTATCAACCTAATTAAAACGAGGAGGGATTTTATTTTAGTCTCATCAACATAGGTGCTACATATAAATATTAATATACCTTTAGAATATCATATATTTAAGGTATAATCTATAGCACACACCACATATCAACTATGCATTAAAACATAGGTGATCGTGGACTTAACCCTAAACATACACGTAAGGCACCCCTATAGGTGCAATTCCTTGCTTCAGAAACTTGAGTTGGCATGCTCCCACTTCAGAAAGGTGCTTCTCCATGTGGTCCCTCTCTCCATTCTACCACGAGCCGGCTTCTAACCATTACAAACAGCTAAAGGGTACACAGACCCACAAATGTACAACTTATAATAAGAAACCTAGGTTTTAACCAAGGGGAGTACACAAATAGGGGGGAGGTAGAATGTACAATCATATTGTATAGAGAGAGAGGAGGCACACGCAGGCCCCATTTAATAACATAACCAACTTAATTAACCAAGCAATCAAAAGCAAAGCATATTTAAGTCCATGATCACCTCCATACACACACCAACATTCATCACATAAACATAGAGCGCATACATGATAATTATATGAGATATATCATATATACCATCATAAAATTATATACTGTAATTTTGAAATTCCAAATTTCATGCTTGTCGAATTTTCATAAAATGAATAACATGAAATGCACATATAAACAATTTACATGCATAAGACAAGAAATATAAAATATTCAGATGATTCATGCTTTTCCAAAATTTCTCAACGCATTAAATTAATGTCCAAATCATAATTCTTCAAAATCAAATTTTTTAGAATTTATTTGAACACTAATTTAATCAATAAAGATTTTAAAACAATTTTAAAATCATTTATAAAATGATTCTATGGCAACCAAAGTCCAAAACTATTTAACAGGTTCATAAACATTTTATAAACCTATTAAATAATTTCTCAGAACTTATATAATCATTAATTTTATTAATTTTGATCTTAAAACAATTTTAAAATCAAGATAGTAGAATTAAATGACAAAAATAGTAAAACTCTATTTAATAAGTCATTAAACACTTTAATAACTCATTAAATAAATTCTACAATTTTTTTAGAATTTTTTGGCAATTTTGCGGATCAAAAATGAATTTTAAACAATTTAAAAATCATTTTCGAATTAAATTAATTGGCGGCGCATTGCGCCGACCAATCGGCGCCGGCCACGGCACTGGCTGGCTCAGCGGAGCTCTGCCACGTACCCCCGGTGGCTTGCGCCGAAGTGCCAGTGTCCGCACGCCGCGCACCGTGCGCCCACGTGCGCCACTGGGCGCCCCCGGGGCTAACGCGGCGCGGCTGCGTACCCCGCCCCGGCGCGCTGTGCACCCGCCACGTACCCCCCCGCAGCCGAGTCCGGATCCAATCCAGACTCGTCTCCTCCGCCCGATAAGGGCGGAGGAGTACTGTAGCACCGCGGAAACCCTAAAAAACGCCCAACTTTCGGGCCTTATTTGGGGAATCAAACGAAGTCCAAAAAATCTGAAAAAAATATGCGTTGGAATCCTTAAAGAATAAGGATTCTATTTATATAAGTTTAATCTCATGAAAAATTCTATCCAATGCGCAGTTTACGGAGGAAGTTGCCACGGCCGCAATTAACCCAAACCGTAAATACCTCTCAAATCCGGCACCTCCAAGAGCCGTTGAGTGTCCAATAACTTATGGAAACTCTATGAAACTTAATTTCCTATCTTTCTATGTCATTATACAGAAGTATTTGAGTCCAAATAGGTAAGTTCGTCAACTCCCCTAATTTCGGCCGGATATTCGGATATAATCATCTTAGCAACTTTCCGAACTCATTCCGGACTCTCTGGATGGCCAAAATTCATGAAGTTTGTGGCATTGGAAAGATCTCATCCACGAGAATCAATTGAAACTAACCACACACATTTTGGTATCTCATACGAACTGTGGTGATCATATCAAAATTGCTCTGTACACAGTTTCGCGAAAGCAAGAATCACATGAAATCAAGCCAATTTCGGTTCAACTTCGACCAAGGCTTCAACCTAGCTCTGATACCACTGTAAGGAATCAATACATGATAGCGGAAAAAATTTTGATTCCATAAAAACATGATCTTTGCCTTGATCGATGCCGAACGAGTAAAACCGAGAACCGAATATGAAGTAGAACGAGAGTACCTCATGGGATTTCTAAAATCCATCACCATGGATGAAGAGAGGACATTCCTCCTTGATGAAAACCATTCAAGTGTCCAGTCTCTAGCAGTATCCACACGATCTGCTTCAATAGATGAGTTCTCCCTTCCTCCGGGCCTCCAGCAACCTTCCAGATCCAAGCTTGACCATGGGAGATCACCTTCTAGAGGAGAGGAGGAAGAGAGGATGCTTGGGACGTGATCCAGCCCTATGGCTTGTTAGGGTTTGGCTTCATAAGCCATTTATATATAGAAGATGGAATTTTTCACAAAAACCCAAAACTTCTATAAAATTGCGTCCATGCCCTCATCTTATTGACCAGATCTATTGTGTGTGACCCACTAGGCCCAATAGTCAATTCAGTTGAAGCCTTAATTAATTTAAAAGAACAATTCATTTAAATTAAATCAAAACTGTTATCCGATAATTTTTACGGCTTTTTTGATCATAAAGGGTACAAGCCACATCCTATGATCCCAAATGACTTTGGGGAGTTAAATAACATCCATTGAGCCTTTCCATCATCAATTACGACACGGATTTAAATCCTCGTTCATACAATGTCCCGGTCGGTCAGGGGTTCGGCACTGGCTGTCAACCCTAAGTATTCCAACTCTGTGAAATATTGTACTCAGTAATGGATCAACTGGAAAACTCCTTTTACAATTATCCTATCTACCTTGGCCAAGGATTTAGAGTACTATCCATAGGACATTCTCTCTCTCCTACCGAGAGTGAACGATCCCCTATTGTCCGCTCAATTGCCTCCACTAGGTTTCCCATATACCCAATCTATTAACTATATAGGATCACAATGCTAAGTGATCCATCAGTCAATAGTCAAAGTACATAGTTCGCCTGGCAAGACATCTTTGGCGACTCAGGTCAAAGATCCAACCGTGCTATTGAGATGTAAGAATAACCTGATAGATAGTTTGGTAAGATACCGATCAGGTTTTCCTAAATTGGTCAGTTCAGTGAACTCATTCCACTAATGAGCACCTGTGTGTGTATCTCAATGTCCCCACACTGATGACTAATGAGATCGGTCATTCTCATCATATGAGAAGACATCACACACACTAGTTTATCCGGATTCTTGATGTCCCGTCTCAAAGATCCTATGACTAGGAACATTTAGATCACATACCTCTAGATGATCGATCTCATTATCATGATCTCATCATGATTCAATCATCATTGCATGTGATCAAGGACTTCATTACAATATACGCTTCTAATAAAAGCTAGTAACGAAGTTTTACCTATTTAATTGAATGAGATATTCCTAGAAATGTTGAATCATATCATATATGATTGGCTTGTAGGGCATACATTTCTATCAATCAGTTAGGGCGATGGCAGAGTTTCTTATCCCAATTTGATATCGCTTGTGTCCTATAGAAGGCAATCAAGGGCTATGCTATTGCTGAACACCTTGCCCATCATCCCATACCCATCTTTGACCCAGTCTGGTCGGTGTTCCGGGATGACGAACTAATGTTAGTCCAATCTTTCAATCATTGGACATTATATTTTGATGGGGCTCTGAACTCTCATGGTACAGGGATAGGTATTGTCTTTCTATCACCTGAAGGTGTCACCATTCCACAGGCTTTTCAGCTTAACTTTCTAGCAACCAACAACATAGCTGAGTATGAAGCCTTGCTGGCCGGGCTTGAGGCTGCTCATTTCCATGGTGCCACCGAACTGAGGGTGATAGGTGATAGTCAATTGATCCTACGCCAGGACCTATCCAAGTACCGAACTTCCCATCCAAACCTCAAACCCTACTAGGAACTCACCACCTGTTACATCAAGCTATTCTTCAAACACACATTTGTCCATGTCCCCCATTCTCAGAATATCCTCGCCGATGCCTTAGCTTCACTAGCTTCATCTCTATCTGTCCCGCTAGGCAGGCAAGTGCAAACTATCCACATCTGTAAGAGGACAATTCCAGCAATTGAGGATGGATGTTTTCTGAAGATTAAGGAGAGATTCAACAGAAAGGAATACTTAGAATATAAAGAAGAAATCTCCTTAATTGATTTGAAAGAATTAGAAGAAGGTGAGAGACCTTGGTATGACGAGATTGTGAGGTATTGCCAAGATCAGTCATACCCTCCTGGATCAACCACCAAAGAAAATAAGGCAATCAGAAGAGTATCCTAGAGGTATACAATCCTAGGAGGAGTGCTCTACAAGAGAAGCCTAAGTGGAATCATACTTAGGTGTCTTGATGAAGAAGAAGCCGAGTTGGTGCTGAAGGAAGCACATTCTGAAGTTTGTGGTGGTCATGTGAATGCCCAAGCCCTTGCTAAGAAAATCATCCGACAAGGGTATTATTGGCCAACTCTAGAAGAAGACTGCTCCATCATTGTCCGGCATTGTCATTCATGTCAACTCCACGCCGACAAGATTCACACTCCCGCATCTTCCCTTCATCCAATTCATGCCCCGTGGCCTTTCTCCATGTGGGCTTTTGATATCATTGGCCCCTTGAGTAACCTCAACTCCGAAATGCGCTCAAAATCATTTATTTTGACGGCAACGGAGTACTTCACAAAGTGGGCTAAAGTGGAAGCGTTCGTGGAGATTAAAGCATCAACAGTCTGCTCCTTCATCAAGCGCAACATCATTGCAAGGTTTGGGATCCCCAGCGACATCATCACTGATAATGGGCCACAATCTCTCTCAAGATCTGTGTGATCTTTGCAACAGGTATTGCATTTCATTGCATCATTCATCACCATACTATTCTCAAGGCAATGGTCAAGCAGAAGCCACCAATAAAACCTTAATCAAAATCATCAAAAAATCTTGTAAGTCTAGCAAATTTGCCACTGGACAAACCTCGTACACTCTATGGGCTTATCGTACTTCTGTAAGGACTCCCACTGGACAAACCCCATATGCTTTGGCATATGGGATGGAAGTAGTGGTCCCCTACGAAGTATTACTTTCGTCTCTTCGAGTTCAGCTCAACAGGGATTTTCCTGTTAATGAGAGATGAGAATCTCTCCTTGCACAGCTTGAACTCTTGGATGAAAGAAAGCTAGCCGCCGTTGAGCATGCCTGGACTTATCAGAACAGACCTAAAATGTTTTATCAAAAGTGGGTGGTCGAGAGAAAATTCGAGATCGGTGAGATGGTAGTCAAACGCATATTCGTTAAGCCGGGGGGTCCCCGCTCCAACTTGCAACCTAACTGAGAAGCACCTTTTGTAATCACTGAAAAGTATCCAGGCAATGCATATGAATTGACTAATGCAGATAGACAAAAATTGAATCATCCTTGGAATGGAGTTTACCTTAAAAAATACTTTCCATAAAAATGGAGAAACCACTAGTATAATCTCAAGTCATCGATCCTAGGTTTTCATGAGAAGTCAAGGGTAGGTACCATCCTACACACAACACTTCCCGACCCTAGAATCCAGATAACCCGACACTTGCGAAAGGTAAGGCAGAAATTTAGAAACGGAAGGAGTACCCTTACCCTATTCTCTTCTACTCAGTCCAAGATAGGGAGAGAAGAATAGAGAGGGGTAGTTTTGAAAACACTCGCCACCCTAGTAAGAGACCATCTCAGATGGTGCAAAAGGGTGCCAAAAGATGGGCAATGAACCCCTCAGGTCAGAAAAAAAAGTGAACAACCTATTAGAATGAGTACCCAGAATGATAGTCAAGGCAAAAGGCATTAAAATATGGGTAATGTCTCCACGGGTCAAAAAAAAAACTTGTCTAAATATGTGTCACATAGAAAAGAACAAAAAAATAGGAAAGACCCAAAGAGGCCGAACCCCAACGGGCAATTTGAGTGTGAGTAGAGAAATCCATCTCAACATCTCCAAACCCTATCAAGGACTTCCTCTATACTCTTCCTCCTTAAACCCCTTGGGTAGGGTAAATCGACCAAATCCAGGTGGAATCCAAGCCGATCAAAGGAAGAAGGTAAGAAGGATTCTAGGTAGGGAACTTTATTTTGCACGTGGTATCTACCACTTGAGTCTTGACAAACCCCAAAGACCAATGAACTGTCTCAAATACCAGCATTTTCTCCACAAAAAAAATAAATATTTCAAAAATCCAAAAAAATGAATATTTCAAAAAAAATACAAAAAAGAGAATATTTTAAAAAAATGCATATTTAAAAAATCTAAAAAAATGAATATTTCAAAAATAAAAAAATGAATATTTTAAAAACCTAAAAAAAAAAACTCAGTCGTGATCATTGCCTTAGTTGCATCCATATTTATTTGACTGTCATGCATATTTCCATTCCTGCATTGCATATCCATTTTGCTTTAATTACCTTGTTAAGAAGGCTCTTCCCTTTGACCTAAGTCAAAATTGACCATAATAAGCAAAGGGATGAGTTGTGGTGAAGATCTAATCCCCTTTCTATCAAGTGTTTCAGGCATTTTAATACATGAGAGGAGAGGATTCACACCACGACAAGTAAGTTCTCTCAACCCTTACCTCCATTTTATTTCAGTCATTTGTTTTATTTTACCTTGTTAAGAAGGCTCCTCCCTTTGACTCAAAATCAAGGCAAACGATATACAGGCAAAGGGATGAGTCATGATGAAAATTTAATCATCTTTGCTAAGTGTTTTCAGGAGCTGAAGAAGCAAAAGAGAAGGGCCATCAGGCAACCTTTTATGTCCTAACAGGTGAAGTGGTGAGATCAGTGTTCTCCAAGGAACATCTGTCAACTCTGAAAATTCGACGGGGTCCTCTCCTTTTTAGGGAAGTCCGTGAATCCAGATCGTCACCTCAAGAGGGGATAAGAAATAAAGAAAGAAAACATGGAAAGCAACTCACACCTCGGTCCCACACTCACATTGATCCCCGAACTTTCATCCCTTGGCGTCACTCGATCACCAAAGAGACGGTTCGGGTCATGTGGGAGGAGGGTGAGAAGAAATAAATTAAGACATGGGGTCGCCAGGAACCGCGGGTTCCGATTTATGAAATTAAATTGACCGTGTGTACCTTAGCGTGAAGAATGTGGGTTAAAGCTTCTCCTTCTTCGGCCGGCCGATGAAGAAGAGTCCTCAACGCGTGGGTGTTTTATTTTATATGCAACTAGACAAATAAAAAAGTGAAAGAGACTATTAGAACTAAACAAAAGTGGATTATATGTAAAGAGAATAACATGAAACACACAATTGACTAGAAACTGACCGGATTCGGGTTATCTCTAACCCCTCTTTTTTATTTTCGGATTAACAGAATAAAAAAAAATATATATATAAAAAATGAAAGGAGGATGTAGAATCATGAAATAAAAATATAGAAAGAAAAATAGAAGGATTATGATAAGAATAAAGAGAGATATGGCCAAATCTGGGTTGTCGAAAAAGCCGAGTAGCAGTCCAGGATCTGCCAGGCGCAACTTTGCTTCTGCACTCGTCACGACCAGTCCTGACTTATGAATCAAGTTCTGTCAATTGCAAACTCAATAAGACTTGAAGAGGAAGAACTTTGATGAAGAGAGATTTGGCAGAAGACGTCCACACGCTGCTGTAGAGGCTAAAGAAGAGAGACCTGGCAGATCACCTGCAGAACAGCCTTCCTCTCTCTTGAACTAACTTTTATCTCTCTAAATACTCAAAATTCTCTCTCTAAAAATCAAAAAATCAATGCATGAGGAAGGTTGGACATCTTGAGATGCCTGGGGGGTCGTGCTTATGCCTTTTGAATGACCAGAATCAGAGTTAATTTATAGGAGAACGAACGGCGCGATCAAGACTAAAAAATAGGGCACCTTGCGCCCTACCCCAGGGCGCATGCACCCTGGTGCAGGGTGCATGCGCCCCACTGAGGGGTGCATGTGCCTCCCAGTGGGGGTGCATGGCACTGTTCCCGAAAAAATTGACCTTATCCGGTCGATCGGTTCAGTGGTAGAGTCCCGGTGAAAAACTGGTTCCCTTGTACCTCAAGTGTAGGGCGCATGTGCCCTCAAGTGAGGGCACGAGGTCACGTGCCTCACTGGTAGGGCACGTGGGCACGTGCCCTGGGTCCTGGGCGCATGTGACCAGGGACCCGGGCGCATGGGACTGTTTTTGCGCGTCATTCTTTCAGAAGCCATTGCGAACACTCCCGAACTCGGAATTCGACGCCGTTTGTTGCGTTGGAAAGGTAACAGGCCAAATAAGCTTTCTATAGCATTGGATCTGCCATCACACCCTCCAAAACTTCATAATTTTATTCATAAGTTAGGGTAGTTAACAGAAGATCCGATACAGGTCAAAATGACTCCGATGGCACACCGGAAAGGCACGGTATGCAACAAAACTTGTCCGGGGTATGAATATGACCATAACCTTCAATGCATGATCATTAGACATTGGTCATTCAGCTAATTTCCATGTTTACACGATTTACGTGTGGCTTTCACTCGGAAATTACGGCTTTTTGCGGAAAACTTTGGAAAGCATCCGATTTCATTCGGCGAAGCTCCAAATCAACTTTAAAAGACCCGACATTATTATAAGATCAATCATACATGTTATCCTATAAAATATAAGTTTTATGCTCTGAATTAGGCGAATTTGGCGTGTCTACATCTTGCCTCACCTTGATGTCGGCTTTGTAAGGGAATGGCTTGTAATGAAGTGGAGTGATTCGGAGTGAACTGTAATGGAATGCAAGTGAGCGTAGATGAATGTAGCGGAATGGAATGATGATGGACTGAAAAGGTGGCATCAAGGTGTAGATATAGACACGCTTATCTACCCAATCCAGCAAAATGAATCTCTCCAAGTATTCTAGATCACTTTCATGTTCCATCAAAACCTCATATAATTGACTGGTAAAAGGCATGCCCTTGGCACGAGAGATGAAAATTAAAGGATAAAGGATAAAAGGATGTAGCCAACCCTCAGCACGGTGAGGAGTCCTCGAATTCGTAGGTTCATCATCAGCCAACAACCCGAACTTTGCGGTGTTCTTGTACTGTGATGGGCTAAAGTTTGTAAAAGAGAAGTTGATCTTAAAATGAAAAGAATACCAATCCATCATTTTTGGAATCACAAGTTCATTCAAGTTTCACCAAAATACACAGTTTAATTCTGAGTGGAATAATCTTAAGTTCTAAAAGGGTTCGTTTAAGCATAACAAAATTGCTCGGGTATCGTGAAAACCATGAATCATGCTCTGGAAGAAAGCCGAGTATTCGGAAAACAACAAAACAGATTTAAGCCATAGTGGGATTGAAAGATAATGGTGGGATTAACATAGAATGATGGGAAAGAAGAAACAATGGTGTGACAATTGCCACGGTGGGATAAAATGAAAGACACGGTGGGATAAAAGAAAGGACAGAATAAAACATGAAGGGATAAAAGAAAGGAAAGAATAAAACATGATGGATAAAATTAGTAATGATGAAGAATGAAAAGGAGATGGATGTGAAAACATCGAAAATTATGTAGAAAATAGTTGAAGATATAGATTGTCTATTAGAGGTCAAGACACCTGATTAGGAACCATCGTCCCTCCAATGTTCAATTTTGGCTTATCCGTGAGTGTGAAGAAATGACCATGCCGTCGCAGATTTTGTTGAAGGGGGCCTCGGGCCCAGTCATTTTCACTCTCAAGGTCTTCAACATTAATGCATATAATATGTATCAAATGACCCTAACATAACTAGGTGACAGATAGTAGGAGTGATGTGAACTGCAAAATTGAGTGCTTGTGATGATGTGAGATTAATGAGAATGTGGATGAAATCTTCAGGCATAGTGCATCGACTGCCTGATTTATCAGCATCTTTGGTCCATCCTTGTTTTGCTTTCTGATGGAATACAGCACCACGATAATATTCAGTTGGGTGGCGCTTCCTCTCTTTTCGCCACAAGGTTGGCATGACGTTCCTTGGGGAACACTGATCTCATCACTTCACCTGTTGGACTTCAAAGGTTGCCTGATAGCCCTTCTCTTTTGCTTCTTCAGCTCCTGAAAACACTTAAGAAAGATGATTAAATTTTCATCATGACTCATCCCTTTGCCTGTATATCGTTTGCCTTGATTTTGAGTCAAAGGGAGGAGCCTTCTTAACAAGGTAGAATAAAATAAATGACTTAAATGAAACGGTGTAAGGGTTAAGAGAACTTACCTGCCGTGGTGAGAATTCTTCCCTCTTACATTAAAATGCCTGAAACACTTGATAAAAGAGGATTAGATCTTCACCACGACTCATCCCTTTGCCTATTATGGTCAACTTTGACTTAGGTCAAAGAGAAGAGCCTTCTTAACAAGTAAAATGGATATGCAATGCAGAAATGGAAATATGTATGACAGTCAAATAAACATGGATGTAACTAAGGCAATGATCATGACTGGGTAAATGAGCAAAAAAATTTTTTTTTTTTGGTTTTCTTAGGGATATTCATTTTTTTGGATTTTCAAAAATATTCAATTTTTTTTGGATTTTTGAAATATACAAAAAAAAATGGTCTTTTTTAGAAATATTCATCTTTTTTTAAAATTATTCATTTTTTTGTTGAGAAAATGCTTGTATTTGAGACAATTCATCAGTCTTTGGGGTTTGTTAAGACTCAAGTGGTAGATGCCACATACAAAAATAAAGTTCCCTACTTAGAATCCTTCTAACCTTCTTCCTTTGATCAGCTTGGATTCCACCTGGATTTGGTCGATTTACCCTACCCAAGGGATTTAAGGAGGAAGAGTATAGAGGAAGTCCTTGATAGGGTTTGAAGATGTTGAGAGGGATTTCTCTACTCTCACTCAAATTACCCATTGGGGTTCGGCCTCTTTGGGTCTCTCTTATTTTTTTGCTCTTTTCTATGTGTCACATATTTAGACAGGTTTTTGACCCGTGGGGACATTGCCCATCTTTTAATTTCTTTTGCCTTGACTATCATTCTGGGTACTCATTCAGACATGTCGATCATTTTTCTTTTTTTCTAACCTGAGGGGTTCATTGCCCATCTTTTGGCACCCTTTTGTACCCTCTGAGACGGTCTCCTACTAGGGTGGCGAGTGTTTTTGATACTACCCCTCTCTAATCTTCTCTCCCTATCTTGGACCGAGTAGAAGAGAATAGGGTAAGGGTATTCCTTCCATTTCTAGATTCCTGCCTTGCCTTTCGCAAGTGTCGGGTTGTCTAGATTCTAGGATCGGGAGGTGTTGTGTGTGTAGGATGGTACCTACCCTTGACTTCTCACGAACAACCAAGGATCGATGACTTGAGATTATACCAGTGGTTTCTCCATTTTTATGGAAAGTACTTTTTGAGGTAAACTCCATTCCAAGGATGTTTCAATTTTTCTCCATCTGCATTAGTCAATTTATATGCATTGCCTGGATACTTTTCAGTGATTACAAAAGGCCCTTCCCAGTTAGATTGCAACTTGGAGCGGGGACCCCCTGGCTTAATGAATATGCGTTTGACTACCATCTCACCGATCTCGAATTTTCTCTCGACCACCCTCTTTTGATAAAACCTTTTGAGTCTATTCTGATAAGTCCGGGTATGCTCGGTGGCGGCTAGCCTTCTTTCATCTAAGAGTTCAAGCTGTACAAGGAGAGATTCTCATCTCTCATCAACATGAATATCCCTGTCAAGCTGAACTCGGAGAGATGGAAGTAATACTTCCTAGGGGACCACTGCTTCCATCCCATATGCCAAAGCATACGGGGTTTGTCCAGTGGGAGTCCTTACAGAAGTACGATAAGCCCATAGAGCATCTACAAGCTTATCAGGCCAGTCGGCAAACTTGCTAGACTTACAAGATTTCTTGATGATTTTGATTAAGGTTTTGTTGGTGGCTTCTGCTTGACCATTGCCTTGAGGATAGTATGGTGATGAATGATGCAATGAAATGCAAAACATGTTGCAAAGATCACACAGATCTTGAGAGAGAAATTGTGGCCCATTATCGGTGATGATGTCGCTGGGGATCCCGAACCTTGCCAGGATGTTGCGCTTGATGAGGGAGCAAACTGTTGACGCTTTAATCTCCACGAATGCTTCCGCTTCAGCCCACTTTGTGAAGTACTCCATTGCCGTCAGAATGAATGATTTTGAGCGCATTTTGGAGTTGAGGTCACTCAAGGGGCCAATGATATCAAAAGCCCACATGGCGAAAGGCCATGGGGCATGAATTGGGTGAAGGGAAGATGCAGGAGAGTGAATCTTGTCGGCATGGAGTTGACATGAATGACAATGCCGGACAAAGATGGAGCAGTCTTCTTCTAGAGTTAGCCAATAATACCCTTGTTGGATGATTTTTTTAGCAAGGGCTTGGGCATTCACATGACCACGACATACTCCAGAATGTGCTTCCTTCAGCACCAACTCGGCTTCTTCTTCATCAAGACACCTGAGTAAGATGCCACTTAGGTTTATCTTATAGAGCACTCCTCCTAGGATTGTATACCTTTGAGATACTCTTCTGACTGTCTTGTTTTCTTTGGTGGTTGATCCAGGCGGATATGACTGATCTTGGCAATACCTCGCAATCTCGTCATACCAAGGTCTCTCACCTTCTTTTAGTTCTTATAACTCAATCAAGGAGATTTCTTCTTTATGTTTCAAGTATTCCTTTATGTTGAACCTCTCCTTAACCTTCAGAAAATGTCCATCCTCAGTTGCTGGAATTGTCCTCTTACAAATGTGGATAGTCCACACTTGCCTGCCTAGCGGGACAGATAGAGATGAAGCTAGTGAAACTAAGGCATCGGCGAGGATATTCTAAGAACGGAGGATATGGACAAAGGTGAGTTTGAAGAATAGCTTGATTTAGCAGGTAGTGAGCTCCTGGTAGGGTTTGAGGTTTGGATGGGAAGTTCAGTACTTGGATTGGACTTGGCATAGGATCAATTGACTATCATCTATCACCCTCAGTTCGGTGGCACCATGGAAATGAGCGGCCTCCAGCCCGGCCAGCAAGGCTTCATACTCAGCAATGTTGTTGATTACTGGAAAGTTAAGCTGAAAAGCCTGTGGAATGGTGACACCTTCAGGTGACAGAAGGACAATACCTATCCCTCTACCATGAGAGTTCAGGGCCCCGTCAAAATATAATGTCCAAAGATTGGAAGATCGGATTGACATTAGTTCGTCATCCAGGAACTCCGACCGGACTGGGTCAAAGACGGGTATGGGATGATGGGCAAGGTGTTCAGCAATAGCATAGACTTTAATTGCCTTCTGTGGGACATAAGTGATATCAAATTGTGATAAGAAACTCTACCATCGCCCTAACCGATCAGTCAAAACTGTCTTCTCTAACAGAAACTTGATAGGATTGATACGAGCAATGAGCTTGACTTGGTGAGCAAGAAAATAATGTTTGAGTTTCTAAACCACCCAAACAAGAGCAGCACAGGTCTTTTCTACCACAGTGTACTTTAACTCTCAAGCATCAAGCATCTTAGACAAGTAATAAGTAGCTCGTTCTTTCCCTTCTTCATCAACTTGTGCAAGGACTGCCCCAAGAGAGTTATTAAGAACCGAAATGTAGAGGACCAAGGGCTTGTCGGGAATTGGTGGTCTAAGTACTGGGGGACTTTCCAGGTATGTTTTCAACCCATCAAACGCCTCCTGGCACTTCGAATCCCATTTAAACTCGGCCCCCGCCTTGGTAAACTCATAGAAATGTTTACACCTTTGAGAATGTTGTGAGATAAACCGGCGGACAAATTGTAGCCTCCCAATCAATCCTCAAAGCTCTTTCATATTCTTCGGGGGAGGGCATACAAATAATTGCCTTGGCCTTATTTGGGTCAATCTCTGTGCCCCTTTTGCTTACTATGAACCCAAGTAGATTCCCTGATGAAACACCAAATGTGCACTTCTTATTGTTCATTTTCAGCTTATATTCCCTAGCCCGTTGCAAAACCTTTCTTAACACTTCAGGATGATCTTCTCGGCTCTTGGACTTGATAACCAAATCATCCACATACACCTCTACAAGGGTGTGCATCATGTCGTGAAAGATAGCCATTATAGCCCTCTGATATGTAGCACCAGCATTCTTTAACCCAAAGGGCATGACAACATAGCAATATGTTCCCCAAGGTGTGGTGAACGAGGTCTTCTCTTGGTCCTCCTCAGCTAACCGGATCTGATTGTATCCAGAATAGCCATCCATCAATGAAACCATTTCAAATCCAGCTGTGTTATCAACCAAAACATCGATATGAGGTAAAGGAAAATCATCCTTAGGACACGATCGGTTCAAGTCCTTAAAATCTATACAAATCCAAACCTGTCCATCCTTCTTCATAACAGGGACTATGTTAGCCACCCATTGTGGATATAGGACAACTTTAATAAATTTTGCTTGGTGTAGTTTGTCGACCTCTTCTTTCATTTTGAGTGCAATGTCAGGGTGGAACCTCCTGAGCTTTTGTTTGACCGGGGTAGTTCCAGGTTTCAAGGTTAATCTATGTTCAACCAATGAATTATCTAATCCCAGCATGTCTTCATATGTCCATGCGAACGTGTCCTTATACTCTTCCAAAACTTTGATCAAACATTGTTCTTCTGAGGGAGTAAGGTTTGCACTGATGAGGATAGTCTTAGGATCTTCCAGGGTTCCTAAATTCAGTTCCTTGGTTGGTTCATTTCCTGTGGCTAATGGTTCTTCAAATCTTCTAAGCCCAGATGCATACGCATCGGCCAAGTCCTCGATCTCATCCTCGGATTCGGGATCCTTCTCTGATACCACCTCATATACTCCCAAAGTATGATCTATGTTATGCTCATCCTCATATCGGATTTCATCTAGCTGGATGGTATTCTCTAAAAAGTTTGGCAGCCTTGCACACTCTATGCATTTTTGTGCCAATTGTTGCAGATACCTATTTGGAACTCGTTTACCTCCAACTTTCCTATTTCCTAACCTGACCTGACCTACTGAAGACAAAGCTGGAAAGGTGGTATTTACAGTGGAGGGAGGATCGAGTAAATCGATCAATGATTCAGAAAAGGGGGATCTCATATTGGGAGCACCCTCTGGGATGAGTAGAGATGTCTCCTCAATGGAAATGTGAGTTTCAGAAAAGTCGTTTTTTTTGGTATTTTCAAGTAAAAAGATGGAACGAGTCAGCATGACTCGAGATTTGCTAGAAGCTGACTGAATTATCAGAGAGAAAAACTTAAGGATAAAGGGGAAAAAGGGGCTCGTGGGCCCAATGGTAACAAAAAGTGGACCCGATCTTAGAAATAAATGGGCATGTGAGCCCATGTTGGGAAAAGCCCTCAGTTCTGAAGTTGATGAGGGAAGTAAATGGGCAAGCTGGCCCAGTAAGAGTGGAAGGTTGAAGAGGGCACATGGGCCGGAAGTGGGTAAGTGGGCTCTGAAGCCCATCCAAAAGATCTAGAAACAATGGTACGAGGTTCAAACATGGGATTGTTGTATTTGGGCCTCGTGGAATGGTTTTGACTTGGGTAACATGCTTAACTAGATGATCCAAGATTGGTCTGCCCTTGAGTGGTTCCTGGTGCTCTTCTCCACTTGAGAACAAATGAGTCAACGATAAGCATAGGTCTTCCAAGTCTTCTTCTTCATCTGGAGCCTTCCTTCTCTTGACAGCTATCATAGAACTCTTATCATCTTCAGCCATCATCATGGTCTCCCCTTTGATAAAGAAGGTGTGGAGTCCCATGGCATATCCTGGCTGGAAGATCCTCCTTGGGATGGAATCCTCTTCGTATCCCAACCCCTGCCTGCGTGGCCTTTTCACAGTTTGAATCCACTGAGTGATCCCTTGAAGATCCTTGCCTAAACCTCTTCCAAGCTGATAGCCTAGTTTCATCATCATCCGCCATCCCACTGTGTCAGGTAGAGAGGCGGTCATGCATCTAACTTCTGGTACATCTCCCACTGAGATCTGGGGCTGTATTGACAAACCTAGGGGTGATGTAAAAATAGCATCATTCATCTCATCCCTTACAGGCATGCTAGTCACCTTGACCACCTATCCTTTAAAGGGAAATTTTATGCACTGGTGGTTTGTTGAAGCCACAGCTCCTATTGCCTCCAAGTATGGCCTCCCAAGTATAGCCCGAAAAGTTGGATCCAATTCTAGAACATGAAAATCCGTTGTGACTGTACATGGTCCAAGTTTGACTTCTAAAGTGACCACCCCACGTGCAGACTTCATGGAGTTGTCATAAGCCATCACCATGACACAAGATGGCTTAATTTATTGTTCAGAAATGCCGCACAACTACAAAGTTTCTGGTGGCATAACGTTGATAGAAGCTCCAGTGTCAACTAAACATGATTTTACTTCGACATTGTAGATGATCACAGCCACATGCAAAGCATATATCGTAACCTCTGGATCTGCTAATTCTTCCTGAGAGAAAGTGAGTGTTGAGTGCTCACTTCTAGGGGCTAACACTGTAGTGATCTTCTCAGGTGGGAGATCTTCACTCACCATGACCCTTTGCAAAAATTGCTGTAGAATCTCCTGGTGCACCTTTGATCTTTTGATCAACTCAAGTATGGAAATACGGGCCGATGTCTTATCTAAATGTTTTAACAAATCATAGGTTGTGCCTAGCAATGGTTCTTCCACTTGTTCCTCCTCCACTAGATCCTGTGGTTGAGTACCGGCTTGGGGAAAGAGCCGCTGGAACATCCTCCCACTCCGAAGCACCGGGGCTATTTGGCGGTTGGGTAGAGGTGATGGGTTAACTAGGGTGGGAACATGTGGTGTAGGTGCAGGTATGGTAGGCAATGGGATTGATGGTTCTAGGATGATTGGGTTTATAGGTAGAGGGGTAGGATTTGAAGGTGGTAGTGATGGTAATACTGGTGGCCTGATAAGAAGAGGCCGAGGTGTAGGAGTGGTTGATGGGTTTAATGAAGGTGTTGGTTGTGGGGTTGGTTGTATGATAGGTTGGGGTTTTGGAGTGGCAGAGCTCATAGGCTGGGAGTTCATGTTTGGTAGTGATTGTGGTGGTCTGATGAGCAAGGGTCGGTGTGTAGCAATGGTTGAAGGAGGTGTAGTTAAGGAGGGGGCTAGCCTAATGATGGTTCGGCGAGAAGAAGTGGCGGCCAATGGTTGAGTTATTGAGCTTTGTGATAGTTGTGTAGTAGAAGGTGAACGAATTTTTTTTCTAGGAGGGTTCCTAGCAGGAAGCCTAGCTGGGTTGACTGTCATGGTTGCATTTTGGTTTTCTAGTTTCCAACCTTGAGCACGGCTGGCATCTCCCTGGACAATGGAATGTACTAGACCAATACCTGGGTTTGGATGTGCTGGTGCCGGTGCTGGAGCGGTTGCATGTAATGGGAGCGGATTATGGACAATCCCCAAGCCAGGTTGTTGTTGAGGTTGAGCCGGTGGACGCTGCAGCTGCTGTTGCCTAGCATTCATAGCTTGTATGCATTCCCCCATTTGAGCCCAATCAATGTTGCCTTGGTCATTCAAATCATGGATGTAATCCTTGAATTGAAAACACACTTCAACAGTGTGACCAGGACACCGGTGGTAAGCACAGTATCGGGTCATATCTACATTTGTTGGCCAAACCTCTCTTTCCTTGGGCAATTCCAACTGTTTCTCCGCCATGAGTACATTGAAGATGTCGGTCAAGGAGTAAGAGAGTTGTTGGTAGTTCTCTCTCCTAGGACCTCCCCTTCGTGGTGCCTGATTGGGTGGTGGCGGCGCCCTATTGTAGGTAGGTTGACGAGGTTGCTGGGGTTGTGCTACTGGCTGAGGTGGTTGTTGTGGTTGTCGTGGTTATGGTGGCCTAACCTGTTGTTGAGAGGGGTAATAGGAATGGTTCTACGGTGGGTTTCTGAACTGGTTTTGATAGTTCCCTCCTTGGTTCCCCACAGTGTTTATAGCTTCGTTGTTGACCACTCCTTCGGTTGTAGGACCAACTAGTGCAGAGGTGGTTTTCCTGAAGTTTCTAGGTTTAGGATCAAAAAGATTTATCATGGTGGCATCTTTGAAGTGGGCTTGCAAGTATCGGGCACTGTCATAGAGTTCATTCATTGTGGTAGGACAGTGCATAATCAAGACATTCCTCAAGGCAGGTGTAGTGTTGCCAATAAGCATCTTCACTTGTTCCCCTTCAGAAATCACATCTGTCAATTTTTCTGCCATTCCCCTCTAGTGATCAGCAAACTTTATAAAGTCCTCCTCAGGTTTCATCTTCTCAGCAATCAAATCTGTGATGGAGCATGATGGTGCCACCCGGTCTCTATATCTTTGCAAGAATTTGGTCTTGACAATATCGAAGTCTCCTGTCTCTAAGGAGTCGAGTGAGTAGAACCATTCCAATGCATACCCTTCTAGTGATCGACGGAACAAGAAGGCAAGAACCCTACGATCATTTTTCTAGAACGAAGATTCATAGAGAAAATCTTTAAGGTGGAGAAAAAGATTGCCAGTACCATTGTAGCGGCGATAAACTGGTAGCTCAGAAGGTGGCAAGTGGAGAACTGGCAAAGAAGGAATAGAGATCTCAGGAACTGACTTGGAGTCCAGGCGACATCTCAGCTCTTCATAACGTTCATTCATCTGTGTGAGCTGATCCATGATTGCTTGGGTGAGAGCAGGTTCTTGGTTTACTGGTGGGGGTATGTGGTTAGAGACATGATTCTGGAATTGAGGAGCATGACATGGCAAATTTACTGAAGATTGTCCCATGACTTGATGGGCCAAGGGAGCAACATGGTTAGAATAAGATGGCTGAATAAATGAGGGTTGGACCCCACATGGTTGAACTACAGATGGTTGTGCTAATGATGGTTGAACTATAGGTTGTTGAACAATAGGTAGTTGAACGAAGGGTGACTGAATGAGTGGTGGTCGAACTAGAGGACAAGGAGATGAGGCAACTTGGTTGGCTTCGGCCTGATCTGAGGCCATTTTGCCTTTCACCATGGATTGTATGCGGGCGTAGGTTTCTGGGTCGGTATAGAGGGACAACTCCCTAAAGAGTTGTTCAACATCATGAGGAGCAGATGGTTGAGGGACCTCTTGCACTTCGGACTCAAACAATGGATTAACAAGACCATCTGATGGAATTGGTTGGTGACCCATCTCGTGCTCTCGATGTTCAGGTTGTTCCGCCATTCCAACGTGCCTTCCAGACCTTAGTTGCATTTAACAAGTTGGCAAAATAAAGAAAGAACTTTTTCTGGTTTTTTTTAGTATCATGCAAAAAGTTAAAGGTTTGAATTTTTGTTTGACAAACAAGTGATGCAAAGACTTGAAAGCAAAATTACGCAATGATTTTGATTAAACCTTAGGTTTATGAATTTTGTTAAGAATTGTTCTCTCAACAAAGGGGTTAGGATCCTAACTCCAATCTCCCACGTGTAGGTAATATAGGATGCTTCGGGTTTTGGGGAGTGGTACAACCAACCCGATCGTGAAGAGGAATATTCCACGTATGAGGAATTATGGAGGCCTTGTTGAAAGCCAACCAAGTCAACTAGGAAGGAATATCCCAGAAGAGAGGTCAGAATCCACCAAGAGGGTGTTTTGGATGGGAGGGGTAAATGGGAGAGTGAGCTCCCGCCTCAAAAAAGTGTAAAAGAAGGAGGTAGAGAGAAGGAGCAGAGAATGCAATCAAGTAATAAAGCAAGTAGTAAGCAAAACATAAACTTAAATAAACAAGCAATCACACAAAACAAGTAATTAGAAACTAGACAAGCAACTAGAAACTAGAATCCAGACCTTGTTTCTTATGTGAGCCAAATGGAGATAGTAAAAAGTGATGGAAAGAAGAGGGTTCAGATCTGATAGCCAAGCAAAAGGGTGGTCCACGTGGGGACCGATGTGAGAACTGGGGTAAAAAGTAAAGGTGGTTCACACGGGAACCGCTTTTTTGGGTAAAAAAAGGGTGGTTCACGTGGGAACCGGTTTGAATGGTCAAAAGAGGGCCACGTGGGGCCAATTAAAAGTGAATAAATATCTGATCCAAGTGGGGATAGATATGAAGGAAAGTGGTTTGGTTCACGTGGGAACCGAAGTAAAGAAAGAGATTGGTTCACGTGGGAACCGGTTTAAAAGGAAAAGGGTGGTTCACGTGGGAACCGGTTTAAATAAAATGACAGAAATTAAATGGCATACTTGGCACTTCAGATCTAATGAAAGATGGGTGAAATCAGAAATTTTGAGATGGCATGAAGTTAAGAAAGGTGGAAAGAAGGAAAGGCTCACGTGGGAACCGGTCTAGAACTAGAACTAGTTGCAAACAAGACACTAAGCACCCACGGTTGAAGACATTGCTCATCCCACCGTGGTCGCCACAAAGCTGTCGACTCTGAAAATTCGACGGGGTCTTCTCCTTTTCAGGGAAGTCCATGAACCCAGATCGTCACCTCAAGAGGGGATGAGAAAGAAAGAATGAAAACTCGGAAAGCAACTCTCACCTCGGTCCCACACTCACATTGATCCCCGAACTTTCATCCCTTAGCGTCGCTCGATCACCAAAGAGATGGTTCGGGTCATGTGGGAGGAGGGTGAGAAGAAAGAAATTAAGACATGTAGTCGCCAGGAACCGCGGGTTCCGATTTATGAAATTAAATTGACCGTGTGTACCTTAGCGTGAAGAATGTGGGTTAAAGCTTCTCCTTCTTCGGCCGGCCGATGAAGAAGAGTCCTCAACGCGTGGGTGTTTGATTTTATATGCAACTAGACAAATAAACAAGTGAAAGAGACTATTAGAACTAAACAAAAGTGGAGTATATGAAAGAGAATAAAATGAAACACACAATTGACTAGAAACTGACCGGATTCGGGTTATCTCTAACCCCTCCTTTTTATTTTCGGATTAAAAGAATAAAAATAATGAAAAAATATTAAAAAAATGATAGGAGTATGGAGAATCATGAAATAAAGAGATATAAATAAAAATATAAGGATTCTGATAAGAATAGAGAGAGATATGGCCAAATCTGGGTTGTCGAAAGAGCTGAGCAGCAGTCCAGGATATGCCAGGCGCGACTTTGCTTCTGCACTTTTCACGACTAGTTCTGACTTCTGAATCAAGTTCTGTCGATTGCTAACTCAAGAAGACTTGGAGAGGAAGAACTTTGATGAAGAGAGATTTGGCAGAAGACGTGTACACGCTGCTGTAGAGGCTGAAGAAAAGAGACCTGGCAGATCACCTGCAGAACAGCCTTCCTCTCTCTTGAACCGACTTTTATCTCTCTAAAAACTCGAAATTATCTCTCTAAAAATTACAAAATCAATGCAAGAGGGAGGTTGGACGTCTTGAGATGCCTAGGGGGTCATGTTCATGCCTTTTGAATGACCAGAATCAGAGTTGATTTATAGGAGAACGAACGGCGCGATCAATACTAAAAAATAGGGCACCTTGCGCCCTACCCCCGGGCGCATGTGCCCCACTGAGGGGCGCATGTGCCTTCCAGTGGGGGCACATGGCACTGTTCCCGAAAAATTTGACCTTATCTGGTCTATCGGTTCAGTGGTATAGTCCCGGTGAAAAACTGGTTCCCTCGTGCCTCAAGGGTAGGGCGCATGTGCCCTCAAGTGAGGGCACGAGGTCACGTGCCTCATTGGTAGGGCGCATGGGCACGTGCCCTGGGTCCTGGGCGCATGTGACCAGGGACCCGGGCACATGGGACTATTTTTGCACGTCCTTCTTCTGGAAGCCATTTCGAACACTCTCGAACTCCGAATTCGACACCGTTTGTTGCGTTGGAAAGATAACAGGCCGAAGAAGCTTTCTATAGCATCAGATCAGCCATCACACCCTCGAAAACTTCAGAATTTTTTTCCGTAAGTTAGGGCAGTTAACATAAGATCCGATACAGGTCAAAATGACTCCGACGACAAACCGGATAGGCACGGTTTGCAACAAAACTTGTTCGGGGTAAGAATATGACCATAACCTTCAATGCATGATCATTAGGCATTGGTCATTCAGCTAATTTTCGTGTTTACACGATTTACGTGTGGCTTTCGCTCGGAAATTATGACTTTTTGCGGAAAACTTTGGAAAGCATTCGATTTCGTTCGGCGAAGCTCCAAATCAACTTTAAAAGACCTGGCATTATTATAAGATCAATCATACATGTTACCCTATAAAATATGAGTTTTATGCTCTGAATTAGGCGAATTTGGCGTGTCTACAACGTCATGCCTACCTTGTGGCGAAAAGAAAAGAGAGGAAGCGCCACCCAGCTAAACATTATCGTGGTGCTGCATTCCGTCAGAAGGCAAGGCAAGGATGGACCAGAGATGCTGATGAATCATGCAGTCGATGCAAGTTTATAAATCATGCCTGAAGATTTCATCCACATTCTCATCAATCTTACATCATCACCATCATTCCATTTTTGCATTTCACTTCTACCCTTTGTCATTTAGTTATGTTAGGTTCATTTAATATGTATTATATGCATTAATGTTGAAGACCATGAGTGTGAAGATGACTGGGCCCGAGATCCCCTTCAACAAAATCTACGACGGCTTGGTCATTTTTTCACACTCACAGATAAGCCAAAATTGAACATTGGAGGGACGATGGTTCCTAATCGGGTGTCATGACCTCCAATAGACAATCTATATATTCAACTATTTTTTACATAATTTTCTATGTTTTCACGTCCATCTTCTTTTTCATTCTTCATCATTACCAATTTTATCCCTTTATGTTTTATTCTTTCCAATTTTATCCCATCATGTTTTATTCTTTCCTTTCTTTTTATCCCATCGTGTCTTTTATTTTATCCCACCGTGTCATGTTTGTCATGCCATTGTTTCTTCTTTCTCATCATTCTATGTTAGTCCCACCATTATCTTTCAATCCCACTATGGCTTAAGTCTGTCCTGTCGTTTTCCGAATACTCAATTTTTTTGCCAGAGTGTGATTCATGGTTTTCACGATACCCGTGCAATTTTGTAATGCTTAAACGAACCCATTTAGAATTTGAGATTATTCCACTCAGAATTGAACTGAGTATTTTGGAGAAACTTGAATGAACTTGAGATTCCAAATATGATGGATTGGTATGCTTTTCATTTTAAAATCAATTTCTCTTTAAACCTTTAGCCCATCACAGTACAAGAACACCGCAAAGTTCGGGTTGCTGGCTGATGATGAACCTACGAATTCGAGGACTCCTCACCACGCTGAGGGTTGGCTACATCCTTTATCATTTATCCTTTATTTTTCATCTCTCGTGCCAATGGCATGTCTTTTACCAATCAATTATATGAGGTTTTGATGGAACATGAAAGTGATCTAGAACACTTAGTGAGATTCATTTTGCTGGATCAGGTAGATAAGTGTGTCCATATCTACACCTTGATTCCACCTTTTCAGTACATCATCATTCCATTCTGCTACATTCATCTACACTCACTTGCATTCCATTACAGTTCACTCTGAATCACTCCGCTTCATTACATGCCATTCCCTTACAAAGCCGACAACAAGGCGAGACAAGCTGTAGACACGCCAAATTAGCCTAATTCAGAGCATAAAACTCATGTTTTATAGCGTAACATGTGTGATTGACCTTAGAATAATTCTTGGTCTTTTAAAAGTTCATTTAGAGCTTCGCTGAACGAAATCGAATGCTTTCCAAAGTTTTCCGCAAAAGGCCATAATTTCTGAGCAAAAGCCACACGTAAATCATGTAAACATGGAAATTGGTTAAATGACCAAATCCTAATGATCATGCATTGAAGGTTATGGTCAGATTCACACTCCAGACAAGTTTTGTTTCATACCGTGCCTTTCCGGTTTGCCGTCGGAGTCATTTTGACCAGTATCAGATCTTCTATTCACTATCCTAACTTCCAGATAAAATTATGAAGTTTTTAAGGGTGTGATGTCTGATCCAATTCTATAGAGAGCATCTTCGGCCTTTTATCTTTCCAACGCAACAAATGGCGTCGAATTCCGAGTTCGGGAGTGTTCGCAATTGCTTTCGGAAGAAGGACACGCAAAACAGTCCCATGCGCCCAGGTCCCTAGTCACATGCGCCTAGGACCCAGGGCACGTGCCCATGCACCCTACCGCAGAGGCATGTGACCTTGTGCCCTGACTTGAGGGCACATGCGCCCTACCCTTGAGGCACGAGGGAACCAGTTTTTCACCAAGACTCAACCGCTGAACGAATCGAACCGGATAAGACCAAAAATTTCATAAGGATAGCATGTGCCCTCACTGGGAGGCACATGCACCCCTCAGTGGGGTGCATGCGCCCTGGGGAAGGGCGCAAGGCACCCTATTTTTTAGGGTTGATAAGATTGTTCGTTCTCCTATAAATAAACTCCGATTCCGGTCGTTCCAGAGGCATGTGCATCACGCCCCAGGCATCTCAAGACATCCAACCTCCCTCCTGAATCAATTTTGTAATTTTTAGAGAGAGAATTTCGGGTTTTTAGAGAGAGAAAAGTCAGTTCAAGAGAGAGGAAGGCTGGTCTGCAGGTGATCTGTCAGGTCTCTCTTCTTCGGCCTCTAAAGCAGTGTATGGACGCCTGCTGCCCAAGCTCTCTTCATCAAAGTTCTTTCTCTCCAAGTCTTCTTCAGTTTTCAATTGACGGCACTTGATTCAGACGTGACGAGCGCAGAAGCAAAGTCGTGCCTGGCAGATCCTGAACTGCTGCTTGGCTTTTACGACAACCCAGATTTGGCCATATCTCTCTCTATTTTTATCAGAATCTTTATGTTCTTTTTTCTATCTCTTTGTTTCATGATTATACATCCTCCTATTATTTTTTTTACATTTTTTTTCATTTTTTTAGTCTATTAATCTGAAAATAAAAAAGAGGGGTTAGAGATAACCCGAATCTGGTCAGTTTCTAGTCAATTGTGTGTTTCATGTCATTTTCCTTACATATACTCCACTTTGTTTAGTTAAAATTGTCTTTTTCACTTGTTTATTTGTCTAGTTGCATAGAAGATCAAGCATCCACACGTTGAGGACTCTTCATCATCGGCCGGCCGAAGAATGGGAAGCTTTAACCCACACTCTTCACGCTAAGGTACACACGGTCAATCTTTAATTACATAAATCGGAACCTGCGGTTCCTGGCGACCACATGTATTAATTTCCTACATCTCACCCTCCTCCCACATGACCCGAACCGTCTCTTTGGTGATCAAGCGACGCCAAGGGATGAAAGTTCGGGGATCAATGTGAGTGTGGGACCGAGGTGAGAGTTGCTTTCCATGTTTTCTTCTTTCTTTCTCATCCCCTTTTGAGGTGACAATCTGGATTCACGAACTTCCCTGAAAAAAGAGGCCCGTCGAATTTTCAGAGTCGACAGGATATTCCTTCCTAGTTGACTTGGTTGGTTTTCATCAAGGCCTCCATAATTCCTCATACGTGGAGTATTCCTCTTCACGATCGGGTTGATTGTACCACTCCCCAAAACCCGAAGCATTCTATGTTACATACACGTGGTGAGATTGTGTGAAACCTAGGTCATTGGAGATTGGAGTTAGGATCCTAACCCATTTGTTGAGAGAACAATTCTTAACAAATCCATAAACCTAAGGTTTAATCAAAAAATCATTGTGTAATCTTGTTTTCATGTCTTTGCATCACTTGTTTGTCAAACAAAAATTCAAACCACTAACTTTTTTGCAAGTTACTAAAAGAACAAGAAAAAGTTCTTTGTTTGTTTTGCCAACTTGTTTGTTTTACCTTCACGCTAAGTGGAAAGGTGACAATGCAATTAAGGTCTGGAAGGCACGTTGGAATGGAAGAACAAGCTGAACATCGAGAGCACGAGATGGGTCACCAACCAATTCCGTCAGACGGTCATGTTAATCCATTGTTTGAGTCAGAAGCGCAAGAGGTCCCTCAACCATCTGCTCCTCATGATGTTGAACAACTCTTTAGGAAGTTGTCTCTCTATACTGGCCTAGAAACCTACGCCCGCATACAATCCATGCTGAAGGGCAAAATTGCCTCAGATCAGGCTGAAGCCAACCAAGTTGCCTCATCTCCTTGTCCTCTGGTTCGACCACCACTTATTCAATCACCCTTTGTTCAACCACCTATTGTTCAACAATTTGTGATTCAACCATTATTAGAACAACCATCTGTAGTTCGACCATATGTAGTTCAACCATCTATAATTCAACCATCTGTGGTTCAACCATCATTTGTCCAGCTACCTTATTTTAACCATGTTGCTCCTTTGGCCCATCAAGTCATGGGACAATCTTCAGAGAATTTGCCAAGTCATGCTCCTCAATTCCAGAATCATGCCTCTAACCACATACCCCACCAACAAACGAAGAACCTGCTCTCACCTAGGCAATCATGGATTAGCTCATCCAAATGAATGAACATTATGAAGAGCTGAGATGTCGCCTGGACTCCAAGTCAATTCCTGAGGTCTCTATTCCTTCTTTGCCAGTTCTCCACCTGCCACCTTCGGAGCTATGGTACACACGGTCAACTCAATCTTGTCTTTTTTTCCATAAAGTGGAGCCCGCGGCTCCTGGAGACCACAACTACTCTTATTCATGTTTTAAGTTCATTTATTCCTCCCTCTCCTCCCACATGACCCGAACCATCTCCGGTGCTCGAGGGACGCAGTGAGATGAAAGTTCGGGGATCAATGTGAGTGTGGGACTGAGGTGAAGATTTTACCACTTTCCAAGTGTTTTCCGATTCACTCCTTTTTTCCCATTATATCTTTCACCTTCTCTTGAGGTGCTGATCCGGAACCCATTTTTGAAGTCAACACTCGAAAAGCGGTAAAATTCTCACCTCGGTTCCACACTCACATTGATCCCCGAATTTTCATCTCACGACGTCACTCGAGCTCCGGAGACGGTTCGGGTCATGTGGGAAGAGAGGGATGAATAATTAAACTTAGAACATGCATAAAAGATTGAATTGGTCACCAGGAGCCATGGGCTCCGCTTTATGTAACGGGAATAGAAAGAAGTTGATCGTGTGTACCTTAGCGTGGGAGAGAGTGTGTGCGGGTTCAACCTTCTTCTTCGTCGGCCGCCCGATGAAGAAGAGTCTCTAGCCAGTGCTAGCTTGATAGACCTATGCAACTAGAACAACAAACCAAGTGAAATAAACCGATTAGAACTATGGGAAGTGTAGAAACTATAAGAGAGGAGATGAAAGAAAGAAGCAACCGGAATCGAACTCACCAGATTGGGCCGAGCCCTAACCCCTTTTTTATATATTTTTTGTTATAAAAATGATGAAAACTAAGTAAAATATGTTCTAATAAGTAAATGTACTGAGTTAAGAGAAACTTATGGAACAAAATAGTTTGACTTGAAGCCAAGATGAGTGGAATAAGCCAGTTTGGGTAGCTTTGCACCCTTCTGGCACGACTTTGGTGCAGAGAATTCTATGGAAGACCCTAAAGTTGGAATTGAGTGCCGTTTGTTTCTATGGATGGAGAACTTGGAGAGAAAAAGATATTCTGTTTATGACTTCTCCGGAATCCATCCGTACGGGCCTATAAAAATTATGGAAGTGAACAATTAAGAAATGTAGAACCTGGTTGTATGCCTTTGGTGAAGCAATCACTACGTACAGATGGCAAGTCAGAATTGAGTGCTGCTAGTTGTAAATAGAAGAGGACGAGGAGGGGAACAACTCTTATGTTGACCACATTTTCAGAAAAAGATTCAAATTTTATGTAGAAGCTGATGAAGTCCGGTAATGCAGAGCGCATGGATTGGGCCTTCTCCTTCACTTAGGGATCGATCTCTCGATGTCGGATCAGATTTGAACATTGGGACAGCCTCGGGAGGGAGCTTGGATGACCTCAGGATGAGCTAGGCATGAGGGGTTAACCTTGGTTTGTTGGGAATAGCCCTCAATTTATAGAGAATGGAAACCGGTGCAAACGGGGGAAACTGGCCAACCGTGCCCCCACGTTTCAAAAGAGGTGAGGGCACACAGGGCATGCCCTCACCTTGGGGGCATGGTCTGCGCACCCCCCTCCTTTTCAAGCGGAGCGGGGGCATGTTACGCATTTCATTACTAAAATTCGCCGGAACCTTCCGGAAATTTCTAAAAATCAGACTTAACAAGATGAGCACGCCCCCGACCCGGGAGCACGGACAAAATAAACAATAATTTGTGGGGAAAACCTTCCAAAAAATTGGTTTAGAAGGTGTAAATCGGAGTAATTTTTAGTTTTTGGAAACCGACCGCGCCCTCCTCTTTCAAAGGTAGTGCGGGCATGTAGGGCACGCCCCCAGTGTGAGGGCGCGGTGACTGTGCCCTCCCATTTCAAGTGGGGCGGGGGAGCGATACACTCTCTCTCCTGTGCGCGTGTTCCACGGGCAGTAACATGCAAACGGGACTTCTGATTTGTCTTCCATTTTTTGCATTGGAAAGAGGGCATTAAACTGCAGCTCCTCAAGTTAGTAAACCAGCTGGCATGACTTCCGAGATAATTGCACAGGGCTTTCTACCAGTTTACACTCTCCTAGAATGCCAAAAACCGCGGCGGAGATCCAAATGGGCACGGTTCCAGTCTAGGAATCTCAGGTCAACTCGAGATGACTTAAAATGTTGAATGAACAAGTCCGGTATGGTTAGAAAATTTTAAATCATCAAAAGATCTTAGATTAACCTGGTAAATGTGAACCGAAGCTCGAAAAAGTTGGGAAACCCTAAAATCGACCGAAACGGCCGTATGGCCCCGGTTGATGAAATATATGGCTAGGATCGACCTAGATGACCCGAAAAGGCACAGTGATGGCTATAAAGGCCTAACACGTGGTCCGGGATAGTCGTGTCAGTGCAGATCAAAAGGTCATAATGAAAAGTCATTATTAGACCAATGCCTACCGAAATGACTTGTCGAAAACCCTGAATGTTACGGAACACATGCGGGACCACCGAGACCTTCAAGTATGGACCATTCAAGATCGGTCATTGAGAATGCTTCATGTTTTCATGGTTCACGTGTTGCTCTTGCTTGAAAGTTACGGCATTATTCTAGAAATCATCAATCCATTCCTAATTCACGAGGGGCTCCACCAACGTCCTTAGCTCATATCCATGAGGTAATCCGGATCAGATAATAGTCAAATAAAGGATATCGCCAATGGAATAGGAGTCCAGGGCTCCAAATTAGGCCAATTTGGTGTGTCTACAGACAGCTTTGTGGCGACCACGGTTGGACAACCAATGTCTTCAACCGTGCTAGCTTGAGTCAACTGTGCAACTAGTTGTTTTCCGACTTGGTTCCCTTGAGAACCGGCTTGTCTTTTCACCTTTCTCATGTTCATTTACCTTTAAAACTTGTTGTTTACTCTTTCTTTAAGATTGTCCGCCATGGGGACTTGACTTGCTTTCTTTTAATTTCAACTCGGTTCCCGTGTGAACCACTCTTTTCTTCTTATAAACTAGTTCCAGTGTGAACCACCTTTCTTCTAACTCGGTTCCCGTGTGAACACCAACTTATTTTCAAATCAATCCCCATATGGGCCACCTCTTTACAGCACCTTCATATTGGCCCCACGTGGCCCTCTTTCCATTTTGTCAACATTTACACCGGTTCCCGCATGAACCAACCCCTTTTCTTAACCGGTTCCTGTGTGAACCAACCCACTTTCATATTGGTCCCTGCATGGACCACCTCTTTGCACCACTTTATATTGGCCCCACGTGTCCTTCCTTTCTTTTTTTTCAATCAAGCAAACCGGTTCCCACGTGAACCACCTTTTTTCCTTCAAAAATTGGTTCCCGTGTGAACCACCCACCTTTCCAAAAAAACTGGCTCCTGTAGACATGCCAAATTGGCTTGATTCGGAGCCCTAGACTCTTATTCCATAGGCGATATCTTTTATTTGACCGTTATCTAATCCAGATTACCTCGTGGAGATGAGCTAAGGACATTGGTGGAGCCCCTTGTAAGTTGAGAATGGACCAATGATTTCCGGAATATTGTCGTAACCTTCAAGCGAGTGCCGCATGTGAACTGTAAAAACACGAAGCCTGCTCGATGACTGACCTTTAATGGCCCATAATTGAAGGTCTCGGGAGTCCCGCATGTGTTCCGTAACATTTAGGGTTTTCGAGAAGTCATTTCGGTAGGCGTCGGACAATGACGGCTTTTGTTACGGCTTTCTCGATCTGTGCTGACACGGCTATCCCGGACCACAAGTTAGGCCTTTTCGGTCATCACCGGGTCTTTACAGGTCATCCGGGTCGATTTTAGCGGAATATTTTTATCAACCGGGGCCATATGGCTATTTCGGTCAATTTTAGGGTTTCCCAGCTTTTCCGAGTTTCGGTTCACGTTTACCGGGTTAATCTCAAATTTTTCGATGACTTCGGGTTTTCCAGTCGTACCGGACTTGTTCAGTCATCATTTTAAGTCATCTCGAGTTGACCCGAGATTTCTCGATCGGAACCATGCTTTTTCGGATCTTCGCCTCGGGTTTCGGCTTTACGTGAGAGGGTAAACCAGTAGAAAGCCCCGTGTGAACATCTCGGGAGTCATGCCGGCTGGTTTACTGACTTGAGGAGGTTCGGTTGAAGGCCCTCTTTCCAACACGACAAATGGGAGCCGAATCGGACATCCCGTTTGCAAGATACGGCTCGCGAAACACGCGCGCAAGAGAGAGAGTGTACCGCGCCCCCGCTCCCTTTGAAAGAGGAGGGCGCGCCCTGCACGCCCTCAACTCGGGGGCGTGCCCTGTGCACCCTCAAACCAGGGGGCACGTCCTGCGTGCACCCGGTTCCTTTGATAAGCGGGGGCGCGATTAGTTTCTTTAAATCACAAATTACCCCGATTAGCACCTTCTAAACCTGATTTTTGGAAGGTTTCTAGCGCTGATTTTCGATTATTTGTACTACACCCCCGGTTCGGGGGCGCGTTACGTATGTCAAGTCGATTTTTAGCAATTTCCAGAAGTTTCCGTCGATTTTTAGCAATGAGACGCGTAACGCGCCCCCGCTCCCTTTGAAACAGGGGGGCGCGTAGAACGTGTCCCCGAAGTGGGGGCACGCCCTACGTGCCCTTGGTTTGAGGGCGCGCCCTCGTCCCCTTTGAAAAGCGGGGGCGCAGTCGGTCCAGTTTCCAAATTTTGCACCGGCTTTCTTCCCCTATAAATTGAGGGCCATTCTCAATGACCCAAGGTTAATCCCCCATGCCTAGCTCGTCCATAGGTCATCCAATCTCTTCCCCAAAGTCATCCCGACGTCCAAAGGCGATCCAACATTGAGAGATCGATCCCGAAGTGAAGGAGAAGGCTCGATCCAGACGTTCTGCATCAACCAACTTCATCGACTTCTGAAGAAAATCTGGGACTCCTTCTGCAGAAGTCTTCGACATAGAAGTCGTTCCTCTCTTCGTTCTCTTTCATCTCCAACTGACGGAACTCAATTCCGACTTGCCGTTCGTTCGTGGCGATTGCTACACTGAGGGCGAACATCCAGGTTCTATTTTCTATATCCGCCCATTTTCATAATTTTTACATACTTATACAGAAGGATTTATGAGAAATAATTAACATAGGAACTCTTTCTATCTGAGTTATCTGTCTACTCCAACAAACGGAACTCGATTATGACATCGGAGTCGTCCGTAGCATCCTCTGCACCAAAGTCGCGCCAGAAGGGTACAAAGCTACCCGAACCGGCCTTCTTCAACCAACTCGGCTTCAACTCTAGCCGATCCATTCCATAAGCTTTCTCAACTCATTTAACTCAGTTTATTTACTATTTTAAAGCATATTTCAGTTCATTTTCATCATTTTACATAATCAAAAATACACAAAAAAGGGGTTAGGACTCGCCCCAATCCGGTGAGTTCTATTCCAATTGCTTCTTTCTCATCTTCTTACTACAGTTACTACACTTCCCATAGTTCTAATCATTTTATTCACTTGATTTATTGTTCTAGTTGCACAGGTTGATCAAGCTAGCATCGGTTGGAGACTCTTCTTCATCGGCCGGCCGAAGAAGAAGAAGGTTTAACCCACATCCCGATCTCCCGCGCTAAGGTACACGGTCAAATCAACTCATCTCTTGTTTTTATTCTATAAAGCAGAGCCCGCGGCTCCTGGCGACCACATATTTTATGTTTTAATTTCATCTCCTCCTCACTCTCCTCCCACATGACCCGAACCATCTCCGGTGCTCGAGCGACGCCATGAGATGAAAGTTTGGGGATCAATGTGAGTGTGGGACCGAGGTAAGGACATTTTACCGCTTTCCGAGTGTTTTCAACTCACTCCCCCCTTCCCCCATTCATCTATCACCTTCTCATTTTGAGGTGCTGATCCGGAACCCGTTTCTGGAGTCAACAGCTTTTTTGCGACCACGGTGGGACAACCAATGTCTTCAACCTTGCTAGCTTGATTCAACCGTGCAACTAGTTGTTTTCCGACTTGGTTCCCGCGTGAACCAGCTTGTCCTTTACCTTTTCCATGTCAATTTACCTTTAAACTTGCTGTTTACTCTTTCTTTAATATTGTCCCCCATGTGGACTTGATTTTCTTGTCTTTAATTTCAACCCGGTTCCCTCGTGAACCACCCTTTTCTTCTTATAAACTGGTTCCCGCGTGAACCACCTTTCTTTTCCAACTCGGTTCCCGCGTGAACCAACTTATTTTTCAGATCGGTCCCCACGTGGACCACCTCTTTACAGCACCTTTAGATTGGCCCTACGTGGCCCTCTTTCTATTTTTTCAACTCTTACACCGGTTCCCGCGTGAACCACCCCTTTCTTCATTAAAACCGGTTCCCGCGTGAACCAAACCCTTTTCTAAACCGGTTCCCGCGTGAACCAACTTGTGGGAACCTCGGGAATATTTTTGATTCTTGAAATGTGTTTAAAAGATTTGTTTTTGAATGTTGAAAATATTGTACCTGAATTTTCAAGTAAAATAGGTGATAGACCATAAAAACTACTAGATAGTCTAGGTGATATTAGAAGAGTATAGAATCGAGGTTCGGGTTCTGTGAAAATATTTTTTTGACCTCTCTCCATCGGATGGTGCGAATATCCTATGTTCATTTACATCGAGCAAACACTCTATCACCCTTGATTAACTGCCATAGAGATCTTGTTTGACGAGAGCGTGCACATCCACAACGTATAAAGAACACAAAGGGCCCCGGCCTTTCAGGCCCGATGAGATGCAAACAAGTTTGATTAGATTTTTTTTGAAGTTGTTTTATGTTTGATTTATGAATTGATTTGAATGTGGTTTGAAATGTTGATTTCATATTTCCATTTAACTTGGATTTAAATGTTATTTGTTTTGAGCTTGTTTGAATTGTTTGGTTTGTTTTACTTCAATTGGTTGAAGTTTATTTTATTTTTGTTTGAACTTGATATTTTAGATGTGTTTATCAATTTTGACTTGTTTAAATTTAATTGACATGTGTTGAGTCATTTTCATGTGATTTTCTCATGTCGGTTGGTGTTTTCATACCAATTCGGGGGTATTCGGTATGTTTTAAATGTTTTGATGTTTGGTTTAAATTGATCAAACTTGAACTTCAAATTGTTAATGATATGAATTTGGCATGTTTTAAGATGAATTTCATATACATTAATGTTTTCTTTATGTGTTCTTTTCAATTGGTTGTGATTTATTTGATGTGCACTTGTTTAGGAAATTGAATTCCAATGGATTAAGTGTAATGAATCAATTTTTCCAGATTGTATTAAACATGATTTTTGTTGAATGTTAAAATTTTAATGATATGTTTTAAGCATGTTTTAATATTAGTTTGAATGTATTTTCAGATTTAATTAAGTTAATTTCAGATTTAGTTAACTCTTGTTCGGTTTGCATCACATCCGGTCT
This sequence comes from Cryptocoryne crispatula var. balansae, assembly GCA_036172225.1. NCBI lineage: Eukaryota > Viridiplantae > Streptophyta > Magnoliopsida > Alismatales > Araceae > Cryptocoryne > Cryptocoryne crispatula. Next base: position 20,766,243 of record CM069927.1, on the reverse strand, counting down.
GTCGGGCTAGTGTCGATGCCTAGTCACATGCAATCAACTCGGCACTTGAGATGTTCATTGAATATTCATGTTCATGCTGGTGTACATTATATGTGGCAGTTCATATGCCATGAATAATGCTTGTTGAAGTGTCAAAGTCCTTCCCTTGGTGTAAAATCCCACTTGACCAGGAGAATTTTGGCAGCATGCCGCCTTATTTTTCGATCAGTATGAAATTTTACCCGTCTTACAAGGCATAGTCATTTGACTTTCCAAGTAGTGGGAAGGGTCCATCTGCAGTGGGAAGCATGTCCCATGCCTACTCCCGGGTCAGCGTTCCGGTGCATGCTAGATGAGCCGCCCAATGAAGCGTCCAGTTGTGGACTAACTCCTTATTTAATTTTGGCATTTCGCCTTCAGATTTATTTAAGTGTGCTTTTTAAATGTCCAAGGCCCAATGGGCCAGCTTCATCAGCACAATGGGCTGGTCTTCATGTCGCATGGCCTGAGAAGGCCGGCTTCATACCATGTCGGCCCGGTTGGCCCAATCTTGAGCTTCATGGGCCCTGGCGGCCTGCTTTGAGCTTCATGACCCAATGGGCCTGATTTGCACCTCCATGGCCTGATTGACCTGATTTGCACTCCATTTTTTGCACCTTGACATCTTGCTGTAGCAGCGGAGTAGGTGAGCCTCAGAGGGGCTGGAATGGGTTGGCTAACGTGCTGTTTAGGTGGGCTTTTGGTAGGACTGCACAAGGGGCAGGTTTAGGTGTGAACTAGGACTGGTTTAAGAATGCACAAAGGGCATTTTGACATGTAGAAATCAGGGCCACCCGGCTTAACTCTTGGCCCGTCCGGCGGATTCCAAGAGGCCCGGGCTGTCACCCCTCCTTCCACACATCAAAGAGGATGTTTGGTTTGTTTAGGGGTGCTGTAGAAGCTGTATTGAGTGTGTTGCACATAGGGCAAACTAGGTGACCATCAAAGGGGCCTGACATGGGTGCTCACAAGGGGGCAGAACTTGGGCTAGCAAGGGGGCCTGTTTTGCATGCCATTCGGGGCCAGATTGGGAAAGGCAGGAGGTGCATGTCCAAGTGACCATCAGTGGGGTCAAACCAAGCATGATAGTATAAGGTTTAGAGGCCAACATGGAGGGCCAAAAGGGTGCACAAAGGGGCTGGTTCAGAGGCCTGTTTTAAGGGGCAGCAAGGGGCTGTTTTTTGTGATGGCCAAATAGAGGGTACACTTGGGGCTTTCTGTACACAAACGTGAAGGGCACTCAAAGGGGGATGAATGGGCATTACTCAGAGGGTATGCCACCATGGAGAGGGGTAGATAAGATAAGGAGAAGAGTTGAATTAAAAGGCTACATCAGAATACACTTTTTCAACTCACCGGTTTTTTTTTCTTCTCTCTTGCACTGCAGGTGGTGTTGAAGATGATGGGCTGAAGGTGCCACCAAACCCTTATTATATTGATGTTGGATGAGAAAAGGGGGTCTTCTCCTTTCTGATGTTGATGGATGGAGCAAAGGAATGAAGAGAGCTTGCTGCACTTGCTGAAGTTGGCACACCAATCAGGTGGGCTGGTTGCACCTGCTGCTGGCGCGCCTGCTGGAGGGAGGCCTTTTCTCCTTCTTCTTATTCACTTGGAACACCACAAGGGGGTTGGAGAGGTTTCTGACTTGCTGATGAAGACGTCCAAGCACGGATAAGCTGTCTTGGAGCAGGGTAGAGGGAGGAGAGGCAGGGCTTCCGCAGGGTGATCAGCTTGTCCTGCACATGGCCAGCTGAGGGGGCTTTTATAGGGGCTGAGGGGTGCCATATCCAGGAGGATATAAGTCTGGAGGTTGTTGAGAGGAGATAAGGATAACTCAAGTGAGGTTGGGGATGATAAGGATAGCCCATAGTTGGTTGTTGAGGATGATTGTGCACCAACTAGAAAGAGAGGGAGAGAAGGGTGCGCACCATCTCCTCCTTTCAAGGAGGTGTGCGCACATGACATGTGGCAAGAAGGCTGGTTCGAACAAGGCTTGGATGAGGATAGGCTTGGTTAGTTGTAGGATTAGTTAGGATGAAGATAAACCAAGGGAGAGATAGGGATAAGCCATGGGAGGTGGTTGAGGGAAGTGGTTGAGTGGGACCCACCAGTCAAGGAAGGAGGAGGTGGGTGCGCCTCCCTCCCCTATTTTCTAGGGCTTCTTGCACACAAGTAAGGATAGAGTAAGCTGGTAGGTTCGACCAAAGCATGTGGAGGGAAGAGAGAGACCCAATCTAGTCCATTCATCTAAAACACTCCCAATCCGACGGCTACTGTTAATTCTGGACCGAAAGTAATTAAACACACCCAAAATTAAATCATAAAAATATGGGACAATCATTGATGACCATTGATCTTATGATCCATAAAAATGTGTGGCTGAGATCTCCCTAAATTCCCAGGATCTCTGATTTTACCGATTTCTCCGATCGGTGTGATCTCGACCGTCGATAATGCTAGAAATTGTAATTGAATGCAATTGCCTCCTCCCATTGGACAAATTTATTTTTCATGCTTCAATATTCATGATATAAAAGTTTTGGGCCATGAAAATTGAAATTTTCAGCTCATGGGTCGATCCGGAGCTAATCGGACCATTATGCCCCTGGTGCGACGACATACGGCTTTCCGTCCAGATTTGCTCTTTCTCGCACATCTCTTCATCCGGGGATCAGATTTTCGATCCCTTCTGAGCATTGCCTAGCTATATCCAATCTTGAAAATGTGGTAAAGTTGGAATGCCATTTTAGAGTCCCAATTTGTCCCAAAGTGTCAGGGGCAAAATGGTCATTTCGGCCTTCCGGTGTCCGTTTTTCATGTTTTGGGCACCGTTGCGAAGCTCTTGACCGGGGCTATGTAATGAGCACATTATCTTGGCCATTTGTAGCATGTAAGGCCATGCCAAGGCATTTCTCAAGCCTGTTTACATCATCTATTTACTAATTTTTCGAATCTGGGTTAGATTTTCTGCACTGGCTTCGGCATTGCAGAAACTTGTATCAAGAAAGCTAAGCGGAAAATTTTGATGCCAACACAACTCACTTTCAGATCGGTCCCCGCATGGACCACCCCTTTGCACCAATTAGATTGGCCCCACGTGGCCCTCCTTTCCTTTTTCCAATCAAACAAACCGGTTCCCGCGTGAACCACCCCTTTTCCTTCAAAAACCGGTTCCCACGTGAACCACCTACCTTTCCAAAAAACCGGCTCCCGCGTGAGCCACTTTATTTTCAAATCGGTCCCTGCGTGGACCATCCTTTTACCTTTACTTCAGATTTGTCCCCACTTGGACACTCCATCACAAGCCGGTTCCCGCGTGAACCTCCTTTTAGTTGCTAGTTGCTAGTTATTTGTTTTACTTTATCATTGCATGTCTTGCTTGCATTCACTTGTTTGATTTATTTAATAGCTTTCATTCATGTTTACATATTGATTGCTTCTTCTCCTTCTACCCTCCATTTTTAATTTTTGCATTAGCTTTTGCATCGGGTACCGGACTTGTTCCGATCCAAAGGGCATTCGAGGTGGGGGCTCTCTCTCCCAACACACCCTCACCCTCCAAACACCTTCTTGGTGGATTCTAACCTCTCTTCTGGGATATTCCTTCCTAGTTGATTTGGTTGTTTCCATCAAGGCCTCTGTAAGTCCCCATCTATGGAGTATTCCTCTCCGCACGATTGGGCCGGTTGTACCACTTCCCAAAACCCGAAGAACCAATGTACCTACTCGTGGTGATTGAGTGATAACCTTAAGTCTTGAAGATTGAAGCAATAGGAACCATACCTACTTGAGTGAACAATTGCTAACAATCTATCTAATCTATGGTTTCAACCCAAAAATTGTCGAGTAGTCATTTTAAAACCTTGTTTGCATAACTTGCTTGCTCACAACAATTGAAAACAACAAAAAAAATTTCTCTCCTTTCAAAACACCTAAAAAAAATCTCTTTAATTTTTGTGTTTAACTTGCTTGACAAACAACCAAATTGAAACCAAATCAAATCAAACAAACAATCATAACCAAACAAAAAAGTCTCTTTGCATTTACACCTTTCATTTGCTTTCTTTCAACCATTTTTTTAAGAAAATTTGAAAGGATGCCCATAACACTAAGGTCCGGAAGACACGTCGGGATGTCGGACTACTACGGCCAAGAAGAGGAGTACGAGACGGGCCACTACGAGCTGCAACAACCCATGGTCCAACCAGAGGTCCGTGTCAATGCCGTCAGGGAGCCAGAAATTCAGAATCCTACTCATCAACCTGCTTCACTTAGCGTGGAGCAACTCCTCCAGGATCTATCTCTTCATCTAGATCCCGAATCTTTTTCGCTTGTGCAATCCTTGACAAAGGGCAAGATGCCCGCCAATCAAGATCCGGTCAAGGGAAATCAAGCCCCCTCATAACCTCAATCAGTAGTCAGGCCCCAAATCATCTCTTCTCCTGGGCAACCCTGCCGTGTCTCCACTCACCCTGTTATGGGGCATTCACATAATACTATTCTAATTCCTGTTTCCAACCTACCTCTTCCAACTCAATCACCTAAACACTTTGCTCCCGTGGCTCAGGAATCCAGCCTCACCCAAGCATTAATGAACAAACTCAACCAGATGGATGAGCACTTTGAAGAAATGAGGCACCGCCTCGATTCTAAAGCCATCTCTGAAATCTCTGTCCCATCCTTCCCAGTTCTACACCTTCCTCCTTTAGAGATACCAGTGTTACAACGTTACAATGGGACTGGTAATCCTTTCAACCATCTAAAGAGCTTTCTCTACGACTCCGCATTCTGGAAAAATGACCGCAAAGCCCTTGCCTTCCTATTCCGTCGGTCATTGGAAGGATCTTCCCTGGACTGGTTCTATTCTCTTGATTCCATTGAGGCGGCATATTTCGACATCGTCAAGGCAAAGTTTCTACAGAGGTACAAGGATCGGGTGGGGCCAGCCTGCTCGATAATTGATTTAATTGCCGAAAAGATGAGGCCGGATGAGGACGTTGCCAGATTTGCTGATCGATGGAGGGGAATGGCTGAGAGGCTAGTGGATACCATATCAGAGGGGGAACAAGTGAGGATGCTCATAGGGAACACCACACCCAACCTTCGCAACCTCCTGATCATGCACCGCCCAACAACCATGAGTGAGTTGTGTGATAGCGCCCGCTACCTCCAAGTCCACTTTAAGGATGCATCCATTGTAGACACGCCAAATTTGCCTAATTCAGAGCATAAAACTCATGTTTTTTAGGGTAACATATGCGATTGACCTTATAATGATGCCGGGTCTTTAAAAGTTGATTTGGAGCTTCGCCGAACGAAATCGGATGCTTTCCGAAGTTTTCCACAAAAAGCCTTAATTTCCGAACGAAAGCCACACGTAAATCATGCAAACACAGAAGTTGGCTGAATGACCAATGCCTAATGATCATGCATTGAAGTTTATGGTCATATTCACACCCTGGACAAGTTTTGTTGCATACCGTGCCTTTCCGGTTTGCCATCGGAGTCATTTTGACCTGTATCGGATCTTCTGTTCACTGCCCTAAATTACGGAAAAAATTCTGAAGCTTTGGAGGGTGTGATGGCTGATCCGATGCTATATAAAGCTTCTTCGGCCTGTTATCTTTCCAACGCAACAAACGGCGTCGAATTCCGAGTTCGGGAGTGTTCGCAATGGCTTCCGGAAGAAGGACGCACAAAAAAACAGTCCCATGCGCCCGGGTTCCTGGTCACATGCGCCCGGGACCCAGGGCACGTGCCCATGCGCCCTACCAGTGAGGCATGTGACCTCGTGCCCTCACTTGAGGGCACATGCGCCCTGCCCTTGAGGCACGAGGGAACCATTTTTTCACCGGGACTCTACCACTGAACCGATCGACAGGATAAGACCATTTTTTTCGGGAACAATGCCATGCGCCCCCACTGGGAGGCACATGCGCCCCTCAGTGAGGCGCATGCACCCTGGGGTAGGGCGCAAGGAGCCCTTTTTTTTAGTATAGATCGCGCCGTTCGTTCTCTTATAAATTGACTCTGATTATGGTCATTCCAGAGGCATGAGCACGACCCCCCAGGAATCTTAAGACGTCCAACCACCCTCCTGCATTGATTTTTTGATTTTTAGATAGAGAATTTAGAGTTTTTAGAGAGAGAAAAGTCGGTTCAAGAGAGAGGAAGGTTGTTCTACAGGTGATCAACCATGTCTTTCTTATTCAGCCTCTACAGCAACGTGTGAACGTCTGCTGCCCGAGCTCTCTTCATCAAAGTTCTTCCTCTCTAAGTCTTATTGAATTTGCAATTGACGACACTTGATTCTGATGTTGGGGCTGGTTGTGACGAGCGCAGAAGCAAAGTCGCACCTGGCAGATCCTGGACTGCTGCTCGGCTTTTTCGACAACACAGATTTGGCCATATCTTTCTCTATTCAACTCAGAATCTTTCTGTTATTTTTCCTATCTCTTTTTTTAGTGATTCTCCATCCTACTATAATTTTTTTAAGATTTTTGCATTATTTTTAGTCTGTTTATCCGAAAATAGGAAAAAACAGATTAGAGATAACCCGAATCCAGTCAGTTTCTAGTCAATTGTGTGTTTCATGTTATTCTCTTTACATATACTCCACTTTGTCTAGTTCTAATTGTCTATTTCACTTGTTTTTTTGTCTAGTTGCACAGAAAATCAAGCACCCACGCGTTGAGGACTCTTCTTCATCGGCCAGCCGAAGAAGGAGAAGCTTTAACCTGCACTCTTCATGCTAAGGTACACACGGTCATTTTAATTTCGTAAATCGGAAACAACGGTTCCTGGTGACCACATTTCTTTCTTCTCATACTCCTCCCACATGACCCGAATCGTCCCTTTGGTGATCGAGCGACGCCAAGGGATGAAAGTTCGGGGATCAATGTGAGTGTGGGACCGAGATGAGAGTTGCTTTCCGAGTTTTCATTCTTTCTTTCTCATCCCCTCTTGAGGTGACGATCTGGGTTCATGGACTTCCCTGAAAAGGAGAAGACCCCGTCGAATTTTCAGAGTCGACAGCTTTGTGGCGACCACGGTGGGATGAGCAATGTCTTCAACCGTGGGTGCTTAGTGTCTTGTTTGCAACTAGTTCTAGTTCTAGACCGGTTCCCACGTGAGCCTTTCCTTCTTTCCACCTTTCTTAACTTCATGCCATCTCAAAATTTCTGATTTCACCCATCTTTCATTAGATCTGAAGTGCCAAGTATGCCATTTAATTTCTGTCATTTTATTTAAACCGGTTCCCACGTGAACCACCCTTTTCCTTTTAAACCAGTTCCCACGTGAACCAATCTCTTTCTTTACTTCGGTTCCCACGTGAACCAAACCACTTTCCTTCATATCTATCCCCACTTGGATCAGATATTTATTCACTTTTAATTGGCCTCACGTGGCCCTCTTTTGACCATTCAAACCGGTTCCCACGTGAACCACCCCTTTTTACCCAAAACCGGTTCCCACGTGAACCACCTTTACGTTTTACCCCAGTTCCCACGTGAACCAGCTTATTCTTACATCGGTCCCCATGTGGACCACCCTTTTGCTTGGCTATTAGATCTGAACCCTCTTCTTTCCATCACTTTTCACTATCTCCATTTGGCTCACATAAGAAACAAGTCTAGATTCTAGTTTCTAGTTGCTTGTCTAGTTTCTAATTGCTTGTCTGGTGTTGATTGCTTGTTTATTTAAGTTCATGTTTTGCTTATTACTTGCTTTATTACTTGATTACATTCTCTGCTCCTTCTCTCTACCTCCTTCTTTTACACTTTTTTGAGGCAGGAGCTCACTCTTCCATTTATCCCTCCCATACAAAACAGCCTCTTGGTGGATTCTGACCTCTCTTCTAGGATATTCCTTCCTAGTTGACTTGGTTGGATTTCATCAAGGCCTCCGTAATTCCTCATACGTGGAGTATTCCTCTTCACGATTGGGTTGGTTGTACCACTCCCAAAAACCCGAAGCATCCTACGTTACCTACACGTGGTGAGATTGTGTGAAACCTAGGTCATTGGAGATTGAAGTTAGGATCCTAACCCATTTGTTGAGAGAACAATTCTTAACAAATCCATAAACCTAAGGTTTAATCAAAATCATTGCGTAATCTTTCTTTCAAGTCTTTGCATCACTTGCTTGTCAAATGAAAATTCAAACCTCTAACTTTTTGCAAAATACTAAAAACCAAAAAAAAAAGTTCTTTGTTTACTTTGTCAACTTGTTTGTTTTCTCCTTGAAGTTCAATGCAACTAAGGTCTGGAAGGCACGTTGGAATGGCGGAACAAGCTGAACATCAAGAGCACGAGATGGGTCATCAACCAAATCCGTCAGATGGTCGTGTTATTCATTGTTTGAGTCAGAAGCGCAAGAGGTTCCTCAACTATCTGCTCCTCGTGATGTTGAACAACTCTTTAGGGAGTTGTCTCTCTATACTGACCCAGAAACCTACGCCCGCATACAATCCATGGTGAAGGGCAAAATGGCCTCAGATCAGGCTGAAGTTAACCAAGTTGCCTCATCTCCTTGTCCTCTGGTTCGACCACCACTCATTCAATCACCTTCTGTTCAACCACCCATTGTTCAACAATCTGTGATTCAACCATCACTAGCGCAACCATCTGTAGTTCAATCATCTATAGTTCAACCATCTGTGGTCCAACCCTCATTTGTTCAGCCATCTTATTTCAACCATGTTGCTCCCTTGGCCCATCAAGTCATGGGACAATCTTCAGTAAATTTGCCAAGTCATGCTCCTCAATTCCAAAATCATGTCTCTAACCACATACCCCAACCAGTAAACCAAGAACCTGCTCTCACCCAGGCAATCATGGATCAGCTCACCCAGATGAATGAACGTTATGAAGAGCTGAGATGTCGCTTGGACTCCAAGTCAGTTACTGAAATCTCCATTCCTTCTCTGCCAGTCCTATACCTGCCACCTTCTGAGCTACCAGTTTATCGCCGCTACAATGGTACTAGCAACCCTTTTCTCCACCTTAAATATTTTCTTTACGAGTCCTCGTTCTGGAAAAATGATCGTAGGGTTCTTGCCTTCTTGTTCCGCCGATCACTAGAAGGGTTTGCATTGGAATGGTTCTACTCGCTCGACTCCTTTGAGGCAGGAGACTTCGATATTGTCAAGACCAAATTCTTGCAGAGATACAAAGACCGGGTGGCACCAGTATGCTCCATTACAGACTTGATTGCTGAGAAGATGAAGCCCGAATAGGACTTCATAAAGTTTGCTGATCGCTGGAGGGGAATGGCAGAAAAATTGACAGATGTGATTTCTGAAGGGGAACAAGTGAAGATGCTTATTGGAAACACTACACCTGCCATGAGGAATGTCTTGATCATGCACCGTCCTACCACCATGAATGAACTCTATGACAGTGCCCGATACTTTCAAGCCCACTTCAAGGATGCCACCATGATAAACCCTTTTGATCCTAAACCTAGAAACCTCAGAAAAACCCCCTCTGCACAAGTTGGGCCTACAACCGAACGAGTGGTCAACAATGAAGCTATAAACACTGTGGGGAACCAGGGAGGGAACCGTCAAAACCAGTTCAGAAACCCACCATAAAACCTTTCCTATTACCCCCTCAACAACAGGTTAGGCCACCACAACCACAACAACCACAACAACCCCCTCAACTAGTAGCACAACCCCAGCAACCTCGTCAACCTACCTACAATAGGGCACCGCCACCACCCAATCAGGCACCACGAAGGAGAGGTCCTAGGAGAGGGAACTACCAACAACTCCCTTACACCTTGACCGACATCTTCAATGTACTCATGGCGGAGAAACAGTTGGAATTGCCCAAGGAAAGAGAGGTTTGGCCAACAAATGTAGATATGTCCCGATACTATGCTCCACCGGTGTCCTGGTCACACTGTAGAAGTGTGCTTTCAATTCAAGGATTACATCCACGATCTGAATGACCAATGCAACATTGATTAGGCTCAAATGGGGGAATGCACACAAGCTATGAAGGCTAGGCAGCAGCAGCGGCAGCGTCCACCGGCTCAACCTCAATAACAACCCGACTTAGGGATTGTCCATAATCCGCTCCCATTACATGCTCCCGCTACAGCACCGGCACCAGCACATACAAACGCAGGAATTGGTCTAGTACACTCCATTGTCCAGGGAGATGCCAGCCGTGCTCAAGGTTGGCAACTAGAAAACCAAAATGCAACCATGCCAGTCAATCCAGCTAGGTCTCCTGCTAGGAACCCTCCTAGACAAATAATTCGTGCACCTTCTACTCCACAACTACCACAAAGATCAATAACCCAACCACTAGCCGCCACTTCTTCTCGCCGACCCATCATTAGGCCAGCCCCCTCTCTAACTACACCTCCTTTAACCGTTGCTACACACCGGCCCTTGCTCATCCGACCACCACAATCACCACCAAACCTGAACCCCCAGCGTACGAGCTCTACCACTCCAAAATCCCAACCTATCATACCACCAACACCACAACCAACCCCACAACCTACACCTTCATTAAACTCATCAACCACTTTTGCACCCCGGCCTCTTCATATTAGGCCACCGGTATCACCATCACTACCACCTCCAAATCCTACCCCTCTACCAACTAACCCCATCATCCCAGAACCATCGATCCCATTACCTATCATACCTGCATCTACACCACCTGTTCCACCACAATCCACCCCAGTTAACCCGTCACCTCTACCCGACCGCCAAATAGCCCCGGTGCTTCGGAGTGGGAGGATGTTCCAGCGGCTCTTTCCTCAAGCCAGTACTCAATCACAGGATCCAGTGGAGGAGGAACAAGTGGAAGAACCATTGCCAGGCACAGCCTATGATCTGTTAAAACATTTGGATAAAACACCGGCCCGTATTTCCATACTTGAGTTGATCAAAAGATCAAAGGTGCACCAAGAGATTCTACAACAGTACTTGCAAAGGGTCATGGTGAGTGAAGATCTCCCACCTGAAAAGATAACTACAGTGTTAACCCCTAGAAGTGAGCACCCAACACTCACTTTCTCTCAGGAGGAATTAGCAGATCCAGAGGTCAGAAGATATGCTTGGCATGTGGCTGTTATCATTTGCAATGTCGAAGTGAAATCATGTTTGGTTGACACTGGAGCTTCTGTCAACGTTATGCCGCCAGAAACTTTGTAGTTGTGTGGCATTTCTGAGCAAGGAATCAAGCCATCCTGTGCCATGGTGACGGCCTACGACAACTCCAAGAAGTCTGCACGTGGGGTGGTCACTTTAGAAGTTAAACTTGGACCATGTACGGTCACAACGGATTTTCATGTTCTAGAATTAGATCCAACTTTTCGGGCTATACTTGGGAGGCCATACTTGGAGGCAATAGGAGTTGTGGCTTCAACAAACCACCAGTGCATAAAGTTTCCTTTTAAAGGACAAGTGGTCAAAGTGACTAGCATGCCTATAAGGGACGAGATGAATGATCCTACTTTTACACCCCTTGGTTTGTCAATACAACCCCAGATCTCAATGGGAGATTTACCAGAAGTCAGATGTATGACCGCCTCTCTACCCGACACAGTGGGATGGCGGATGATGATGAAACTAGGCTATCAGCCTGGAAGAGGTTTAGGCAAGGATCTTCAAGGAATCACTCAGCCGATTCAAACTGTGAAAAGGCTACGCAGGCAGGGGTTGGGATACGAAGAGGATTCCATCCCAAGGAGGATCTTCCAGCCAGGATATGCCATGGGACTCCACACCTTCTTTATCAAAGGGGAGACCATGATGATGGCTGAAGATGACAAGAGTTTCATTACAATTGTCAAGAGAAGGAAGTCTCCAGATGAAGAAGAAGACTTGGAAGACCTATGTTTATCTTTGACTCGTCTGTTTTCAAGTGGGGAAGAGCACCAGGAACTACTCAAGGGCAGACCAATCTTGGATCATCTAGTTAAACCTGTTACCCAAGTCAAAACCATTCCACGAGGCCCAAATATAACAATGCCATGTTTGAACCTCGTATCATTGTTTCTAGATCTTTTGGATGGGCTTCAGAGCCCACTTACCCACTTTGGACCCATGTGCCCTCTTCAACCTTCCACTCTTACTGGGCCAGCTTGCCTATTTGCTTCCCTCATCAACTTCAGAACTGAGGGTTTTTCCCAACATGGGCTCACATACCCATTTATTTTTAAGATCGGTCCACGTACCCATTTACTTTTTTCATCAATTTTGGGCCCATGTGCCCATTTTTTGTTACCATTGGGCCCACGAGCCCCTTTTTCCCCTTTATCCTTAAGTTTTAATTTTTTATTAATTCAGTCATCTTCTAGCAAATCCCGAGTCATGCTGACTCATTCTATCTTTTTACTTGAAATTTTCAAAAAAAAATGTCTTCTCTGAAACTCAGATTTCCATCGAGGAGACGTCTCTACTCATCCTAGAGGGTGCTCCCAGAGGGTGCTCCCAAAAGTAGAGTGTGCAAGGCTGCCAAACTTTTTAGATAATACCATCCAGCTAGATGAAATCTGATATGAGGATGAGCATAACATAGATCATACTTTGGGAGTATATGAGGTGGTATCAGAGAAGGATCATGAATCTGAGGATGAAATCGAGTACTTGGCTGATGCATATGCATCTGGACTTAGAAGATTTGAAGAACCATCAGCCACAGGGAATAAACCGACCAAGGAACTGAATTTAGGAACCCTGGAAGATCCTAAGACTATCCTCATCAGTGCAAACCTCACTCCCTCAGAAGAACAATGTTTGATCAAAGTGTTGAAAGAATATAAGGACACGTTCACATGGACATATGAAGACATGCCAGGATAAGATAATTCATTGGTTGAAAATAGATTAACCTTGAAACCTGGAACTAACCCGGTTAAACAAAAGCTCAGGAGGTTCCACCCTGATATTGCACTCAAAATGAAAGAAGAGGTCGACAAACTACATCAAGAAAAATTTATTAAGGTTGTCCTATATCCACAATGGGTGGCTAACATACTCCCTGTTATGAAGAAGGATGGACGAATTCGGATTTGTATAGACTTCAGGGACTTGAACCGAGCGTGTCCTAAGGATGATTTTTCTTTACCTCATATCGATGTTTTGGTTGATAACACAGCTGGATTTGAGATGCTTTCATTCATGGATGGCTATTCTGGATATAATCAGATCCGGTTAGCTGAGGAGGACCAAGAGAAGACCTCGTTCACTACACCTTGGGGAACGTATTGCTATGTTGTCATGACCTTTGGGTTAAAGAATGCTGGTGCTACATATCAGAGGGCTATGATGGCTATCTTTCACGACATGATGCACACCCTTGTAGAGGTGTATGTGGATGATTTGGTTATCAAGTCCAAGAGTCGGGAAGATCATTCTGAAGTGCTAAGGAAAGTCTTGCAACGAGCTAGAGAATATAAGCTGAAAATGAACCCTAAGAAATGTACATTTGGAGTTTCATCAGGAAAGCTACTTGGGTTCATAGTAAGCAAAAGGGGCATAGAGATCGACCCAAACAAGGCCAAGGCAATTATTGGTATGCCTCCTCCAAAGAATACGAAAGAGCTTCGAGGATTGATTGGGAGGCTACAATTTGTACGCCGGTTTATCTCACAATATTCCTAAAGGTGTAAACCTTTCTATGAGTTAACCAAGGCGGGGGTCGAGTTTAAATGGGATTCGAAGTGCCAGGAGGCGTTTGATGGGTTGAAAACATACCTGGCAAGCCCCCCTGTACTTAGACCACCAATTCCTGACAAGCCCTTGGTCCTTTACATTTCAGTTCTTGAGAACTCTCTTGGGGCAGTCCTTGCACAAGTTGATGAAGAAGGGAAAGAACGAGCTACTTACTACTTGTCTAAGATGTTTGATGCTTGTTAGCTGAAGTACACTGTGGTAGAAAAGACCTGTGCTACTCTTGTTTGGGTGGTTTAGAAACTCAAACATTATTTCCTTGCTCACCAAGTCAAGCTCATTGCTCGTATCAATCCCATTAAGTTTCTATTAGAGAAGACAGTTTTGACTGATCGGTTAGGGCGATGGCAGAGTTTCTTATCACAATTTGATATCACTTATGTCCCACAGAAGGAACTCAAGGGTTATGCTATTGCTGAACACCTTGCCCATCATCCCATACCCGTCTTTGACCCAGTCCGGTCGGAGTTCCAGGATGACGAACTAATGTCAGTCCGATCTTCCAATCTTTGGACATTATATTTTGACGGGGCTCTGAACTCTCATGGTAGAGGGATAGGTATTGTCCTTCTGTCACCTGAAGGTGTCACCATTCCACAGGCTTTTCAGCTTAACTTTCCATCAACCAACAACATAGCTGAGTATGAAGCCTTGCTGGCCGGGCTGGAGGCTGCTCATTTCCATGGTGCCACCGAACTGAGGGTGATAGGTGATAGTCAATTAATCCTACGCCAGCTCCTATCCAAGTACCGAACTTCTCATCCAAACCTCAAACCCTACCAGGAGCTCACCACCTGCTACATCAAGCTATTCTTCAAACTCACCTTTGTCCATGTCCCCCGTTCTCAGAATATCCTCGCCGATGCCTTAGCTTCACTAGCTTCATCTCTATCTGTCCCGCTAGGCAGGCAAGTGCGGACTATCCACATTTGTAAGAGGACAATTCCAGCAATTGAGGATGGACATTTTCTGAAGGTTAAGGAGAGGTTCAACAGAAAGGAATACTTGGAACATAAAGAAGAAATCTCCTTAATTGAGTTGGAAGAATTAGAAGAAGGTGAGAGACCATGGTATGATGAGATTGTGAGGTATTGCCCAGATCAGTCTTACCCACCTGGATCAACAACCAAGGAAAAGAAGGCAATTAGAAGAGTATCCCAGAGGTATACAATCCTAGGAGGAGTGCTCTATAAGAGAAGCCTAAGTGGAATCTTATTCAGATGTCTTGATGAAGAAGAAGCCGAGTTGGTGCTTAAGGAAGCACATTCTGGAGTTTGTGGTGGTCATGTGAATGCCCAAGCCCTTGCTAAGAAAATCATCCGACAAGGGTATTATTGGCCAACTCTAGAAGAAGACTACTCCATCTTTGTCCGGCATTGTCATTCATGTCAACTCCACGCCGACAAGATTCACTCTCCCGCATCTTCCCTTCATCCAATTCATGCCCCATGGCCTTTCGCCATGTGGGCTTTTGATATCATTGGCCCCTTGAGTGACCTCAACTCCGAAATGCACTCAAAATCATTCATTCTGACGGCAATGGAATACTTCACAAAATGGGCTGAAGCGGAAGCATTCGTGGAGATTAAAGCGTCAACAGTCTGCTCCTTCATCAAGCGCAACATCCTGGCAAGGTTCGGGATCCCCAGCGACATCGTCACCGATCATGGGCCACAATTTCTTTCTCAAGATCTGCGTGATCTTTGCAATAGGTATTGCATTTCATTGCATCATTCATCACCATACTATCCTCAATGCAATGGTCAAGCAGAATCCACCAACAAAACCTTAATCAAAATCATTAAGAAATCTTGTAAGTCTAGCAAGTTTGCCGATTGGCCTAATAAGCTTGTAGATGCTCTATGGGCTTATCGTACTTCTATAAGGACTCCCACTGGACAAACCCCGTATGCTTTGGCATATGGGATGGAAGCAGTGGTCCCTTACGAAGTATTACTTCCATCTCTCCGAGTTTAGGTCGATAGGGATATTCTTGTTGACGAGAGAAGAGAATCTCTCCTTGCACAGCTTGAACTCTTAGATGAAAGAAGGCTAGCCGCTGCCGAGCATGCCCGGACTTATCAGAATAGACTTAAAAGGTTTTATCAAAAAAGGGTGGTTGAGAGAAAATTCGAGATCGGTGAGATGGTAGTCAAATGCATATTCGTTAAGCCAGGGGGTCCCCGCTCCAAGCTGCAACCTAACTGGGAAGGGCCTTTTGTAATCACTGAAAAGTATCCAGGTAATGCATATGAATTGACTAATGCAGATGGAGAAAAATTGAATCATCCTTGGAATGGAGTTTACCTCAAAAAGTACTTTCCATAAAAATGGAGAAACCACTGGTATAATCTCAAGTCATCGATCCTAGGTTGTTCGTGAGAAGTCAAGGGTAGGTACCATCCTACACACACAACACTTCCCGATCCTAGAATCCAGACAACCCGACACTTGCGAAAGGCAAGGCAGAAATCTAGAAATGGAAGGAGTACCCTTACCCTATTCTCTTCTACTCGGTCCAAGATAGGGAAAGAAGATTAGAGAGGGGTAGTATCGAAAATGCTCCCACCCTAGTAGGAGGCCGTCTCAGAGGGTACAAAAGGGTGCCAAAAGATGGGCAATGAACCCCTCAGGTTAGAAAAAGAAAACTGATCAACCTGTCCGAATGAGTACCTAGAATGGTAGTCAAGGCAAAAGGCACTAAAAGATGGGCAATGTCCCCACAGGTCAAAAAAAACATGTCCAAATATGTGCCACATAGAAAAGAGCAAAAAAAGAAAAGAAAAACCCAAAGAGGCCGAACCCCAATGGGTAATTTGAGTGAGAGTAGAGAAATCCCTCTCAACATCTCCAAACCCTATCAAGGACTTCCTCTATACTCTTCCTCCTTAAACCCCTTGGGTAGGGTAAACCGACCAAATCCAAGTGGAATCCAAGCCGATCAAAGGAAGAAGGTTAGAAGGATTCTAAGTAAGGAACTTTATTTTTGCACGTGGCATCTACCACTTGTGTCCTGACAAACTCCAAAGATCGATGAACTATCTCAAATACCAGCATGTTCTCCACAAAAAAATTGCATATTTCAAAATTCCAAAAAAAACATGCATATTTAAAAAATCCACAAAAAATGCATATTTCAAAAACCCAAAAAAATTGCATTTTTCAAAAATCCAAAAAAATGCATATTTCAAAAATCTAAAAAAATTGAATATTTTAAAAATCCAAAAAAATGATATTTCTAAGAAAACCAAAAAAAAATGCTCAGTCATGATCATTGCCTTAGTTGCATCCATGTTTATTTGACTGTCAAGCATATTTCTATTCCTATATTGCATATCCATTTTTTTACTTTAATTACCTTGCTAAGAAGGCTCTCCCCTTTGACCTAAGTCAAAGTTGACCATAATAGGCAAAGGGATGAGTCACGGTGAAGATCTAATCCTCTTTCTATCAAGTGTTTCAGGCATTTCAATGTAGGAGAGGAGAGGATTCACACCACGACAGGTAAGTTCTTTCAACCCTTACATCCATTTCATTTTTGTCATTTGTCTTATTCTACCTTGTTAAGAAGGCTCCTCCCTTTGACTCAAAATCAAGGCAAACGATAAACAAGCAAAGGGATGAGTCATGATAAAAATTTAATCATCTTTGTTAAGTGTTTTCAGGAGCTGAAGAAGAAAAAGAGAAGAGTCACCAGGCAACCTTTTAAAACCTAACAATTGAATTGGTGTGATCAATGTTTCCCAACGAACGTCATGCCAACCTTGTGGCGAGAAGAGAGGAAGCGCCACCCAACTGAACATTATCATGGAGTTGTATTCCGTCAGAAGGCAAGACAAGGATGGACCAGAGATACTGATGAATCAGGCGGATGATGCAAGTTGATAAATCATGCCTGAAGACTTCTGTCAAATCCACATTCTCATAAATCTCACATCATCACCATCACTTCATTTTTGCACCTCACCTCACTCTTATCATTCGTCACCTAGTTATGTTAGGTCCATTTGATACATATTATATGCATTAATGTTGAAGACCTCGAGCGTGAAGATGACTGGGCCCGAGGTCCCCTTCAACAAAATCTACGATGGCATGGTCATTTCTTCAAAATCATGGATAAGCCAAAATTGAACATTGGAGGGACGATGGTTCCTAATCGGGTGTCTTGACCTCCAATAGACAATCTATATCTTCAACTATTTTCTACATAATTTTCTATGTTTTCACATCCATCTCCTTTTCATTCTTCATCATTACTAATTTTATCCCTTCATGTTTTATTCCTTTCTTTTTATTCCACCATGTTTCATTCTGTCCTTTCTTTTATCCCACCGTGTCTTTTATTTTACCCACCGTGTCATATTTTTCAGGCCATTGTTTCTTCTTTCCCATCACTCTATGTTAGTCCCACCATTATCTTTCAATCCCATTATGGCTTAAGTCTGTTTTGTCGTTTTCCAAATACTTGATTTTCTGCCAGAACGTGATTCATGGTTTTCATGATACCCGAGCAATTTTGTTATGCTTAAAACGAACCCTTTAAGAACTTGAGGTTCTTCCACTCAGAATTAAACTGAGTATTTTGGTGAAACTTGAATGAACTAGAGATTCCAAATATGATGGATTGGTATTCTTTTCATTTTAAGATCAATTTCTCTTTTAAAAACTTTAGGCCATCACAGTACAAGAACACCGTAAAGTTCGGGTTGCTGGCTGATGATGAACCTACGAATTCGAGGACTCCTCACCACGTTGAGGGTTGGCTACATCCTTTTATCCTTTATCATTTACTTTTTCATCTCTCGTGCCAAGGGCATGTCTTTTACCAGTCAATTATATGAGGTTTTGATAGAACATGAAAGCGATCTAGAATACACAGTGAGATTCATTTTGCTGGATCGGGTAGATAAGCATGTCTATATCTACACCTTGATGCCACCTTTTCAGTCCATCACCATTCCATTCCGCTACATTCATCTACGCTCACTTGCATTCCATTACAGTTCACTCAGAATCACTCCGCTTCATTACATGCCATTCCCTTACAAAGCCGACATCAAGGTGAGGCAAGATGTAGACACGCCAAATTTGCCTAATTCAGAGCATAAAACTTATATTTTATAGGGTAACATGTATGATTGATCTTATAATAATGCCGGGTCTTTTAAAGTTGATTTGGAGCTTCGCCGAACGAAATCGGATGCTTTCGAAAGTTTTCCGCAAAAAGCCGTAATTTCCAAGTGAAAGCCACACGTAAATTGTGTAAACATGGAAATTAGCTGAATGACCAATGCCTAATGATCATGCATTGAAGGTTATGGTCATATTCATACCCCGGACAAGTTTTGTTGCATACCGTGCCTTTCCGGTGTGCCATCGGAGTCATTTTGACCTGTATCGGATCTTCTGTTAACTGCCCTAACTTCTGAACAAAATTCTGAAGTTTTGGAGGGTGTTATGGCTGATCCGATGCTATAGAAAGCTTCTTCGACCTGTTATCTTTCCAACGCAACAAACGGCGTCGAATTCCGAGTTCGGGAGTGTTCGCAATGGCTTCCGGAAGGACACACAAAAAAATAGTCCCATGCGCCCGGGTTCCTGGTCACATGCGCCCGGGACCCAGGACACGTGCCCATGCGCCCTACCAGTGAGGCACGTGACCTCGT
The DNA here is from genome assembly GCA_036172225.1 of Cryptocoryne crispatula var. balansae. Lineage (NCBI taxonomy): Eukaryota > Viridiplantae > Streptophyta > Magnoliopsida > Alismatales > Araceae > Cryptocoryne > Cryptocoryne crispatula. The sequence goes on along the minus strand of CM069927.1, from coordinate 20,746,854 downwards.
GCACTCACTTGAGGGCGCATGCACCCTACCCTTGAGGCACGAGGGAACAAGTTTTTCACCGGGACTCTACCACTGAACAGATCGATAGGATAAGACCATTTTTTTCGAGAACAGTGCCATGCGCTCCCACTGGGAGGCACATGCGCCCCTCAGTGGGGTGCATGCACCATGGCAGGGTGCATGCGCCCTGCGGTAGGGCACAAGGAGCCCTTTTTTTAGTATAGATCGCGTCGTTCGTTATCCTATAAATTGACTCTGATTCTGGTCATTCCAGAGGCATGAGCATGACCTCCCAGGCATATTAAGACGTCCAACCACCCTCCTTCATTGATTTTTTGATTTTTAGAGAGATAATTTAGAGTTTGTAGAGAGAGAAAAGTCGGTTCAAGAGAGAGGAAGGCTGTTCTGCAGGTGATCAGCTAGGTCTCTCTTCTTCAGCCTCTACAGCAACGTGTGAACATCTGATGCCCAAGCTCTCTTCATCAAAGTTCTTCCTCTCTAAGTCTTATTGAGTTTTCAATTGACAGCACTTGATTCCAAGGTCGGGGCTGGTCGTGACGAGTGCAGAAGCAAAGTCGCGCCTAGCAGATCCTGGACTGTTGCTCGGCTCTTTCGACAACACAGATTTGGCCATATCTTTCTCTATTCAACTCAGAATCTTTCTGTTATTTTTCCTATATCTTTGTTTAGTGATTATCCATACTCCTATAATTTTTTTACATTTTTTTGCATTATTTTTAGTCTATTTATCCGAAAATAGGAAAAAAGGAGTTAGAGATAACCCGAATCCGGTCAGTTTCTAGTCAATTGTGTGTTTCATGTTATTCTCTTTACATATATTCCACTTTGTCTAGTTCTAATTGTCTATTTCACTTGTTTGTTTGTCTAGTTGCACAGAAAATCAAGCACCCACGCGTTGAGGACTCTTCTTCATCGGCCGGCCAAAGAAGGAGAAACTTTAACCCGCACTCTTCACGCTAAGGTACACACGGTCATTTTAATTTCATAAATCGGAACCCACGGTTCCTAGCGACCACATTTATTTCTTCACATACTCCTCCCACATGACCCGAACCGTCTCTTTGGTGATCGAGCGACACCAAGGGATGAAAGTTCGGGGATCAATGTGAGTGTGGGACCGAGGTAAGAGTTGCTTTCCGAGTTTTCTTTCTTTCTTTCTCATCCCCTCTTGAGGTGACAATCTGGGTTCACGGACTTCCCTGAAAAGGAGAAGACCCCGTCGAATTTTCAGAGTCGACATCCATGATCAACCCATTCGACACCAAGCCTCGTAACGCTAGAAAGCCTACACCTGTAGGACTCACCACCGAAGGGGTAGTAAACAATGAGAGCATCAATGCCATGGGTAACCAGGGTGGGTATCACCAAAGCCAATACCGTAACCCACCACCCAACCAACAATACCGCCCAGCTCCTCAACCAGCTCCTCAGCCCCAGCAGCAACTTGAATACAACCGAGCACCACCACAGCAACCCACCTACAACCGAGCGCCCTAGCAACCAAATGCCTACAACCGAGCGCCTCAACAACAACATGTCTACAACCGACCACAACCACAACAACAAGCCTACAACCAAGTGCCACCACCAGCCAATCGACCTAGGAGGGGGGGACCCAAGAGCGAATACTATCCTCAACTTCCATTCTCCCTCACCGATATCTTTAATGCATTGATGGCGGAACAACAGTTGGAGCTTCCAAAGAAGAGAGAAGGATGGCCGGCCAATGTTGACACAACCAAGTACTGCGCTTATCATCGGTATCATGGGCACACGGTGGATGTATGTTTCCAGTTTAAAGACTACATCCATGACCTCAATGATCAAGGGAACATTGACTTGGCACAAATGGGAGAATCTATTCAAGAAATGAAGGCACGTCAGAATCAGTCGGGCGACAGCAAGCACAACAGCAGCACGGCCAGGGCATAGTCCAAGATCTTCTCCCGGTACATGCACCCGTACAAGCACCGACACCAGCACCACCAAACCAATGACTCGGCCTCATCCACTCCGCCATCGAGGAGTCAACCCACCATTCCCAGGGTTGGCAGGTCGAGAATCAAATCACCTCCATGCCCACCATACCAACCCCACCTACAAACCGCACCATACTCTCCATACCAAGAGCTGCCCCCAGCCCACAAACTCTCCAAACACCACTGCCCCCAACAACCATCAACCCTCCACGATGCCTAATCATTAGACCGCCACCAACATCTCAACTAGCACTGCAACCATCACCTAACCTACCAACCACCATTAATCCTCCTCGACGTCTAATCATTAGACCATCACCAACACCCCAAACGTCACTCAACCCACCGCCGCCACCACTCCGCGACCCCTCATCATTAGACCCTCACCAACAACACCCCAACTATCACCCAACCTACCAGTCACTGCCACACCACGACCTCTCATCATTAGACCATCACCACCAACACCCCAACCATCACCTAACATACCATCCTCCACCAATCCACGAACCCTCATCATCCAATCCCCACCACCCCTACCTACCACGGGCTCCTCAACCTACCAACCAACCCTACCATCACCATCATCACCACTTCCTCCTACCACGCTGGCGCCGGTAATTCGTAGCGGGAGGATGTTCCAAAGGGTCTTCCCCCAGGTCGGGATGCAACCACAGGAGCAAGTAGAAGAGGAAGTGGTAGAAGAACCGTTGCCCGGCATGGCATATGACCTATTAAAGCATCTGGACAAAATGCCGGCACGGATTTCAATTCTGGAGCTGATAAAGAGGTTGAAGAACCATCAGGACATTCTACAATAGTACTTGCAGCGGGTCATGGTCAATGAGGACCTCCCACCCGAAAAAATCATTACTATCTTGACCCCGAGGAGTGAACATACGGCACTTACATTCACGAAGGAGGAGTTGGCACGGCCAGAGATTAGAAAGTATGCCTTGCGTGTCGTAGTAGTCATCCGAGGCGTGGAGATTAAATCTTGCTTGATTGACACCGGAGCGTCCATAAATGTCATGCCAACAGAAACATTGCAACTTTGCGGCATCTCCGATGAAGAAATCGAGCCTTCTGCCATCACGGTGACAGCCTATGACAACTCCCGGAAGCCAGCACGAGGGGTGGTTACATTGAAAGTAGGGCTCGGACCATGTGCTGTCACCGTCGAGTTTCATGTTCTAGAACTGGACCCTACATTTAAAGCTATCTTGGGACGCCCATATCTAGAGGCAATAGGAGCTGTCGCCTCCACTAATCATCAATGTCTGAAGTTCCCATACAAGGGTTAGGTGATTAAATTAACCAACATCTCCATTTTAAATGACGTGGATGACCCCTCTTCTGCACTACCAATATCAAAATCTGTCCAGCCGTTGGTTTCAACTACAGATCTACCTGAGTTGACCCCGTCTGGTGTTGACGACGCCTCCAGAAATAGTTGCGTGGCTAATGATGAAAGGGATGGGCTATCAGCCAGGAAAGGGGTTGGGAAAGGAGCTGCAGGGGGTTGTGCACCCCATTAAAGCTGTACAAAGACCAAAAGGACATGGGCTTGGCTATGAGCCCAGTTTCAATCCGCGGATGGTCTACCAGCCAAAAAATGCCGTGTGACTCCAAAAATTCTTTATCAAAGGGGAGACCATGATGATGGCCAGGGACAAAGAAGAAGAACCAATCAAGAGAAGGAAGGCACCAGAGCAAGAGGAGGAAGTGGACAGCCTGAGTTCATCTTTGGCTCGGTTGTTCATAGAGGAGGAAGAACCAGTCGAGGGCAAGTCCATCTCTAAACAACTTGTCCACTCGAACCCACCTCCAAACAACATCCCGCATGAGCCGTATCCTACGGTCATGTATTTCAAAATCCTCACTTTATCCCTCTTAGATTTGCTTGATGGGCTATCTAGCCTGATTCCTACTTCTGGGCCAAAATGGCCACCTGAACTAATCACTAGGTCTGAGAGCCCATTCAAATCTTCTTACTCCACTGGGCTTCTATGCCCATTTCAATCCAACAACCTTGGGCCCGCGTGCCCACCAATCGGGCCTGCGTACCCTTTAGATTCCTTTTATTACTTTGGGCCCACGTGCCCACCAATTGGGCCCACGTGCCCCTTAGGTTTCTTTTCAAGCTTTGGGCCCATGCGCCCGTTTCTTGCCATTGTAGGGCCCGCGAGCCCATTTTTCTCTCTTTTCCTTAAGCTTTATATTTCTGCTCGAGCCCCATCGGCTCATTCACTTTTTGTTATTGAAAACACACAAAACACCTAAAAAAATCGTCTTCTCGCAAACCCAATTTTCCGTTGAGGAGACGTCTATTCTTGTCTCGGAGGGTGCTCCCAACCAGGGACCAACTCACTGATCGATCTGCTCGATCCTTCACCCACTGTAGATACCACCTTTCCAATTCTGTCTTCTTTAGGAGTAGTTAGTATAGGAAAGAAGAAAAGTCGAGGTAAACGTGTTCCAGAGAGATATCTCCAACAAATAGCTCAAAAATGCAAGGAATGTGCAAGGCTGCCAAGGTTTTTGGAAAATGCTATCCAGCTTGATGAAATCCGATATGAGGATGAGCATAACATAGATCATACTTTGGGAGTCTACGAGGTTTTATCAGAAAAGGATCCTGACTTCGAGGATGGAATTGAGGACTTGGCTGATGCGTATGCATCTGGACTTAAAAGGTTTGAAGAACCATTAGCCACGGTGGATGAACCGACAAAAGAATTGAATCTTGGAACACCGGAAGATCCCAAGACAGTCCTCCTAAGTGTGAACCTCACTCTCACTGAGGAATAGAGTTTAATTAAAATTTTGGAAGAATATAAGGACACGTTCGCATGGACATACGAAGACATGCCAGGGTTAGACAACTCGTTAGTTGAACATCGTCTAACTTTGAAACCTGGAGTTACCCCGGTCAAACAAAAATTAACGAGATTCCACCCTGATGTTGCACTTAAGATGAAAGAAGAGGTCGACAAGTTACATCAAGCAAAATTTATTAAAGTTGTCCTTTATCCGCAATGGGTGGCAAACATAGTCCCTGTAATGAAGAAAGATGGTCGAGTTCGGATTTGTATAGACTTCAGGGACTTAAACCGAGCGTGTCCTAAAGATGACTTTCCTCTACCTCATATTGATGTACTGGTTGATAACACTGCTGGATTCGAGATGCTATCATTCATGGATGGCTATTCTGGATATAATCAAATCCGGCTGGCTGAAGAGGACTAGGAGAAGACCTCGTTCACCACACCTTGGGGAACCTACTGCTATGTCGTCATGCCCTTTGGACTAAAGAATGCTGGTGCTACCTATCAGAGGGCCATGATGGCTATCTTCTACGACATGATGCATACCCTTGTAGAGGTGTACGTGGACGACCTGGTCGTTAAGTCCCAAAGCCGAGAAGATCATCCTGAAGTGTTAAGAAAGGTCTTGAAAAGGGCTAGGGAATATAAAATGAAAATGAACCCAAAGAAATGCACGTTTCGAGTATCCTCAGGAAAACTGTTGGGGTTCATAGTGAGCAAAAGGGGCATAGAGATCGACCCAAACAAGGCCAAGGCAGTTTGTCCGAGAAATATAAAAGAACTTCGAGGATTAATCAGGAGGCTACAGTTTGTCCGCTGGTTCATCTCACAACACTCCCAAAGGTGTAAACCTTTCTATGAGTTGACCAAGGCGGAGGCCGAGTTCAAATGGGATTCGAAGTGCTAGGATGCATTCGATGGATTGAAAAGATACCTGGCTAGTCCCTCTGTGCTTAGACCACCAGTCCCTGGCAAGCCCTTAGTTTTATACATCTCAGTTTTGGAGAATTCTCTTGGGGCAGTCCTTGCATAAGTGGATGAAGAAGGGAAAGAAATGGCAACTTACTATTTGTCAAAGATCTTTGATCCATGCGAGCAGAAGTATACTGTAGTGGAGAAGACCTGTGCTACACTAGTCTAGGTAGTTCAGAAGCTTAAACACTATTTCTTAGCTCATGAGGTCAACCTTATTGCCCGCATCAATCCCATCAAATTCCTTCTCGAGAAAACTGTTCTAACTGATCGGTTAGGTCGTTAACAGAGCTTCCTTTCCCAGTTTGATATCACCTATGTCCCCCAGAAGGCGATTAAGGTCTATGCCATTGCCGAACATCTAGCCCATCACCCTATACCCCTCTATGACCCGGTCCAATCGGAGCTCCCGGATGATGAACTAATGTTGATCCGATCTTTCCACCTTTGGACATTATATTTTGACGGGGCTCTGAATTCACATGGTAAGGGAATAGGAATCGTCCTTCTATCACCCGAGGGTGTCACCATTCCACAGGCATTTCAGCTTGACTTCCCAGCAACCAACAATATAGCTGAATACAAAGCCTTGCTGGCCGGGCAGGAGGCCACTCATTTCTATGGTGCCACGGAATTGAGGGTGATAGGTGATAGCCAACTAATCCTTCGCCAAGTCCTAACCAAATACCAAACTTCTCATCCAAACCTCAAACCTTACCAAGAACTCACCTCTTGGTACATCAAACTCTTTTTCCAAACTCACTTTTGTCCATGTTCCTCGAGCTCAGAACATCCTTGCTGATGCCCTTGCCTCCTTAGCTTCATCTCTATCAGTCCCGCTAGGTAGATAGGTGCGGACTATTCATGTCTGTAGAAGGTCGACGCCAGCAATTAAGGATGGGCGATTTCTGAAGGTCGAGGAGAGATTTGGTAGAAAGGAATATCTAGAGCAGAAAGAGGAAGTTTCTCTAGTCGAGTTGGAAGAGTTAGACGAAGGTGAGAAGCCTTGGTTTGATGAGATTGCAAGGTATTGTCAAGATCAAACATATCCACCTGGATCAAATGCAAAAGAAAAGAAGGCCATTAGGAGAGTATCCCAGAGGTATACCATCCTAGGGGGGGTGCTCTACAAGAGGAGCCTGAGCGGAATTTTATTGAGATGCGTTGATGAAGAAGAGGCAGAATTGGTGCTTAAGGAAGCACATTCTGGGGTCTGTGGGGGCCATGTCAATGCTCAAGATCTTGCCAAGAAAATCATCAGGCAGGGGCATTATTGGCCAACCCTAGAAGAGGATTGCTCCATCTTTGTCCGGCACTGTCATTCTTGCCAACTCCATGCCGACAAGATCCATTCTCCCGCATCTTCCCTTCATCCGATACATGCCCCATGGCCCTTCGCCATGTGGGCTTTCGATATCATTGGCCCTCTAAGTGATCTTAACTCTGAAATCTGTTCCAAATCGTTCATCCTGACGGAAACAGAGTACTTCACCAAGTGGGCAGAAGCAGAAGCGTTCATGGAGATCAAGGCATTAACATTGTGCTCCTTCATCAAACGCAACATCATCGCCAGGTTCGGGATACCCAGCGACATTATCACCGACAACGGACCGCAATTTCTCTCTCAAGATCTGCGTGATCTTTGCAGTAGGTACCGCATTGCATTGCATCATTCATCTCCTTATTACCTGCAAGGCAATGGTCAAGCTTGCCACCAACAAAACTTTGATTAAAATCATCAAGAAAACCTATAAGTCTAGCAAGTTCGTAGACTGGCCAGATAAGCTTGTAGATGCCCTATGGGCTTATCGTACTTCTGTATGGATCCCCACTGGTCAAACCCCGTATGCTCTCGCATATGGGATGAAAGCGGTGGTCCCGTACGAAGTAATCCTTCTATCACTCCAAGTTCAACTCGATAGGGACAACCCTATCGATGAGAGACGAGAATCTCTCCTTGCACAACTTGAACTCCTAGATGAAAGAAGGATGGCCGCTTCCGAGCATGCCCGGACTTATCAGAACAGATTGAAAAGGTTATATCAAAAGAGGGTGGTAGAGAGAAAGCTCAAAATCGATGAGATGGTAGTCAAACATATATTCGTTAAGCCAGGTGATCCCCACTCCAAGTTGCAACCTAACTGGGAAGGGCCTTTTGTTATAAATGAAAAATATCCAGGTAATGCATATGAGCTAACCAACACCGATGGAGAAAAATTGAACCATCCATGGAACGGCGTCTACCTCAAAAAATATTTTTCTTAGAAAATAAAATGGAGAATTTCTGGTATGATATTAAGTCATCAATCCAAGGGTGTTAGCTAGAAGTCAAGGGTAGGCATCACCTCGCACACACAACACCTCACGATCCCATAATCTAGATAGCCCAACACTCGAGAGAGGCAAGGCAGAACCCTGAAGGCGGAAAGGAAACCTTACCCTATTCTCTTCTATTCGGTCCAAAATAGGTGAAGGGGACTAGAGGAGGATAGTATCGAAAATGCCCGCCGCCTTAGTAGGAGGCCATCTCATAGGGTGCAAAAGGGTGCCAAAAGATGGGCAATGAACCCCACAGGTTTAAAAAAATATGGGCCTGTCTGAATGAGTACACGGAAGAATAGAAAATGAAGAAAAGGCACCAAAAGATGAGCAATGACTCCACAGGTCAAAGACTTGTCTAAGTAAGTGCCACATGTAGAAAAGACCCGAAGAGGCCGAACCCCAACGGGCAATTTGGGCATGAGTAGAGAAACCCTCCTCAACACCCCAAAGCCTATCAAAGACTTCCTTTATTATTCTTCCATCTTAAAACCCTAGGGTAGGGTAAACTATCTAAACTCAGGAGGAATCCAAACCGATCAAGAGAAGAGGACAAGAAAGATTCTGGGTAGGGGACCTTATTTTCACGTGGTGTTTATCGCTTAAATCTTGATTAACACTCAAAGATCGATGAATTGTTTCAATACCGGCACATTCTCCACAAAAATCCAAAAAAATAAAATGAATGTTTTCAAAAAAAACCAAAAAAAATCAAATATTTTCAAAAATTCAAAAAAAAATGAATATTTTCAAAAATCCAATATCTTCAAAAAAAATAAAAAATTTTGAATACTTTCCAAAAAAATCTAAAAAAATGCATCATCTAACTTGGCATAACCTTGATTTTTTGCCTTTGCTAGCATTCATGTTTATCTTTATGTCTTGCAAGTTTCATTTCCGCATTGCATATTTACCTTCATTTTCACCCCATTAAGAGGGCTCCTCTCTTTGACCTAAGTCAAAGTTGGCCATAATAGGCAAAGGGATGAGTCATTGTGAAGATCTGATCCTCTTTTATCAAGTATTTTCAGGGACTTTAAAGTAAGAGGGGGAGGTTCTCTCAACGACAGGTAAGTTCTCTTAACCATTTCATTTCGGTCATCTAGTCTATTTTTATACCTTGTTAATAAGGCTCCTCTCTTTAACCTAAGTCAAGGCAGACAACAATAGGCAAAAAGATAAGCCATGGTGAAGATTTAATCCCCTTCATTAAGCGTTTCAGGATTCTGAGATCAAGAAGGGAGTGACTCTCGCCATAGCAGGTAAGCACTCTTAACTTTTACCTTGTCTGTCATTTTGTGCATTCTACCTGGTTGATAAGGCTACCCCCTTGACATATAAGCAAGGCAAGACAACAATAGGCAAGGGGGTAAGCCATAGAGCAGATTTAACCCTTCTATTAAGTATTTCAGAAAAGAAACACAAGTCAAGGAGGGGTGAGAATCTCGCCAACAGGTATGTCTCTTAACCCTACATCTATTATTTACTTTTATTATTTGCCATCCCTTAGAAGGCTTCACCCCTTGACAAACTTGCAAGGGGCCAAGCCGGAATTTGAAACTGACTATCCTTTCGAGAAATGTCAAGTAGATCAAACAACACTGAAGCAAGAAGTGCTATAACAAGGAAGAAAAGTAGCTACAACACCAGAAGAAGATTAAGCCTGCTACATATATCAGTGTTTGATTGCCACTGACTCTAGGAGAATGACCACGTGGAGAAGGCATGGAAACCATACCGCCGCAACCGCCTCGTTCCGGTGATGCTCCAAGGAGTGGCCAAGAAAATGCTCGCAGAAATAGAAGAATGGACATGGGAAACCCCCATTTCTTTCCGGCTAACATATAAGTTGTTAGTTGTGTATTATTATTCTATGCATTATTGTTGAAGACCGTGAGTGTGGAGAAGACTTGACCCGAGATCCACTTCATCAAAATCTACGATGGTCGGGTCATCTCCAATACTTACGGATAGGCCAAAATTGTGCTGTGAGAGACGATGGTTCCCGAATAGGTATCTTGACCTCATAGACAATCTATATCTTCAACTATTTGTTATACAAGTTTTGTTTTTGTTTTCTTGAGCCCAGCATGCATCATATAGTATTAGTTACATTGCATTTTTCATTATCATTGCATACATCCTTTTAAAAGTTTCACCTTCTCACCCTCTTGTATCATAATTCTGATCATTCTGAATCCCATCATGTTTTCTAATCCCATCGTGTTCTCTAATCCCACCATGATCTCTAATATCCCACCGTGTCTATTAATCCCACTGTGTTCGGTAATCACTTTGTGCCCTCAAATCTTTCTTTTCTTTTTACCACTGTGGCCATTGCAACTTCTTTGCTACTCATCCTGCGGTGGCAGCCAATTCATCCCGCCAAGGACCTTCTATTTGATAAGAACTTGCACAATCATTATCTTCAGGGTCTATGCTTAAACATTTGCCTTTCAGAATCTGAGATCATTCCATTCCGAATCGAATCTTGTCTCTTGAAAGACTTAAATGAATCTAAGAGCCTGAATGTGCTCAATTGGTATTCCTTTACTTTTTCAAAACAAATCTCCTTTTAAATTTTAGCCCATCACAGTACAGGAACACCGCAAAGATCGGGTTACCGGCTGATGATGAACCTACGAACCCATGTTTCGGGGACTCCCCACCGCGTTGGGGGTTGGCTATTCTTCTCTCGTGCCAATGGCACATCTCTTACCAATTGAACATAGGAAGACTTGATGAAACATGGCGGTTAACCAAGAGACTTGAGGAGATTCGTCTTGCCGAATCTGGTCGTTAAGCGTGTCTATATCTACACCTTGATGCCACCTTTTCAATCCATCACCATTTTGCTTCACTACATTCCACTACGATCCATCTCGCTTCGCTACGCTTTCTCTACGCTTCACTTTGTTCCGCTACATGCCATTCCCTTGCAAAGCCGACATCAAGGCGAGGCAAGATGTAGACACACCAATTTGGCTTGATTCGGAGCCCTGGACTCTTATTCCATAGGCGATATCGTTTATTTGACCGTTATCTAATCCGGATAACCTCGTGGAGATGAGCTAAGGACATTGGTGGAGCCCCTTGTAAGTTGAGAATGGACCAATGATTTCTGAAATATTGCCGTAACCTTCAAGCGAGAGCCGCACGTGAACTATAAAAACACGAAGCCTGCTCGATGACCGACCTTGAATGGTCCATAATTGAAGGTCTCGGGAGTCCCGCATGTGTTCCGTAACATTCAGGGTTTCTGAGAAGTCATTTCGGTAGGCGTCGGTCAATGACAGCTTTCGTTATGGCTTTTTCGATCTGTGCTGACACGGCTATCCCGGACCACATGTTAGTCCTTTCCGGTCATCACCAGATCTTTTCAGGTCATCCGGGTCGATTCTAGCCGAATATTTTCATCAACCGGGGCCATATGGCCATTTCGGTCAATTTTAGGGTTTCCCGACTTTTTCGAGTTTCGGTTCACGTTTACCGGGTTAATCTCAAATTTTTCGATGACTTCGGGTTTTCCAGTCATACCGTATTTGTTCGGTCATCATTTTAAGTCATCCCGAGTTGACCCAAGATTTCTCGATCGGAACCATGCTCTTTCGGATCTTCGCCCCGGGTTTCGGCTTTCCACGAGAGGGTAAACCGGTAGAAAGCCCCATGTGAACAACTCTGGAGTCATGCCGGCTGGTTTACCAACTTGAGGAGGTGCGGTTGAAGGCCCTCTTTCCAACGCGACAAACGGGAGCCGAATCGGACATCCCATTTGCAAGATACGGCTCGCGAAACACGCACGCAGGAGAGAGAGTGTACCGCGCCCCCGCTCCCTTTGAAAGAGGAGGGCTCGCCCTGCGTGCCCTCAACCCGGGGGCGCGCCCTCAAACCAGGGGCACGTCCTGCGTGCCCCCGGTTCATGTGAAAAGCGGGGGCGCGGTCAGTTTCTTTAAATCGCAAATTACCCCGATTAGCACCTTCTAAACCTGATTTTTGGAAGGTTTCCAGCGCTGATTTTCGATTATTTGTACTGCGCCCCCGGTTCGGGGGCGCGTTACGTATGTCAAGTCGATTTTTAGCAATTTCCAGAAGTTTCCGTCGATTTTTAGCAGTGAGACGCGTAACGCGCCCCCGCTCCCTTTGAAAAAGGGGGGTGCGCAGAACGTGCCCCCGAAGTGGGGGCGCGCCCTGCGCGCCCTTGGTTTGAGGGCGCGCCCTGCGTGCCCTCGTCCCCTTTGAAAAGCAGGGGCGCGGTCGGTCCAGTTTCCAAATTTTGCACCGGCTTCCTTCCACTATAAATTGAGGGCCATTATCAACGACCCAAGGTTAATCCCCCATGCCTAGCTCGTCCATAGGTCATCCAAGCTCTTCTCCAAAGCCGTCCCGACGTCCAAAGGCAATCCGACATTGAGAGATCGATCTCGAAGTGAAGGAGAAGGCTCGATCCGGGCATTCTGCATCAACCTACTTCATCGACTTATGCAGAAAATACGGGACTCCTTCTGCAGAAGTCTTCAACATAGAAGTCGTTCCTCTCTTCGTCCTCTTTCATCTCCAACTGACGGCACTCAATTCTGACTTGCCATTCGTTTGTGGCGATTGCTACACTGAGGGCGCGCATCCAGGTTCTATTTTCTATATCCGCCCATTTTATAATTTTTACAGACATCTACAGGAGTATTTAAGAGAAATTATCAACATAGGAACTCTTTAACTCTGAGTCCTCTGTATACTCCAACAAACGGAACTTGATTCTGACATTGGGGTCGTCCGTAGCATCCTCTGCACCAAAGTCGCGCCAGAAGGGTACAAAGCTACCCGAACCGGCCTTCTTCAACCAACTCGGCTTCAACTCAAGCCGATCCATTCCATAAGCTTTCTCAACTCATTTAACTCAGTTTATTTATTGTTTTAAAGCATATTTCAGTTCATTTGCATCATTTTTACAAAATCAAAAATACACAAAAAAATGGGTTAGGACTCGCCCCAATCCGGTGAGTTCTATTCCAATTGCTTCTTTCTCATCTTCTTACTACAGTTACTACACTTCCCATAGTTCTAATCATTTTATTCACTTGGTTTATTGTTCTAGTTGCACAGGTTGATCAAGCTAGCATCGGTTGGAGACTCTTCTTCATCGGCCGGCCGAAGAAGAAGAAGGTTTAACCCACATCCCGATCTCCCGCGCTAAGGTACACGGTCAAATCAATTCATCTCTTGTTTTTATTCTATAAAGCGGAGCCCGCGGCTCCTGGCGACCACTTCTTTTATGTTTTAATTTCATCTCCTCCTCACTCTCCTCCCACATGACCCGAACCATCTCCGGTGCTCGAGCGACGCCATGAGATGAAAGTTCGGGGATCAATGTGAGTGTGGGACCGAGGTAAGGACATTTTACCACTTTCCGAGTATTTTCAACTCACTCCCCCCTTCCCCCATTCATCTATCACCTTCTTATCTTGAGGTGCCGATCCAGAACCCGTTTCTGGAGTCGACAGCTCCTACGTGAGCCATTTTATTTTCAAATCGGTCTCCACATGGACCATCCCTTTTATCTTCACTTCTAATTTGTCCCCACTTGGACACTCCATCACAAGCCAATTCCTGCGTGAACCACCTTTTAGTTGTTAGTTTCTAGTTACTTGTTTTATTGCTTGTCTTGCTTGCATACTCTTGCTTGATTTACATAATAGCTTTCTTTCATTTGCATGCTTGTGCATATTGTTTGCTTCGTCTCCTCTTACCCTCCATTTTTACTTTTGCATTAGCTTTTTGCATCACGTACCAGACTTGTTCTAATCTGTAGGGCATTCGAGGCAGGCACTCTCTCTCCCAACATACCCTCACCCTCCAAACACCTTCTTGGCAAATTCTAACCTCTTTTGGGATATTCCTTCTTAGTTGATTTGGTTGTCTCCATCAAGGCCTCCGTAAATCCCCATCCATGGAGTATTCCTCTTCCCACAATTGGGCCGGTTGTACCACTTTCCCAAAACCCGAAAAACCCAAGTACCTACTTGTGGTGATTGAGTGACAACCTTAGGTCTTGAAGATCAAAGCAATAGGAACCATACCTACTTGAGTGAATAATTGCTAACAATCTATCTAAATCTAAGGTTTCAAGCCAAAAATTGTCGAGTAGTCATTTTAAGAACTTGTTTGCATAACTTGCTTGCTCACCACAATTGAAAACAACCAAAAAAAATTTTTCCTTTCAAAACACCTAAAAAAAAACAAAACAAAAATCGCTTTAATTTTTGTGTTCAACTTGCTTGCCAAACAACAAAATTGAAACCATATCAAATCAAACAAAACAAACAAAAATTCTCTTTGCATTTACACTTTTCACTTACTTTCTTTTAACCATCTTGTTAGAAAATTTTACTGGATGCCCATGATGCTAAGGTCTGGAAGACACGTCGGGATGTCAGATTACTATAGGCAAGAAGAGGAGTACGAGACGGGTCACTACGAGCTACAACAACCCATGGTCAAACTAGAGGGCCATGTCAACGCCATTAGGTAACCCAAAATCCAACCTACTCTACCTAGCATAGAGCAACTCCTCCAGGGTCTATCTCTCCATCTAGATCCTGAGTCCTTCTCAATTGTGCAATCTTTAACTAAGGGCAAGATGCTCGTCAATCAAGATCTGGTCAAAGGGATCAAGCCCCCTCACCACCCCAATTGGCAGTTAGGCCCCTCAACATCTCCTCTCCTAGGCAACCCTGCCATGTCTCCACTCACCCCATTGTGGGGCATTCACATAATTTCATGCTAGCTCCTACTTCCAAACCGCCTCTTCCAGCCCATTCATCTAAATACCTTGCACCGGTGGCTCAAGAACCCAGTCTCACCCAAGCATTCATGGATAAACTCAATCAAATTGATGACCACTTTTAAGAGCTAAGGCACCGCTTGGATTCAAAAGCCACACCAGAAATTTCTATTCCCTTCCAAGTACTACATCTTCCTCTATCTGAAATGCCAATCTTTCAACCTTATAATGGGACCGGGAACCCCTTCAAACACTTGAAGAGCTTCCTATACGATTCTGCTTTCTAGAAGAATGACCGCAAAGCCCTTGCCTTCTTATTTCGTTGGTCATTGGAAGGATCCACCCTTGATTGGTTCTACCCTCTTGATTCCCTCGAGGCAGCAGATTTCGACATTGTCAAGGCAAAGTTTCTACAGAGGTATAAGGACCGGGTGGGGTTAGCCTACTCGATAACAGACTTAATTGCTGAAAAGATGAGGCCGGACGAAGATTTTGCCAAGTTTGATGATCGGTGGAGGGGAATGGCTGAGAGGCTAGTTGATACCATCTTAGAGGGAGAGAAGGTGAGGATGCTCATTGAGAATACCATGCCTAACCTTTGCAACCTCTTAATCATTCACCGCCCAACAACCATGAGTGAGCTATGTGATAGCGCATGATATCTCCTGGCCCACTTCAAAGATGCTTCCATGATCAACCCGTTCGACTCCAAACCCCGCAACACTAGAAAGCTTGCACCTGTAGGGCCCACCACCGAGGGGGTAGTCGATAATGAGAGTGTCAATGCCATGGGAAACTAGGGTGGGTATCGCCAAAACCAATATTGGAACCCCCCACCCAACCAACAATACCGACCAGCTCCTCAACCACTTCAACAACCTCAGCAGCAACCCACCTACAACCGAGTGCCCTAGCAACAACATGCCTATTACTAAGCGCATCAGCAACAACCCGTCTATAATCGACCTCAACCACAACAACAACCTACCTATAACTAAGGGCCACCACCAGCCAACCAACCTAGGAGGGGGGGACCAAAGAGAGAGTACTATCCTCAACTGCCATTCCCCCTCATCGATATATTTAATGCATTGATGGCTAAACAACAGTTGGAGCTCCCGAAGGAGAGAGAAGGATGGTCGGCGAATGTGGACATGACAGAGTATTGCGCCTACCATCAGTATCCTAGGCATACTATGGAAGTTTGTTTCCAATTCAAGGATTACATTCATGACCTTGATGATCAGGGGAATATTGACTGGACGCAAATGGGGGAGTCCATACAAGCAATGAAGGCATGATAGAATCAACCATGGCGACAGCAACAACAAGCACAGTAGCAGCCCGACCTGGGCATAGTTCAAGACCCACTCTCGATACATGCACCTGCTCAAGCACCAGCGACAGAACCACCAAACCAAAGACTCGGCCTTGTCCACTCTGCCATCAAGGAGTCAACCAACCACTCCTAGAGTTGGCAGGTAGAAGATCAAGCTGTCACCAGACCAACTCCACCCACAACTCGCACCATACTCTCCATACTAAGAGCCACCCTGGCCTACAACAAGAGCAAATACCCCAAAACAAAACCGTGCCATCACCAACCACCATTCCTCCCTGACGCCTAATCATTAGACCACCACCAACACCCCAACCATCACCTAACACTCCAACCACCATTCCTCCCCGGCATCTAATCATTAGACCACCACCAACACACCAACCATCACCTAACCTACTGGCCTCCACCACTCCTCGGCCTCTCATCATCCGACCGTCACCCAACCTACCAGTCACCACCACTCCATGACCCCTCATCATCCAACTGTCACCACCAACACCCCAACCATCGCCTAACATACCGGCCTCCACCACTCCATGACCTCTTATCATCCGATCCTCACTACCCCTACCTACCTCAGGCCCCTCATCATCCCAACCAACCACACCATCACCACCTTCACCACTTCCCCCCTACCACACTGGACTGGTACTTCGGAGTGGGATAATGATCCAAAGGGTCTTTCCCCAGGCCGGGATGCAACCACAAGAGCAGAGAGAAGAGGAGGTGGTAGAAGAACCATTGCCCGACATGGCATATGACCTGTTGAAGCACCTGGACAAAATGCCAGCACGGATTTCAATTCTGGAGCTTATAAAGAGGTCGAAGAATCACCAAGGCATTCTACAATAGTACTTGAAGCGGGTCATTGTCAATGAGGACCTCCCGCCCGAAAAAATCATCACTATCGTGACCCCTAGGAGTAAACATCTGGTACTCACGTTCACACAAGAGGAGTTGGCACAGCCGGAGATCAGAAAGTATGCCTTGCACGTTGTTGTGGTCATTAGAGGCACATAGATCAAGTCATGCTTGATTGGCACCAGAGCATCCATAAATGTCATGTCGCCAGAAATATTACAGCTTTGCGACATCTCTGATGAAAAATTGAGCCTTTCGCCATCACGGTGACAACCTATGACAACTCCTGGAATCCGACATGAGGGGTGGTTACATTAGAAGTAGGGCTCGGGCCATGCACTGTCACCACTGAGTTTCATGTGCTAGAACTAGACCTCACTTTTAAAGTTATATTGGGATGCCCGTATCTTGAGACAATAGGAGTTGTTGCCTCGACCAATCATCAGTGTGTAAAGTTCTTATACAAGGGGCAGGTCATTAAAGTAACCAACATCGCCATTTTGAATGACGTGGATGATTTCTCTTCTGCATTACCAGTATCAGAATCTATCCAACTGCTAGTTTCAACTACAAAGCTGCTCAGAATCATGATCTTGATGACCTCACCTCCAGATACGGTTGCTTGGCAGACGATGAAAGGAATGGGTTATCAACTAGGAAAAGGGCTAGGTAAGGAGCTACAGGGGGTTGTACACCCCATCGAAATCGTACAAAGACCAAAGAGGCAGAGGCTCAGTTATGAGCTTAGTTTTGGTCCGAGGATGGTCTACCGGGCAAAACATGCCATGGGACTCCAAAAATTCTTCATCAGAGGGGAGACCATGATGATGGTCAGAGATGAAAAAGAAGAACTAACCAAGAGAAGGAAGGCACCAGAACATGAGGAAGAGGTGGACAACCTGAGTTCATCTCTGACTCGGTAGTTCATGGAGGAGGAAGAACCAGTCAAGGGAGAGTCCATCTCTAAACAACTCGTCCATTCAAGGTCACCTCCAATCAATCTTGTGTGAGCCGTCGTAACCTACATGCACGTATTTCAAATCCTCACACTCTCCCTCCTAAATTCGCTCGATGGGCTTTCTAGCCCGATTCCAAACTCTGGGCCGGTTTGGCCACCTGAATTGATCATTGGGCCTAAGAGCCCATTTAAATCTTCTTACCCCACTGGGTTCCTATGCCCACTCTAGTTCAACAACATCGGGTCCGCGTGCCCACTGATTGGGCCCACGTGCCTTAGATTTCTTTCTTAGCTTTGAGTCCATACGCTCATTTCTCATTATTGTGGAGCCCGCGAGCCCATTTTTCTTATGTTTGCTTAAACTTTTTGTTTCCCCTCGAGCCCCACTGGCTCAGTCATGTATTCTTATTAAAAACATCAAAAATACCCAAAAAATGTCTTCTTGCAAACTCACTTTTTCATTGAGGAGACGTCTCTACTTGTCTCGGAGGGTGCATCCAACCAAGGACCTCTCTTCTCTAAATCACTTATCGATCTGCTCGATCCTTCACCCATTGTAGATACCACCTTTTCAATTCTGTCTTCTTTAAAAGTAGTTAGGTTAGGAAAAAAGAAAATCCGAGGTAAACAAGTTCCAGAGAGGTATCTCCAGCAACTATCTCTGAAATGCAAGGAATGTGCAAGGCTGCCAAGATTTTTAGAAAATGCTATCCAACTTGACGAAATCCAATATAAGGATGAATTCAATGTAGATCATACACTGGGAGTCTATGAGGTTTTTTTCAGAAAAGGATCCTAATTTTGAGGAAGGAATTGAGGACTTGGCTGATGCATATGCATCTGGACTTAAAAGGTTTGGAGAACTATCAGCCATGGTGGATGAGCCGACAAAAGATATAAATCTTGGAACACCGGAAGATCCTAAGATAGTCCTCCTAAGTGCAAATCTCATTCCCACTAAAGAACAAAGCTTAATTAAAATCTTGGAAGAATATAAGGACATGTTCGCGTGGACATACGAACATATGATGGGGTTAGACAACTCACTAGTTGAGCATCTTTTAACTTTAAAACCTAGAGCTACCCTGGTCAAACAAAAATGAAGGAGATTCTGTAAGGAATCATTACATGAAAGAAGAAAATTTTGATTCCTTAAAACCATGATCTTTGTAAGGAATCATCCATAAAAATATGGTGCAGCGGAAGCGACGATTCTTATGGGTTTCTTTGGAATCTGTCTCAATCAGAACCGAACAACAAAAACTAAAAACCAATCAAATTGGGTTCAAATATACTTGATAGGGATTCATATAATCCCATGGAGAGGAAGGAGATGAGCTTCTCAAGCTTTTCAAACTGTTCAAGTGTCTGGTCTCCAGTAGTATCCACACGAACTTCATCTACAGCAGGTTCTCCCTTCGCGCTGGTCTCGAGAACTATTCCTGAACGGAGCTCCATCACCCATAGATGCCTTCTAGAGAGAGAAGGAGGTAGGGAGGAGGCTAGGGATGTGGTTTTCACCCTTGGCTTGATAGGGTTTGGCTGAAACCATTTTTTGGAATCTTTCATAAGAACCCAAAATCTCTATAAATTATGCCCTTGCTCCTGTTCTTGTGGATAAGTTCTTTTGTGTGTGACACACTTGGCCCAATAGACTATTTGGTTGAGGCCATAGAATAATTCTATTTAATTTAATTAAATCTGTTATTCGATAACAAATTAATCACCCATTGATCATGAAGGGTACAAGCCACATCCTATGATCCCAAATGGCTATGGGGATAATCTCATCTCCATTGAGCCTTTTCATCATCAGTTACTGCATGGATATAAACTCTTATTCATATAATGTCCCAGTTGGAAAGAAGTACGGCATCGACTATCAACTCCTCAGTGTACCAACTCTATAGGATCTTGTACTCAAAATTGGATCAATTGGAAAACTCCTTTTCCAATTATCCTATCTATCCTAGCCAGGGATTTAGAGTACTATCCCATAGGATATTCACTCTCACTTACCAAGAGTGGACGATCCCTTGTTGTCCGCTCAACTGTCTCCATCGGGTTTTCCTTGTACCCGATCCATCGCTATACTGGAGCATCTAAAAAGTGATCCATAAGACAATGGTCAAAGCACAAGTTCCACTCAACAAGGCATCTTTGGCGACTTAGGGCAAAGATCCAACCATGCAATCATGATGATAGAAATCCCTGATTGATAGTTTGGTAAGATACTATTCAGGGTTTCTAATTTGGTCAGTTCAGTGAACTCATTCAACTAATGAGTACATGTATATGTATCTCAGTGTCTCCACACTAATAACCAATGAGATCAGTCATTCTCTTCACATGAGAAGATATCACATACACTAGTCTATCTGGATCCTTGATGTTCCGTCTCAAGTATCTTATGACTTGGAATTTTTAGATCAATTATCTCTAGATGATCAATCTCATTATTATGATCTCATCATGATTTAATCATCACTGTATTTGATCAAGGACTTCATTATGATATTCGCATCTAATAAGAACTTATAATGAAGATTTGCCTAATTAATTGAATGAGACATATATAAATGTTGAATCATATAATATATGATTGGCCTGTAAGGCATACATTTCTATCAATATCTTACTTGCACTAAAGTCAATCACCCATCTTGTTGATCTCTATCAGCTCAAGGTGAAGCTCAAACACTCATTGAGTAACTGCTTTAGTTAGTAGATCTGCAATGTTATTAGTGGTAGATACTCTATATTTAATTATATCTCTATAAGTTGCAATCTCTCTAATTTTATGGTATCGCTCTCAGAAGTTTTAAACTTTTGATGAGACATCGGCTCTACCCCATTGTTTTCTTAAAATAATGATACACTTTCAAAGAAAATTGGGACAATCCCATATCAAATATGTAGATGAAAATCTTCATCTAGACTACTTCTCAAGTAGTGTGCAACCACTATGTAAACTTATTTACATCTGTTGTAGAATTTAAAGTGTTCTATCCCATAGAACTCTTCCAGCTCACTGCACCACCATTATTCTGACTTAATATCAAATTTATTTGATTAGAAGCTTGTGTTTGTAAAACTACATGACTTCAAGTCTTATTCTCCAGTGTATAAAGATACATTCTCAATACTTCTCAAGTACCAAATGATATATCTCTAAACTATCTAGTGACTCTCACCGAATCTTCTTGATGAATGCTCATAGCATTTAGAGCATTAATCATTTCATGTACGTAATATTATAAATGTGATAGACCCTATGACAAAATCATAAGGGCTCTAGTTATGTGATCTCTTTATCTCTTAAGAAGTCTACAAAGACAACACTTTAGAGAGATCAACTCCATACCATATAGGTAAGAAACCTATCTTGGAGTTTATCATGTCAAACCCTTTGACTATGGTGACTACGTACATTAACTGGCCATTTCTTTTAAATCTATCTCCATAGATCTCAAAACCCAAATTATGTTTAGAGGATTAATTTGATAGCTAAGCTCACTTATGATGACACACCTACTTCATTCTTAATGAGTAGTATGTCATCCGCATAAAATGTCAAGAAAGTAATAACACTCTCACTTATCTTCTTCAACACACAAGGCTCCTCTTCGTACTTAATGAAGTCATAAGATTTAATCTCCTTAAATCTTATATACGATCTATGGGAAGTTTTACTTCAATCTATAAATGAACTTAATACACACTCTTCTTGGATGTTATTGAGACTTGATTCCCTATAGTTGTATCATATACACCTATTCCTCAAAATACCTTAGAGGAATACTATCTTAACATCCAATTAGCTTATATTATAATCAGAGTGTGTAACAATCAAAATCCGAATGTATTAATGAAATAGGTAAAAGATCTCATCATAGTCAACCATTTGACTTTGATGATATCTTTTTCAACTATTCTCACATTTGAAGGTCTCTACCTTCTAATCCACTCCAATCTATTCTTTAGTGATCCATTTATTCCTAATGGATACTATACCCTTAGGTGGATCTATCAAGTTCTAAACTTAATTAGAATAGATAAAGTTTATATCAGATTTTATTGTCTCTTCTCTTTTATGAATCAATATCTCATATTGGTTTTATATAGATCTTAGGATCAATATCCTTATTATCTTATGTCTCATTTTATTCATTAAAGATATGTCCCACATGTCTCTTAGGTTGAATGGACACAAGAATAGATATATAAGTTGCCAATGTGTAATTATTAACTAGCACCTTAATAGAAGTGTCATTGGGTTGTGGGACTGGAACATCTTTCATATATACCTTGCTCCCACTATCTTTATTAAGGAGGATCTCTTTTTTTCTAGAAATGTAGTGAGCTGAGCAACACATACCCTTATCCATAAGGGTCGTATATTTAATATCCATATGTTTTTTTAGGATATCCCACATGGCAACACTTCTTAGTCTTATATTCCAACTAATAAGGGTTATACTGCTTCACTATGTCAGACATTCTAAAACCTTGCTTAAGGTCAAGTTTTAACCCCTTTTCCATATCCTATATGGAATAATCAGGATAGACTTATAAGGTACCTATTAAGATCAAGTGGTTATAATGAGTACTTAACCAAAAATAGACAAAGAGGAATTTTGCAAAACTTGTCATTGTTCATATGTCCTACATAATATGGCTTCTCATTTTAGCTACCCAATTAAGCTAAAATGTGTAAAAGGTGTCAATTAGATTCTATTATCCTTCAATTATATGTGAATTATGTACCTAAGTATTCCTCTCCTTGATCTCATCAAAGAGTTCTAATACTCTTTCCATGAGTAATCTCTACCAAGGAAGGCAGGGTCGGGGGTCGGCCCGGGGTCGGTCGGCCCCAAAATCGACCTAGTCGGACGGGGTCGCGACCCCGGGTCGGACGGGGTCGGATGGGGTCGGATTTTAATTATTTTATTATAAAAAATTATATAAAAATAAGAAACAAATAGAAATAATAAATTTATGTCATATATTTATGTATACATAAAATATATACATAAATATAATTATATTTTTTATATTATAATTGAATATGTGTGTTTATCTATGTATACAAGTAAATATGATTTTTTTTGTGATTACGTTGTATTAATATATGTTGGGAAAGAGTTAATCTTAAGTGAGAAGATAAAGATACTTAACAAATAAATTTATAAATTTTAAGATGTATCATATATTTATAATTATAAATGTTAAACATACATAATAATATAAATACTAGTAAAATATTATTGTACAATTAATAAATGGGACACTCAAAAAATAATTATTCTTGACAAATTTGATGATGTGTGTGAAAGAGAAGAGAGTTAAAATAGATCTTTATAAAATTTGAGTATATAACACGTATTTTATGATTAAAATTCTTATATACATGTGATGGTATAAGTGATAGTGAAGTATTGTTATACTATTATTAAATGCGGCGCAGAGTAGTCGCGGATCGAAGAAAATTTTTTTAATAGTGGTAATGGGGAGGGGGAAGGAAAAAATTTAAGTATATAATAATAGTATAAAAAAATTGAAGTAGGCCGGGTCGCCCCGGGGTCGGGCGACCTGGCCGACCGGGTCGCCGGGTCGCGCGACCCGCTGCCGGGCCGGCTTGGAGTCGGCCCGACAGGGTCGTTTCCGGGCCGGTCGGACCGGAAACCGGCCGGGTCGGGCGACCCGGCCGACCGGGTCGCCGACCCGGCAAACCATGATCTCTACTTCATTCTTAATCTCAAATAATTTCTCAAAGGTCTTAGATTTGTACTTCATAAAGTACATATATCTATATTTAGAGACATCTTCTTTGAAATAATGAAGTAGAAATATTCTTTTTTAGCTTTACTAGATATGGGCTAACAACTCATTAACCCATTCTCCATGTCTATATAAAGCTAAAGTGTAGATTGATCTAAATCAACCTATTTTCAATTAAAATGAGTATTCACACATAACATGAGAGAAAAGCTGTCGACTCCAGAAAATGGGTTCCGTATCGGCACCTCAAGAGAAGGTGAAAGATAGAATAGGGGAAAGGGGAGTGAATCGAAAAACACTCGGAAAGCATTAAAAGGTCCTCACCTCGGTCCCACACTCACATTGATCCCCGAACTTTCATCTCATGGTGTCGCTAGAGCACCGGAGATGGTTCGGGTCATGTGAGAGGAGAGTGTAGAATAGAATAACTTAGAACATAATAAGAGAAATTGTGGTCACCAGGAGCCACAGGCTCCGCTTTATGGAATTGAAAAATAAAAGATGACCATGTGTACCTTAGCGCAGGAGAGAATGTGTGCAGGTTCAACCTTCTTCTTCTTCGGCCGGCCGATGAAGAAGAGTCTCCAACCGATGCTAGCTTGATGTATTTGTGCAACTAGAAGAAAATAAAACAAGAAAATAAGTGAAGAAGGATTATAAATGAGTGAAGTGTAGTAACTTGTAAAAACAATAACATAAACGACAACTGAAAACAAACTCACCGTATTCGGGGATAGCCCTAACCCCTTTTTTTTGTTTTTTTTTTGTGATATATGAAATGATGAAAGATTGAATAAAAATGATGCTTAAATATGAACTTAATGATTTGAATGAAGAGTTAGCAAAGAGAATATGAATGCTTAAAGATAACACAACCCAGGCAAAGTGGCAACCGGGTGAACAGATTCAACGTAAACTATGCAGCTCTGATACAGAGACAGTAACGAACAGCACCAATGTCAGAATAAAGTGATGTTTGTTTCAAAATAAAAAGGACTCACCGAGGGTATTTTTATATGAAGACAAGTTTTCTTGAATCTTATGATAAGTAATCTGAATTTACCTGATAAGCCGAATCTTGGACAATGAAGTTCTGGAAACTCCTAGCACAATGTCGATGTAAGACATGCTATGGGAAACACAGATATCTGAATTGAATCATTCTTGTTGTAAATAAAAGAGGACTCACTGGGAAACAATTTCTATGAAGGATATACAGGCTGAATTTACCATTCAATGTACTGAAATTGATTGAGAAGATGATGACTTAGAAGAAAAGACTTCGGATCTGTCTGTGCAGCGCCGGTGTTGAAGCCGTAACATGCCAAGGGAATGTCAGAATTTATCTATATTTGTTGGAGATGAAAGATATCTTTATTTATCACACTTCTTCTGAAGGAATTAAAGCCATAAAATGACTATAAAGATCTGCAGAAGCCAATGATCAGAAGTGCAGCACGTCGGAGCATAGACCGGCTTCTTCTTCACTTTGGGATGATCTCCGAGCACCGGGACGAAGAGATGATGATTTGGGGAGGTTGGGATGAGACTAGGGTGGATGGAGGATGAGGATAGGAGTGCTGGAGGATGGGGATGCCCTTCTTAGGTCGTTCATATGAGTCTCCCTTTATAGGAAATGAAAAACAGGTCAAAAAATAGCAAGTTTTGATACATCCAACAATAGGTTGGATTTCCTCCATTTAATGTTGCTAATTTTCATCCTGAGACATCTATAAACGTAACCAAATGATTAAAATGGATTGGAAACCATGGATAACCTTTCTCATGTTCAAAATATGTCTCCACTTGAAGAGGAAACAAATCTAGTCTAAAAATGGCAAGTTTTGATGTATATGACAACAAGTTGGATTGACATCATTTGATGATGCTAATTTCGACCATGAAGCTTCCAGATACTATAAAAAGTGATATTGAGGAGGAAAAAGGAAGGTAAGGTCGTGAATTTGTCAGATATGTGCCCAATGGGCTGGGCTTGCATGCAATTGGGCTTGATCGGTGCTGTGTGCGGACAGAACTGCGCATCTGACTTCCAAAGGGCGCTGTTGAATACTTTTTCATTAGACGTCCATATAATCCTGTGAAAAATTTACAAATAGAGGATATGCTGGGAAAAGCATAATCTGGCACACTACCAAGAGTCTCTTGTTCGACAAACATGGATTTGATTAGAAATTAGCAAATCATCCTCATATTTTCAATAAGCACCTCGGCTCATCCAAAAGGGTGGTTCATCATGATTTTGATGGTCTAAAAGAGATGTTGCCAATGGAATAAGAGTTTAAGCCCCAAATAAGGCCAAATTGGTGTGTCTACACTAACATATCAAATATGATTAAACAATTCATTAATCTCCTACTGGCAAACACTTTGCCATTCAATCTTTTAGAATATCTATCAATTTCATAGCTTAGAATAAATCAACATTTATTCAAGCAGGAAATCATATAATGTTCTTGTAGAAGGATATAATAGTAATCTTAATTATTAAGACATCTCCATAAGGCTATTAAAGAATTGTACCTCCCACTAATAATGATGCAACTTTTGCACCATTTCATATATAGGTCAACATCTTCTTTATTAAGCTTTCATTTACTTGTCATCATCTGCAACTCCTTGTAGATATAAGATCCATATCCAGTATCTCATACCATTAGATACATCCATAGTATCTAATATTATGATATACACATATAGTATCTAATATTATTAAGTGTATATTTAAAACAAGTAAATGTCAATGACTTGGATGCATGAAGCTTCTCAAGCTCTACCTTTGCATTATATACAATACACTTTGTACTTTCTCTTCCACTTACCATCATCATGATAATGTAAGAATTCTATCTTATTCTGGCATTATTATATTGACCACCTTCTTTTACTATTAACTATCTCCTATTTCTATCTAATAATTTTACTTCTTTATATTGATCTCACCAACTAGAAGTAATTAAGATGTATTGTTGTTCTAATTTGCCTTTAGTTAGCTCATCACTATGAGTCATGATGGATCTCATATCCATTTATCCATGTTGTCTCTACAATTTATATCTCATAGAGACTAACATCTAGTTGATAGCAAACAATACATCTTGTCTATAAGATAAGATCTTATCTTTCTTTCATATCATTAGATATTCTAGGAGACACCTACTTCTCAAGTAGGATAGTTAATTGGTCAACTATAAGAACAATTCTCTTAGTTCTAAACCGGTCTAATAAGTGTGAGTCATTAAGCTATCTGACATTGAATATGCCTTACTAATGGTGGTTATCATCGTATTCTACAACTGAGATATAATTTTATTAATATAACATTGCAGACATTCATGAAATTAGGATATGGTCTTTGATCCCACTAATTTTTGATGAATTTGCATAACCCTCATTATGTAAAGATGGGATATCATGATGAAATCCTAGTGGGGACTAAGACCCTATTAACTTTATGGTGGTGACCTTGTGGTAGCATAACAAATCACCCCATACTTAATATGTTGGCAACTATTGCCAGTTGCAACTCTTGCAACTCTTAGTCTTTTAGCCTCTTTATGACCTTGTGGTAGTACAACAAGCCATATACTCTAGTGAGGTCAAACCCGCTTGTTACATTATGAGAATGGATTCTTCACACAGCCCTTGTGGTAGTACAACAAAGCTATGCAAATAGTCCACACCAAGGTTCGGCAAATGCCTTAGTCGTGATCACCAATCCCTTGCTAAATGGGCCTTGTGGTAGCACAACAAACCCATCCAATCTAAGATTGGCTCATCAACACCACAACAATGGAAGGCTATGTGAGTCATTCTTAATGTCACATGTTTATCAACCTAATTTTAACAAGGAGGGATTTTATTTTAGTCTCATCAATAGTATGTGCTAAGTATATATAATACCTTTGGAATAACATATATCTAAAGTATAAATTGTAGCCCACATCCACATATCAAATATGCATAAAAATAGGTGATCATGGACTTAACCCTAAGCATGCACCTAAGGCACCCCTATAGGTGCAAATCCTTGCTTCAGATGCTTGAGTTGGTATGCTCCCACTTTAGAAAGGTGCTTCTCCAAGTGGTCCCGCTCTCCAACCTTCCACGAATCGACTTCTAACTCTTACAAGCGGCTTAAGGGTACGCAGACCCACAAATGCACATAATTTCATAAGAAACCTTGGTTTTAACCAAATAGAGTACATTAATAGAGGGAGGTAGAATGTACAATCAGATTGTATAGAGAGAGAGGAGGCACACGCAAGTCCCATTTATTAACATAATCAACACAATTAAAAAACAATAACAAGCCAAGAATAATTAAGTCCATGATCACCTTCATACACACTAACATTCATCATATGAACAAAAAGCGCATATGTGATAATCATATGAGATATATCATATATATCAGCATAAAATTATATACTTTATTTTAAAATTCTTAATTTTATGCATGTGAAATTTTCATGAAATAAATAACATGACAACAATGTATAAACAATTTATATGAAATAAGCATACACATCTAAACTATTTAGAACATTCATGCATTCCAAATACTATTCAAAGTTAGAAATTAATGTCTCAATTTATATTTTTCAATATCTTATTTTACAGAATTAATTAAGATACTAAATATTTACGTTAAACCTTTAAAACAATTTTAAAGTTTAACCATGAGTGAATCTATGTAAATTAATCTTAACATCATATAGCATGTCATTAAACACTTTAAAACATGTTAAATAATATCATAAAAATGTTAAAAGTTTTTTTGGAATTTTCTGGCAATTTTTTGGATTTTTTATGATTTTAAACGATTTAAAATCATAAAATAAGGTGTCTGGCGCATTGCGCCGTGCGCTCTGGCGCACTGTGCCACATTGGCGAGCACCTGTGTGCATCACAGCGTGTGCCAGCCTTCATGCACGCCTGCACCGACTATCGGTGCACCATCGCATACGCCGCTCACGCCAAACTCCTACCCCGATGGAATTGTTCATCGGGAGGATATGTCCCCTAAAATCAAAGATATCTCCATATTCAGGAGTTCAAAAAATCTGAAAAAATATTCGTTGGAATCCTCATTGAATAAGGATTCCAAAATAGTTGGTCTCATATCGAGGAAAAATAACAACTGACGTAAAATGAGAAAGAAGAGATGGAGGTCTCCGAGATTCCGTAGTAGAAATTACTATTTTGCAACGAGGATTACTCCTTATCCCAAAAGCCAAAAATTCTCCAAAAATACAATTTAGAATACTCATAAAATGAAGTTTCCAAATATGTGTATATATATATTTCCATAAAAAAAATTTAAAAAATGATAAAATAGGGAGAAACAGGTCGGCGCTGCCATACTCGTAGAACCCTAGTTAGCCAGAAATTTCTAAAATTCTTTCTCTTCGCTGCCGTTCAAAGCTGGATATTATGAGAAAAGGTCAGGTAATCACATTACCCATCTCATATAACTTTTCCCAAGCTTCAATTTCATCTGTGGATGGAGATTTCATAAAATCCCCAAATCTGGGTGACGGTTCAGGCATGATAGAAACACCAAATTTTGGGCTTCTCCCGAACTCTACAGAGATCTAAACTTTGAACGGTTTGTGGCATTAAAAAGCACTATGTCATGAGACTCTACATAAGTCAACCAATCTTTTATCTGAATTATACACAGATTATGGTGCCCTCGTTAAATAGACATTTGCACACATTCGGGAACACATGAATTACATGAAATAACGTCGATTCGACGTCGGTTTCGACTGAGACTTGAATCGGGCTCTAATACCACTGTAAAGAATCATCCATAAAAATACGGTGCAATGGAAGCGACAATTCCTATGAGTTCTTTTCGAATCTGTCTCAACTGAAACCGAACAACAAAAATCAAAAATCGATCAAATCGGGTTCAAATATACCTGATAGGGATTCATATAATCCCATGGAGAGGAATTAAATGATCTTCTCAAGCTCTTCAAACCGTTCAAGTGTTCGATCTCCATTAGTATTCACACGAACTTCATCCATAGTAAGTTCTCCCTTCACACCAGCCTCGAGAATTGTTCCCAAACGGAGCTCCATCACCCATAGACGCCTTCTACAAAGAGAAGGAGGTAGGGAGAAGGCTAGGGACGTGGTTTTCACCATTGGATTGATAGGGTTTGGCTGAAACCATTAGTATTTATAGAGAATTTTGTAATTTTTATAAAAACCCAAAATCTTTATAAATTAAGCCCTTGCCCCTCTACTTGTGGATAAGTTCTTTTGCGTGTGACCCACTAGGCCCAATAGCCTATTTGGTTAAGGCATAATTAAAATAGAACAATTTTATTTAATTTAATTTAATCTATTATCCGATAACAGATTAATCGGCCTACCGATCATGAAGGGTACAAACCACAACCCATGATCCCAAATGGCTATGGGAATAATCTCATCTCCATTGAGCCTTTCCATTATCAGTTACCTCATGGATATAAATTCTCATCCATCCAATGTCCTGGTCTGAAAGGAGTACAACATCGACTATCAACTCCTCAGTGTACCAACTCTATAGGATCATGTACTCGAAATTGGATCAATTCGAAAACTCCTTTTCCAATTATCCTATCTACCTTGGCTAGGGATTTAAAGTACTATCCCATAGGACATTCATTCTCACTTACCGAGAGCGGATGATCCCTTGTTGTCCGCTCAATTGTCTCCATCGGGTTTTCCTTGTACCCGATCTATCGCTATACTAGAGCATCTAAATGGTGATCCATAAGACAATGGTCAAAGCACATGTTCCACCCAACAAGGCATCTTTGGCGACTCAGGTTAAAGATCCAACCATGCAACCGTGATGATAGAAATTCATGATTGACAGTTCGGTAAGATACCATTCAGAGTTTCTAATTTGGTCAGTTCAGTGAACTCATTCAACTAATGAGCACCTGTATGTGTATCTCAGTGTCTCCAAACTAATGACCAATAAGATCAGACATCCTCATCATATGAGAAGATATCACATACACTAGTCTATCCGGATCCTTGATGTCCCATCTCAAGTATCCTATGACTAGGAACATTTAGATCAATTACCTCTAGATGATCAATCTCATCATGATTTAATCATCTCTGTATTTGATCAAGGACTTCATTAATATTCACATCTAATAAGAGCTTAAAATGAAGATTTGCCTAATTAATTGAATGAGACATATACAAAAATGTCGAATCATATCATATATGATTGGCTTGTAGGGCATACATTTCTATCAATCTTTGCCTTGGTTGATGCCGAACGAGTTAAACCGGGAACTAAATATGAAGTAGAATAGGAGTACCACATGGGATTTACAAAATCTCTCACCATGGATGAAGAGAGAGCATTCCTCCTTGCTGAAAACCTTTCAAGTGTCCTGTCTCTAGCGGTATTCACACGATCTGCTTCAATAGACGAGTTCTCCCTTCCTTCGGGCTTCTAGAAACCTTCCAAATCCAAGCTTGACCATGGGAGATCGCCTTCTAGAGGAGACAGGAGGGAGAGTCTACTTAGGACATGCTCCAGCCCTATGACTTGTCAGGGTTTGGCTTCATAAGCCATTTATATATAGAAGATAAAATTTTTCATAAAAACCTAAAACTTCTATAAAATTATGTCCATGCCCTCATCTTATTGACCAGATCTAATGTGTGTGACCCACTAGGCCTGATAGTCAATTTGGTTGAAGCCTACATTAATTTAAAAGAATAATTCCTTTAAATTAAATCCAAATTGTTATTCGATAATCGCTTTTATGGCTTTCCGATCATAAAGGGTACAAACCACATCCTATGATCCCAAATGACTTTGGGGAGTTAAATAACATCCATTGAGCCTTTCCATCATCAATTATCACATGGATTTAAATCCTCGTTCATACAATTGTAAGCACCCAAAATGGGATCCGTAGATCTCCCTTTTTTCCGGCCCCTACGCTTGCTTTGGGGTCTTGGTGGATGGGATGTTAGTGGTTGTGCTCACCAAGAGCCAAAGGCTCCAAAATATAATAGAAAGAAATAAAAATGAAGAATAAAAATGACCGTCATACCTTTGAAAGCGGGGAGATTGTTGGGTTCTGACTTCTCCTCTCCTGGCCAGCCGAAAGAAGAGAGCTTAGTGAGTCCTTCGTCCTTGATCCAGTTGAAGCTCCGCCATGGCTGGATTTACCTTCAAATGTCCATATGAAAACATAGAAACAAGTGAAAAGATCATTAGTTCTAGTGAAAGTGTAGAATCATGCTCAAATTCGAACTTAAACTTGCAAACGGGAAGGAACTGACCGGATTGGGACTAAATCCCAACCCCTATTTTTGCTAGGTTTTTAAAGAGGTATGAAGATGCAAAGGTGTGGCTTAATGCATGCTAAATAACATGTTAATGAAAGTTAAAATGAAAGGAGGGAGTAAAGGTGATCAACCAGAAAGGTAAACAAACTCAAAAAAATGCAAAACGAGGTCTGCCCTTGCTAGTACCCCATATATGGGGTGCCTGCTGCAGGTGTCCCCTTTATAGGGTGCGTTGACCAAAGTCAAAGTGCCCTATTTATGGGGCACCAGGGACTAGTTTCAGTAGATTTTCTTCTCTTCTTCGCGGTGTCGCCCCGGAGTGTAGGAAGACCTCCAAGATGAAACGGGAGCTCCTCCTTATAGCCAATATGTAAATGATGCAAATGGTAGGGTGTTTGGTCATTGTGTAAGAGGAATGGTGAGTAGAGGCTTTCAAAGTTGGAAGAAAACTATATTTCTGGGTGGCTGAAACTGTAGGTTTTTGGGGTTTTTGGGAGAGAGTTTTGAGGTGATTTGAGGGCTTAGGGAGTGTGTTGAGGGCTTAGATTCATGGTATTGGATGAGATGGGTGGTTGGACAGAGCTGGAATCCCCTCAAAGCTCCAAATGGGTGCCTATTTATAGCCAAAAATTGGGCACTTTGGTCAAATCTGAAAACCAGTTCCACGTGGCAAAGCGCCCTATATATGGGGCGCTAGCATCATGAGCCATGTCAGATCGATAAGATGAGTCCTAGTGAGCGGTCAAATCAATCAATCAAATCAATTTGACCAGGTGCCAGGCGCCCCATTTATAGGGTGCCTGGTGCCCTACTTATAGGGCGCCTGGTGCCCTATAAGTAGGGCACCAGGTGCCCTATATACAGGGTGCCGCCCTCTTTAAAATGCACCGAAAACCTCAATGTTTTCAGAAAACCCAATTTTCTTGAAAGGATAACCACATATACTTCATGAAAACAAGAATTTAAGCTCTTCAACTGGACCAAAATTGCGTGTCTACAGTTTGCCTTGCCTTAGCGTCGGCTTTGCAAGGGAGTGACATGAATGAAACGTAGGCAAATGTAGTGAAGCGTAGTGAGGCTCAGTGGAATGAAGTGGTGACGGACTGAAAAGGTGACGCCAAGGTGTAGATTTAGACACGCCTTCATTATCCTAGTTAAGTGGAATAAAACTTTGCCGAACTCTGAGATCACCCTTTGTCTTATCAAAACCTTCCTGCTAGTTGATTGGTTTAGGAGAAAAACAGTATTAAAAGTAAATAATTAAAATCCCACGTGGGGGAGGATTGTTACCGGCCAGGACCTGAAATGCATGGTGTGCTAGACTCGGTAGAAATGCATTGAAAAATAAATTGCGAAAAGTAAAGAGGAGACAGCCAATCAACCAAGGTTGGGTTCTTCAAATTCATAAGGTTTTACTCAACAATACCAGTTTAGTTCGTGGAAAAACTTCTTGTTTCGATGAAATCATTGTTAAAACATGGTGGAAACCAATTCTGCGAAAAATCAAGACCTCCTCTAGGGGCTATAAAAGACCTTCTTTAAAAGGTTCATGGTGGGACTGGAAGGAGGTTGTGGCGAGATTAGGAGGCAGAGAATGGTTGCGATGGGATGATGCATGATGATGTCTGAAATGATGCATGCTGGGTGTAAAGAAATACAAATAAGTATAAGAAAATAGTTGAAGATGTAGGTTGAACATAACTAGTTAGGACGTCCGTGAAGAAACCATCATCCCCGCATATTCAACTTTGGCCTATCCGCAAGCCTAGGGAATGACTGAGCCCTCACTGATTTTATTGAAGGGGTTCTCAGGCTCAGCCCCCTCTAGACTTAGGGTCTTCAACATCATAAATATTATTTATTTTGATAGATGCAATACTAAATGCAAGTCCTAATAGGGGTCGGGGTAGTCCACTTTTGTTTTTCAGTTTTTGATTTCATTTTTTTGTTGTTTTCGCTTCCTCTAAGTGTCTAGGGATATGAAGCTGGCATGCCTTCTCCTGTTCCTGCATCCACTTGAGAGAAAATATTAGAACTTTATTTTGGCTTAGTCCCTTGCGAGGAGAGGGCAAAGTTGCCTTGATCTTTTGTTATGGGACATAGGCCTTATCAAGGTAAAGATAACAGAAAAACATAAGTACGCACAAAAGGAAATATGAAAGATTGAAATTAAACATGGATGCAAAGGCAGCTAGTCAATTTAGAAAGCAATTTTTAAGTGTTTTCGAAATTTTTTGATTTGTTTAGGTTTTGATGTTTTTTGATATTTTCATGATTTTTTGGTATTTTGGATATTTAATTTTTAAGATTTTTAATTTTATGAATTTGTTTGGCATTTTTAAAATATTCAAATTTTTTTGTTCGGTGTGAAGGACACGACCATCTCATCCTTTGCCTTGCTTGTTGTAAGTGTCCCTCATCGTTATCTAAGGGTTAAGAGTAGGCATCACATGTGAGAAAGTGCCTTGTTCAGAATCTTCTAACCTTCTGCATTTGATAGGCTATGGCTATTCTTGGACCTAGTTGGTCAACCCTGCCCATGAGGTTAAAGAAGGAAGAGGATTGGTGGTAAGTTTGTAGTAGGGTTCAGGGATGTCAAACTTGTTTCTCTACTAGTGCCCACATTGCTTGTTGGCATTTGACCTCCTCGAGTCCTTCCTTCTAGCACATTTTCTTTGATGGCCCACATTCAAACAGGTTTTTCTTTTGTTTTGCTTGATTTTGACCTAAGGGGTTCATTGCCCATCTTTTGGAGCCCCTTTTTTTGGGGGCTTTTGTTTGTACACATTCAGATAGGTCTATTCTTTTGCTGACCTGAGGGGTCATTACCCATCTTTTAGCACCTTTTCTTTTAAGAAGTCAAACCTTTAGAGGTGTCCTCCAACTAAGGCGATGGGCACTTTCGACACTCCTCATTCTAATCCCTTTCATCCATTCAGGACCGAAATAAGAAGAGAATAGGATAGGGTCGACCTTCTTTTGCCAAGTGTTGCCTAGCTTTCTCTCTGACTTCCAATCATCGGACCCCGAGATCTAGGCGTGTAATGTGTGTAGTATGGTGCCCATCCTTATTTCCCTAAGTGACAAGTTGGGGCACTGAACAAGCAAGCATTAGATGTTACTACCATCCTTCGTACCTTTGAATTTTATAAATTTTTTGTAATTTTTTAAGGAAAATATTTTTTGAGGTATACACCATTCTAGGGATGAGCTAGTTCTTCACCTTCTGCATTAGTTAGCTTGTATGAATTACCAAGGTAAACAGCTGAGACTACATACAGGCCCTCCCAATTAGGTTGAAGTTTGTAGCGGGGACCGCCCGACTTAACGAATATTCTTTTAAGCACAACCTCACCGATTTCGATTTTTCTCTCCACCACCCTCTTCTAATAAAATCTTTTAAGTCTATTTTGGTAAGACCTAGCATGTTCGGCGGCGGCCAGCCTCCTTTCATCCAAGAGTTCGAGTTGCACGAGAAGGGAATCTCAATGTTCATCCATCGGGATGTCTCGATCAATCTGGACTCGGAGGGAAGGAATGAGTACTTCGTATGGGACTACCACCTCCATCCTAAATGCCAAGGCATCAGGAGTTTGATCCGTTGGGGTTCGAATAGAAGTGCGGTAGGCCCATAGAGCATCAACTAGCTTATCCGGCCAGTCCGCGAACTTGCTCGACTTACACGTTTTCTTAATAATTTTTATCAAAGTTTTATTTGTGGCTTCTGCTTGACCATTACCTTGAGGATAATATGGAGATGATTGATGCAATTTGATGCAATAGTTGTTGCAAAGGTTGCGCAGCTCCTGAGAGATGAATTGTGGTCCGTTGTCAGTGATGATGTTGCCTGGGATCCCGAACCTGGCAATGATGTTGCATTTGATGAAGGTACAGACTGTTGATGCCTTGATTTCCACATATGCTTCCACTTCTGCCCACTTGGTGAAGTACTTCATTGCTGTTAGGATGAAAGATTTGGTTTTGTTTGTGGAGTTCGAGTCACCAAGGGGGCCGATAACATCAAAAGCCCACATAGCGAAAGGCCATGGGGCATGAATCGGGTGAAGAAAAGATGCGGGAGAGTGGATCTTGTCGGCATGAAGTTGACATTGATGACAGTGCCAGACAAAAATTGAGCATTCTTCTTCCAGAGTAGGCCAATAATACTCTTGCCTGATTATCTTCTTGGCGAGGGCTTGAGCATTTACATGGCCTCCACATACTCTGGAATGTGCTTCTTTTAGCACCAATTCAGCATCTTCTTCATCTACGAATCTTAATAGAATGCCGGCCAGGCTCCTTTTGTAAAGCACTCCACCTAAAATGGTGTATCATTGGGAGACCCTCCAAATAGCCTTCTTCTCTTCGGTGGTTGCTCCCTGTGGATATGCCTGATTCTGACAGTAATTCGCAATCTCATGATACCGTGGTTTCTCACCTTCATCTAATTCCTCCAACTCGACTAAAGATACTTTTTCCTTTTGCTCAATGTACTCCTTCCTTTCAAACTCTTCTTTAACCTTCAAGAATTGTGCATCTTCCATTGCCAGAATGATACGTCGGAGGACATAGATCATCCTAACTTGTCTGCCTAGCAGGACAGATAGTGAAGATGCTAGAGAAGCAAGAGCATCGGCAAGAATATTTTGAGCACGAGGAACATGAATGAATTCGAGTTTGGAGAATAGCTTGATGTAACAGGCGGTGAGTTCTTGGTACGGTCCGAGCCAAGGATGAGATGTGCGGTATTTGGCAAGCACTTGGCGGAGAATCAGCTGACTATCACTAATCACCCTTAGTTCAGTGGCACCATAGAAGTGAGCGGCCTCCAGTCCAGATAGTAAGGCTTCATACTCAGCTATATTTGTTGCTGGAAAATGGAGTTGAAAAGCCTGTGGAATGGTGACACCTTCGATGATAGAAGAGCGATCCTTATCTCTCTACCCTGAGAGTTTAATGCCCCATCGAAATATAAAGTCCATAGATTGGAAGATCGAATGGACATTAATTCTTCATCAGGGAATTCTGATTGGACAGGGTCGAAAATTAGGATGGGATGATGGGCTAGATGTTCAGAAATTGAATAGCCCTTGATTGCCTTCTGTTGGATGTAGGTTATGTTAAATTGAGAAAGAAAGCTTTGCCATCATGCCAATTGGTCAGTCAAGATAGACTTTTCGAGAAGAAACTTGATGGGATTCATGCTAGCAATGAGAGTAACCTCGTGTGCAAGAAAGTAGTGCTTAAGCTTCTATTCTACCCAAACTAGGGCGGCACAAGTTTTCTCCATGGTTGTGTACTTCTGCTTAAAAGGATCAAAGATTTTAGACAGATAGTATACTGCTCGCTCCTTCCCTTCATCATCTAACTGTGCCAAAACTGCCCCAAGGGATCCTTCCAAAACCGAGATGTATAAGATTAAGGGTTTCCTGAGAACTGGAGGTTTGAGCACAGGTGGGCTTGACAAGTACTTCTTTAAACCATCAAATGCCTCCTGACATCTTGAATCACATCTAAACTTGTCCTTCGCATTGGTTAACTCATAGAAAGGTTTGCACCTTTGAGAGTGTTTTGAGATAAACCGGCGAACAAATTGTAGCCTACCAATTAATCGTCTTAGTTCTTTTAAGTTCCTTAGTGGAGGCATGTCAATGATGGCTTTGGCCTTGTTGGGATCAATCTCAATGCCTCTTTTGCTAATGATGAACCCAAGTAGCTTTCCGGATGATACTCCAAACACACATTTCTTGGGATTCATCTTAAGCTTATATTCCCTGGCTCACTGCAAAACCCTTTTTAACACTTCAACATGCTTTTCTCGGGTCCGAGATTTAACTACCAGATCATCCACATACACCACTACAAATTTATGCATCATGTCATGAAATATTACCACCATGGCCTGTCGACTCCAAAAACGGGTTCCGGATCGGCACCTCAAGAGAAGGTGAAAGATAGAAGAATTGGGAAAAAAAAGGGGAGTGAATCGAGAAACACTCGGAAAGCGGTAAAAACTCCTCACCTCGGTCCCACACTCACATTGATCCCCGAACTTTCATCTCACGGCGTCGCTCGAGCACCGGAGATGGTTCGGGTCATGTGGGAGGAGAGTGAGGAGGATATGAATTTAGAACATGAATAAAAATAAAGTGTGGTCGCCAGGAGCCGCGGGCTCCGATTTATGTAATGGAAAGAGAAAGAAGTTGACCGTGTGTACCTTAGCGTGGGAGAAAGGGATGTGAGTTCAACCTTCTTCTTCTTCGGCCGGCCGATGAAGAAGAGTCTCCAATCCAATGCTAGCTTGATCAACTCCGTGCAACTAGAACAATGAACCAAGTGAAGAGTTTGGTTAGACTTGTGAAGTGTAGTAACTGTAGAGAGAATATGAGAGAGAAGCAATTGGAATCGAACTCACCGGATTGGGGTGAGTCCTAACCCCTTTTTTTGTATTTTTGATTAGGTAAAAATGATGTAAATAAACTAAAAGATGCTTTAAAACAATGAATAAACAGAGTTAATGGAGTTGAGAAGGCTTATAGAATGGATCGGCTTGAGTTGAAACCGAGTTGGTTGAGAAAAGGCCGGTTCGGGTAGCTTTGCACCCTTCTGGCGCGACCTCGGTGCAGAGGATGCTACGGACGACCCCGATGTCAGAATCGAGTTCCGTTTGTTTGAGTAGACGGAGGACTCAGAGGGGAAGAGTTACTATGTTGATGACTTCTCCGAAATCCTCCTGTATAAGTCAGTAAAAATTATGAAAGTGGGCGGATATCAAAAACAGAACCTGGATGCGCGCCCTCAGTGTAGCAACCGCCACGAACAAACGGCAAGTCGGAATGGAGTGCCGTCAGTTGGGGACGAAAGAGGACGAAGAGAGGAACAATTTGTATGTTGACGACTTTTGCAGGAGAAGCCTCGGATTTTCTCCAGAAGTCGATGAAGATGGTTGATGAAGAACACCCGGATCGAGCCTTCTCCTTCACCTCCGGATCGGTTTCTTGACTTCGGATCGCCTTTGGACGTCGGGACGGCTTTGGAGAAGAGCTTGGACGACCTTGGGACGAGCTAGGCAAGGGGGATTCAACCTTGGTTCGTTGAGAATGGCCCTCAATTTATAGGGGAAGAGAGCCGGTGCAAAATTTAGAAACTGGGTGTACCGCGCCCCCGCGTTTCAAAGAAGACGAGGGCGCGCAGGGCGCGCCCTCAAACCGGGCGCGCGCAGGCGCGCACCCGGCCGGGGGCGCGGTCTGCGCGCCCTCCTGTTTCAAAGGGGGCGGGGGCACGTTCGGCGTCTCACTGCTAAAAATCGACGGAATGTTCCGGAAATTGCTAAAAATGGACTTGACATACGTAACGCGCCCCCGAACCGGGGGCGCGGTACAAATAAGTGAAAATCCTCACCCGGAAACCTTCCAAAAACCCGGTTTAGAAGGCGCTAATCGGGGTAATTTCCGATTTAAAGCAACTGACCGCGCCCTCGCTTTTCAAAGGAACCGGGGCGCGCAGGCGCGTGAGGGCGCGCAGGGCGCGCCCTCAGGTTGAGGGCGCGCAGGGCGCGCCCTCCACTTTCAAGCGGAGCGGGGGCGCGGTACACTCTCTCTCCTACGCGCGTGTTCCGCGAGCCGTATCTTGCAAACCGGATGTCCGATTCGGCTCCCGTTTGTCGCGTTGGAAAGAGGGCCTTCAACCGCACTTCCTCAAGTCAGTAAACCAGCCGTATGACTCCCGATATGTTCGTACGGGGCTTTCTACCGGTTTACCCTTTCGCGGAAAGCCGAAACTCGGGGCGAAGATCCGAAAGAGCACGGTTCCGGTCGAGAAATCTCGGGTCAACTCGGGATGACTTAAAATGACGACCGAACAAGTCCGGTACGATTGGACAATCCGAAGTCATCGAAAAATCTGAGATTAACCCGATAAACGTGAATCGAAAGCCGTAAAAGCCGCGAAACCCTAAAATTGTCCGAACCGGCCTTATAGCCCCGGTTGATAAAATATACGGCTAGAATCGACCCGGATGACCTGAAAAGACCCGGTGATGACCGGAAAGGCCTAACATGTGGTCCGGGATAGCCGTGTCAGCACAGATCGAAAAAGCCGTAACGAAAGCCGTCATTGACCGACGCCTACCGAAATGACTTCTCGGAAACCCTGAATGTTACGGAACACATGCGGGACTCCCGAGACCTTCAATTATGGACCTTTCAAGGTCGGTCATCGAGCAGGCTTCGTGTTTTTATGGTTCACGCGCGGCTCTCGCTTGAAGGTTACGGCATAATTCCGGAAATCTTCGGTCCATTCTCAACTCACAAGGGGCTCCACCAATGTCCTTAGCTTATCTCCACGAGGTAATCCAGATCAGATAACGACCAGATAAAAGATATCGCCTATGGAATAAGAGTCTAGGGCTCCGAATCAAGCCAATTTGGCGTGTCTACAGCTTGCCTCGCCTTGATGTCGGCTTTGCAAGGGAATGACATGTAGCGGAGCGAAGTGAAACGTAGAGAAAGCGTAGTGAAACGAGATGGATCGCAGTGGAATGTAGTGGAGTGAAATGGCGATGGACTGAAAAGGTGGCATCAAGGTGTAGATATAGACACGCTTAACGACCAGATTCGGCAAGACGAATCTCCTCAAGTCTCTTGGTTAACCGCCATGTTTCATCAAGTCTTCCTATGTTCGATTGGTAAAAGATGTGCCATTGGCACGAGAGAAGAATAGCCAACCCCCAACGCGGTGGGGAGTCCCCGAAACATGGGTTCGTAGGTTCATCATCAGCCGGTAACCCGATCTTTGCGGTGTTCCTGTACTGTGATGGGCTAAAGTTTTAAAAGAGATTTGTTTTGAAAAAGTAAAAGAATACCAATCGAGCACATTCAGGCTCTCTGATTCATTTAAGTCTTTCAAGAGACAAGATTCAATTCGGAATGGAATGATCTCAGATTCCGAAAGGCAAATGTTTAAGCATAGACCGCGAAGATATGACGGTGCAAGTTCTTGATCAAAATTGAAGGCCCTTGGCGAGATGAATTGGCTGCCATGGTGGGATAAGTAGCAAAAGAAGTTGCAATGGCCTCTGTGGTGAAAGATTTGAGGGCACAAAGTGGTTACCGAACACGGTGGGATTAATAGACACGGTGGGATATTAGAGAGGTTGGTGGGACTAGAGATCATGGTGGGATTAGAGAACATGATGGGATTAGAAAACACGGTGGGATTTAGAATGGTCGAGAGGGTGAGAAGGTGAAGATTAGGAAATGATGTATGCAATGACAAAACAAAATGAAATGTAATTAATACTACATGATGCATGTTGGGCTCAAGAAAATAAAACAAAACTTGTATAACAAATAGTTGAAGATATAGATTGTCTATGAGGTCAAGATACCCATTCGGGAACTATCGTCCCTCACAGCACAACTTTGGCTCATCCGTGAGCATTAGAGATGACCCGACCGTCGTAGATTTTGATGAAGGGGATCTCGGGTCAAGTCTTCTCCATACCCAAGGTCTTCAACAAATAATGCATAAGATAATAATACACGACTAGCGACATATATGCTAGTCGGCAAGTTATGGGGGTTTCCCATGTCTATTCTTCTGTTTCCGCGAGCAATTCCTGTTGGCAAGATTTCCCCCTCCTTGACTTGTGTTTCTTTCCTGAAATACTTAATAAAGGGGTTAGATCTGCTCTATGGCTTACCCCCTTGCCTATTGTTATCTTGCCTTGCTTACATGTCAAGGGGGGTAGCCTTATTAACAAGGTAATATGAACAAAATGACAGACAGGGTAAAAGTTAAGAGTGCTTACCTGCTATGGCGAGAGTTGCTCCCTTCTTGATCTCAGAATCCTGAAACACTTGATAAAAGGGGATTAAATCTTCACCATGGCTCATCTCTTTGCCTATTGTTGTCTGCCTTGACTTTGGTCAAGGAGAGGAGCCTTCTTAACAAGGTGTAATAACCTAAATGACCGAAATGAAATGGTTAAGAGAACTTACCTGTCGTTGAGAGAACCTTCTCCTCTTATTTTAAAGTCCCTGAAAACACTTGATAAAAGAGGATTAGATCTTCACAACGACTCATCCCTTTGCCTATTATGGCCAACTTTGACTCAGGTCAAAGGGAGGAGCCCTCTTAATGGGGTGATAAATATGCGATGCAGAAATGAAACATGCAAGACATAAAAATAAACATGAATGCTAGCAAAGGCAAAAATCAAGGTTATGCCAAGCTAGATGATGCATTTTTTTTAGATTTTTGGAAAGTATTCAATTTTTTTTTTTTTTGAAGATATTGGATTTTTGAAAATATTCAATTTTTTTTTGAATTTTTGAAAATGATTTTTTGGTTTTTTTTTTTTTGAAAATATTTGATGTTTTTGGATTTTTGTGGAGAATGTGCCAGTATTGAAACAATTCATCGATCTTTGAGTGTTAATCAAGATTTAAGTGATAAACACCACGTGAAAAAAAGGTTCCTTACCTAGAATCTTTCTTGCCCTCTTCTCTTGATCGGTTTGGATTCCCCCTGAGTTTGGATAGTCTACCCTACCCTAGGGGTTTTAAGATGGAAGAATAATAGAGGAAGTCTATGATAGGATTTGGGGGTGTTGAGGAGGGTTTCTCTACTCATGCCCAAATTGCCCGTTGGGGTTCGGCCTCTTCGGGTCTTTTCTACATGTGGCACTTACTTAGACAAGTCTTCGACCTGTGGGGTCATTGCCCATCTTTTGGTGCCTTCTTTTCATTTTCTATTCTTTCGGGTACTCATTCAGACAGGCCCATATTTGTTTAAACCTGTGGGGTTCATTGCCCATCTTTTGGCACCCTTTTGCACCCTATGAGACGGCCTCCTACTAAGGCGGCGGGCATTTTCGATACTATCCTCCTCTAGTCCCCTTCACCTATCTTGGACCGAATAGAAGGGAATAGGGTAAGGTTTCCTTTCCGCCTTCAGGGTTCTGCCTTGCCTCTCTTGAGTGTTGGGCTATCTAGATTCTGGGATCGGGAGGTGTTGTGTGTGCAAGGTGATGTCTACCCTTGACTTCTAGCTAACACCCTTGGATCGATGACTTAATATCATACTAGAAATTCTCCATTTTTTTTTCTAAGGAAAATATTTTTTG
This sequence comes from Cryptocoryne crispatula var. balansae, assembly GCA_036172225.1. Lineage (NCBI taxonomy): Eukaryota > Viridiplantae > Streptophyta > Magnoliopsida > Alismatales > Araceae > Cryptocoryne > Cryptocoryne crispatula. The sequence goes on along the minus strand of CM069927.1, from coordinate 20,703,544 downwards.
AGGTAAACGCCGTTCCATGGATGATTCAATTTTTCTCCATCGGCATTGGTTAGCTCATATGCATTGCCTGGATATTTTTCAGTTATAACAAAAGGCCCTTCCCAGTTAGGTTGCAACTTGGAGCGGGGACCACCCGGCTTAACGAATATACGTTTAACTACCGTCTCACCGATTTCGAACTTTCTCTCTACCACCCTCTTTTGATAAAACCTTTTCAATCGGTTCTGATAAGTCCGGGCATGCTCGGAGGCAGCCAACCTTCTTTCATCTAGGAGTTCAAGTTGTGCAAGGAGAGATTCTCGTCTCTCATCGACAGGGATGTCCCTATCGAGATGAGCTCGGAGTGATGGAAGGAGTACTTCGTACGGGACCACCGCTTCCATCCCATATGCAAGAGCATACGGGGTTTGACCGATGGGGGTCCGTACGGTATACGATAAGCCCATAGGGCATCTACAAGCTTATCCGGCCACGCGAACTTGCTAGACTTACAGGTTTTCTTGATGATTTTAATCAAAGTTTTGTTGGTGGCTTCGCTGACCATTGCCTTGCGGGTAATAAGGAGATGAATGATGCAATGTAATGCGGTACCTGTTGCAAAGATCACGCAGATCTTGAGAGAGAAATTGCGGTCCATTGTCGGTGATAATGTCGCTGGGTATTCCGAACCTGGCGATGATGTTGCGTTTGATGAAGGAGCACAGTGTTGATGCCTTGATCTCTACGAACGCTTCCGCTTCTGCCCACTTGGTGAAGTACTCTGTTGCCGTCAGGATGAACGATTTGGAACGGATTTCAGAGTTAAGATCACTTAGAGGGCCAATGATATCGAAAGCCCACATGGCGAAGGGCCATGGGGCATGAATAGGATGAAGGGAAGATGCGGGAGAATGAATCTTGTCGGCATGGAGTTGGCAAGAATGACAGTGCCGGACAAAGATGGAGCAATCCTCTTCTAGGGTTGGCCAATAATACCCCTGCCTGATGATTTTCTTGGCAAGAGCTTGAGCATTGACATGGCCCCCACAGACCCCGGAATGTGCTTCCTTAAGCACCAATTCTGCCTCTTCTTCATCAACGCATCTCAATAAAATTCCGCTCAGGCTCCTCTTGTAGAGCACCCCTCCTAGGATGGTATACCTCTGGGATACTCTCCTGATGGCCTTCTTTTCTTTTGCATTTGATCCAGGTGGATATGTCTGATCTTGACAATACCTTGCAATCTCATCAAACCAAGGCCTCTCACCCTCATCTAACTCTTCCAACTCGATTAGTGAAACTTCCTCTTTCTGCTCTAGATACTCCTTCCTGCCAAATCTCTCCTTGACTTTCAGAAATCGCCCATCCTTAATCGCTGGCATCGACCTTCTACGGACGTGAATAGTCCGCACCTGTCTACCTAGCGGGACTGATAGAGATGAAGCTAAGGAGGCAAGGGCATCAGCAAGGATGTTCTGAGCTCGAGGAACATGGACGAAAGTTAGTTTGGAAAAGAGCTTGATGTAGCAAGAGGTGAGTTCTTGGTAAGGTTTAAGGTTTGGATGAGAAGTTCGGTATTTGGTTAGGACTTGGCGAAGGATTAGTTGGCTATCACCTATCACCCTCGATTCTGCGGCACCATAGAAATGAGCAGCCTCCAGCCCGGCCAGCAAGGCTTCATATTCAGCTATATTGTTGGTTGCTGGGAAGTCAAGCTGAAATGCCTGTGGAATGGTGACACCCTCGGGTGATAGAAGGACGATTCCTATTCCCTTACCGTGTGAATTCAGAGCCCCGTCAAAATATAATGTCCAAAGGTGGGAAGATCGGATCAACATTAGTTCGTCATCCGGGAGCTCCGATTGGACCGGGTCAAAGAGGGGTATAGGGTGATGGGCTAGATGTTCGGCAATGGCATAGCCCTTAATCGCCTTCTGAGGGACATAGGTGATATCAAACTGAGAGAGGAAGCTCTGCCAACGACCTAATCGATCAGTTAGAACAGTTTTCTCCATAAGGAATTTGATGGGATTGATGCGGGCAATAAGGTTGACCTCATGAGCTAAGAAATAGTGTTTAAGCTTCTGAACTACCCAGACTAGTGCAGCACAGGTCTTCTCCACTACAGTATACTTCTGCTCACATGGATCAAAGATCTTTGACAAATAGTAAGTTGCCCTCTCTTTCCCTTCTTCATCAACTTGTGCAAGGACTGCCCCAAGAGAATTCTCCAAAACCGAGATATATAAAACTAAGGGCTTGCCGAGTGGTCTAAGCACGGGGGACTAGCCGGTATCTTTTCAAACCATCGAATGCATCCTGGCACTTCGAATCCCATTTGAACTCGGCCCCCGCCTTGGTCAACTCATAGAAAGGTTTACACCTTTGGGAGTGCTGTGAGATGAACCGGCGGACAAACTGTAGCCTCCCGATTAATCCTCGAAGTTCTTTCATATTTCTCGGAGGAGGCATATCAATGATTGCCTTGGCCTTGTTTGGGTCGATCTCTATGCCCCTTTTGCTCACTATGAACCCCAACGGTTTTCCGAGGATACTCCAAACGTGCATTTCTTTGGGTTCATCTTCAATTTATATTCCCTAGCCCTTTGCAAGACCTTTCTTAACACTTCGGGTGATCTTCTCGGCTTGGACTTAACGACCAGGTCGTCCACGTACACCTCTACAAGGGTATGCATCATGTCATGGAAGATAGCCATCATTGCCCTCGATAGGTAGCACCAGCATTCTTCGGTCCAAAGGGCATGACGACATAGCGATAGGTTCCCCAAGGTGTGGTGAACGAGGTCTTCTCCTGGTCCTCTTCGGCCAACCGGATTTGATTATATCCGGAATAGCCATCCATGAATGACAACATTTCGAATCCAAAGTGTTATCAACCGGTACGTCAATATGAGGTAGAGGAAAGTCATCTTTAGGACACGCTCGGTTCAAGTCCCCGAAGTCTATACGGATCCGAACTCGGCCATCCTTCTTCATGACGGGGACTATGTTTGCCACCCATTGCGGATAAAGGACGACCTTGATGAATCTTGCTTGATGTAACTTGTCGACCTCTTCTTTCATCTTAAGTGCAACATCAGGGTGGAATCTCCTTAATTTTTGTTTGACCGGGGTAGCTCCAGATTTCAAAGTTAGACGATGTTCAACTAACGAGTTGTCTAACCCCGGCATGTCCTCGTATGTCCATGCGAACGTGTCCTTATATTCTTCCAAAATTTTAATTAAACTCTGTTCCTCAGTGGGAGTGAGGTTTGCGCTTAGGAGGATTGTCTTGGGATCTTCCGGTGTTCCAAGATTCAGTTCTTTTGTCGGTTCATCCACCGTGGCTAATGGTTCTTCAAATCTTTTAAGACCAGATGCATACGCATCAGCCAAGTCCTCAATTCCATCCTCGAAATCAGGATCTTTTTCTGATAAGACCTCGTAAACTCCCAGTGTATGATCTACATTGAATTCATCCTCATATTGTATTTCATCAAGCTGGATAGCATTTTCCAAAAACCTTGGCGACCTCGCACATTCCTTGCATTTTTGAGCTATTTGTTGGAGATATCTTTCCGGCACACGTTTACCTCGAATTTTCTTCTTTCCTACCCTAACTACTCCTAAAGAAGACGGAATTGAAAAGGTGGTATTAACAATGGGTGAAGGATCGAGCAGATCGATCAGTGAGTTGGAGAAGAGAGGTCCCTGGTTGGGAGCACCCTCCGAGACAAGTAGAGACGTCTCCTCAATGGAAAACTGAGTTTGTGAGAGGACGTTTTTTTTGGGTATTTTGGGTATTTTCAATAAAAAGAGAATGAGCCGATGGGGCTCGAGTAGAAATAGAAAGCTTAAGCAAATGGAAGAAAAATGGGCTCGCGGGCCCGATGATGACAAGAAATGGGCAGACAGGCCCAAAGCTAGTGAAAATATCTAAGGGGCACGTGGGCCCAAATGGTGGGCACGCGGGCCCAAAGCAAGAAAATAAATCTAAAGGGCACGTGGGCCCGACTGGTGGGCACGCGGGCCCAAGTTTGTTGGATTGGAATGGGCATAGAAGCCCAGTGGAGTGAGAAGATTTAAATGGGCTCTCAGGCCCATTGATCAGTTCAGGTGGCCATTTTGGCCCAGAAGTGGGAATTGGGCTAGATAGCCCATCAAGCGAATCCAAGAGGGATAGAGTGAGGATTTTGAAATACGTGACCGTAGGATACGGCTCACGCGGGATGTTGTTTGGAGGTGGGTTCGAGTGGACAAGTTGTTTAGAGATGGACTTGCCCTTGACTGGTTCTTCCTCCTCTATGAACAACCGAGTTAAAGATGAACTCAGGTTGTCCACCTCCTCCTCATGCTCTGGTGCCTTCTTCCTCTTGACTGGTTCTTCCTCTTTGTCCCCGGCCATCATCATGGTCTCCCATTTGATAAAGAATTTTTGGAGTCCCATGGCATTTTTTGGCCGGTAGACCATCCGCGGAGTGAAACTGGGCTCATAGCCAAGCCCGCGTCTCTTTGGTCTTCGTACGGCTTCAATGGGGTGCACAACCCCCTGCAGCTCCTTTCCCAGCCCCTTTCCTGGCTGATAACCCATCCCTTTCATCATCCGCAACGCAACTGAATCTGGAGGCGTCGTCAATACCATGACCTCAGGTAGCTCTGTAGTTGAAACCACCGGCTGGACAGATTTTGATATTGGTAGTGCAGAAGAGGGGTCATCCACGTCATTCAGAATGGGGATGTTGGTTACTTTGATCACCTGGCCCTTGTATGGGAACTTCAGACACTGATGATTAGTGGAGGCAACAGCTCCTATTGCCTCAAGGTACGGGCGTCCCAAGATAGCTTTGAATGTAGGGTCCAATTCTAGAACGTGAAACTCGGCGGTGACAGCACACGGTCCGAGCCCTACTTTCAATGTAACCACCCCTCGTGCCGGCTTCCGGGAGTTGTCATATGCGGTCACCGTGACGGCAGAAGGCTCGATTTCTTCATCGGAGATGCCGCAAAGTTGCAATGTTTCTGGCGGCATGACATTTATGGATGCTCCGGTGTCAATCAAGCAAGACTTGATCTCCACGCCTCGGATGACTACTGCAACGCGCAAGGCGTACTTTCTGATCTCTGGACGTGCCAACTCCTCCTGTGTAAAGGTGAGTGCCGGATGTTCACTCCTCGGGGTCAGGACAGCAATGATCTTCTCAGGCGGGAGGTCCTCATTGACCATGACCCGCTGTAAGTATTGTTGCAAGATGTCCTGATGATTCTTCGACCTCTTTATCAGCTCTAGAATTGAAATCCGTGCCGGCATTTTGTCCAAGTGCTTCAATAGATCATATGCCGTGCCGGGCAACGGTTCTTCTACCACCTCCTCTTCTGCTTGCTCCTGTGGTTGTATCCCGGCCTGGGGGAAGACCCTTTGGAACATCCTCCCGCTACGAAGTACTGGCGCCAGCGTGGTAGGGGGAAGTGGTGATGATGGTGATGGTAGGGTTGGTTGGTAGGTTGAGGAGCCCATGGTAGGTAGGGGTGGTGAGGATCGGATGATGAGGGGTCGTGGATTGGTGGAGGCCGGTATGTTGGGTGATGGTTGGGGTGTTGGTGGTGATGGTCTAATGATGAGGGGTCGTGGGGTGGCGGTGGTCGGTAGGTTAGGTGATGTCGGGGTGTTGGTGGCGGTCTAATGATTAGACGCCGTGGAGGATTAATGGTGGTTGGTGGGTTAGGTTGGGGTGCTCGTTGGGAAGCTGGTGGTGGTCTAATGATTAAGCGACATGAAGGGTTAATGGTTGGTGAGGGTAGTGGTGTTTGAATAGTTTGGGGGCTGGGGGCAGCTCTCGGTATGGTGAGTATGTTGTTGTTTGTAGGTGGGGTTGGTATGGCGGGCATGGAGGTGATTTGATCCTCGACCTGCCAACCACGGGAATGGTGGGTTGACTCCTCGATGGCGGAGTGGACGAGGCCGAGTCGTTGGTTTGGTGGTGCTGGTGCCGGTGCTTGTACGGGTGCATGTACCGGGAGCGGATCTTGGACTATGCCCAGGCCGGGCTGCTGTTGTACTTGCTGTCGCCGAGGTTGATTCTGCCGTGCCTTCATGGCTTGTATAGACTCTCCCATCTGTGCCCGATCAATGTTCCCCCGATCGTTGAGGTCATGAATGTAGTCTTTAAACTGGAAGCAGACATCCACTGTGTGCCCGGGATACCGAGGGTATGCGCAGTATTTTGGCATGTCAAAACTCGCCGGCCGTCCTTCTCTCTCCTTTGGTAGCTCTAGCTCTTTGTTCAGCCATCAATGCATTGAAAATGTCGACGAGGGGGAATGGCAGTTGAGGGTAGTATTCTCTCTTGGGTCCCCCCCTCCTAAGTCGGTTGGCTGGTGGTGGCACTTGGTTGTAGGCTTGTTGTGGTGGTGGTGGTCGGTTGTAGACATGTTGTTGTTGAGGCGCTCGGTTGTAGGCATTTGGTTGCTGGGGCGCCCGGTTGTAGGTGGGTTGCTGTGGTGGTGCTCGGTTGTATGCAAGTTGTTGCCGTGGTGAGGAGCCGGTTGAGGGGCTGGGCGGTATTGTTGATTGGGTGGTGGGTTACGGTATTGGCTTTGACGGTACCCACCCTGGTTACCCATGGCATTGATGCTCTCATTATTTACTACCCCTTCGGTGGTGGGTCCTACCGGTGTAGGCTTTCTAGTATTACGGGGCTTGGTGTCGAACGGGTTGATCATGGATGCATCCTTAAAGTGGGTTTGGAGGTAGCGGGCGCTATCACACAGTTCACTCATGGTTGTTGGACGGTGCATGATCAGAAGGTTGCGAAGGTTAGGCGTTGTGTTCCCAATGAGCATCCTCACCTGCTCCCCCTCTGAGATGGTATCCACAAGTCTCTCAGCCATTCCCCTCCACCGATCAACAAATCGGGCAAAGTCCTCATCCGGCCTCATCTTTTCAGCAATTAAGTCAGTTATCGAGCAGGCTGGCCCCACCCTATCCTTGTACCTCTGTAGAAACTTTGTCTTGACAATGTCGAAATCCGCCGCCTCAATGGAATCAAGAGAATAGAACCAGTCAAGGGCGGCTCCATCCAATGACCGACGGAATAGGAAGGCAAGGGCTTTGCGGTCATTTTTCCGTAATGAGGAGTCATAGAGAAAGCTCTTTAGATGGTTGAAAGGATTACCGGTCCCGTTGTAACGTTGGAAGACCGGTATCTCTGAAGGAGGAAGGTGTAAAACTGGGAAGGATGGGACAGAGATTTCAGGGATGGCTTTAGAATCGAGGCGGTGCCTCATCTCTTCGAAGCGCTCATCCATCCGGTTGATCTTGTTCATTAACACCTGGGTGAGGCTGGATTCCTGAGCCGCGGGAGCAAAGTGTTTACTTGATTGGGTTGGAAGAGGTGGGTTGGAAATAGGAACTGGTGCAGAATTGTGTGAATGCTCCACAACGGGATGAGTAGAGACACGGCAAGGTTGCCCAGGAGAAGAGATGATTAAGGGCTTGATCCGGTTGGGGTGGTGAGGGGGCTTGATTTCCCTCGATCGGAGCTTGATTGGTGGGCATCTTGCCCTTAGTGGCATATTGGACAATTGCAAAGGCCTCGGGATCAAGGTGAAGAGATAGATCCTTGAGAGCTTGTTCTATAATATGTGAAGTGGATCGGTGAGCGGGATCTTGGACCTCAGGTTCCATCACGGCATTAACATGGCCATCTGGTTGGACCATGGGTTGCTGAAGCTCGTAGTGACCCATCTCGTACTCCTCTTCTTGGCCGCAGTAGTCCGACATCCCGATGTGTCTTCCGGACCTTAGAGTGGGCATCCTGTCAAATTCCCTTACAAAATGGTTGAAAGAAAGCAAATGAAGGGTGTAAATGCAAATAGAGTTTTTTGTTTGATTATGGTTGTTTGTTTGATTTGATTTGGTTTCAATTTGGTTGTTTGGCAAGCAAGTTGAACACAAAATTTAAAGGGATTTTTTTTTTAGGTGTTTTGAAAGAGAAATTTTTTCTTTTCTTTTGTTGTGAGCAAGCAAGTTATGCAAACAAGGTTTTAAAATGACTACTCGACAATTATTGGGTTGAAACCTTAGATTAGACAGATTATTAGCAATTGTTCACTCAAATTGGGTATGATTCCTATTGCTTCAATCTTCACGACCTAAGGTTATCACTCATTCACCACGAGTAGGTACTTGGGTTCTTCGGGTTTTGGGAAAGTGGTACAACCGGCCCAATCGTGCGGAGAGGAATACTCCACGGATGGGGACTTACGGAGGTCTTGATGGAAACCACCAAATCAACTAGGAAGGAATATCCCAGAAGAGAGGTAAGAGTCCACCAAGAAGGTGTTTGGAGGGTGAGGATGTGTTGGGAGAGAGAGCCCCCGCCTCGAATGCCCTACGGATCGGAACAAGTCCGGTACCCGATGCAAAGCTAATGCAAAAATGAAAAATGGAGGGTAGAAGGAGAAGAAGCAATCAATATGCAAACATGAATGAAAGCTATTAAATAAATCAAACAAGTGAATGCAAGCAAGACAAGCAATGATAGAGTAAACAAGTAACTAGCAACTAACAACTAAAAGGTGGTTCGCGCGGGAACCGGCTTGTGTTGGAGTGTCCAAGTGGGGACAAATATGAAGTGAAGGTAAAAGGATGGTCCACGCGGGGACCGATTTGAAAATAAAGTGGCTCACGCGGGAGCCGAGTTTTGGAAAGGTAGGTGGTTCACGCGGGAACCGGTTTTGAAGGAACCGGGTGGTTCACGCGGGAACCGGTTTGTTTGATTGGAAAAAGGAATTGAGGGCCACGTGGGGCCAATCTAATTGGTGCAAAGGGGTGGTCCACGCGGGGACCGATCTGAAGGTAAGTTGGTTCACGCGGGAACCGAGTTGGAAAAGAAAGGTGGTTCACGCGGGAACCGGTTTTTGAAGGAAAAGGGGTGGTTCACGCGGGAACCGGTGTAAGAGTTGACAAAATGAAAAGGGAGCCACGTGGGGCCAATCTAAAGGTGCTGCAAATAGGTGGTCCACGCGGGGACCGATCTGAAAGTAAGTTGGTTCACGCGGGAACCGAGTTGGAAAAGAAAGGTGGTTCACGCGGGAACCGGTTTATAAGAAGAAAAGTGGTTCACGCGGGAACCGGGCTGAAATTAAAGACAAGAAATCAAGTCCACATGGGGGACAATCTTAAAGGAAGAGTAATCAGCAAGTTTTTAAAGTTAAATTGACATGAAAAAGGGTAAAGGACAAGCCGGTTCACGCGGGAACCAAGTCGGAAAACAACTAGTTGCACGGATCAATCAAGCTAGCACGGTTGAAGACATTGGTTGTCCCACCGTGGTCGCCAAAAAGCTGTCGACTCCAAAAACGGGTTCCGGATCGGCACCTCAAGAGAAGGTAAAAGATAGAAGAATTGGGAAAAAAAAGGGGAGTGAATCGAGAAACACTCGGAAAGCGGTAAAAACTCCTCACCTCGGTCCCACACTCACATTGATCCCCGAACTTTCATCTCACGGCGTCGCTCGAGCACCGGAGATGGTTCGGGTCATGTGGGAGGAGAGTGAGGAGGATATGAATTTAGAACATGAATAAAAATAAAGTGTGGTCGCCAGGAGCCGCGGGCTCCGATTTATGTAATGGAAAGAGAAAGAAGTTGACCGTGTGTACCTTAGCGTGGGAGAAAGGGATGTGAGTTCAACCTTCTTCTTCTTCGGCCGGCCGATGAAGAAGAGTCTCCAATCCAATGCTAGCTTGATCAACCTGTGCAACTAGAACAATGAACCAAGTGAAGAGTTTGGTTAGACTTGTGAAGTGTAGTAACTGTAGAGAGAATATGAGAGAGAAGCAATTGGAATCGAACTCACCGGATTGGGGTGAGTCCTAACCCCTTTTTTTTTGTATTTTTGATTAGGTAAAAATGATGTAAATAAACTAAAAGATGCTTTAAAACAATGAATAAACAGAGTTAATGGAGTTGAGAAGGCTTATAGAATGGATCGGCTTGAGTTGAAACCGAGTTGGTTGAGAAAAGGCCGGTTCGGGTAGCTTTGCACCCTTCTGGCGCGACCTCGGTGCAGAGGATGCTACGGACGACCCCGATGTCAGAATCGAGTTCCGTTTGTTTGAGTAGACGGAGGACTCAGAGGGGAAGAGTTACTATGTTGATGACTTCTCCGAAATCCTCCTGTATAAGTCAGTAAAAATTATGAAAGTGGGCGGATATCAAAAACAGAACCTGGATGCGCGCCCTCAGTGTAGCAACCGCCACGAACAAACGGCAAGTCGGAATGGAGTGCCGTCAGTTGGGGACGAAAGAGGACGAAGAGAGGAACAATTTGTATGTTGACGACTTTTGCAGGAGAAGCCTCGGATTTTCTCCAGAAGTCGATGAAGATGGTTGATGAAGAACACCCGGATCGAGCCTTCTCCTTCACCTCCGGATCGGTTTCTTGACTTCGGATCGCCTTTGGACGTCGGGACGGCTTTGGAGAAGAGCTTGGACGACCTTGGGACGAGCTAGGCAAGGGGGATTCAACCTTGGTTCGTTGAGAATGGCCCTCAATTTATAGGGGAAGAGAGCCGGTGCAAAGTTTAGAAGCTGGGGGTACCGCGCCCCCGCGTTTCAAAGAAGACGAGGGCGCGCGGGCGCGCCCTCAAACCAAGGGCGCGCAGGCGCGCCCCGCCCGGGGGCGCGGTCCGCGCGCCCTCCTGTTTCAAAGGGGGCGGGGGCGCGTTCGGCGTCTCACTGCTAAAAATCGACGGAATGTTCCGGAAATTGCTAAAAATGGACTTGACATACGTAACGCGCCCCCGAACCGGGGGCGCGGTACAAATAAGTGAAAATCCTCACCCGTAAACCTTCCAAAAACCCGGTTTAGAAGGCGCTAATCGGGGTAATTTCCGATTTAAAGCAACTGACCGCGCCCTTTCTTTTCAAAGGAACAGGGGGCGCGCAGGGCGCGCCCCCAGTTTGAGGGCGCGCAAGGCGCGCCCTCTGGTTGAGGGCGCGCAGGGCGCGCCCTCTACTTTCAAGCGGAGCGGGGGCGCGGTACACTCTCTCTCCTGCGCGCGTGTTCCGCGAGCCGTATCTTGCAAACCGGATGTCCGATTCGGCTCCCGTTTGTCGCGTTGGAAAGAGGGCCTTCAACCGCACTTCCTCAAGTCAGTAAACCAGCCGTATGACTCCCGATATGTTCGTACGGGGCTTTCTACCGGTTTACCCTTTCGCGGAAAGCCGAAACTCGGGGCGAAGATCCGAAAGAGCACGGTTCCGGTCGAGAAATCTCGGGTCAACTCGGGATGACTTAAAATGACGACCGAACAAGTCCGGTACGATTGGACAATCCGAAGTCATCGAAAAATCTGAGATTAACCCGATAAACGTGAATCGAAAGCCGTAAAAGCCGCGAAACCCTAAAATTGTCCGAACCGGCCTTATAGCCCCGGTTGATAAAATATACGGCTAGAATCGACCCGGATGACCTGAAAAGACCCGGTGATGACCGGAAAGGCCTAACATGTGGTCCGGGATAGCCGTGTCAGCACAGATCGAAAAAGCCGTAACGAAAGCCGTCATTGACCGACGCCTACCGAAATGACTTCTCGGAAACCCTGAATGTTACGGAACACATGCGGGACTCCCGAGACCTTCAATTATGGACCTTTCAAGGTCGGTCATCGAGCAGGCTTCGTGTTTTTATGGTTCACGCGCGGCTCTCGCTTGAAGGTTACGGCATAATTCCGGAAATCTTCGGTCCATTCTCAACTCACAAGGGGCTCCACCAATGTCCTTAGCTTATCTCCACGAGGTAATCCAGATCAGATAACGACCAGATAAAAGATATCGCCTATGGAATAAGAGTCTAGGGCTCCGAATCAAGCCAATTTGGCGTGTCTACATGGCCCTTTGATAAGTTGCTCCGACATTTTTTAATCCAAAGGGCATGACAATGTAGCAATAAGTCCCCCAAGGTGTAGTGAATGAGGTTTTCTCTTGATCCTCTTCTACTAACTGGATTTGATTATACCCAGAATATCCATCCATGAATGATAGGGTTTCATATCCAGCTGTATTATCAACAAGAACATCAATATGAGGAAGGGGTAAATCATCCTTTGGACACGTGATATAAGTCCCTGAAGTCAATGCAAATTCGAACTTTTCCATCCTTCTTCATGACCGGGACTAAATTTGCCACCCATTGCGGATAAAGGATGACTCTAATGAATTTTGCTTGGTGTAGCTTATCGACCTCTTCCTTCATCTTTAATGCTATGTTTGGGTGGAATCTTTTTAACTTTTGCTTGACCGGGGTAGCTTCAGGTTTTAAAGTTAATTGATGCTCTACCAATGACTTGTCTAACCCCGGCATATCTTCATATGTCTAAGAAAACGTGTCCTTGTATTCTTGTAGTACCTCCATTAGATTTTGTTTTTCTAGAAGAGTGAGGTTGGCACTGATGAGGATGTTCTTAAGATCTTTCGGTGTTCCAAGATTGAGTTCTTTAGTTGGTTCACCGCCGTGGCTAATGGTTCTTCGAATCTCTTTAATCTGGATGCGTAAGCAACAGCCAAATCCTCTTCTTTGTCCTTAGTGTCGGAATCCTTTTCCGACAATCTCATAGGCCCCTAAAGTTTGATCGATGTTGTTCTTATCCTCATATCGGATTTCATCCAACTGGATTGCATTTTCTAGGTATTCTAGTAGCCTGGCACATCCTATGCTTTTCTGAGCTAACTGATGCAGGTATCTCTCTAGAACTCTTCTACCTCTAATTTTTGTCCTATTTTTATTGGAAACTAAACCTAAAGAAGAAGAAGGTAAATAAGGAGAGGAAGAGGAGGTGGAGGGAGTGGAATTTATTAGAGAGAATGGGGGGCAAAGGAGGTCAATCAAGGATCTGGTGACTCCTTGAGGCGAATGCCCTTCCGGGGCAAGTTGAGATGTTTCCTCGATCGCAATTTAAGTTTCGTGGAGAATGTTTTTTTTTTTGGGAAAGTGCTAAACATAAAGATAGAATGGACTTCAGGTGCCCAATGCGGAGATATTGATAAAGAGGGGAAGACTTTGAGCAATGTTTGATAGAGGGGGCTTTCAGGCCCAATGTTGACAGAAAGAGGTGATGGGTCAGTAGGCCGGATGATCATGGAAGAAGGTGGGTTCATGGACCCAATAAGAAAAGGATGTGGGCTCAAGGGCCTAGGTTTAAGAGATTGGCTCGAGGGCCCAAGAGTTGGAGAAAATGGGTACAAAGGCCTGGATTTAGTAGAGGGGCTCAATGGCCCAAGAGCAACAAGTGAGTATGCTGGGCATGGGGGCCCAGAAATAGGGATCGGTCCAAGAAGCCCAAGGAGAGCATCACATTAAGTTCGGGCATTGGCCCCAAAAGATGAGATAGTGAGGGAAGGCCCTCGTGGAGTTGGTTTGACTTTTTCTTGAGTCGATTTGGCAATATGACCCTTGGGTGGGTTAATAGGTGGTTCAGCCTGGAGTGGTTCTTTGCTTGACCCTTCTTCATCAGTGGAAAACAAAAGAGCTATTTTAGGATACAAGTCATCTTAAGGGTCGTCAGTTCTTCTTCTCTTGTCTTGTCCCAACTCTTGCTCTTCCTTGTTCTCAACCAGTTGAATGGTCTATTTCTTGATGAAAAACTTTTGTAAGCATCTAGAAAAGTATTTACTTTTGAGATTCTGACCATTGGTAGTTGTTTCGTCATACCCAACCCTGCTTTTTGGTTGTAACCTCATTAGATTGATTGGCTTAGCTATGCCTTGTAGTTCTTTGCCCAGTCCTCGGCCCTCCTGGTATCCCAAATTCTTCATTAAGTGCCAACCAACAGTTTCATTTTTCTCTCTTTTCCTTCTCCACACTTGCTTGGGCTGCCTACTTATTTCTAAAAGATCTAAGATTGTCAAAATTGGCTTGTTTGGCAACCCGAGGGGTGGAGTAAGAGAAGGTGGATGATCTAGGGGCAAGTTAGTCACCTTAATCACTTGTCCCTTATAAGGGAATTTGAGACACTAGTGATTGGTGGAAGCGACTACCTCTAGTGCTTCCAAATAGGGCCATCCCAAAATAGCTTTGTATGTCAGATCCATATCAAGTATGTGGAAGTCAACAGTGACTATTCGAGGTCCAAGCTTGACATCCAATGTAATCATGCCGTCAGTGGGCTTCTTTGAATAATCATATGCGGTCATTGTTATTTGAGATGGCCGGACATCCTCCTCAGAGATTCCATAAAGATGTAATGTTTCTTGTGACAGAACATTAATGGATGCTCTGGTATTGACCAAACATGACTTAATGCCAAATCCTTTGATGTGGACTATGACGCATAAGGCACATTTCCTTATTTCTGGGTCAGCCAACTCTTCTCTTGTGAATGTAAGGGTCGGGTACTCACTTCTTGAGACCAGAACTGATGAGATTTTTTCTGGGGGAGGCTCTCGTTCACCATCACCCGTTGTAAGTATTGTTGTAGAACCTCTTGATGGACTTTAGATCTTTTAATCAACTCTAAGATAGTGATCAGTGCTAGGGTTTTTTCAAGATGTTTTAACAAGTCATAGGATGTCACAGGCAATGGCTCTTCAATGTGTTCTTCTTCTGCTTCTAGTGCCAACCCTGATTGACCGGTCTGGGGAAAGACCCTTTGGAACATTCGCCCACTCTTGAGTACTGTGGCAAGTTGAGGAGCTATAGTCGGGATGGTAGTGGTGGGTCGTGGGTTAGGTTGAATGATGGGAGCTCTTGGCACAGGTGTAATGATGGTGGTTTGAGGCATGGTAGGGTAGGTAGGTTGTGAAGGTACAGTTGCTCGAGGCAGGATGATGATGGGTCCTAGTGGTGGTGATGTTTGTGGTAGATCAACTTGGAGGATTAGGGTCCGTCCTGGTTGGAATTGTATGGCTGGTGGTCTTACAATAGGTCGTGAAGATGCTCGGATGATGGGTGCCTGGTTGAGAGTAATGGGGTTGGCTGATGTAGCTCGGGGTATGGAATGGACGGTTTGGTTGACGTATATGGCAAAGGTGGCTCCCTCAACTTGCCAATTCTGGCCACGATCATGATACTCCTCAGAAGAGATCAAGATTGGATTAATGTGTTGGTTTCCAGGTGTGGATGCATGTGGAGGTAAAGGATTTTGAATGATCCCGAGGCCAGGGTTATGTTGTTGTTGTTGTTGAGCTGGTGCATGCTGTCATTGGTTTTTCACTGTTCTGATGTATTCCCCCATCTGGTCCCAGTCAATACTGTCTTGCTCATTAAGGTCATGAATGTAGTCTTTGAACTAAAAATAATTTTCCACAGTGTGCCCAGGATATCTGTGAAACAGGCAGTATCGCTCTGTGTTGATATTTTGAGGCCACTCCAACTTCTCCCTTGGCAATGCAATTTGCCCTACCGCCATGAGTGCATTGAAGATGTCCATGAGAAAGTACGACAATGGCGGGTAATGATTCTTCTTGGGTCCAACCTTTCGGGATTCGTAGGCCATGGGAGGGGGTGCTTGGTTGTAGTTGGCTAGTTGTTGCCGTGGTGGTTGGGGAACTGGGGCTTGCGGTCGCTGAGGGATTGGAGCCTTTTGTTGATGGGGCTAGAACTGAGGATGAGATTGAGGCTAATGAGGGTTTATAAATGGTTGATTTTGTTGAGGGTTCCTAAACTGGTGTTGATAATTTCTAGGTGGGTCCCCCACAACATTGAGGTTTTCATTTGTCACTATGCCTTCAGTCACTGGGCCGGTTGTGGTAAAAGTGGTTTTCTTGACAGCTCGAGGTCTAGGATCAAACAAGTTCATGATAGGTGAGTCCCTAAGCTGTTTTTGAATGTACCGTGCCCTCTCATAGAGTTCACTCATGGAGGTGGGGTGATGCAAAGCCAACATGTTCTTTAAAGCTGGAGTGGCATTGGTGATGATCATCTTTACTTGCTCTGGTTCCGAAATAGAATTTGTAAGCCTCTCTGCCATTGATCTCCATCTATCAGCATATTTGATAAAATCCTCATCATTTTTCATTCTTTCAACCATGAGATCGGTTATGGAATACGTTGGTCCAACCTTGTCTTTATATCTCTGCAAGAATTTTGCTTTGATTGTTTCAAAGTTAGTCACCTCCAAAGAGTCAAGCGAGTAGAACCACTCTAAAGCTGAACCCTCTAATGATCTTCTGGAAAAAAAAGCAAGGGCCCTGGAGTCATTTTGCCACATTACTGATCATAAAGAAAGTCTTTGATATGAATGAATGGATTATCGGTTCCATTGTAACAGTGGTATACCGACATCTCAGAGGAAGGTAGATGAAAAGTAGGGAGGGAAGGAAGAGAAATTTCAGGGGTTGCCTTTTTGTCGATTAAACATCTAAGCTCTCTATACTGCTCATCCATGCGATTGATCTTGTTAATTATGGCCAGATCGACAGAAGGTTCCCCAAGAGGAGGAGGAGGAGTGGGTGCTTGGTGCATCAGAATTGGGATTGGATGGGCCAAAGTGGCCAGATAAGAAGGGTACATTGGGGGATGCACTAAAGGGCGAGTAGAATTGAGATAATTAAAAGAATAAACTAGTGGCCTAGAAGGAACAGCATTCGGATCGGGATGATATAGATTAGCCACCGGATGAGGAGAAATTAGGGCTACCAGCCTGGTATGAGAATGGCCATGAATGGGCACATTGGGTTGACGTGCTACTGACCGAGGGGTAGAGATGTAAAGATCACCTTCGGGAGGAATGTGATCGACGAGCGAGTTGCCCTTGAGGATGGCTTCAATAGCTTGAAGTTGGGTAGGGTCGGCATGAGAGAATGCCTCCCAAAGTGAATTTGGATTGGGTTGAGGAGAAGTTTGACTAGGTCCAGGGAGAACTTCGGGTTCATTGATGGCACATACAGGATCAGGGTAGAAATAAGATTGGTCATACTCCAACTGTAGTTGCTCGTATCTTTGATCTACCATTCTGATAACTCGTCCTAACCTTAAATTCATAAACACAACAGAAAAAAGAAGGTTGACAAATAAAAGCTCAAGGATTTTTTGATTTTTATTTTTGACCCCTTTTTTGTTTTGATTTTATTTTGTTGGACAAGCAAGTTATCAAGCAAATTAACCTCAAGCAAAAAAAAAAATTTTGGTTTTTTTGGTGATTTTGATATTTTTGTTTAATTTTCAGTTTTTGTTTGCAAACAAGTAAGAGCAAAGACTTGGAATGATTAACGCAAATTTTTTTTGTTTCAACCTTAAATTAATGGCTTGTTAAGAGAATTATTGTTCACTCAAATAAATGGGCAGGACCCTATGCTCTCACAATGCCGAGCAATCTAAGGTTGTCACTCTTTTCACAATGATAGGTAATAGGTACTCTAGGTTTTGGTGTAAAATGGTACATCCAGCCCAATCAGTGAAGAGGGAATTCTTCATATCTGGGGACTTACGAAGGCCTTGATGGAAGCGACCCAGTCCTTCTGAGAGGGAATCCCCGGAGGAGAAGTTGGCAACCATCAAGAGAGGTGTTTGGATGTGTGGGGCTTTGGGAGGAGAGAGCCTCCCTTCTCGGATGACCTATGGAGGCGAAACTCCAATGCAAGCTAAATGCGGGTGAAATGTCAAGGAATTGAGCAAGCAAGAAGAAAATAAAAGCGTACAATGATTAATGAGAAGTTGTAGGAAGCAAGTGAACAAGACAATGATATGAAATTAAACTAAGATGGAAGAAAACATTAATTTAACTAAGCATGCTTTGAAAGATTTGCTAAAGGAAAACTAGGCTTAGAAGGAAATAGACAAGTATACTTAACAAGGGATGAAAGAAGATGATATCTAAGATGCTAAGGTGAAAGAGGTTAATAATCAAAGCTAGAAATCAGATCGTTATGTTTTTAAAAGGACCAACGGAAGGCAAGTAAATCGGAAGAAACAAGTGTAAGGAATCAATACATGACAGCGGAAAAATTTTGATTCCATAAAACCACGATCTTTGCCTTGATCGATGCCGAACGAGTAAAACCGGGAACCGAATATGAAGTAGAACGAGAGTACCTCATGGGATTTCTCAAATCCCTCACCATGGATGAAGAGAGGACGTTCCTCCTTGCTGAAAACCGTTCAAGTGTCCGGTCTCTAGCGGTATCCACACGATCTGCTTCAATAGACGAGTTCTCTCTTCCTTCGGGCCTCCAGAAACCTTCCAGATCCAAGCTTGACCATGGGAGATCGCCTTCTAGAGGAGAGAGGAGGGAGAGAGGAGGCTTGGGACGTGCTCCAGCCCTATGGCTTGTTAGGGTTTGGCTTCATAAGCCATTTATATATAGAAGATGGAATTTTTCACAAAAACCCAAAACTTCTATAAAATTGCGTCCATGCCCTCATCTCATTGACCAGATCTATTGTGTGTGACCCACTAGGCCCAATAGTCAATTTGGTTGAAGCCTTAATTAATTTAAAAGAACAATTCCTTTAAATTAAATCAAAACCGTTATCCGATAACGACTTTACGGCTTTCTGATCATAAAGGGTACAAGCCACATCCTATGATCCCAAATGACTTTGGGGAGTTAAATAACATCCATTGAGCCTTTCCATCATCAATTACCACACGGATTTAAATCCTCGTTCATACAATGTCCCGGTCGGTCAGGGGTTCGGCACTGACTGTCAACCCCTAAGTATTCCAACTCTATGAAATCTTGTACTCAGGAATGGATCAACTGAAAAACTCCTTTTCCAATTATCCTATCTACCTTGGCCAAGGATTTAGAGTACTATCCATAGGACATTCTCTCTCTCCTACCGAGAGTGAACGATCCCCTATTGTCCGCTCAATTGCCTCCACCGGGTTTCCCATATACCCAATCCATTAACTATATAGGACCACAATACTAAGTGATCCATCGATCAATAGTCAAAGTACATAGTACGCACCGGCAAGACATCTTTGGTGACTCGGGTCAAAGATCCAACCGTGCTATTGAGATGTAAGAATAACCTGATAGACAGTTCGGTAAGATACCGATCAGGTTTTCCTAAATTGGTCAGTTCAGTGAACTCATTCCACTAATGAGCACCTATGTGTGTATCTCAGTGTCCCCACACTGATGACCAATGAGATCGGTCATTCTCATCAGATGAGAAGACATCACACACACTAGTCTATCCGGATTCTTGATGTCCCATCTCAAGGATCCTATGACTAGGAACATTTAGATCACATACCTCTAGATGATCGATCTCATTATCATGATCTCATCATGATTCAATCATCATTGCATGTGATCAAGGACTTCATTACGATATACGCTTCTAATAAAAGCTAGTAACGAAGTTTTGCCTATTTAATTGAATGAGATATTCCTAGAAATGTCGAATCATATCATATATGATTGGCTTGTAGGGCATACATTTCTATCAACAAGATGATGCTTCAAGGAAATAAACAAGCATGTAAGCAAGCAAATAGAAATACAAGAAAATGGAAATGGCTTAAATGAGAACTAGAGTGAAAATAAGCATGTTTTCAAGTGGACATTCTTAGGAAAGAAGAAAAGAACAAACTAAAGCAAAGTCGGTCCCACCGTGGTCGCCAAAAGGTGTAGGCACCCAAAACGGGATCCGTAGATCTCTCTTTTTTCCGGCAACTACGTTTGCTTTGGGGTCTTGGTGGATGGGATGTTAGTGGTTGTGGTCGCCAGGAGCCAAAAGCTCCAAAATATAATAGAAAGAAATAAAAATGACCGTCGTACCTTTGAAAGCAGGGAGATTGTTGGGTTCCAACTTCTCCTCTCTTGGCCAGCCGAAAGAAGAGAGCTTAGTGAGTCCTTCATCTTTGATCTGGTTGAAGCTCCGCCTCGGCCAGATTTACGTACAAATGTCCATATGAAAACATAGAAACAAGTGAAAAGATCATTAGTTCTAATGAAAGTGTAGAATCATGCTCAAATTCGAACTTAAACATGCAAAAGGGAAAGAACTGACCGGATTGGGACTAAATCCCAACCCCTATTTTTGATAGGTTTTTAAAGAGGTATGAAGATGCAAAGGTGTGGCTTAATGCATGCTAAATGACATGTTAATGAAAGTTAAAATGAAAGGGGGGAGTAAAGGTGATCAACCAGAAAGGTAAACAAACTCAAAAAAATGCAAAATGAGGTATGCCCCTGCTAGTGCCCCATATACGGGGCGCCTGCTGCAGGTGTCCCCTTTATGGGGTGCATTGACCAAAGTCAAAGTGCACTATTTATGGGGCACCAGGGATTGGTTTCAGCAGATTTTCTTCCCTTCTTCGCGGTGTCGCCCCGGAGTGTAGGAAGACCTCCAAGATGAAACAGGAGCTCCTCCTTATAGCCAATATGTAAATGATGCAAATGGTAGGGTGTTTGGTCGTTGGATGTAAGAGGAATGGTGAGTAGATGCTTTCAAAGTCGTAAGAAAACTATATTTCTGGGTGGCTGAAACTGCAGATTTTTGGAGTTTTTGGGAGAGAGTTTTGAGGTGATTTGAGGGCTTAGGGAGTGTGCTGAGGGCTTGGATTTGTGGTATTGGATGAGCTGGGTGGTTGGATGGAGCTGGAATCCCCTCAAAGCTCCAAATGGGTGCCTATTTATAGCCAAAAAGAGGGCACTTTGGTCAAATCTGAAAACCAGTTCCACGCAGCAAAGCGCCCTATATATGGGGCGCTAGCATCATGAGCCATGTCAGATCGATAAGACGAGTCCCAGTGAGCGGTTGAATCAATCGGTCGAATCAATTTGATCAGGTGCCAGGCGCCCCATTTATAGGGTGCCCCATTTATAGGGCGCCTGGTGCCCTACTTATAGGTGGCCTGGTGCCCTATAAGTAGGGTGCCAGGTGCCCTATATATAGGGTGCTGCCCTCTTTGAAATGTACCAAAAACCTCAATTTTTCTGGAAAACCCAATTTCCTTAAAAGGATAACCACATATACTTCATGAAAACAAGAATTTAAGCTCTTCAACTGGACCAAAATTATGTGTCTACAACAATGTCCCAGTCGGTCAAGGGTCTAGCACTGACTGTCAACCCCTAAATATTCCAACTCTATGAGATCTTGTACTCAGGTTTAGATCAATTGGAAAACTCCTTTTCCAATTATCCTAAGTACCTTGGCCAAGGATTTAGAGTGCTACCCCATCGGACATTCTCTCTCTCCTATAGAGAGTGAACGATCCCTTGTTGTATGTTCAATTGTCTTCACCGGGTTACTCTTGCACCCAATACATCAACTATACTGGACCATCAAGATGGTGATCTTTAAGTCAATTATTAAAGTACAAGATATATACGGTAAGACATCTTTGGCAACTCAGGTCAAGGATCCAACCGTGCTATTGAGATGTAAGAATAACCTGATAGACAGTTCGGTAAGATACCAATCACATTTTCCTAAATTGGTCAGTTCAATGAACACCAATTTGTGCATCTCAGTAATGAGCACCAATTTGTGCATCTCAGTGTCCCCACACTAATGGCCAATGAGATCAGTCATTCTCATCACATAAGAAGATATCACACACACTAGTCTATCCGAATCTTTGATGTCCTGTCTCAAAGATCCTATGACTAGGAACATTTAGATCACATACCTCTAGATGATCGATCTCATTATCTTGATCTCATCATGATTCAATCATCGTTGCATGTGATCAAGGACTTCATTACGATATACGCTTCTAATAAAAACTAGTAACGAAGTTTTGCCTATTTAATTGAATGAGATATTCCTAGAAATGTTGAATCATATCATATATGATTGGCTTGTAGGGCATACATTTCTATCAGATTCCACCCCGATGTTGCACTTAAAATAAAAGAAGAGGTCGACAAGTTACATCAAGCAAGATTCATTAAGGTTGTCCTTTATCTACAATGGGTGGCAAACATAGTCCCTTTAATGAAGTAGGATGGACGAGTTCGTATCTGCATAGACTTCAGGAATTTGAACCGAGCGTGTCCTAAAGATGACTTTCCTCTACCTCATATTGACGTGTTGGTTGATAACACTACTGGATTCGAAATGCTATCATTCATGGATGGCTATTCCGGGTATAATCAAATCTGGTTAGCCGAAAAGGACCAAGAGAAGACCTCGTTCACTACACCTTGGGGAACCTACTGCTATGTCGTCATGCCCTTTGGACTGAAGAATGTTGGTGCTACGTATTAGAGGGCCATGATGGCTATCTTTCATGACATGATGCATATCCTTGTAGAGGTGTACGTGGACGACCTGGTCATTAAGTCCAAAAGCCAAGAAGATCATCCTAAAGTGCAAAGAAGGGTCTTGCAAAGGGCTAGGGAATATAAATTGAAAATGAGTCCAAAGAAATGCACATTCGGAATATCCTCAAGAAAATTGTTAGGGTTCATAGTGAGCAAAAGGGGCATAGAGATCGACCCAAACATGGCCAAAGCAGTCATTGGTATGCCTCCTCCAAAAATTATGAAGGAACTTCAAGGATTAATCGGCATGCTATAGTTTGTCCGCCGGTTCATCTCACAACACTCCCAAAGGTGTAAACCATTCTATGAGTTGACCAAGGCGGGGGCCGAGTTTAAATAGGATTCGAAGTGTCAAGTTGCATTCGATGGTTTGAAAAGATACTTGGCTAGTCCCCCTGTGCTTAGACCACCAGTCCTTGGCAAGCCCTTAGCTCTGTATATCTTGGTTTTGGAAAATTCTCTTGGGTAGTCCTTGCACAAGTGGATGAAGAAGGGAAAGAGAGGGCAACCTATTATTTGTCAAAGATTTTCAATCCATGTGAGCAGAAGTATACTGTAGTGGAGAAGACCTGTGTTGCACTAGTATGGGTAGTTCAGAAGCTTAAACACTATTTCTTAGCTCATGAGCTCAATCTTATCACCCGCATCAATCCCATCAAACTCCTCCTTGAGAAAATTGTTCTAAATAATTGGTTAGGTCATTGGTAGAGTTTCCCTTCATAGTTTGATATCACCTATGTCCCTAGAAAGTGATTAAGGGCTATGCCATTGCCGAACATCTAGCCCATCACCCTATACCCCTCTTTGACCCAGTCTAGTCGGAGCTCCCAGATGACGAACTAATGTTGATCTGATCTTCCCACCTTTGGACATTATATTTTGACAGGGCTCTGAATTCACATAGTAAGGGAATAGGAATCGTCCTTCTATCACCCGAGGGTGTCACCATTCCACAAGCATTTCAACTCAACTTCCTAGCAATCAATAACATAGCTGAATACGAAGCCTTGCTAGCCGAGCTGGAGGCCGCTCATTTCTATGGTGCCATAGAATTGAGGGTGATAGGTGATAGCCAACTAATCCTTCACCAAGTCCTAACCAAATATCGAACTTCTCATCCAAACCTCAAAACCTATCAAGAACTCACCTCTTACTACATCAAACTCTTTTCTAAACTTACTTTTGTCAATGTTCCTTGAGCTCAGAATATTCTTGTTGATGCCTTAGCCTCCTTAGCTTCATCTCTATCAGTCCCGCTAGGTAGATAGGTGTAGACTATCCATGTCCGTAGAAGGTCGATGTCGGCGATTCAGGATGGTAGATTTCTAAAGATCAAGGAGAGATTTGGCAAAAAGGAATATTGAGAGTAGAAAGAGGAGATTTCTCTAATCAAGTTGAAAGCATTAGATGAGAGTGAGAAGCCTTGGTTTGATGAGATCGCAAGGTATTATCAAGATCAGTCGTATCCAATTGGATCCAATGCAAAAGAAAAGAAGGCCATCAGGAGAGTATCATAGAGGTATACCATTTTAGGAGGGGTGCTCTACAAGAGGAGCCTGAGTGGAATATTGCTTAGATGCGTTGATGATGAAGAAGCAGAGTTGGTGCTTAAGGAAGCATATTTTGGAGTCTGTGGGGGCCATGTCAATGCTCAAGCTCTTGCCAAGAAAATCATCAGGCAGGGGTATTATTGGCCAACCCTAGAAGAGGATTGCTCCATCTTTGTCTAGCACTATCATTCTTGCCAACTCCATGCCGACAAGATCTATTCTCCCGCATCTTCCCTTCATCTGATTCATGCCCTATGGCCCTTCACCATGTGGGCTTTCGATATCATTGGCCCTCTAAGTGATCTTAACTCTAAAATCAACTCCAAATCATTCATTTTGACAGCAACAGAGTTCTTCACCAAGTGGGCAGAAGCAGAAGTGTTTATGGAGATCAAGGCATCAACACTGTGCTCCTTCATCAAGCGCAACATCATCGCCAGGTTTGGGATCCCTAGTAACATCATCACCGACAATGGACCATAATTTCTCTCTCAAGATCTGTGTGATTTTTGCAACAGGTACCGCATTGCATTGCATCATTCATCTCCATACTACCTACAAGGCAATGGTAAAGCAGAAGCCATCAACAAAACCTTGATCAAAATTATTAAGAAAACTTGTAAGTCTAGCAAGTTCGCGGACTGGCTAGATAATCTTGTAGATGCCCTATGTGCTTATCATACTTCTGTGCGGATCCCCAGTGGTCAAACCCTGTATGCTTCTACATATGGGATGGAAGCGGTGGAGACGTATGAAGTACTCCTTCCATCACTCTGAGTTCAGCTCGATAGGGACATCCCTGTCGATGAGAGACGAGAATCTCTCATTGCACAACTTAAACTCCTGTATGAAAGAAGGTTGGCCACCTCTGAGCATGCCCAGACTTATCAGAACAGACTGATAATGTTTTATCAAAAGAGGGTGGTAGAGAGAAAGTTTGAAATCAGTGAGATGGTAGTCAAACGCATATTCATTAAGCCGGGTGGTACCCACTCCAAGTTGCAACCTAACTATGAAGGGCCTTTCGTTATCACTGAAAAATATCCAGGCAATGCATATAAGATAACTAATGCCAATGGAGAAAAATTGAATCATTCATGGAACAACGTTTACCTCAAAAAATATTTTCCTTGAAAAAATTGAAGAATTTTTGGTATGATATCAAGTCATCAATCTTGGAGTGTTTGCTAGAGGACAAGGGTAGACATCATCCCTACACACACAACACCTCCCGATCCCAGAATCCAAAAAGCCCGACACTCGAGAAAGGCAAGGCAGAACCTTAAAGGCGGAAAAGAACCCTCGCCCTGTTCTTTTCTATTTAGTCCAAGATAGGTGATGGAGACTAGAGGAGGATAGTATCGAAAATGCCCACTGCCTTAGTAGAAGACCGTCTCATAGGGAGCAAAAGGGTGCCAAAAGATGGGCAATGAACCCCACATGTTTAAACAAATATGGGTCTGTCTAAATGAGTACCTGAAAGAGTACAAAATGAATAGAAGGCACTAAAAGATGGGCAATGACCCCACAGGTCAAAGACTTGTCTAAGTGAGTGCCACATCTAGAAAAGACCTGAACAGGTTGAACCCCAATGGGCAATTTGGGCATGAGTAAAGAAACCCTCCTCAACACCCCTAAATCCTATCAAAGACTTCCTCTATTATTCTTCCATTTTAAACCTCTAGGGTAGGGTAAACTGTCCAAACTCAGGGGGAATCCAAACCGATCAAAAGAAGAAGACAAGAAAGATTATGGGTAGGGAATCTTCTTTTCACGTGGTGTTTATCGCTTGAATCTTGATTAACACTCAAGGACTGATGAATTGTCTCAATACCAACACATTCTCCACAAAATCTCAAAAAAAATGAATATTTTTCAAAACCCAAAACAATGTTGAATATTTTTAAAAATCAAAAAAAATGAATATCTTCAAAAATCTAAAAAAATGCATCATTTAACTTGGCATAACCTTGATTTTTTTTGCCTTTGCTAGCATTCATGTTTATTTTTATGTCTTGCATGTTTTATTTTGGCATTGCATATTTATCTTTATCATCACCCCGTTAAGAGGGCTCTTCCCTTTGACCTAAGTCAAAGTTGGCCGTAGTTGGCAAAGGGATGAGTCATTGTGAAGATCTGATCCTCTTTTATCAAGTGTTTTAAAGTAAGAGGAGAAGGTTCTCTCAACGACAGGTAAGTTCTCTTAACCATTTCATTTCAGTCATTTAGTTTATTTTACACCTTGTAAAGAAGGCTCCTCTCTTTGACCTAAGTCAAGGCAGATAGTAATAGGCAAAGAGATGAGCCATGGTGAAGAATTAACCCCCTTTTATCAAGTGTTTCAGGATTCTGAGATCAAGAAAGGAGTAACTTTTTCCATAGCAGGTAAGCACTCTTAACCTTCACTTTATTTATTTTCAGTCATTTTGTTCATTCTACCTTGTTAATAAGGCTACCCCCTTGACATACAAATAAGGCAGGATGATAATAAGCAAGGGGTAAGCCATAGAGCAGATCTAACCCCTTTATTGAGTATTTTAGAAAAGAAACACGAGTCAAGGAGGGGGGAAGATCTCGCCAGCAGGTATGTTTCTTACCTTACATCTATCATTTAATTTTATTTTTACCATTCTTTAGAAGGCTTCGCCCCTTGACAAACTCGCAAGGGGCCAAGCCGAAACACGAAACTGAATATACTTTCAAGAAATGTTAAGCAGATCAAACAACACTGAAGCAAATAGATGAAGATCTGATTACACCATCAAGTGCTACAACAAAAAAGAAAAACAGATACAACAACAAAGGAGAACTATGCCTGCTACAGATATCAGTGCCTACTACTTCCCTCTCTAGGAAAAAGACCATGTGGAGGAGGCATAGTAGCCATGTCGCTAAAGCTGCCGCAGCTGTAGCCACCTCATTGCGGCGACGCTTTGAAGAAGTGGCCAAGAATGCATAAGCACCGCACTTATGGCTATGGTTCTGGTCACTCTACCCCTGCTGGCTCTGGCCGTGGTGACTCCGGCTATGAGGGGCGCTGCCACTCCGATGGGAGCTACTCTAGTGGGTATGACTCTGGCTCGGCTATGGAGGGATGCCCTGGCGGTAAACCTGTAGTGTTGCCTTTGCCATCACCAAACAAACTTGCGAATGTAGGTGCAACTGCTCCAAGGGCCGGATGGCCTGGCTATGCTGGCACTCCATCTCGTTAATGGCTCTCTCATGCTAAAGACGGAGGTCCGAAACGATCATCTGGGAATGAAGATCGGCCGAGGCAGACCACCATGTCTCCACCTCAGCCTCCAAAGATTGGATGTGGTAGGACGAAGTACTCTGAAGCTTGACAACCTGGAAGAAAGAGAAAGAGCATAAGGTAGGAAGATCAACAATCAAAAAGAAAAATCATTTAAGGATACCTCTACCTCCTTGGCCGCTAGGGTCTCCTTCGCCTTGCTTAGACACTGGCAAAGCTCAGCCACCTCTTCCCTTGACAGAGAAGGAGGTGAACCCTCGACACGGGCTTTCCGCTGCAAGTAAAGAAAAAAAGAACATGTCAAAGCCAGGCAAGTGATACAATGAGAATGAAAGTCAAAATTAAATCTTTCCATCAGTCTCCAAAGTGGTACAAAGAGAGGGCACCTCCTGTCGAAGATCAACGATCTCCAGCCTCTGGCATAGCAGTAGAGCCTGAGCTTCTTAAAATGTCACAGAGGGTAAGAAAGAGAAACAACGCAAAAATAAATTGAAGGAAAGACAAGGAAGAAATATTTACCTAACCCTCGGTCATGTGAAAGAGATATTCAACCATGACAATTAACTATGTAATAAGTGCAAACAACTATTAGCTAAAAGATGGTTCACACAAGAACTAGTTTTAAAGAAGAAAGGGTGGTTCACATAGGAAGTGGCTGATAGTAATAGAAAGTAAATGAAGTGCACATAGGAACTAATCTGGAAAGAAAGAGTAAACAACAAAACTTGCAAGAGAACCAATTTGGAAAAGGTGAAATAAGGGCTGGTTCGCGTGGGAACCAAATATGAATGAAACTAGTTATCCCATTGTGGTCAAAAAACTGTTGTGTTTGTGTCAGCACCTCAGAAAATTGAACGAGGGGACTCTCACCCCAGTGCACACTCACCTTGATCCCCGAACCTTTAGCCCTCGGTATCACTTGGTTGCTAGAGAGATTATTTAGGTTGTGTGGGAAGAGGATGAGGAAAATAAATTAAAATAGATAGAAGAAGAGTAGAGGATAGGCATAAAGATGTGGTCACTAGCAACCATGGGTTCCAAAATTAAATGAATGAAGTACAAAGTACTTTAGAGATGACTATACGTACCTTAGTGTTGGGAGATGTGTATGCAGGTTCAACTTTTCTTCTTCTCTGGCCAGTCGATGAAGAAGAAGCTTTAACCACTACTTGTTTGAGAGTACATGTGCAACTAGAAAACAAGAAAACAAGTGAAACAAATATTTGAGCCGAGTGGCATATAGCAAATGTAAAGAAAATAACATAAGTTGGCAATCGGGTAAGAACTCACTGTTTTCTAGCTTAGCCCTAAATGTTTTTTTTTGTGTTTTAGATTATATATGATGATAAAAAATAAATAAAAATGACATTGAAAATGATTCTAAATGATGTGAGAATGAAAAGTTCAAAAATAAATATGATTTAAGATAGTTCAATGACCATGCAACCATGATGTTAGAAAAACATGATTGATAGTTCAATAAAACATCATTTAGAATTTCTAATTTAGTTAGTTTGATGTACCATTCGACCAATAATCATTTGTATGTGTATCTTAGTGTCTCCACATTAATGACTAATGAGATTGGTTATCCTTATCATATAAGAAGACATCACACACTCTAGTCAATCTAAATCCTTGAGGTCACACCTCAAGAATCTTATAAACTAAGAACAATTAGATCATATACCTCAAGATGATTGATTTTATTATCAAGATCCTGTCATGATTCTATCATTAATGCATGTAATCAAGGACTTCATTATGGTGTTTGCTTAAAATAAGATCTAGTAATGAAGATTCGTTTATTTAATCAAATGGGATATTTCAAGAAATATTGAATAGTATTATATATAATTGGCCTATAGGGTATACATTTCTATTCAATGTTGTCTGCTTCAGAGGGGGCGAAGGCACATGACCTAGATTAGGGACACATATTATAGAACTAGAGTGACTAAGATCTGAATCTCACTAAGGTAAGAAGTCAAAATTCTTTTATGTTTGTTACAAGTGGAAGCTAACAAGTTAAAGAAGCTTTTCCTTTAGTTGGATCGGGCAATGCATATGTTAGATCTTCTATTTGGACTCTAAAAGTGAACCAATGATAACTACATGAATTGGACTTTCTCTCTCTTAGGTATATCTGAAATGTACTCAAAACTTGTGGATAGGACTTTGAAGACATGCTTCACGACCTTGGCTTTTTTTACATTTTATGGGTGTCTTATTTTATTAAATCATATAAATATGATGTGAAATCAGATCAAACTCTCAAACAAGGAAAGTTAGAGGTGGCACCCATGGTTGAGGATGCCAAGAGAAAACATTCATCTACCATCTCTTAAAATATTCAGAATCTTGGAAACAAAGCAAGGTTAGGTCATGCACCGCAGTTGAGGGTGCATGGACCCCTGACCAGGGATGCAACCTACCCAATGAATCTGTCTTGATTGTGTTCTAATTAAAGCAAGAAATCTTATAAACAATGTTTGGAGATCATCCAATCTTGATTTGGATCAAAAAATGGGAACTGGTCCACATGATCTTGGTCGAGGGTGTATGCATTGTTAAGTGGCGTCACGTCCTTTAGTCTTTGGCAACCCAAAAAACTCTCATTTCAGCCTAGAAGTGACCCAGCATGATTTTAAATGATGTAAACTTACATATTAATTATAGAACAAGAGCTTTAATCTCTAGAACTAAGCCAATTTTGAGTGTGTACAGATGAGTTCAGATATATATCAACTTTAGGGACCAAAACTAAGCATTTCTTAAAGACAATTGCCTCATATTAATGTGTTGGTAGATAGCATAGCTAGATATGGAGCTCTCTCATTTATGGATGGCTATTCTATTATAATCAACTCTGGTTAGCTGAAGAAGACTAAGAGGTGACATCATTCACTAACCTTTGTTATAAAGCATATTGCTATGTCATCATGCCTTTTAGATTAAAAAATGCGGGTGCTACTTATCAAAGCATCATAATGGCTGTTTTTATAACATAATGCATAAGCTAGTAGAAGTATACATGAACAACTTAGTTGTTAAATCGCAAATCGTAGAAAATCACCCAAAATTTTGGAGAAGGGTCTTACAAAGGGCTATGGAGTATAAGCTAAAAATGAACCCGAAGAAATGTACATTTAGTGATTCATTAAGAAAATTGTTATGGTTCATTGTAAGCAAAAGGGGTATTGAGATCGATCTTAATAAAACCAAGGCTATCATTGGTATGTCTTGTTTAAAGAATATCAAGAAACTTTATTGATTAATTTAGAGGCTACAATTTGTTCATCGATTCATCTCATAACATTCTCAAAGGTGTAAAAATTTATATGAATTAACCAAGGTGGGGTCAAGTTAAAATGGAATCAAAGTGCTAGGAAGTTTTTGATGGATTAAAGAAATACATGGCAACTCACCTTGTACTTTAGCCTTTTCTGGGCAAGCCCTTGGTACTATATATCTTGGTTTTGGTGAATTCTTTTGAAGCAATCCTTCCACGGGTGGATGAAGAAGGAAAGGAGTGAGTTGCTTATTACTTGTCTTATATTTTTGATCCTTGTGAGTAGAAGTATACCATAATGGAGAAGACTTGTGTCGCCTTCATCTAGGTTGTCCAAAAGCTTAAATATTTTTTTCTTGCTCATGATGTCAACCAACCACTGGTATGAACCCTATCAAGTTCCTTCTTAAGAAATCTATCTTAATCGATCGGTTAAACCAACGACAAAACTTTCTCTCACAATTCGACATCACCTACATTCAACAAAAGGTTGATCAAAGGCCATGCTATTGTTGAACATCTAGTTTATTTTCTTATACCCATCTTTGACGTAGTCCAATCAAAGCTTTCGGATAAAGAACTAATGTCCATCCAATCTTCCAATCTCTAGACATTATATTTTGATAGTACTATGAATTTTCAAGGTAGAAGGGTAGGAACTATCCTTCTATCACCCAAAGGAGTCACTATTCCACAATATTTGTTTAGCTTGACTTTTCAGTGACAAATAATATAGCTGAGTATAAAGTCTTATTGGCCAGACTAGAGGATGCTCACTTTTATGGTATCATTGAACTAAGAGTGATAAGTGTCAACCTTGTGAATTGGCCAACCTTGGGAAGCCTCCCTTCCACTCTCTCCTTGGCCTGTGAACATTTGGCCCTTAGCATCACTCAAGCACCGAAGAGATGGTTCAAGCTATGTTGGAGGATGAAGAGAAAAAATAAAATGGGAAAGAGCAAGAAAGGGAGGGATCAAAATGTAAAAATGGCATGTCACCAAGAGTTGATTGCTCTAAAACTAAATTGAACTTAAATATAAAGGGATTGAGTGTTGAACATGTGTGCCTTAGTGTGGGGAGACATGTGAGGGGTCGAACTTCTCCTTCTTTGGCTGGTTGAGTCCGTGTTCTGGTTTGCTTTCATTTCTATGTAGCTTAAAGACAACAAAACAAGTGAAATATTGATTAGAATTAAATGGTGTGCAGTGAATGTAAATAAAATGGCATAAAATGGCAATTGTGGTAGAATGAACTAGATTAGGGTTAGCCCTAACCCTACTCTTTGTTTTAAAAGTATGATGTGATGTAAAAGTAAGTAGAAGTGAAATAGAAATGATGTTAGATGATTAAGAATAAAGATTGGGGTGAAAAGATTCCAATTGAATCAAAAATCATAAAGAAAACATGTTCTAGAGTGTAAGCAATCAAGCTGGGGCATGTTGAACTGTGCTCTGGTACTAGGGGCCCACTTGATGCACCATGGCACTAGGGGCGCACTGGACATGCCCTAGTCTACAATTGGAAGCTATGGTGCACTCAGATATGGTGCAACTCTGGTTTGGAAGCTACTACAGACAAGTGGGAGGTCAGATTCAACTCCCATTTCTTGTATATAAAAAAGGACTAGTTGAAAAAGCTTTTCTCTTTAAAGGACAAAGCCAGAACAAGTTCCTAAAATTCTGTGCAGGATTGAGAAGTGTAGCAACAACCACAAGCATGAATCGGGCTTTATTTATCTATTATGAAATGAATTCTCTCAATGGAAAATGTGGGAGGACATAGGACGAAGTCTAGGGAAGCTAGTACATCATGGTGTGCTAGGGTAAGATCTTGGTAACCTTGGTTTGTTAGAAACTACTTCAAACTTATAGAATATTACAATTAGGACAAAATGAGAAAACTGACCACTGTGCCCCTAGTTAGGGGCATGGTGGGTGCATCCCCCAGTCAGGGGTGAGCAGTGCACCTCATCTAAGGGCACCAGAGTCATGTCCCCACTGTGGGGGTGCACTGGTTGTAGTCATTTGAAAGATCAATTTGCTTAAAATTAGCATGCCTTCAAGTTGGGGACATGCTCATCATAAGAAAAGTTTCTAATTTTATTTTGTTACAAGGATCAAATCTAAGAATCAAAAGAAATTGGTCTTGCACCGATTCTTTTAATCGGTAGTATGCCCCCTAAGTAGGGTCATGCCATGGATGCCCCCAGTCGAGGGCGTGCGTAGCGTGCCCCCACAATGGGGGCATAGCTAGTGTGCCCTCACTTTGGAGTTGCGGCCAACACACTCCCACTGTGGGGCATGATAGAAATGTATGCCATATAAGTCGATCATATATGATATGATTCAACATTTCTAGAAGTATCTTATTCAATTAGTTAAGCAAATTTTTATTACTAGCTCTTATTAGATGCATACATCATAATGAAGTTCTCGATCATATACAATGATGATTGAATCATGATGAGATCATGATAATGGGATTGATCATCTTGAGGTATGCGATCTAAATGTTCCAAGTCATAGGATCTTTGAGACGGGATATCAAGGATCCAGATAGACTAGTGTTTTGTGATGTCTTCTCATGTGATGAGGATGATCGATCTCATTGGGTCATTAATGTGGAAATACTGACATACACATACATGTGCTCATTAGTCGAAAGGGTTCACTAAACTAACTAAATTAGAAACTAAGAATAGTATATTAATAAATTGTCAATCAGTGTTTTCTATCATAATGGTTGTATGGTTGAACCTTAGAGCTGAGTCACCAAAGATGTTTTGTTGGGCAAAACATGTGCTTTGACCATTGACTTATGGATCACCATTTACAAGGTCTAGTATAGTAAGGGATTAAGTACAAGAAAAAATGGAAGCAATTGAGTGGACAATTAGAGATCATCCACTCTCAGTAAATGAAAGTGAATGTCCTATGGGATAGTACTCTAAATCCCTAGCCAGGGTAGAGAGAATAATTGGAAAAAAGTGTTTTCCAATTAATTTGATTTCGATTACAGGATCATATAGAGTCAGTATATCAAGAAGTTTCAATTGATGACATACTTCTTTCTGACCAGGACATTGAATGGACAAGGGTTTATATCCATGCAGTAACTTACAATGGAAAGATTCAATGAAGATAAGATTATTCCCATAGCTATTTGGGATCATGGGATGTGACTTGTACCCTTCATGATCAATAAGTTGATCAATATGTTATCGGATAACAGATTTAATTTAATTAAATAGAATTATTCTATTTCATTTAGGTCTTAACCAAATAGGCTATTGGACCTAGTGACTTACACACATAAAGACTTACCATAAGTATTGGCAAGGGCATAATAATAAAGATTTTAGATTTTTATGAAAAATTCAAACTCTATAAATACTAATGGTTTTAGCCAAACCCTATCAAGCTAAGGGTGAAAATCATATCCTCAGCCTCCTCCCTACCTCCTCTCTCTAGAAGGTGTCCATTGGTGATGGAGATTTCTTACAATGTTGGCATGTCACTCCATGTCACACATCTCCCTCCCATGATGAAGCTCTAGTGAAGTAATCTACACCTGCAATATCAGCAAGAGGGTCATGCTAATCAGCTTAGCTTCCAATGCTTGGATATGAGAAGATGACTTGGCAAAGGATGAGGCAACAAATCTCTATAGGTTAGTCCCTTGGAAATAAGTTATCATCATAATTCAAGCTTTAGTAATATAATAATGCTTATGTCAAAGATAGAATAGAAGGTACCACTGCCTCCTTCTCATCCAATGCCTTCTTTATAGCAGATACACCAATAAGTAATGATCCTACCTCCCCGCTCGATTAAGAAGTGGTAGCACCACCAAAATGTTACAGCCGCTTGATTAAAGAAGAAAACAAACATAATTAAAATACATAAATAAAAAAATGAAAGTTTATACCTTGGCCTTTAAAGTCATCTAGAGGGCACTTACTTGATCCTAAATGGCTCACTTGCATGCAAGTCTCCTACAAATCAAAGATAATTAGAACATGGCAGCTACAATGGAAGAAATACAACAGTAGAAGAAAAAGACTACCTAAGAGTATGAATCAGTCTCAAATAGGTAACCAAAATCATTTGTGTACTAGCAGAAGTAGTTAGAACTATTGAACACCAAGGAGGTCACCGACTCACCTCCAGTTTCCTAAACCTTGAGGGTCTCACAACCAGTTGATCAAATGAAGAAGACTACAAGTCCCTCCACCCTTTCTCAAGGGTAGGGGTAATTGATAGAAATGTATACCCTACAATTAAATCATATATGATATGATTTGACTTTTTTAGAAATATATCATTTAATTAACTAGGTAAATCTTCATTACAAGCTCTTATTAGATGTGAATATCATAATGAAGTTCTTGATCATATGCAATGATGATTAAATCATGATGAGATCATGATAATGAGATTGATCATCTAGAGATATATAATCTAAATGTTCATAGTCATAGGATCCTTGAGACTGGATATCAAAGATCTGGATAGATTACTGTATGTGATGTTTTCTAATGTGATGAGGATGACTTATCTCATTGGTCATTAGTGTGGAGACACTGAAATGTACATACAGATACTCATTAGTTGAATGAGTTTACTAAACTAACCAAATTAGAAACCCTGATTGATATCTTACCAAACTGTCAATCAAGGTTTTCTATCATCATAGTTGCATGGTTGGACCTTTAACTTGAGTCACCAAAGATGCCTTTTTGGGTGTAACTTGTGCTTTGACCATTGACTTATGGATCACTGTTTAGATGATACAGTATAGTGATGGATCAGGTACAAGGAAAACCTGATGGAGACAATTGAGCGACAAAAAATCATCCACACTCGGTAAGTGAGAGTGAATGTCCTATGGAATAGTACTCTAAATCCTTGGCCAGGGTAGATAGGATAATTGAAAAAGGAGTTTTCTTATTGATCTAATTTCGAGCATATGATCCTATAGAATCGGTATACTAAGGAGTTGGTAGTCGATGCCATACTTCCATCTGACCGGGACATTGGATGGACGAGAGTTTATATCCATATGATAACTAATGATGGAAAGGCTCAATAGAGATAAGATTACCATAGCCATTTGAGATCATGGGATGTGGCTTGTACCTTTTATGATCGATAAGTTGATTAATCTATTATTAGTTAACAAATTAAATTAAATTAAATTAAATTGTTCAATTTTAATTAGGCCTCAACCAAATAGACTATTGGGCCTAGTGGGTCACACATATAAGGACTTATCCATAAGTACATGGGCAAGAGCGTAATTTATGGAGATTTCAGATTTTTATAAAAAATTTTAAAATTCTCTATAAATATTCATGGTTTCAACCAAATCCTATCAAGCTAAGGGTGAAAATCACGTCCTCAACCTCGTCCCTCCCTCCTTCTCTTTCTATAAGGCATCTATGGGTGATGGAGCTTTGTTTAGGAACAGTTTTCGAGGTCAATGCAAAGGGAGAACCTGTTGTGGATGAAGTTCATGTGGATACCGCTGGAGACCGAACAATTGAATGATTTGAAGAGCTTGAGAATCCAATCTCCTTTCTCTCCTTGGGATTGGATGAATCCCTATCCGGTATATTCGAACCTATTTTGATTGGATTTTAGTTTTCGTCGTTCAGTTCCAATTGAGACAGATTCTAAAGAAACCTACAAGAATCATCGCTTCCGTTGCACCAAATTTTGAAAGAAATTCCTTACAATAATGACCATCCCTCTTGTGGTTCCATGCATCACATGGTTACCCACATCAATAGAGGTTCAGCCCCATCGATTCATGAAGATAAGTGTCCCATCAAAGTACCCAAGGGCTCCAACAACCCAAGGTTAGTCATGATGGTCTATCTTAAGAATAGGAAGAGAAGTTAGTAGAAAAAGCAATAAGAAGTTGATAGAAAAGCATAAAAAATACATAAGTACCTAGAAATGAGAAAGGCAAAGGAGATCACAATTAATGACCAATAGCTAGTACAAGTAAGTAGAAGAAGAGTGAGACAGCACCCAGTGTAGCATCAAGAGAAGGAAATCAAGGTACTTGTATGTTGCACGGCCCAAGAGAAGATACAAGTAGCTCCAAGCATACAAGAAAAGCGTAAGATATCCAAATGCTCAAATAAGCAAAGAGATATTGAATAGAAGAGTAATAGTAGAGGTCACTTGGAGGAATGGAGTGAAACTGCTAGCTAACATGACCCTGCTCTCTGAGATAGCCCAGCAAAAGGATGGGCAAGCTTTGCTACTCTTCAAGTATACTATGTGCTCTAGATTAGCAAATAGGGTGATAAATCGCAAGTGGGTAGAATCCATCTTTGTACCTAGTAGAAGATGACCAAAGAAGAAAAGGAGGAAGTGACATAAGTCTACATCCGCCTCTAGGGTGTAAAGTGCATCGTATACTATGCAACTACAAGACCAAACAACTAGGCATATAAGAACTCGTTATGCTCACTAGCCTCCTGACAAGCATCTCCCAATCCTCTAGGCATCCTGATGATTGACCATGTGCACACCCTCACTTGAACTACTCTTGAAGTCATAGCCAAATAGCTCCAAAAACTTTACTAAGTAGTCCTTTTGTGTTGTACATGTTACTGCCTACCAAACACTCCAACGAGGGGACCATACATCTCCAAGGAAAGAGAAAGAAGTGGGAATAAGAATCCCAGCTCTCACAAGGAGCTATAAAAGAGTGTGGTCCTTTCAGAAGGGGCAAACCCTTAGAAGTGGATCAGCCCAATGGAGGCTAGGCAGCCAGACTAAAAAGAATGGAGGCTATGTAAGTTATGCAAACAAGATGCCATGAGATATGAGACTTGATCTTCCCATACATGGAAAGACAAGGGAATGTATGGACCCAAAGAGGTGAAATCACATGATTGGTGCCCCTAGTACAAGACTAGGTGAGATCCATGTTATGAAGGGAGAGGGAACGCCGATCATTTGATGAACTCCAGAAATAAGCCAAGCAAGAGAAGCATGAAAGCAAGAAAGATAGAATTTGATCAGATGTTTCTCTAAGAATTCGCAAATAGGTCACTTCATGAAAAATGAAATTTTAATATTCTAACCTAGGAGTTCATGTCCTATCAAAAGATAAGAGTATATTAAATCTTTTGAAACCATTGAAGAAGAATATATCACTTGATGGGCTTCGAGAATAAGACTAGCAAGATGATCACGAGGACAAATGAAATAAAGTTTGATGCTAATGAATTAGGTGGTTGGTGGAAGTTGTAGACTACTATAGGAACAAGTGAAAATAAGAAGTAAGCAACCTTTTCACTTTTAGATGAAGGCAAAATCTAAATGGCACTTGAATTGCACTCATAAAATCTTGGACATGTGATGTTACATTTTTACTTGTGATGATCAAACAAGAACAGTCACAATGTGGTCGTATCAAAAGTCGAAGATGGAGGTCAAACAATAAAAGTGAGAAAGATGGAATGTGCCAATTGCTGTTTAATCTAGACATATTATGCTGGCATGTGAATGTAAGGAATCAGTCCAATTAGATTGGCACAGCGAAAATATTTTGATTCCTCAAATTGTTGTCTTGGTCTCGATTGGAACCGAACGACATAACCAATCCTGGATTTGAAATGATTCTGAACACATACAATTGTGAGATTCAAAAAATTCTTATAGATCAGAATGAACAAGCATTCCCTCGGTCTCATAGCCGTCCAAGTGTGTGTCCTCTAGTCCAATTCATACAAACTGCCTTTGAAGTTGGGTTATACTCTGCATCGGCATCGATCACTCAATCCAAATGAAACTCCACCATCCAATGGCAATTGCTGGTGTGAAAATGACAATTCCTTTGGATTTCATGGTCATTGTGTCAGTCGGATGCCAAAAACTAAAAACTAGATTC
The DNA here is from genome assembly GCA_036172225.1 of Cryptocoryne crispatula var. balansae. Lineage (NCBI taxonomy): Eukaryota > Viridiplantae > Streptophyta > Magnoliopsida > Alismatales > Araceae > Cryptocoryne > Cryptocoryne crispatula. The sequence continues at coordinate 20,665,330 of CM069927.1, read as the reverse complement.
AATTACGTTTGAATACCTTACAGAATTCTACCAATCTCCAAAATTGGGGAAGAACAAGCATGTGGCAATCTATATTCTCCAAACCATCCAGTTGCATGGCCTCTATTGATATCCATATAAACTTCCTTTGTAGATAGGTTCTCTTGCACACTGAACCTTCCAACTTATCCCAAACGAAGCTCCATCAGAGAAACATATGCTCTAGATAAAGAGCAATAGGAGACTAACCACGAAATTAGCTCCCTTAGTTTGATAAGGTTTAACTAAATTTACTTATATTTATATAAATTAAATTTTTTTATAAAAATCTTTCAATTTCTATAAATTACATATATGTCCTTGTACTAATATATTAATGTTTATATATATGACTCATTAGGTCTAATAGCCTACTTGGTTGAAACCTAACTAAAATTCCCTAATAATTATTTTTTTCTTACAACCCACGTAAGTTGTTCCAAATATTTAATCACAACTATTAATTTGATGGCTACATTCAATCCATCCCACTTACCCATCCCTAACGGCCTCTGCTCTTGTAGTGAGATTAGTATACGAGTAAGATAGAAAAAAAAAGAAGCAATACAAACAGTTAGACAAGAGACGTCAAACATGTTTATGAGCTTCAAACTAAAGAAATTAGAAAATATAATTATAAATTAGCAAGTACTAGAAAATCAGATTTTATAATCATAATCTTAAATAAGCCCTGCAATGTTTTGAATAGAAAATAAGAATATTAAATAAAAATAGTGTATTTTTATTATTCTTTTAACCTTAAAAAACATATCATGCCTTCATATATACTATTAGAATTAGATTTTCAAAAGTTAAAGAGATATTAAAGAAAATAATAATAGTCAAGACATAAGCAGATAAAATTTTATGAAAATATTTGAAAGATACGAGAGTGAAATGGTCAACTTGATACTTTAACAAAATTTTAATGCCTAATTAAATATAATAAATAAATAAGTAGCAGTACCATACCTATGTTTTACAAAATGCGTATATTTACTCTAATTGTAGAGAGATAAAGTTCTTGATTACTACTACCAAATTGTGAGAGAAAGTTAAGTTTGTTTACAAAAATTATAACTATTTTGATCAATCAATTTAGATTTACACATTTTTCTCTCGAAGGTACTTAAGATATGTTGGAAACGAGATACTTGATGGTAGGTGTTATGGTAAAAGAAAGTTTGTTATTGTAAAAGTGATAAAAGAATATGCATGTTGGAACAACCACTAGTGTTTACATAATTTGAAAAAAATAAAACATTTTTATTGATTGACTTACGTCAAGAATTTAAAATAAAATTTAATTTTTTTACATTAGTTATAAATAAATTAATAGAGAATATAAACACTTGGAACATTTTGGTAAAAGATTAATTTAGAGATAAATATGATTTGTCCCCAAAATTTAATAATGTGATGCCAAATGGACCCTTATGGGGTGTTTGGTTGCATGATAATTTTTTTGTACACTTTCATGATAAAAAATTATATTAAAATAAAAAGTGAACCAAGTCATGACATAAAATTATCATGTTTAGAGGGATGTGATAACAAAAAAAAGTAGCAACCATCCATGACCAAATAAAGTGGGGGACCACAAGGAAAAAGAAAGAGGTGAGACCCTCTTTTTTTGTTTAAGAAGAAAATCAATTTCAAAACATAAATTTGTCATGGTTGTCAAACACCTCTTTTAACAAGTTTTCTTACAATTTTTAAAAATTAAAATAAAAACCTCTGTTATCATGCAACCAAACACCTCATTAGGCCTGTTTGGTACCATAAAATTTTGGAGATAAGCTTGAGTTATCTTCTAAATTTTAGAGATAACTCAAATTTATCTCCAAGTTATCACCGTAAAATAGCACCTTTGGACCTATTTGGTATCATAAAATTTTGGGGATAAACTTGGATTATTCCCAACCCTAAAATTTGGGAATAACCCAAGTTTATCCCCAAGTTATCCCGTTACCAAACATAGGACGTTTGTGTTCTAAGATAAGTAAAACTAAGAAAGAACAAATATATTTTACAAATTTAATGAAGTCTAAAATAGAAATGATAAGATAGTCTCGATGGAATAAAATTATCCCAAAGTATTTAGTTTGAATATCTTAATTCAGTTGCTCCAAACAATAGTGATCGTGATAAAAATGTCACCATAAAACTGAATTTGATGGATAAAATAGAGATTGACTACATGGTTCAATAAGATTATAACATGTCAATAAATTTGAAAAAATATGACAACCATACGACCTCTAATGTTATCTGCTAGTTGTGACAATAAAAGGTAAAAATATACTTCCAAGACAAGTTTTGTTGGAATAAGAATGTCAACAAAATTCATGATCATGACAAATTAAATAGAAAATATAGTAAATATATTAAATAACATATAAAAATTACCAAATTTGTAGAAAAAATGAAAAAAATAATGATCTACAAACTTATTAAACTTGTATATAAGAAAACTCTGATAAAAATTGAAGACATCAAAATAGTAAAAACAAAAATAGCATCCTAGAGGCAAACCAACGTAAAAATAAATAAATCAACATGTTCTGAATGGCTTGAATTTTTTTTAAATAACAACTCAAAATAGGCATAAATGAAGAAAGAGAAGCATATGATTACTTCAATTAGTTTAGGATTAAGGCTGAGTCAAGTAGCAGAGTAGACAAAACGACTGCGTGAAATGTGAACCGAACTAAAATGTTTAATTTTGTTTCAAAAACAATTTATCTTTCACTCTTCCCCACTATGCTATCACATTCTCAGTACTGTATTGCGTCAACTATAGGTGTTTTCCATGCAAACCCACCTAGTAACAGCTGTTTTTTAAACAGGAAAAGCCAGCAGCCACTCGCAACCTGAAAAGGTTCAATCTCCTTTGTTGAACTAAATACAGAAGTACAGCAGGAAGGGAAATTCATATCAGCATATTACGAGCGTTGAGATAGCGAACAGGATCCAAGTTAGTATGGAATTCCGTAACTGGACAAGACAAGGTGATTTAAGGTAGATATATTTATCTATTGTTCCAAGGATTTTGAGCCAGAAGATAGACCACGCCTTTTCGCTTTCTTGTCACTTCTGCTGTTCTTATTTTTGCTCGTCCCTTGACCAACCAATGGTTGTGTGCGTTCTAGATGCTGATGAATGGCAGAAATTGGGTCCGACAGGAACGCTGGATGACTGAGGACTGCCTTGAGCTGATTTTTTTCCCTCTCTCTGACAGAAATGCGTCAATGATCATCAAAACCTACAATTGATATGTGATCATGATGTTACATAAAGAGATAACAGAAACTCACACTAGTTTCTTTCTAGATTTGCAGTTTAGCTTCTGCTTAGCGGCATCAGCTTGCAGGGCTGGTACATTAACATCTGGAAGGACATCAGCAAGAGAAGAGAGATCATAAGCCCTTAGCTTCTTCCTCCGGCTCCAAACTCTCTGATAAATATAGAGCAAGCTCAGTAAGATGAAGAAAATAAAAAATAATAGAAAAATGGAGAAGCACAAGTATTATCAGGTAACATGAGAGCTAAATTATCAGACGTCTGACAGGGAGCACAGCACTTAGGCGTGAACATAAAAACAGGTGCAGTGTATCTTTGAGGCTCGAAGTGAACGGAAGTTAATATGTGAAGTACAAGACCAATAAATGAAATTCTCGTCAAATAAAACAAACAGACTGCACTGATTAATGTCCTGTTTGGTTAGAGTTTAATTTTTGGTACTATATCAATATCGATATCAATATTTTCAAATGTTGGAGTATCAATATCAAAAGTAATACAAGTAGACACTTGTATTACGTAATATGTTTTGTTTGTACTATAAATTTTAAAATTGATATAATTAACCAAACACCTCTTCATGGTTCCTATCAATGTCAATTTTAAAATTGATAGTGATAGAGATACTTAATAGTGTTACCAAACAGGGAGTAAACTATTAAATGCAACTGCTTGCATGGAAGAAATCACTCAAGCATGTGAGGAGTTGAGAAAGCGTCACCCGAAGTGCAGCATGCACAAGGGATTGTGTTTCTGCCTGGATTGGCATGTGCGTCCCTCAGGCATGTGCATCCCTCGGTGCTTTGGGAGACAAAGGTATGCGTTCATTACATAGTTGCTCACTGTTAGATTTAGATCCTTCCTTTAAGATCGCCAAAGAAACTTGCCCAAACTCATTAATAGCAAAAGAATCACGAAGCCAAGAACAGACAAAAAGACAGGACAATTACCATCAAAATGGTAGAAGAGACAAGAAGAACCCGCAGCCCATAAAAGGCAAACGAAAGTATGACCTCACAGAGACTTTCAAGCATAAAAGAATTCCAATTCTCAAGGCTGAGGAGAAAGGGAGTCATAAAAAAGAACAAAAAATCTGAATTTCCTGCTCATGGATACAAAGAATACGAAAGAAAAAGATATCAGACATCCTTATCTCATGGTTGCACCAACTAATTTCTTTCTACAAATAGTCGAAAGCTGTGAAATTCCAAAAACGCACGTGCGCTAAGGAGACCCAGGTCCAGGCTATGATAAAGGCATGGAATACTCCTCCGGTAGCCAATATGGGATTAAACCCTTCAACACTCCCCCTCTCGGCCAGCCACCACCGAACACATGGGGCAGAACCGAGCAAAAATAGGAGCAAATCCACCGGAGGACAGAGCCTGCAGCTTGACCAGCTCTGATACCATGTTAACCAACCCAAAACCGCGGTGTTGAGTTAGAGAGGCCCAGGCTTATAAGCATAGGAAACCTCCCCTCATTGTCCAATATGGGACTATTCTAACTCGCCCCCTCACGTGCAAGCTTTTCTGGCTTTGACACGTGTACACTGTTTACGGGTGACGGTCTGAGGGGGGTCCACAGCCCTTGGCTCTGATACCATGTGAAATTCAAAAAACGCACGTGCGCTAAGGAGACCCAGGTCCAGGCTATGATAAAGGCATGGAATACTCCTCCGGTAGCCAATATGGGATTAAACCCTTCAACAAAAGCATCACCCCCGACTCAATTCCCAGGTGAAATCATCAGTCTTCCGCCTTTCGAATACTGTTCTAGAGACAAAGCAAGTTGATAATACTATTACAATGAGTCCACGTAAAATCCCACCAGCTTGAGAAGGTTTTCAAAGTGTAACCAATAAATACCAAATTCAATAAAAAGGTCTATACTTCTCCGGAGAATCAACAGAACATGCATCTTGAATTAGTTTATTTATTTTGAGATTATAATATGTTGATAGTCTGTCCCCGTGTAACTTCCAAAGAGAATTAGTATTAGCACTTCTGATGCATTTCGATTGGACCGTACATAGGAAAGATGGACTCCGGAAGATCCCATGCCACCGGTCAGATTCAATTGACAACAATATTGAGTTTATCATATTATATTAGAATTAGGACTTTACTTATGTACGTACATGTAGTTAAAGGGCGTCAAAGCAAAATTAAGAGAACAAAAATATTTTAGAGCCATAAAAAGTAAGATAAATTTTTATTTTAAAATGTACAAGAGTCCATTTTCCAAAAAGAGATATTGAACTCAACTCGATCCTTAATCTAAAATTACTTGAGGTCAGATATACAGATTATCTTTCTCCACTCATGTCGGCAAAATCCTCTTTCAAAAATATTTAAAATTTCTAAATCATATTGAATTATCCTTCTCCAAGTCAATTTAAGTCTGCCACGTCCTTTTTTTATTAATAAACTTTTCTAACTGAAGCTTCCATGGATTTATGTTGATCCATCTCAATCTCGCTTCTTTTAACTTGTCTACAACTGTTGCAACTCTGATATTTCTCTAATATTTTCGGTAAATATTCTATTTAATCTAGTAGGATCACTCATCAGTCTTAACATTTTCATTTTAGTAACACTCAATGTTTTCAAGGCATCGGCTAGTGACAAGGCACCCCCAGAGGGGGCAAAGCGATGGGCTCCTAGGAGTCCAAATAACTATTTTATATATTTTAATAATAAATAATGCTAATTAAGTGTCAATATCACATAATTAAGTTGTTTTGGAGTAAAAACAACTAGTTCTTATAGTTAATTTGACTATAAATTAACATTTTTATGAAATAATAGCTACGCTTAAATAATTTTTTAAGTGTTTACTAATAGTTAATAGAATTTAAATAGTGAAATTAACTAATTTGTCAAGTTATTTAGTCTATGTAACTATGCACTTCCCATATTCTTAATTGATTTGCATGGTGTCAAAGTCATTTTGTATCATTTTTTACATATATATGTATTATTTTATCTATTTTACTATATAAAAAAGGCGTCGCCTAACGCCTCGCCTCATCGCCAAGGCGTTAAAACGGTACTATGTCGCCTTGATCGCCTTGGCCGCCTTGACAACTATGGTAACACTTATGTTGGAAGCATGCTTTTTTTATTATCCAATATTCACTACCACAGAAAAACAAATCTTATATGATAAAATTTTTCTTTCAACATTAGTAGAATCTTACAATCATACACAACCCTTATAACTAATCTCCACTTCATCTATTTTACTTTAATCATATGGTTAACATCTTCTATCACATTCTCAATCTTTCTTGAATAATTAATCAAAGATACTTAAATTGAGAATTATGAGATAATCTTATCACATCCAAACCAACTCCCTCATCTTCTTCAATTTGGTTTTATTTTTAAATTTACAATACATGCATTCTATCTTGATTCTACTTATATTTTGAAACTCTTAATATGAAGTATTTCTCCACAAACCATAGTTCTTACTTTTTATTCACTCTGTGTATCATCTATAAATACAATATCATTTACAAACATCGCTCACCATGGTATATCATCTTGTATACCTTTATGAATTCATCAATAACAAATCCAAAAAATAAAAACATTTTAGACTCTTGATGTAAACTAATTGAAATAGACAAATCTCATTTCTCAACTGATTGTGCATACATTAGTGGTTATTCATCATACAAAACTTTTATCATTTGTATATACTTAACAAACATCATCTTGCACTCAAACACCCACCACAAAATATCACTTACAACCCTATTATAGACCTTTTCAAGTCAATGAACACGGTATGTAAATCATTCTTCATATATCAATATTTCTCTATCAAGTTTCTAATGAGAAAATAGCTTCAATAATAAATCGCCCATGCGTAAATACAATTAGTTAGTAAAAATATTTGTGCAATCTCTTAACTGCTGCTAAATAACTCTTTTTCTTAATTTCATAATATGATTTATAGACTTGATTATTCTAAAATTTGCATAATCTGGTATATCTCTTTTTTTGTAAAAATAAATATGATGATGTTGTTTCTTTATTCATTCAATATTTTCTTAGAGATAATATTTTATTACATTGAGTTAACCATTTTGCCCTCAAATCTTCCGAATATTTCCATAATTTAATAGAAATACTATCTGACCCACCTCCTATTGTTTTGATCCTCTTTACTACTTCTTCAACTTCTAAAAATTCAATTATTCTAACATTTGTTTATGTTATTTCTTTCCACCCTCCATTCATTTTAATTGTTCATTACTTATTTTCTTCATCTTTTATTTCATTCATTTTTCCTTTCACAATCATTTTCCACATTCATTCATCAAATTTTCAATTTCATTTTCATCACTTTCATTTCATTTCTTATCATCTACTTTTTCATTCATTTATAATCTCATTTAATAAATTATTTTTAGAATTTCACTTATTTTATCTCATTTTCTTTTTAAATTCATTCTTTTATTTGTTTGACTTTTATACATCTCATTCTTATTTTTTATTATTTATTATTAACATTTAATATCTTATTTTATAATTTATTTATCATCTTTCATTTTTTATATTATTTTAGTACCTTAATTTATTTTATTCATGTTTATTTTATATTTTTATTTTTATTCTTTATTTTGTACTATTTTGTATTTCTTTTATTATTTTATTATTTTTAGAATTTTGTTAATATATTTAATTTTTATTTATTTTTTTATATTTATTGGTTTTATTTATATTTATATATATTATCACCAACATTTTCATTCATTTTTTCCTTACATTCATTTCTCTTACTGACACAAGAACAATAACACAAATAAAATTTAAAATAGCTAAAGTTTAATTTATTAAGTGGCATTCACCCCAATTTAATCCAACAACAGGATACGTGATGCAATCTTAGCCGCTCTGGATGGGTGCGCAACTACTTGTAAGGAGAAGACCCAACGAGATGCTTTTGGGAGCCAGCGTGTGAGCACCGTGTGCCTTATTGTCAAGGAAGAGAAGTTGCATCGCCACAGCACAACACCAGCTTTGTCATCTTCATTGCCCGAAAGCAAGAATAGTTGTAAAGCATCGCGAAGTGCGAAGAGGTTGAGAGGAGTTCCCATTGGATTCTAAAAGTGTCAGATCTATAAGGGGGCATGGGGTTGATGAATCTGTTGTAAGAGGACTCGTAGGAGGAAGAACTTTCAAGAAAGAGGTAGTCATTCAAGAATCGCCAGATGGTGTCAAGGATGTTGCAAGGTGTTGGAGCTGACAAGTAGTTGGAAGGGAGGCCAACAAAGATGTTTTAAAAGGAGCCTATCGCTTTCGTTTTAATTGCCGAGGATGTTGCACTATTGGGGAACCAAAGAAGGACGATGCATAAGCAAAAGAGAAGTGAGGAGAAGCACTCCGTTGTCAGACGTAGAAACCTTAAAATCTCTAATCGGGGAAATGTCGTCCCATGAAAACAAAACTACGGTGGATGAACAGCTATCGATAGAACAGTGAGTAGAAAAGGATGATGGAATTTGTCGTTGACAACAACCAATCGAATTGTAGAAGATAGAGAGGAGGAAGGAGACATCACATCTGCGAAGGGGAGGGAAAAGAAGGAAAAGATGGAACTGGCCTTCTGCGGTGAGTTGGAGGAGAGAACCGGGATCTTCCCATAAGTGGAGAAGAAAGAACGAAGTCGTGCTTGTGAAAGGGAAGAAGAGAACAAGCAAAGTGACACCCCATGCACACAAACAGCCAAAATGGTTCCAAAAGTTTGATTCCATTTCACTATACACATTTGTGACTACATGATCTCTTTATATATAAGTTTGTCGGTTATAAGAAAACCCTCAAAGGAAGAATTGACTAAGAAGTCCTACGAAGGATCGGACAATAAAAGAAGACTAAGACTCTTGTTCCCATCATTCTCCCCCACCAGAGAAAACTTGTCTTCAAGTTTTAAACCCATGTTTATTCATGTGCAAATCATCAAAAATATTGCAAGAGTAGACTCATAAGAATAAGCCGATCCCAGGCTCTGATACCATTTAATGCATGACCGAAAAATAAAACTAAACCAAAATTTAAAATGGCTAAATTTTGATTTCTTCAACTACATTCACCCCTACTAATACGATGGAAGGATACATGGTACAACCTTGGCAACCCCAGATGGGTGCATAGCTGCCCAACTATCTTCCGTGTGCATGTAAGAAGGAGACCCGATAAGAAGTTTCTTGAAGCCAGCATACAAGTGCACATGTTGTCGAGGAAGAGAAGCCGCATCGCTATGCGACAACACCACCTTCATCATCTTCATTGCCTGAAAGAAGAGTCGTGAAGCATGGTGAAGTGCAAAGAGGTCCAGAGGAGGAGCTCCCATTGGATTTTGGAAGTGTCGAATCTGTTGGATCTATAAGGGGGTGTGGGTTTGCTAAATCTACCAGAAGAGGACTCGTTGGAGGAAGAGTTGTCGAGAAAGAGGTAGTTTTCCGGGGGTTGCCAAATGGTGCAGAGGATGTTGCAAGGTGTTGGAACCGACAAGGACTTGGAAGTGAGGCTGACGAAGTTGTTTGAAGAGCAGCCTGCCACTTTCTTCTTTGATCACCAAGGATGTTGCATTATTGGGGAATTGAAGGAATGAATCAACCTTCTATCGGGGGGTTGAAGTAGGGAATTAGGATCTTCTTGGACGTGGAAGAGAAAGAACAAGGCCCCACCTATGAGAGAGAAGAAGGGAAGAAGCGGGGTAGCACCCCTTGCACACAAACCATCAAAATGACTTCAAAAGTTGTATTCAATTTCATTATATACATTCATAATTACATAATCTATTAATCTCTTTATGTATATACAGAACTAGCATCTAATTTTACAACACAACAATCCTTAAAAACAATAGAAGTAACAAAGGATGATGCACAAGTTGACCAATATGGCAAAAGAGACTTTATATTATGAAAGAATGATACTAAAGATAGATTCAAGACAAAGACTTTGGAGAAAACAGTTGGCTAACATGGCCTACTTTACCAACCCAAGTTCCACCTTCTTGCTAATTGCTATAGTTGCACTTGACCCAAGTGAGTGACTCATTGTTTGGATGGTGAGGACACTCGTGCACGCGTCCGGTTCGATCCAGCCTATGTTTACCGACGGCGTCGACTTCCGGTCACATCTTTATAGATAGACGATGATTGAGCATATTATTTTATTATTTTATTTTTATTGATTAACTCACGCTTATTTTGAATATTTTGAGATTCATTTTGAGAGTGGGCTGGGTATATTTACGTATGCACATGATTGTTGATATGATATACACACGATGTATGCGGGTATATGAAGATATAGTTGAGATTTTTGGGTTTAATTGTTATTTTGCTTGGGGCCTGTATAAAGGCTCCCCTTTGTAAATATTTTGGCATGATGAAATGAAATGAAAGTGAGATGAATCCTCCTTCGGTGACCCCGGCGGTTTCCCCTTCTCCTAGGTCGTAGCCGCCGCCCTTTCACCCCCCGTGGAGACGGGTTCCTCCTTCACCTCCCGTGATCGACGGGTTCCTCCTTCTCCTCCTATCGCGCGCAGTCCGCAGGTCCGGAACACAGCAGGTCCTGAGCCGCTGCGGAGGGTTTCCGCCAACACCGCAGGCCGTCTCCGGCGACGGAACCAGCAGTGCAGTCCGTCGGTCCGCAGGTCTCCTCCCATCGCGCTGCGGAGGGTTTTGCAGCCCGGATTTTGGGGCGCACCGCAGCCCGAGCACAGATTCCGCCCGTGCTGCAGTCCGCGAGCGCTAAGATTCCCCCCGGTTCTGTTCGCCCAGCTGCAGTCGACTCTTCGGATGATTATACCCCCCCGCTAGCATCAACGTGTCCGTCGGATCAATGTTTTATTTGGGTGGAATGGATAGTCGACCTCCCTAGCACGGGAGCGCAGGTGCGTCCTTGATCAGCTGTCGTTGCTTGCTCATTTCCTTATGCACTTATTTGCCGTGTCGATTATGTGAGTTTCGTGCCAATTAAACACTACGCTGCCAGGTTATTTGTGAGTATGTGAGTTTTGCCTAATTCGGTTAAATTAGATCATTTTCATCGAGAGTCGAATGTCCTAACTCGATGGCATCCACACATACGTCGTTGGCCCTCCCACTTTGAGGGATCGATCTTCGGGCGCGTTTCTACTTGTATGTAGTCGTTAATCTGGTTATACTACACTTGTTTAACATATTGGTATATACGCATTGCTGTTTATTGCTAGTTTCGGTTTGGCGCCGGTCGGTCCCCGCATCGATTTTGGTATCGGAGAGCGAGGTCGAGTTAGGACATCTTGCTTAGTTGGTGTGGTATTTGAGTGTCTCGTACGCATGCGCACCCGTAGTGGCACACTACCCCCCGACTTCTCCATGTCGACCTCTGCGGCCACCACGATCTACGCTATGGACTCGCATTGCACGGTGTCTCGCAAGGTCGACACTTTGGGGTCCTAGTTAGGGATGTCCTTGACCAAGTATCGCACACTTAGATGAGGTTGCTCCAGGTTTTAAACGGGTCCTTCGTGACATCGCGATCGGTAACGCGCTTCGAGCACCCACCCCCTCCTGATCCCGGTCGGCCTGGTGATCATGTCTTTGTGGCAGGCGATCACAGGCCGCCTCTTTTTCTGGGCCCTCCCCCGGCCCCTCGTGCTCCCCGTGGTGGTCGCCACGACCGACGTGGCCCGCGCGTCGGATTTGGCGACCGTGACCGCCGGACATCATCCTTATCGTGACCGTACGGATGCGGATGATCGGATTATCCGCAACGTCGAGAGTAAATGCCCCGACTTTGACGGGCCGCTTGACCGAGTATTTATTTAGATTGGGAGGGCGGCATGGACTATTACTTCGGCCCAGTATGACATGTCGATGGTTGGCGAGGTGCGATTCGCGAAGATGAAGCTTGCTTGGTCGGACGAGATGCATTGGCTCGATATCGAGGCTCTCCTTGCGGCGACACGGCGAGGAGCCCGTGAGACTTTGGGATGAGATGAAGGCTAAACTTCGTGAGAAGTATATGCCTTCGTCATGCTCCTTCTGGTCGCGGTGTGGCGGCCACCACCGGGGCAACCGGCCGGTCGGCGTACATCGGCGATTTTGACGGCTACCTACTTAGATGCGATGTACGGGGAGGAGAGTGCTGCGACACTCGCTCGATTTCGAAAGGGGCTGCGGCCGGAGTATCGACGAGAGGCATTTCGTCGGAAGCGTTGTTACTTATTGAGCATGCCTGTGGGTTTGTCGCGAGAATATGAGCGGTTGAGGCATTATTTGACTATCCCGCCTTGTGGGCCTCCTGCTCGTGTTCGGGGAGACACCGGGCCCCCCCGCCCGGCAGCTCGCGCCCCTCTGTCGGGTTTCGGGGTTGCCCGGCTCGCCACCCCCTCGCACCTGCGAGGTGCGGGATTGTCGGCTCGCCGACCCTCCCCTCTTACTTCCCCCTCTTCCTACTCGGCCCCCACGCGGCCGCTCCTTCCCCTCTCCAGCCGATGACGAGGGCAGAGGCCCCATGGTTGGAGAGTCCTCGCGTCCCGTATTGCGCGGGAAGGCTGGCTGGTTGTGGGCGACACCAGGCACGTGCGTGCTCGTGCCCCTACTCTCTTTGCACAGATGGTCGGCCCTTGATTCCCCCTCGGCCCCGGCCAGGAGGAGTTCGCTTATGTGGGCCTAGACCTGGCAGCGATGAGTTCCGTGGGGAGGATGTGATTTCACTCGACGCACCTCCCTATTCCCGGTCGAGGGATAGAGGAGAGTTCGCTTGGGATAGTTCCTTGTGTTTTCGCATAGCTTTGTCCGGTGATGATTGGCGTCGTACCGCCATCTTCGCGCTTGCTTTCGACTTGGGGGAAAGGCATGCAAGGTCATTATTGACGACGGAAGTTGCGTTAATGCCATTTCCGCTCGTCTTGTTTCGTACAGGGCTCGCTTCGGCGAATCACCCTCGCCTGCCGAGTGTCTGGGTGGACTCCCACTTCCGTCGATATGCCGGTCTTGGTGCCTCTCGGGTTTCCTCCTACTGCAGGGAGATTTGGTGCGATGTTCTACCCGTGGAGGTTGGGGTATCATTCTCGGTCGACCTTGGCTATTTGATGTGGACGCGACCCTCATGGTCGATCGACACGTGCGTCTTTGAACACCGAGGTCGGCGCGTCATTCTCTCTCCTTCTCCCCCTCCGGTTCCCAAAAATACGCCGAGTAACTCGCCGCTCCCTCTCCCCCGGCGGCTCGGTCTCCTTCACCGGCCCCGTCGACGGTGTGAGTCCCTTCCCCCTGCACCGGCACCCCGCCCCATCTGATGTTGGTGGTACCACTGCGACTTGTCACTTCTCCTTAACACCCGCGAGAGAAGCCTACGGTGTGTCCTATGCATCTACCACCTCTGCTCGACTCCTACGCTTGGTCGGTCGTCGCGGTCGAGCATAGCATTCGAAAGGCACCGTATTTCTTTGTGGTCGCTCGGGAGGTTCATTCGAGCCTAAGGCCCCGCACCCGGCCGAGGTTGACGCTTTCTTGCGAGAGTTTAGCGATGTATTCACGAGGATCTCCCCGTCGAGTTACCTCAGATGAGGGATATTCGACGTGCTTATCGACCTTGTGCCGGATCCCGCGCTCCCGAGCCTACCTCGTTATCGTATGGATCCCTCGTCGCGAGGAACTAAGGAGCGAGTTGAGGAGTTCTTTGAGTCGTGGGTTTATTCGGGAGAGCTTTGAGTCACTGTGCGGTGCCCGCCACTGCCCGGCACTTTAAAAAGAACGGCTCGTGGCGGATGTGTGTCGGCGTACCGGGCCGTTAACCGGATTCTTGTCAAGTACCGGTTTCCCATTCCCCCTTGGACGACATGCTAGACATGCTTGCGGGATCCCTTATATTCTACAGATTGATGCGAAGAGTGGTATCACCGGGTCCGTGTCCGAGGCCCGAGTGATGAGTGGAAGAACGACCTTGAGACGAAGGATGGGGCATGTACGAGTGGTAGTAATGCCATTTGTTGTCAGCGCCCCACTAGCACATTAAACGTGAGGTTGATGAACCGGATTCTTCGACCATTTATTGGGCGGTTTGTGGTAGTCTACTTTAGACGATATCCTTGTTTATAGTCACTCGCGTGAGGACCGCTTTAGCCACCTCGGGAAGTGTGTCTCACCCTTCGTCGAGAAAGGTTGTATGGAAACCACAGAAGTGTGCCTTAACGACTTCTTGGTACTTAACCTTGGGTTTCATCGTTTCGAGTGATGGTGTCTCTCTGAGCCAGGAAGATCCGGTCGATTCTTGAGTGGCCGAGCCCGCAGCGTGATATCCGGAGCTTCCTCGGCGCCTTGCTACTACCGCGGGTTCGTCGGAAGGGTTCGGCTCGTCGACTGCCCTGTCTCGGATTGTCTCCCTTGGTGTCTTTTCGTGGCCTTTAAGACGTGCGCCGGCTTTTAACACCGCAAGAGATGATGACCCAGCTATGCTTCGATTGCTTGATTTCTCTAAGGTGTTTGAGGTCGCTGCGATATACGGAGTTGGCATAGGTGGAGTCTATCTCGGGAAGGCCACCCTGTGGCCTGCCCGACGAAGGGTGTCGGATGCCAGGCGAAGTACTCGGCACAAAGAACTCTATGCCGTGGTGCGGGCCACTGGGCATTGGCGGCACTATCTTCTCTCTCGGGGAGTTTGTATTCTTCTCCGATCGAGGCACTCCGCTTCGCTCGCTCTAAGAGGCTTAACCCTCGACATAGTCGGCAGGTTGAGTATCTTCGATCCGCCTTCGTCCTCGAACATGAAATTTGGAGTTGAGAACCGGGTGGTGATGCCTTGAGTCGGCGGGTACTCTTGCCTACTGTTGCTGAGTTAGTGTTGAGGTCACGGGTTTGAGAGGATCGGGGGCGAGTATGCGGATTGTCCCGACTTCAGCCCGTTTCTCGACTCTCGGTACGAGTCCCGTCCAGGTGATTTTAGTGAATATCTTCTGGGACGGCTATCTCTTCTTGGGCTCCCGAGCTTTGCATTCCTCGGACTTACGGTCGAGATTTCTTTGATTTGGGAGCTCCGCGCGGTGGTTTAGGACGACATTTCGGTCGTAACAAAACGATCGAACTTTTGGAACATCGATTTTATTGGCCCGAGCACGAAGCGCGATGTGGCCCGCATTGTTGCCCGGTGCCGCGCGTGCGCTTCGGCGAAAACGAAAAGCAAAATACCGGTCTTTACGCACGCTTTACTGTTCCCGGAGTCATAGTGGCGGGATGTTAGCATGGACTTTGTCCTTGGTTTACGCGCGCGCTTGCGCCGCCGCGACTGTCTTTGTGGTAGTGGACCGATTTTCGAAAATGGCCCATTTCGTTTCACTTGCTCCCCGGACATCCGATGTCTTCCACGTGGTAGCCCGCGTCTACTTTTACGAGATTGTGCGCTTACGTAGGGCTGCCTAAGACGATTGTCTGCGATCGTGATGTTCGATTTACCGATTATTTACGGAAGACTCTCGGCATCTCTTGGGGACCCGGCTCGGAATTCTCCGCGGCTTACCATCCCCAGGACGGATGGCCGCGCTGAGGTCGTCGACGAGTCTAGGTGATCTCTTGCTTGTTGCTGGTTGGTGACCGTGTTCGCGCGTGGGACCTCGTGCGCCATTAGCGAGTTTGCGTATAATGATTCGGTCGATAGGTCCGCGGGATTGAGTCCGTTTGAGATGATCACCGGTCGAGCTGAACGACCCGTGGGATCTCACCCTACCTGCCCAGCTGCCGTGTGTCGACCTCCGCCGAGTCCTGGGCGGAGCACATTCGGGTCTGCGTGGTCGCGTTAGGCGGCCGAAATAGAAGTTAGCGATAGCGGTATAAGCGACGTGCGGTTTGCGCCCGACGAGCTCGGGAGTTCGAGGTTGGCGACTACGTCGTGGTCGGGGTTGAACACGAGCGATTCCCGTACGGGGTCGTCGAAGCTCCGGCAGGAGCCGGTCCTTTACGAGTGTGGTAGAGCGGATTGGGGACGATGCTTATGTTGTGGATTTGCCTACTAAGGTACGGGATTAGCTCGACCTTCGATGTTTCGATACGGTAGCTTACGAGACCGGCGGCGATCCCGAGGTGAGATTACGGAACCCCCGCCCCCATCCGCCCGAGTGACCCCCGACCACGAGCGTCCACCTCCGGCCCTGCACCTTCGCGACGCGGCGGTCGAGTGCGTAATGGATGAGCGAGGTTGTGACGACGCGGCGAGGGGCGTACCGGCGCTTCCTTGTGATTTGGAGAGGCCGACCGCCTTCGGAGGACACACGGCTGACCGGACGAGTTGCGGCGGTGGGACCCCCGACTTGTTGGAGCGCTACGGAGCGACATCGACCTTACCTCGACGGGGTCGAGTTCCTCCCCACTGGGAGGATTGGTGAGGACACTCGTACGTACGTCCGGTTCGATCCGGCCTATGTTCTGCGACGGCGTCGACTTCGGTCACATCTTTATGGATAGACGATGATTGAGCGTATTATTTTATTATTTTATTTTTATTGATTAACTCGCGCTTATTTTGAATATTTTGAGAGTGGTACAGGTATATTTACGCGTACACGTGATTGTTGATATGATATACGCACGGTGTACGGGTATATGAAGATATAGTTGAGATTTTTGGGTTTAATTGTTATTTTGCTTGGGGCCTGTATAAAGGCTCCCCTTTGTAAATATTTTGGCATGATGAAATGAAATGAAAGTGAGATGAATCCTCCTTCGGTGACCCCGGCGGTTTCCCCTTCTCCTAGGTCGTAGCCGCCGCCCTTTCACCCCCCGTGGAGACGGGTTCCTCCTTCACCTCCCGTGATCGACGGGTTCCTCCTTCTCCTCCTATCGCGCGCAGTCCGCGAGTCGGAACGCGGCGGAGTCACGAGCCGGCTTGCGAGGGTTTCCGCCAACACCGCAGGCCGTCTCCGGCGACGGAACCAGCAGCGCAGTCCGTCGGTCTCCTCCCATCGCGCTGCGGAGGGTTTCCGCAAACAGTCCCCGGCGACGGAACCAGCAGCGCCGGCCGTGCCACGCATTGATTTCTACTAGTGCTACAGTGGCGCGGCATGTCCCGACGTCCGGCATGCGATTGTTGTAGTTGATCAGCTATCGTTGCTTGCTCATTTCCTTATGCACTTATTTGCCGTGTCGATTATGTGAGTTTCGTGACAATTAAACACTACGCTGCCAGGTTATTTGTGAGTATGTGAGTTTTGCCTAATTCGGTTAAATTAGATCATTTTCATCGAGAGTCGAATGTCCTAACTCGGTGGCATCCACACATACGTCGTTGGCCCTCCCACTTTGAGGGATCGATCTTCGGGCGCGTTTCTACTTGTACGTAGTCGTTAATCTGGTTATACTACACTTGTTTAGCATATTGGTATATACGCATTGTTGTTTATTGCTAGTTTCGGTTTGGCGCCGGTCGGTCCCGCATCATTGGACCTTCCTTGACACAGCTCCAATGTTGTCTGGCAGTTTCGTTGTCACTTGTCGATGCCAAAACTAGCACAAAGCCAATATTATGTTGTATGGGACATTAGGGAGATACAGGACATTGGGGCATTGGGGACAATCATGGACATATGCCCTAGTGCACAGCGCACGATCGTTACAATCTCTAGCACTTATAAATGTTGGCACACTCATTGACATGAGGAACTTTGACGTTAGCATGTTTCCTCTATCATCATCTTCCGCTCTTTGTCCTTTTGGCAACCCATTTATTGACAGAGCTTCTTTTGCATTTGTGCCCATGTACTCCACGCCCCACGGGTCTTCAAGATTACTTTGTCTTCACTTTGTGACATCTAGGAGCTGTGCCACCCAAGGTAAGCAGGGTCGAGGGTCAAGAGTAGAGTTGGTCAAAAAATAGACCTCATTCGACTAGAGTTGGGACCTGAGTTGACTGGGAGTGTACTCAACTCAACTCAACTAAGGCTTTTATCACAAATTATTTGGGGTCAACTATATGAATTCTCTTTCTCCACTCATGTCGATTTTGTGTTATTTCTTCAGATAAATCATCTAAATCATATTGAATTATCCCCCTCTAAGTTAACTTAGGTCTACCACGACTCTTTTTTGTTTCTGTCATTTTAATATTTTCTATCTTTCTAACTGGAGCCTCTTTAGGTCTACGTTTCATATGTCCAAACCATCTCAATCTCCCTTCTTTCAATTTGTCTACAATTCTCGTTACTCCTACATTTTCTCTAATATATTCATTTCTTATTTTATCTAATATAATGTGACCACTCATCCATCTTAACATTCTCATTTTGGCAACACTTACTTTAAAAGTATGTTTTTCTTTTATTGTCCAACATTCACTACCAGTCTACCATACAACATTGTGGGTCTTATACTTGTACGATAAAATTTTCCTTTCAACTTTAATAGAATTTTACGATCACATAGAACCCCTGAAGCCAATCTCCACTTCATCCAACCTACTTTAATCCTATGATTAACGTCTCCATCACATTCTCCATCTTTTTGAATAATTGATCCAAGATACTTGAACTGAGTTTTTTTAGACAATATTATCCCATCTAAACTAACACCCTTACCTACTTCTCTTTGATTTTCATTAAATTTACAATGCATATATTCTGTTTTAGTTCTACTTATCTTGAAACTTTTAGTCTCTAAAATATTTCTCCACATTTCTAACTTTCTATTCACTCCTTGTGTTTCATCTATCAATACGACATCGTCTGCAAATATCATACACCAAGGTATATCATCTTGTATAATCTTCGTTAATTCATCTATAACTAAAGCAAAAAGGATAAGGACTTATTACAGACCCTTGATGTAAGCCAATTGAAATAGGGAAATCTCTTGTTTATCCACCAATTGTGCATTCGCTAGTAGTTGCATCATCATACATGTCTTTTATCATTTGTATATACTTAACAAGCACCATCCTTCGTTCCAACACCCAACATAGAACCTCTCTTGTTACTCTATCATAAGTCTTTTCTAAATCAATGAACACCATATGTAAATCTTTCTTCACATCTCGATATTTTTCTATCAAACTTCTAATAAGAAAAATAACTTCAGTTATACATCGACCAGACATAAATCTAAATTGATTAGCTGAAATATTTGTACAACTCCGTAATCGCCGCTCAATAACTCTTTCCCATAATTTCATAATATGACTCATGAGTTTGATCCCTCTATAATTTGCACAATCTTGTATATCTTTTTTTCTTAAAGATAGGTATAATGATACTCTTTCTCCATTCATTCGACATTCTTTTCGATATTAGGATTTTGTTAAAAAGTCGAGTTAACCATTCCACTCTTAAATCTTCTAAACACTTCCACACTTCAAAAGGAATATTATCCGAACCACATGCCTTACTTGTTTTCATCATTTGCAATGCTTCTTTAACTTCTGAAAATTGAATTTTTCTAATATAATTTAAATTATAGTTTGTCACATTCTTTATGTCATCTATGTTTTTAGCAAAGTTGTCATTAAAAAGAGTATCAAAATAATTTTTCCATTTTTCTTTGATATCATCATCTTTAATCAAATTTTTTTCTTCTTTATCCTTTATGCATCTAATTTGATTAAGATCTTGAGACCGTCTCTCTCTCATTCTTGTATAAATATCTTTTTCACCTTCTTTAGTTCCAAGTTTCTCATACATATGTTTAAAAGCATCATCTCTTGCTCTTCTAATAACCTTTTTTGCTTCTTTTTTTGCTATCTTGTATTGCTCATAAGCTTCATTGTTATCACATTTCGGCAATCTCTTATAACAATCTCTCTTATTCTTTATCACCTTTTGCACTTCTTCATTCCACCACCAAGTCTCATTTTTAGGTGGACCATGTCCCTTAGACTCTCCAAGTACTTTTTTAGCTATCTCTTTAATTTTTATAGTCATATTCATCCACATAACATTAACATCTATGTCTAAATTTCAATCATTTATCTTTAAAAGTTCGATCTTAAATATTTGTTGTTTCATTCCTTTTAACTCCCACCATTTTATTTTAGGAGAAGACTTTCTTTTATATATGTTTGTTTGTGTTTGCTTAATCTTAACATCTAAAATCACTAACCTATGTTAGCTTGCTAAATTTTCACTCGGAATTACTTTACAATCTTTACAAATAGCACGATTGGATTTTCTAGTGAGAATGAAATCAATTTGATTTTTATTTTGTCCACTTTTAAATGTTATTAGATGAGATTCTCTTTTAATAAAATGAGTATTTGTGAGGATAAGATCATAAGCCATAGCAAAATCTAAAATATTTTTCCCCTCTTCATTTAAATTTCCATATCCAAAACCTCCATGAACATTTCCATATTCATGACATTTGTTTCCAACATGTCCATAGAGATCTCCTCCCATAAATATATTTTCTTCATTTGGTATACTTTGCATAAGATCATCCATATCCTCTCAAAATTTTTCTTCAATCTCGCTACTTAATCCAATATGTGGAGCATATGCACTAATTACATTAATTATTTCTCTTTCTATAATTATTTTTACCATAATAATCCTATCTCCTACTCTTTGTATTAAAACTATTGCATCCTTTAATGTTTTACAAGAATGATACCTACCCCATTTTTATTTCTCTCTTTTCTTGTATACCATAGTTTATATCATGTATTTCCTACTTCTTTACCTTTTTCTCCTATCCATTTGGTTTCTTGGATACACATAATATTAATCCTTCTCCTCTCCATACTATCAACAAGTTCTATAAGTTTTCCAGTAAGAGATCCAATATTCCAAGTGCTTATTCTTATCTTTCTTTTAATATTTTTTTATTACATTTCTTTTTATAATAATGTCTATTTGCATCTGAGTTTATTCCAGAACTCATATCTTGCTCTAAGAACATGATGGTGGAGAGATCCAACATTATCAAGGCCATCAGCATCAGCAGGCATAACATGATTGGGCACATTGGGGGTATTAAAATGATTGACCATAATATCCTAGGAAAGAATTATACCTAATTGAGTAAAATGTCCATATAAGAGTTTAAACTTTAAAGAAATGGCTCAATCACTTTTGGGATATGGTTACAAAGACATTATGACTTTTCAGTTTTCATTTACAGTTAACATCGCAATATAAGAAATATGAAGAGGTATATAATACTTATCATCCATTTAGATGATATAAAGGTTGTACTTCTATATCATTAGTAGTTTGAAATATAAAAAAATGACATAATTGATATTTGATATTTTTACATTTATATAATTCATACCCTTCAAATTGATGTGTACTTAAATTTTCTTGAATTTTGTTGATTTAAAAAAAAATAAAACTGATCCTGAATTGTTCTGGATAGCTTTTAAGTCAGGCAGATCGACCGATTTAGCCGATCTGATCTGGATTGGAATCGACATAGGGTATGACCAATTCAAAACCCAATTCCAATCCTGCAATCCTTGATCCAATGACCAACAATGGTGTTTTCTTGTTGGGAGCTCCCCCACTGCTAGGTTAATAAGAACATGGGAGCCGATCTGGACTGGGCTAGTTATGTGGTCTCTCTCATTAGCTGGGTGAGGTTCCAACATCACTAGGTTATGGGTGATGTCAGCCTTGTCAGATTCATGATAGGATGATTTAATCACTGACCGGCAACGGGGTTCCCCAGCTACGCTAAGGATGTTAATCACTTTCACCAAGCTCGGATTGGATACACATCATATTGCCTGATAAACAAAATTGTAGGTAAGATGCCTCAAATTGGATTTGTTTGCAAACATTAGATATGGTATTGTGATCCCATCTTATGCTTTAAAAGTTCGATATGGGACAAACTGGCATCATCAGGTCACATCCAAGCTGAATGTAAAGGCATGGAGCTTCTTTGCATGTTCAATGTGTGTATCAGAATGCGAGGGTAAAACCAGACCAGCAGTGAAGGAATAAACAGAATAACCGTAATACATGAAACATGAGCCATCTGTCCTTAAGACAACCATGTAGGCATGAAGGACCCATTCAGTATCAGGTTAAACCAGAGTAGCCCATGTAGTCAGAGGCGAGAGGCGACCGAGGCGAGGGAGGGCTCACCTCGCCTCAGGCACTTGAGGCGGGCGCCTTAGGCACCCGAGGTGACATTTTTCTTATTGAAGAGCTTCTCAAAAAATATATATATAACATTAAAACTTTTGAAGAAGAATATAAAAAATACAAAAAAACTCACTTCTAGGGCTTATAATGCATCAAGATATGAGAATTTTAAGGTGGAAGACTGGCCATTGGGGGTTTTGGGGTGGAGGTAGAGGATTTAAGTTACCAAATTTGACTTTCACAGAGTCCTGACCCGGGCGAGACAAGATCTACCGAGGCGAGGCATTTTTGCCTCGCCTCGCCTCAGCGCCTAGGCACCTGAGGCAAGCGCCTCAGATAACATAGAGAGTAGTAGTGAAGGCATAAATAGAATAACCGTAATACATGAAAAAGGAACCATATATCTTTAAGATAACCGTGTAGGCATGAAGGACCCATGCAGTATCAGGTTAAACCAGAGTAGCAGTGAAGTCATAAATAGAATAACCGTAATACATGAAACAGGAGCCATATATCTTTAAGATAACCATGTAGGCATGAAGGAGCCACTCAGTATCTCAGCATCTACTATACTGCATGTAGTGTTGTCAAAGCAACCGCTTAGGCAATGCTTAAGTGGTAAAGTGGCCCGGTGTCAAGCTAAAAAACCCAGCCGCTTTTCTCTAATGCATTAAAGCGGGTGCTTTCGGCAGCAGGCACTTTGGGCAAGCGGCCGAAAGCACCCGCTTTGGTCACTTTGGGCTGCTTAAGTTAATCAAATCCACATGAGGTGGATCTGGATGTTCTTATAGGGTCTATTTTGTTATAGTTGTTTTGTTGTTCTCTATTAGTTCCACTTTTTTATGTTTCTACATACTATTGAATATGTTGTTTTATCATTGTTATTTGCTTATCATATTTTTAAAATTGACAAAAATAGATTGCATGATGTATGTTGTGCATAAATGGTCTGCATATTTCATTAATGAAAGATGTCAAAATATTTGTAACCTCATTGCTTGGATTTTCTGGTTATATTTGGTGGGCTTGCTGCTCATCTCAACCAGCCTTATCGGCTACCGCTTAAGCACCACTTAAGCGGGCACTTTGTTGCTTTAGTAAAAGGACCATTGGTTGCTTTGGTCGTTTTGTCACCTTGACAACCATGGTTGTATCGCCTTACATAAAGAAGATCTAAATTTAAGTCTTTTGAACACACAATCAAAACTAATTATGACAAGTAGTTCTTTATAAGTTAAGACTCATGCATATGAATCCCACAAAGGTCTTCTAATATTCATAGAATTTGTTGCTCAACAGGCCAATCAACTAATCTTTCTTCAAAGATCAACCAACTAGTAGGATGCATGTACAAGCTTCTTAAGGGAATATCCACAGGCATTTGACTGTAACTAAGAGGTCCAGTAGAATGTCTATTTCGTCTAACCATTTATTTTTCAAATTTTATGATTACAATGAGATATGCAAGATGTGTACTGCATACGAAAATTATAATTTCAGTTATAAGTAGAACACCAAGGTGCATATCATGGTAAAATCATATGGACAAGGATCATCCAACCTTGCTGACAGTCTTCTTGGCAGTGAGGGAACCACGAATGCTGTGTTTAACTTCTGAAGTAAAACAGGTTAAAAGTTAAAATTAGCAGACAAGTACTTGAACACTTAAGAGAAAATGAATAACAAGTAACGATTCATAAAAAGTGGTTGGTTCTTTGTTACAAATGTACCATAAATCAAAATTTCCAAAAGTAGAATACAAACAAACCCAAGGAACGTGGGGTCGGGAGTCGGGACCGGGTCGGTTGGGGGCAAAACCGACCCGGGTCGGCCGGGGTCGCGACCCGGGTCGGGACGGGGTCGGCCCGGGTCGCAAAAAATAATAATAAAAAAATCAAAATGGGGTCGGGGTCTTGGGGTCGCGACCGGGTCGGTCGGCCCCAAAACCGACCCGGTCGGGTCCGGGTCGCGACCCGGGTCGCGACCCGGCGAACCATGAACAAACCAAATCACTCTTCCATTGACATACGAATGATTAGTATAGCACCATCCTTGTATAAAGGGGTCATCGAAACCCACAAGAAATAATCAGGACATGATACCAAAATGTTCTCCTGTGATCCTCCCAAACACCAAAAATGTGCTGTCAGCAAGTGACATCGAACAAAGTGGTTGGTTCTTTGTTACAAATGTACCATAAATCAAAATTTCCAAAAGTAGAATACAAACAAACCAAATCACTCTTCCATCGACATACGAATGATTAGTATAGCACCATCCTTGTATAAAGGGGTCATCGTAACCCACAAGAAATAATCAGGACATGATACCAAAATGATGTTCTCCTGTGATCCTCCCAAACACCAAAAATGTGCTGTCAGCAAGTGACATCGAACAAAGCCTTCCTACCACAAATCTGGTTGAAGACACACTCTTGTAATTAGATAAGAACCAAATGTATTTGTCACTTTCAACCCTCCAACCTATTACCACAAAGAAACAACTCTCAACATGGTATAGCACCTGACCACATCTAGTTGTTCCAGTTGCCTGACTCTGCCCAATCCTGCAGCACCCGAAAAGAATAAGATAATATTAGACTCAGTTGCTTGGAAAGCCTTTTGAACCAACTGTTTCTTGTGTGCCATACGCTCCATAAAACCGCCATAATGAAGGCATCCCAGACAATGAAACAATAGGGTCAATCTCTTCGGGTAACACCAATGCACCGTTAAACAGTTCAATCACAGAGATCTCACAACCTAAGAGCTAACGTACCAACCTAGAACAAACTGCTAAATAAACTGAATAACACCATTTAGCAAGAATAGATGGTCTCTAAAAACATGCTACAAAAGATGCACAGATGAGTTGCTTTTTCCTTAAGCCAAAGCAACTTATATGAAATGGGGAGTCTTCGCCTTGCTACTTTCCTTGTAAATATTTTTAATTTTCAATGGCACTTTCTTTCTCCAGACCAACAGGGCCCGATCAACCATCACATCTCCGAAGCTTAAAACCCTTGTGATCGAACTAGTAGTATATCTCCGTCTTGTGCTCCAATTCCAAATTCTCACATCTGACAAATCTTAGGAAAAGGAAAATGTTTTGGATGAAACTGGCCAGTCGTTCCAAAGAGAGGTAGGTGTTCACAATGCAAAAAAAAAAAAAAAAACTATCATGCAGTCCATTCTTGGAAAGGTGAGTCATTAACCCAATAATCAGCAACAAAAGAATCCTTTTCCTCTGCAAAAGGATACAATTCCAGGAAGACACTATGTTATCAGAGATGAGCGAGGTAAGGTGAGAGGTGAAACTGCCTCACCTCACCCACCTCACCTGTATCAGGACCCAACTAGATTCAGTAACTTAAAATCCTCTTATCCACTCCGAAACCCCCAATGCCGAATCTTCTACCCTGAAACCCGGACATTTTGAAGCCATGAAGGCCCTAGAAGTGAGCATTTTGTTTTTTAAGTTCTTCAAAGATTTTAATAATATATATATATTATTAATATATTAAAAAATGCTTTGCCTCAAGCAAGGCAAGACGACCCTCCCCTCTCCTCACCTTGCACACCTCGCACCTCAGATAACATAGGGAAGACATTTTAAGACCTACAACCAGTTCATGTCTCATAGAATCTCATTCTCCAACCATCACCAATGAGAATGCTAGATATTGCTTTAGGTTCCCAAACAACCTCAGGTTGAGTCAATCCAATGCAAGTTGGAACCCGGAAGATTCCAAGCTATGATAGGCTATCCTA
Source organism: Cryptocoryne crispatula var. balansae (assembly GCA_036172225.1). Taxonomy (NCBI): domain Eukaryota; kingdom Viridiplantae; phylum Streptophyta; class Magnoliopsida; order Alismatales; family Araceae; genus Cryptocoryne; species Cryptocoryne crispatula. Next base: position 20,639,153 of record CM069927.1, on the reverse strand, counting down.
AGCTAGCCGAACCGATCCAACTGGATCAACCTGGATCAGTCGATCCAGTCCAAAAGCTGATGATCCAGGCTTATCCAGCCAGTTGTAGGCCTACATGGTTGAAGCTCAAATATCAAAGGCAACTGCCTTGGTCGCCAAGGCCCCAAGGCAAGGTCTCAACGCCTCACTCTGGCCCTCATCACCTAGGTGACCAAGCCCACCGCAACAAGCATCAAGGGAGTGCCACTAGTGCCTTCGCAGTGTCTTCCCCACCTGTGGACCCAGTAGGTGCCTCTTTCCGCTCGATAGAATAGGGAAGAACACCAGGGCGGCTATCCCGCCACAGCAACCACGGAGGATCACCTGCCTTGTCAGAGGTGATAAGGTGAAGCTGTTGGGACAAGGCGAGGAGTTCCTCATCTCAGCTGCATCACACCATTTACAACATAGCACAAACTAGGATTAGCCCATGTTAGCACTGAAATTTTTCATAAAAAAGAAAGAGGGGATAGTCCTTTATAGGCCAATTTACATAGATCTTGCTTGATTAAGATGGGTCATAATCAAGTGGAGAAGATAATGGTCGTGATGAGATCAAAATGGCACAAGATCAAGAGCTATGATGCCTTGATGACTTAAATTTTGGATCCTACCCTTATTGGATCCTTAATGAGATATAGGATATTACTTAATTGTGATCAGTCATAATTAAATAAAAGGGATGAGATGAGATGAGATGAGATGAGATGAGATGATGGTGATGACAGCTTAGATGTATTTTCTACTTAACTTTTAGATCTATTCTTTGTTGGGTCCTTGATGGGAACCGGATCCTACTTAAGTAATGAACGACCAAGATTAGATGATATTAAATGGACACAAGATCCAACTGATGAGATCCTAAGATAACTTAAGTTTTGGATCTTAACCAAATATTTTGGTTGTTTCAAAAGTGAGAAGAAGACCATCCGGTTCATACCCAGATCAGAACCTGGCATGCTTGTTTCGGATCTGCCAGAATGCTTAAGTCTAATTCTTAAAATGAAATCAAAAAATAAATCCCACGTTTGTTGTACCTAATGAAAAGATTTAATGAACATAATCCATTCAGATGTCATAACAATCTAATTCTACTAAGTCTAAGACTTGAAGATAAGAAAATGAAAAGGAGATTACAATCTTACGATCAAAATGTATAATCTTACTATGAATTAAAATCAGAAACATGCCTTTAATAAACCTCGGAATTAATGAACACTACAATTCAAAATAAGTCCAATGTTAAGACTTTGAATTTAAAGAGTTAAATCCATGATAATCATAGTCTAATTTCACTAGGTCTATGATAAAAAATGGTCAATTAAAATGAAGATCATATGATCAAAATATATAATAAAACTTGATCCGAATCATGTCTAATCTAGACTTTGGATCCAAATCCATTCTAATAAAAACAAGTTAAATCCGTGTAAAAAATGTAAAATATGTTTAAAAATCAACTAAGAAACATATCCTTGAAATGCTAGATTCTTGAAATCTATTTCCATAAAATTAAAAAAAAATCAAGACTACATTCAAAAAACTAAGTTTGCATTATATTGAGTTTATAGAGTTATACCTCCCATGTGTGTATGTTTCATTGATGTACGTTTCGATTTCATGAGCTATTTATGACAGTTATCCGAGGTGTGAGGCACCCGAGGCGAGGGACCTAGCGCCTCACCTCAGGCGCCTGGGGCAGACGCCTCAGGCACTCGAGGCGTTTTATATTATTTAATTATTTTAATTTAAATAATACATATATAATACAAATAGTCGAAATAAATCTAAAAAAAAATACTTGTAATATTGAAATAAATACATCATTTTAATAACTATATATTGTACCCATCAATAAATAATGTTATAACAATAAAAGAAGGTCAATAACAAACATAACATCATGACAACTAACAAGAGTATAAAACAAATCAAGCATAGCATAGCATAACAATTTAATGAGAGTAGAAATCAATAACAAAAGAAGATAAATATCATAATTAAATTAAGAAATGGATCATGTTTGACCAGATTTGTTTGACTTGGGCAAGACGAGGCATTTTGGGACGAGGCGAGGCGTTTTGCCATCGCCTCACCAGCCTCAACCGCCTAGGCAGTTGCGGCGAGCGCCTCTAATAACTATGAGGGCATTCGAGTAGCTTGATGTAATTAACATCGGAAACTTGCACTTTCCGATAGAAAAAAGTCTAAAGACGTTTTAATGAACCCCATACATCAATATATTTTTATTTTCATGAAAAAAATGTAATTTGCTTAATACCACTATGAAGCATCATATATTTTCATAAATATATTCTAAGGTCAAACTACTCATCATTGTTCTAAGGATTTCATCATTGAATACCTCCAACGATAACATCACAGGCAAAAGAAGTAAGAACTTCGTCCTCACCAACCATCAACAAAGTCGAAATTGTGCCAATCAGGTCACCATGACTCATATGGCCATCTGGCAAGGTCAGTACCTCATACCTAACCTAAGAAAGGAAAGTACGGTGCCAAGATCAAATCCAATCTCACCTCCAATGGGTGTACTGCACTAGGTAGAATATGGCAAAAATAGGTTAGAATCTAACCACAAATAAAAATGTGAGAACTGACCGACTAGTAGAGGAAATCTCTTAAACAGAAGTTGGCAATACCATCCTATTAACTAAGTGGGGGCAAGATCCACCCGCACCTCCAACTATGCAGCCCATTCTCAATCCAGGGAGGATTAAAACAAAAGTAACATTAAGAACATAGGATGCTTTGCATGATAAAAAAAAATCTGAGTTATGAATCATCGCATGACATTGCAAAAAAAGTAAAGAGAAGAAAGTTAGATATCAGGTGATGTCCTGTGAATCCAAATGATAGCACACAAACACCCTCCTCAGGTGATGATGACGAGGAGTGCATATCAGCCACTCAGCTAGCAACAGTAGCAACAAGAGGAGATATACGTGTAGAAGATACGAATGTAGCAAGTCGAGACTACTTCACGCCGTGGATTCCACCTACGCAACCCACTTATGTGCCACCGTCCGATGTCTATGACTTCGGTGAGATGGCCAATGCATTCTTTTCATATAGATATACGCCCGCATTGACAAGAAGACAAAGAACAACCCAAGAGTAGGAGAAAGAGGATGAAGGCCAATATCATAGACATTGGTGAACATGAGATGTATAATTATTATTATGTTATCATGTTACATTTGTTTATCATGTTATCATGTATAAATAACACTATTTCTTTTTAAAACATGTTAAATGTTACATTTATTTTTTTAAAAATAGTAAATTTCCTATTTTTTGACTTTCATTTTTTATTTTTTCTAAAAGTAAAAAATAATTCCAAAATCAATTTTTCTTCCCAAGAATCGGCCAATTCCAGCCGATCTAATTTGATTTGAACCTGATCAATACTAACATGTATGATGATTAGATACGCTTTATTGATGTTTTGTATTCAAGGCAAGAGTTCAAGTTTGGACCCACATGTAATACCATGATGGAACCCGAGGTCTGCTCTTCAGTAATGGTTCAATCAATGTCAAGGCGACTTCAGAATACGTCTGTCCAATGCTTACAATATTATTACCCATCATCTTTCGAGTGCACAATAGGCCTGATAGGGGGCATATAATATAAAATGGTGCTTGGATACTCCTATACTCAAGTTGTCCAAGCTTGTGGTTGTCAAGAAAATAGCAAAATCGAGTAAATAATATAAAGAGAAAAATGTCATGCAGCACAAAAACAAGCTAAAATGGAGATTGATGATTAACCGGCTCACCCTTCTAGGGGACACCTCCAAAGCATATACCATGATGGGGGCAAGGGGACAAGGTGCCTATGTAAATGTCATGGTACATAAAACATCAATGGGGCAAAATGCAATAAGTCCTTCATCAATGGTGCATGACATTAAATAAATAGGGGACAAGTCACATCCTGAAAATAGATATGGCAACCAGTTGGCTTAAATGTCGGTCCAACCAAGCTACTCACGTAGATTCACCTACCATTTTTCATGATGAGTTGATTCTAGATATAACTTGAAAAAATACATTCAGACAAGGAATAAATCTCAACTCAAAATGTCGCTATTGATTAAGTGCTACCAGTCAAGTAGCAGAGTCACCTTTTACCCAATTTATGGTTGAAATGCTAATGAATGAATCTATAGCCTTTAATATATATATCTCATAGAATATTGAATGCTAAAACAAATGGCATTTAAGGTTTCCCTAGGGAGAAAATTTCCCGATATATGGAAGTAATCAAGTGATCAAAAACATTGAGCCGAGAAGTTCGATATTCAATCAACTCACTTTTGTATAACTTGTGGCATATTTCCAATATTCAAATAATAAAGACTTGAGATGGAAATCAAGAGCTAGAGACACTTATCTCATGTCGTCTTTCCATGCATCATGTCTTTAATGTGCAATGTGTTAATGAGATGAAATGATGAATGAAATGGAAGAATCCAACTAAGGCAAGAACCCGATAAAGGCATCATGAGATTTTAATGAAACAAGTAGACTGTTGTCTCAATTCGAAGCAAGGACGAGCTGACGCACTAAGTCAAGGTTCACCACGCTGCCACTTGTAAGCTGATTTGTCACTCTAGCCCAGTTGAATGATGACGATAAGGCTAATGTCCAGCCTATTCCTACAAAGCTGCTACTACCATTCAGGAAGCAAAAAAAATATTTACTCATCTCGTAAAAGTATTGCACATGGTCAATCAACAGCCCACACTACTATTGCTAAAGAAAGGGGTCAGCCAAAAACTATAGATATAGCCTACCAAATGCATTCTTCTCTACCAACCAAGCAAGGGATCAACCCTCAGTTCATATGTTTGATTCGTTCAACCAACCAATGATCTTGCTTTAGTCATCCTTCCAGAAGAGAAATTACATCATCATCTGAATAAATGATGATAGCTAACTTTGGAATCCATCCTAAGGTTATGAGTTGCTGCACCCACATAGGGTTCTATGTCACCCTGGCCGGGTTATTGATCATAACCTAACCATAATCAAAGTTGGTCGATTACATTGGTTGACCCAAAAGAATGCTCCTTCAACCAATGGCATGTTTTTGGGTTATGCTGATGCGATTCGGGCTAAGGGTCTACTTATTGCCCTCCATGATGACAAGTCTAAGGAGAGACAATCCCCCATGTGTAAGAAGATTTAAGTGTTTCATTCAGAGACACGACCAATGGTCATGTCACTTAGAAGCCCATCATGTCAACACGTCAAAATGGTGCCCCTAAGGGACCTGTCGTTCAACTTGCTCCGTCGACACGGAGGCAACTAGTGGGTTATGGATAAGAACCCGATCCAATCAGTAATGGAGATGGAGAAGAGAGAGAGTTGATATTTACCCGACTCATATATCTAGAGAATGCTCACCAAGGGAACCCTTTGTACTCAAGCATGACAGATTCCATGCTATTATGACCCTTCAAGTCTATGTGACTCTCATAATATTCCATGTTATTATGACCATTCAAATCTATGTGGTTCTTATTATGTCATCATCACTTTCTACGTCCACATGGCTTTACCATCTTCATGGCATCATGAATCTTATATCCATATGATTCTATTATAGGAGCTCATATTATCACACCCGTTTAAGGTTTACATGGCTCTATAACGACCATCAAAGTTCATGTGGCTTTTATGTATTTGTATCACCACAACCCTTCAAGTTTAAATAGTTCTCAAATTACTATATTTCCATGACCTTTTAGTCTATACAATGCCCCCTATGCATATTTGACCTCATATCCATACCACTGTAGCCTCCCAAGTTCACGGTCACCAATGTTGAATACCCCATGACCTAATGACCCTCAAAGTCTTCATGGTCCTTGTGATGCTTACGCCACAATGGTCCCTTCCCTTTGGCCCACATGACTTTTCATATCTATACCATCATAGTCGTTCCAACCAATATGATTCTCATAATATTTATAACATCATGGCTCTCTCAAGTCTCTACTAGATCGGCTTCCACTCCCATACCATAGTGGTCCTTTCAGTCCACATAGTTTTCACGTCCTTACCATAACAGCCCTTTCAGATCACGTTTTCCATATCAATGCCAACATGGCCTTCTCGACCTTATAGGTTCTCATATTCGTACCATAATGGTCTTTCTAGCCCTATTGGTTTTCATCTTCATACCATATTGGCCCTTTTGCCCGCATTTTTTATGGTCATACCATCATGAGCTTTCTGTTCTTTATGGTTTAGCAAAGAAAATCAAATTTTATATCCCATTAAACAAGATCAAATGCATGGTAGTGAGTTGTTCTATAGCACTTGCAACCCAAAGGGAATAAGTGGGAGATGGATGAAAGATGTGGGACAAGGCTCCTTTGTCAAAATGAAGGTGCAACTCGTGAAGATGGATCACTTGTATGAGGTTGAATCAAGTAAATTGCAAAAAGTTATGTATTGGTGAATGCAACACGGAGAATTTTGGATGATGCCAATTGATGTTATGTGAAGAATGGTATGCTTGGACAAAAGTGCACCCTTAAGAGATAATAGCCTCCCAGGACCCTTAAGTATATAGTTGTAAGACTCCTATATGCCCAGATAAACCCAGAATTCAGATGATATTATGAAGAAAATGTCAAGGTTGGATAACCTGGTTCTATGAGTCTGTCATTCTTGCAAATGCCAAATGATGTTATGAAACAAATGTTATGGATAAAATAGTGTTCACATGGGTTAGAACCCTACCAGTAAATGCCGAGTGTTGTGCTTGGATAGCTTGACAACCCCTATGAGTGAGTGTCCTTCCCGCAGATGTCAAATGATATTTTAAGACAAATGTTATGATCAAATAATATTTGAGGCATAGTTATGTTTTTAGTACCCTTCCACCATCTATATGAGGGACCTAATAGCTACCAAATAAAATTATAAAGTAAATGTTATGTGTGAATAAAATAACACCCCTTAAGAGCCATTGCCCTTTCAACATCCACATGTGGACTAAATAGGTACCAAATGATGCTACGAGAGAAATGCTATTCTTGAATAAAAAAGTCCCCATGTATAGTGGCTTCCCAGCACAACCCTCCTCAAGTCATGTTCATGAAGGTTATATTATGAAAAGTTAGCCTATTGATGTGTTCTCCACTTGAGACAGACTTTGGTAATGACCACATTCATTAATTCCTCGCCTTTGAAGTCGAAGATTTGAAACTATTATGTATAGAAAAATATTTATTCAGGTCTCACACAGGCACTTAAATGTTGCAAATGACTCAATATCCCTTGTTTGTCATTAGACTGATGCAAAGGACATTCTTGAGAAAGAAAGCACAATAATTGGTGATGTTCATCTGTGCCAATTCACCTCCCCCACGATGAACACTACACCTGTGATTAGTGCCTTTTGGATAGTTCTTTATGTCATGCAAGACGCACCCTGCCACACCGCTGTGAGCAAGAGATATTTAATTTGGGAAGGAACATGTCCCATATGTTCTTCGGTGGACCAAAGTCCCACTAAAAGAAGTCTCATTTCCCTATGAGAGGTTCAATGTCACTTCCATAGATTTCGACACTCCTCAGAGTTGTTGAGAACAATATAAGAAGAAATGTTCAAAGTGTACACCTTTTTCTATATCAAGTGAAACATAAAATGAAAGCAATGAGTCAGCTAGACTCTATGAAAGGGAATGACATCAAAAAGATCAAGTGACTAGCTACATGCTTTATCTTATAATGTGCTTCATTGAGCAACCCGGTGGATTGGAAGGATGATTTAACCATTTCTAAGATAATCCAATGGTACATCCCAAAGATGTATAATATTCCCCAATAGGGTAGCCTGGGTTTGGAGGGTGATTCAATCACTTCTAAGATAATTCAATGGTACATTCTCGAAGCAGCATGTTCTTTTAACGAACAACCCAATGGATTTATGGGGACCCAACCATTTCTATGATAGTCCAATAATGCACCCCAAGAGTTGATTATGGTCACATCAAAGTTTATAATTTGATTGGAAACTCCTTAATCAATGGAGTAAATTGCAAGCCTAAATTCTAAACATGGCATCTTATTTGAGGGGTTAACGGAGATCCTACAAGGCATAGCCAGCTGCTAGCATGATATGATAGAACTACAAAAAATGTTTGCACGAACTATGTCCATCTGGGTCTCAATGTTTTCTTAATATCCTCACCACAATGACCCTCCAAGCATGGTTCGCCGGGTCGGCGACCCGGTCGGCCGGGTCGCCCGACCCGGTCGCTTTTTGGGCCGACCGACCCCGACCCGGCCCCGACCCCCCGACCCGGTTATTATTTTTAATTGAATTTTTTATTATTTTTTTTCCCGACCCCGACCCGACCCGGGTCCCGACCCCGACCGACCCGGGGCCGACCCCCGACTATTCCTTCCTTGCCTCCAAGTCTCAGTGGCATAATGACTCTTCTAGTCTTAATGATTTCTCATGTTCGTACCACTATGGCCTCCTCTGGTTTAGACAGTTCAAAACTTCTTGTTTATATCTTAATGACTCTTTGGCCCCATGGCACATGTAGCCACAACTTATGTGACTCATGTTGACCTCCACAATCTTATCATATTGCCCCCATATTCATATCATATCGTAATGCCTTCATATTCATGGCATGATACCCCATATCCATGTCATATTGCACCCTATACTTATATCATATTACTCTCAATATTTATAATATATTCTCCACTTATGTTCATGTCATAATGGCCCTTCTGGCCTCCACAATTTTAACTTGCCTCCTATATATACCACAATGACCAGCCAAGTTTTGAAGAATTTTATAATCTCATATTTGTACCATTCTAACTTCCCAGGGTTAAATGTTCTCTGATATTGAATGTCTATGTTGTAACGATCCTTCCAATCCAAACACCTTTCAATACCTATGCCATAATGACTCTTTTCGATCTTACTGGCTTTTCAATATCCAATGTTTATGCTATAATGATCCTTTCAATCCAAACAGGTTTCAATGCCTATGCCATAATGACCATTTCGGTCCTATTGGCTTTCCAATATCCGATGCTTATGTCGTCATAATCTTTTCAATCCAAACAGCCTTCAATACCTATGATATAATGATCCTTCCAGTCCCATTAGCTGTAAATATTCATGTCGTAATGGTCCTTTCAATTCTTCCTTTCAATTCAAACAACTTTCAATACCTATGCATAATGACCTTTTCAGCCCTATTGGCTTTCAATACCTATGTCATAATGACATTTTCAGCCTTGTTTGCTTTCAATGCCCATGCCATGATGTGACCCTTTTGGTCCTATTAGTTTTTCCAATATATAATGCTTACGTCGCAATGATCCTTTCAATCCAAATGACTTTCAATACCTATGTCATAATGACCTTTTAAGCCCTATTGACTTTCAATATTCACTCCATAATGACATTTTCGATTCTATTGACTTTTTCCAATGTTCAATACTTAAGTCACAACGATATTTTCGATCCAAATGGCTTTCAATACCTATGTCATACTGACTTTTTCGGTCCTACTGGCTTTTAATGTTCATGTCGTAATGGTAACTTCAATCCAAATGGCTTCCAATGTCTCTGTCATAATGATCATTTTGGTCATATTAACTTTGGCAATATCCCATGCTTATGTCATACTGATCCTTTCAATGCAAACGATTTTCCTGATATCAAATGTTCATGCCATAATGATATTCCCAACCATATTGGCTTCAAATGTCTATTCCATAGCGATCCTTCCAATCTAGACAACATTCTTATATTCATACATTCATGGCCCGTTCAAAACTTATTGGTTTTATATATCCATATCATCGTGGCCCTTTCGGCCTTATTTTTATATATATACTTTCATGGCCCTTTTCAGCCATACTGATGTTATATCAATACCGTCATGGTCCTTTCAACCTCATCAATTCCGTATTCCAATCACCATAGCCATTTCAACCTTACAGTTTATTCCAACCGTTATCAATTTCATATTCATGTCATTACTAATTTCATTTTCATCCTGCTACCAATCTAACATTCATATCATGCCCGGTATCAAATCTATATCATCATCAGTTTCATATTCATATCGTTATTGGTTTCATATTTATAGCGTTATTGGTTTCACATTTATGTCGGTATCAGTTTCATTTTCATACCATCATCAATTTATATTTATACATTGTTATCAGTTTCATATCCATGTCATCACCAATTTCCTACTATCAAGGATTGCCGTCCCGGATCTCGGCTTCATCTCGAAAAGGTGAAAGAGAAGAGATCTCGTGAGATTCTCGAAAAAATCTCTGGAGATCAAATCTCGGATTTCATTTATATAAGGTAAATCTTACTCAAGATTTGACATCTCATATCTAGATTTTATCTTATGAAAACTTAACATAAGAGACCTCAAAAAAATTTCAAAAGATTGGATCTTAGAAATACCAATTAGTGTGCATGTTTAAATGTAAAATGTCACATAATCTCTTTAAAAAGAATATAAAAACTCATATTAAACATCAAAATAAGCTATCAGAGAATTAAAAGTATAATAGAAAAAGGGTGAACTATTGTTAACAGAAGACATGCAAGAGATTTGATGTGTTAGACAAAAGCTTCATCTTGAACAATATGGATAGGAGATTGATGACATCTTAGGTCAATTGTACATATATAGTCATAATAAATATTAAGTTAAAAAATTTTATCAAGCAATAATGTCTAGATGAATACTTGGATGGATTCCATAATAAAATTGAAAATATATGAAACAAACTTAACAAGGCCATCTTAAGGATAGTAATAGCCTAATAGGCAGAGGAGATCATGGAATGCAATCTCCCGAGAATCTCTCAAGATCTCTCGAGAATCTCTTTCTCCCCATGAGTCCGAGAAACGAGATCACCGATACAAGAATATCTATATAGTACCTCTTGTACCTTGATATACTCCACCTATTACTATCCCTAACTTGTTTGATGGCCTTGTTAAGTTTACTTCATATATTGTCAATTTTCTTTTGAAATTCATCCAAATATTCATCTAGATATTATTGCTTGATAAAATTTTATAACTTAATATTTTGTGACTATTTATGTACAATTGACCCAAAATATCACCAATCACCTATCCATATTATTCAAGATGAAGACTTGGTCTAACATAAGATTTCTTGTATGTCTTCTGTTAACAATAGTTCATTCTCTCTATATTAAGTTTTTAATTCTCTCTTAGTTTATTTTGATGTTTAAAATGAGTTCTTTTGTCCTTTTTGAAGAGATAACATGACATTTTACATTTAAATATACACATTTATTAGATTTATGAGATCCAATCTCTCGAGATTTTTTCGAGATCTGTTCTTTTCATTCTCTATAAGATAAAATATAGATACGAGATGACAATCTTTGGGTAAGGTATACCCTACATAAATAAAATCTGAGATCTGATCTCCCGAGATTTTACCGAGAATCTCACAAAATTTCTTCTCTTTCACCCTTCCGAGATGAAACCGAAATCCGAGATGACAATCCTTATAGGAGATCAAGGTACCAAAGGTAGTATATAGATAATCTTGTTTCGGCAATCTCATTTCTCGGATGTGTTGAGAAAAAGAGATTCTTGGGAGATCTCGAGAGATTCTCGGGAGATCGCATTCCACGCCTACCATTGTCAATATTATATACCTACACTGTTGTGGCCCTTCCGGCCTTATTCGTTTCATATTCATAGTTCATATTCCAACCTTCATGACCCTTTCGGTCTTATTGACTTCATAACCATTCCACCACAGTGATGGGGGACAGATGACCAGACAGGGACTCAGGTGAGTAGAGCAGCAATACTCAACATAAAAGGAATTAACAAACGCTGATTCAAGGCAGGGATCATAAAACACAGGCAGTTAATTCAAAGAAACCAGAAGATCAAGTGAGCCGGAGCATGCGAAAGTCAAGAGGATGATATATTCATGCTTAATCAGATAAATCCCCGGAACATAGCAATATGCTCATAGTTTTAACACAGCAGATTTAAATCGACTGGATTAGGTAGCATACGAACTGTCACTGAAGATAACCAACAGCAATTAATCACCAGGCTAGGACATAACCCTCAAGCATGGCACAATCGAACCAGAATAATGAACTAGCAAGCAAACCACACAACAGAGAGGGTGCCGAATTTACCTCATACGCTGATCGGAGAATGTATCGAAATTACTAGGAAGGACGGCGGTAATCGTATCCAATGCTACCAACCGGCTCGGGCCACTGGAGGAGCAAATAATCAGACCGAGAAATGAAAGCTGCAGGGACGCAATTCAAGCCCAGAACCACGGTAGCAAATGAGACCGCTCAACCCCTTCACCGCAGTGAGGGGGGGAGGAAGTGGGGTCAGTAGATGCCGACTGAAGTCATTCCTCATTGGGATTGCGGGGCCTGAGCATCGGCATCCGGAGGGTCACTGAGTATCAATCCCCGCCGTACCGGTGGGGTCGGTCGGGAATAGTCACCCTCGCCAGGCGCACGAGTGCTTAGCGCATCATCCTCGGGTCACAACCGAGAGCGACCCCAAACCCAAATTCCAACCAACCATCGGATGACCGAGCATCCCTCATCATCATTCCCCCGTCGAACCGATAGTTACCGACCAATCACAACAAGGAGGGAGGAGATCCACGCTGATCGCTACGAGCAAAACTGAAACCCGTTGTTGTTAATGGGGGACAGAACTGGGGGGAGGGACATCCTTTCCATTTTCCGGACAGGGCATGATCTGTCTATCCATCGTGTAACCGGCTCTGACTCCGACCATCGTAGTATGGAGCATGCGAGTGAAAGGCAAGCAATAGAGAACTTACTCTTCGCAACAAATACCACCACAGAGGAGAGGAGTCGCGGAACTCACTCCATCAACCAGAAGAACCAACCGATGGCACACAGAGAACAGCAGAACGACAAAGCTTACTGCATAGAAGACTGATCCAGTGACTTTCCGGCCAGATCCGTGCTGTGCTTGCGTAGTTACTCACGATCGGGACCAAGAATAACAGATCCACTTGAAAGAGGAAACAGATCCGTCGGGAGGAGGGAACAGATCCGGATCTGGCACTCCGAACCCGCCGGAGAGCGCAGCGCCAGAAGAGCCTGAAGAGGGGGAAGCGAACTCGGGAACGGAGGAAGGTTTTCCCCTTAGCAGCAAGGCCCGGCAGCCACCACAAGACGCGTATCTGAACGGGGAGGAGGGCGGAGAGAAATCGCCATCGCCGGAACTCAGAAGCGCGGGGTGGGAAATAGTGAGGGGGAAGTGACCCGCAGACGTCGCGTCCGGCTGAAACCCTCGCGGACACCACGCACCATTCAATCGCGTTAACCGAATGGGAGAGGAACACTCGCTGGGACGCGGACCCAAGACCAGCCAAATTGACCATAGTTTTTTCTTTCTTCTCTACCAAAATGAGACCCGAAGCTCCCATTAAATAGGGGCCGGGAAGGCGGATTTACAAAAAGGTCCTCTGAAGTATAGGCATTGCGCACAAACGGGCAGATGCAGAAATAATATAAAAAAAAGGACATGCTGAATGCATCGACCGGGATATAGACAAAATAAGGTAAGCTATGTGTGTGCATGCAGATATTTACCCAAAAAGAATGTAAATAAGTGATTGAGATTATGTATAACTGTCGGGCATGCATATGTACGTAGGTATGTATATATATATATATATATGTATATGTTAATCTTCGAAAAAGGAATATGATCTACTGTCCTAACCAGAGGGAGCCTAATCTCTGCGGCCTTCTTCTGTATACTTTGGAGAAATAATCAAATTTGTCAAGGAGCCTGGTGTCCACATCACACAGCCCATTCGGCCTTATTAATTTTGTATTTATATCGTCACAACCATCCCAGCCTTAATGATTTATATGCCTGTGTTGTCGTAGCCCTCTAGACCTCATCAATTTTCATATTAATACCATTAAGGTCCTTTCAGCCTTAGCAATTTTCATGTCCATATCATCATGACATTTTCTACAGTTTTCATGATATATCATATGGTATCATGGCCATCCCAACCTGCATAGCTTTGAAATAATTATACCAATGTAGCATTCCCGGTTTATATGATTTTCATATCTCATGTTATCATGGTCCTCGTAACCTACATATCTTTAAAATGCTTATATCATTATGACCTTCCTAGTCTACATGACCCTCATTGTATACCCCATGCTATCATAACCCTTACACCTACGTAGATTCAAAACATTCATACCATCATGACCTTCCTAGAATTTATGGTCTCTCTCTCTCATGCTATCATAACCCTCATGGCTCACATAGCCTTGAAACATCTATAATCTTCTCGATCTATATGATAATATTTTTCCATTCTATTATGGCCGTCAAGGCCGATTTAGTATGCCATTAAGACCAAGCTCGAAAACCTCTATCTTTTTATACAAGTCCCACCAACTTGTCAAAGATGCAATTCCCCCATAAAATATATCCCACATAATGTCCTACTGGCATAAAGCCACCATGCCTATGATCTAGAGGAAGGCCTAATTCTTTGCCACCCATAAGCATAGTTAGTTCAGGAGAGCCACCCATAAGCATAGTTAGTTCAGGAGAAGCCTGAATTCTTTACCACCTAAATAATCCTAAGATCTAAAGCAAGCCTTAAACTCCTCACCACTCAAACAATCTCGTGACTTGAGAGAAACCATAATTCTCTGCAAAATGAATAAAAAGTGGGTTAAAAATAAAAATGCCCAACAATTTTGGCCAACAGCTCGCTAGAGGTCACTTTAGAGCAAAATTGTCAAAATGCCTAGCAAGAGGAAAAACATAAAGGGGCATTCTACGCACAATGAGGATGCTACAAAAAAATCTCTATAGAGACACGTAAGCAAAATGCAAAGGGGCTGGTCCATACGAAAACCCCAATGGGCAAACAGAACAATAAAAAATGAAATGAATCGTGGCGAATGACAAGGATTCTTTTAGTCTCACGACAAGGGTGAGCATATCACCTCACATAATGCGCACGAAAAAATGACCTAGTGGACTCGAAGACTCAAGCCAAAATCATGAATATAGTTCGGGCAAAGCAAGAATTTCGAGTAGCAAGGTGCAATATAACTCAAGCAAATTGAAGCTCAATAGAAATTGGCACACAATACAAGTTGAGTACGAGTTTGCACAAATGATGCTTTTGAGGACAAGTTACATAAAGATGATATCTATGTTTGGGCCAAGGCAAAGAAATCCAAGCCGGATAAGCAAGATCATGGTTCGCCAGGTCGTGACCCTCATGGTTCGTCGGGTCACGACCCGGCCCCAACGCGGTCCGGTTTGGTACCGACCGGCTCGGTCGCGACCCGATCGGGCTGACTCAGGCGGCCGGGTCGCGGGAGTCGCACGACCTAGCCCATATGACCCTTGCCAACAGATTGGAGGGGCTTTCCCCCATTCAACCCCTTGGGGGCTTTCCCCCATTCAACCCCTTGGAGGCTATTTAAAGCCCCCAAGGGACTCCCCTTGCTCTCACCTCTCATTCTCACTCTCAAGCTCCCATTGCTCTCAAATTTTGCTCTCATTGCTCTCATTTTCTTCTTCATTTACTTAATTATTTCATTAAGTACTTTATTAGTTCATTTAGTACATTTATTTAATACTTGTTTCACTGATTAGTTAGTTAAGTAGTTTCTTCTTTTAATACTTACTTAGATAGCTAGTTAGCTAGAAGATTAGTTAGATATTTAGTTTAGTAATTACTTAAGTATATAATTAGTTAGAAGGTATAGTTAATTACTTACTTAGTTACATAATTAGTTAGTCATTTATTTTACATAATTAAAAGTTTACTTAGATTAGTAGTCATTTATTAACGTCGTTACCTTTTTTAAATAGTTAATTACTTACTTAAGGAATTATTTAGTAAAAAAAATGTCTTTTTCAAGTCAAACAACCCAAACTACCAGTGCGACCCGGAATAATCCGACTTGGTTACATTGCAACTTGATCTCCATGGCGGAGAGAAAAGTCAAAATGTAAATATTGCGACAAAATAATATTCGGTGGTATTTATCATTTAAAATTTTATTTATCTTGCAGACATAAAGAGAAATGTTCTTCCTTGCACACGGACTCCGCCGGAGGTCAGAACTCAATTTCGTAGGTACTTACCAGCGATGGAGCAAACGAAGGGAACTAGCAAACGGCATAAGAAGACCGTCCGAGAAGAATTGCTACAACCGGGGAGACGGTCTATACATATTTACGGGACCGGACAACAGAGGCCGGATATTTTTGGAGATGAATAGTACGAGGGTATGTTTATTTTACTCATAAACGTAGTTCATTCTTCTATTTTAAAAGATAATTAAGTAGTTGAATATTTCTTAAATAGATGACCACTTACGAGGAATGGAAGCAAGTCGAAGATCATTCGCCTATGAAGAGTTACATAGATGCACCGGCCGAATAATGGGTCAAGGATCTGGAAGTGGGAGTGGTCGAGAAAGTGAAAGAGGATCCAACAACTAACCGCAAGATGAGATTCATGATCTCACCGAAGACAACAACACGGCAGTAGGTTCCGTGGATCCCGTAATCACCAGACCACGACAACGTCAAACGACAATCACGACGGCGATGAACAACCTAAAATTATGTAAGGAGAAGATTGGTCGGGCAACGTCAAGGTGGTTCCTTCACCACAACATTTCGACAAATGCCGTGAGGGGACCGTACTACGATAACATGATCGACGCGCTCGCAGACGTCGAGAGGGGAGTGCCTCGTCTAAACCCAAAAGAGATATACAATGTATATATTCTTACGGAGGTGCAAGAAACAAAGAAGTATGTGACATCATTTAAGAGTGGAGATTTTTGAAAAATTGTAAAGAAGACGTTAAACATCGTCCAATCCATAGTGGAGATACTAAGGATAGTTGACGGAGATAGGAAAGTAGACATAGGGTATTTATACAATGCGGTTGAGAGAGCGAAGGAAGAAATCTACAAGACAGTATCTGACTTCGCCAAGTGGTGGGATATCATAGATCGCTGCTGGGAACATACGTTACATCAACCCATACATGCAGCAGGCAAATTTTCTTAAACATTTATTAATCTTTTTTTTAATGTCAGATATGTATAAGTTGTTTACTAATGTTATTTGGTTCATAGGTTACTTTTTTAACCCAAGGTATTGCTATAGTCCACAGTTCAAGGCAACGAACGAGCTATTAGATGACATTAATAGTGTCATCCGACGGTTGCTCGGTGACGATGACCAGACTATTATCGCATGCAACAAGATATACGATTACAGAATACGAGTATTTCACTTTGGAATGAGTAGAGTTGAACGAGCTGTGATACTACTAAGTCCGGGTATGTAACATTATTTTTCATCACTTAATTAATCAAAGTTTACTTAGATAATAATGTAAGATATTCAATTTATACAGCTGATTGGTGGATGGACCATGGTAATGTACTAGGGTACGAGGACTTGGTGGACGTAGCCATCAGGGTCCTAAGCCAAACCATTTCGACTTCGGGCTGCGAGAGGAATTGGTCTACATTCAGCTTGATTCACACAAAACAAAAAAACAGGTTGACATCAAGGAGACTTGAAGACCTCGTGTATTATCACTACAACACGAGGTTAAAGTTGAAGAATTTAAAGAGGATGAAGTAGAACCAGATGAAACAAAAGAGTTAGATATCACGGGTGGTGGGACGTTCGGTCGAGGAGTCGTAAATTGAAAAGGAGGACATCGATTTAGATCAAATATTCTATGAGAAGAACTCCTTAGAAGCTTGAGTCAACGACCGAGAAGGATTAGGAGAATCGAAGTTCAACCCAAAAGACCGACAATGGACTGAAGGAGTGCTTGATGATGTCCCTTTGGCCAAAGAATTCCAGATCCCTCCCTCCCTAACAAAGCGACAGAGGACAGGAAAAAGAACTAGTCAAGGTACGCAAAGTAGGAGAAAAGGTAAACAAATTATGACTGATCCTTTTGATATTGCAGATACTGATACGGTCGAAGACGATCGAGAAAATACGCCGGAGCCGAACATCCGAGTGTAGTACCAGACTTCCCAAGATTCGTCATCAAAGATTAACAGCGATGATGGTGCTGGATACGGGGGCACGAGCATTTTACAAGTACAAGGGACCCCAGATCCTCCCATATCTCCTACAACGTCGCTACGTTTTACCAGCGAGGAGCAATATACCTATGCGACCCAAGATGCCGATCATGGTACAAGGCCGCAAGGTACAAGGTGGAGGAGGTCACCGTAGCCATGGAGCTGGAGCAAATACCACGATGCCTCCAACTATACATATGATTCATCCCAAGGCTCTTGGTTCCCTACATACGATCAAGAGTATTATGAAATGAATTATGTGGAGTCATCAGATACTTCAATCCAATCAACCTATAGTTATGATGACTCTGTTTGGATCAAGTCATAGGATAGTTTCCCAAGGGACTGACTAATATGATCATCATGTGTACATGTATCAAACTTTGTACTCAACCCAAATGACATGGGGAGAGTACATCAACTACCTACAAAGTGTAGAACACATCACGTTGGAATAAAATTGATGTATTATTTATTTAAATCATGTCATTTAATTATTTCAATTTTTCTATATTTTTTCAGATTTTTTTTCGCATTTTTCTTATTTTTTTGAAATTTTCAAAAAAAGTAATTAAAAAATAGGGTCGCGACCCGGTCGCGACCGGGTCGGCCGAGGGGTCCCGCGACCCGGTCGCGACCCGTGACCCATCCCTCCTTGCTTCAATCCAATCAACCTATAGTTATGATGACTCTGTTTGGATCAAGTCATAGGATAGTTTCCCGAGGGACTGACGAATATGATCATCATGTGTACATGTATCAAGCTGTGTACTCAACCCAAATAACATGGGGAGAGTACATAAACTACCTACAAAATGTAGAACACATCACATTGGAATAAAGTTAATGTATTATTTGTTTAAATCATGTCATTTATTTTTCTCTGACTTTTCTGTATTTTTTTAAATTTTTTCGCATTTTTCTTATCTTTTTTTGAATTTTTCAAAAAAATAATAAAAAATTGGGGTCGCAACCGGGCAGCCTGGGGGTCTCGCAACCCGATCGCGACCCACGACCCATCCTTCCTTAAGCAAGATGATGACTCTACTACCTACAAACGGATTACGTAGGACGGAAATGTACTAATGGCATAAGAAGAATATAGATGACTCTATTGCTTGTCTATATATAATAGAAAAGACGGTGTTGATATCAACTAGGGCATGGGCAATTCCCCAACGACTGTCATCTCTGAGAAATTACCCATGGGTGGGAGCATTTGTTGACACCGAAAAGTTCCATAAAAAAGGGGGAATTTTAATGAATCTTTATAAGCTAATTTTAATGAATCTTACTAGATTATGATGGGTCATAATCAAGTGGAGGAGATAACGGTCATGATGAGATCAAAACGGCGCAAGATCAAGGGCTATGATGCCTTGATGACTTAAGTTTTGGATCCTACTCTAATCGAATCCGTAATAAGATATTGGATATTACTTAATTGTGCTTGGTCATAATTAAATAAAAGGAATGAGATGAGATGATGGTGATGACACCAAAATCAATGGCGCTTATGTTTTCTGACTTAAGTTTTAGATCTAATCATTAGTGAGTCCTTAATGGGATACGGATCTAACTTAAGTAATGAATGGCAACGATTGACAATGTTCAATGATGGACACAAGATCCGATGGACGAGATCTTAGAACAACTTAAGTTTTGGATCTTACCACTGTTGGATCCCTACTTGGATTCGGATTCCACTTAAAATATAATTAATATAAGCCCTCAAATCAAGGAAGGCGGGGTCGCGGGTCGGGAGTGGGTCGGTTGGGCCCAAATGGATCCGGGTCGGCCAGGGTCGGGACCCGGGTCGGGACTTGGGTCGGCCGGGATCGGAATAAAAAATAATAAAATAATAATTAAAAAACACCTATGGGGTCGGGATCTTGGGGTCGGGATCGGGTCGTTTGGCCCAAAACCCGACCGGGTCGGGCCTGGGTCGGGACCCGGATCCCGATCCGGCATTCCATGCCTCAAATCATGTGATATTTATGAGATTTTGGGTCAAGAAGTATGCTGCGATCCTCTTCTCACAGCCACCCAAGACCAGGTCAAAGTCTTCCATCACAAACTCATATAAGATAGGATGAGAGGGCAACAGGTTCAGCGCACACCTCCCCATGACTCACCATCCGACCGGGTCTTCCATTACCCCTCGTGGGCTTCCTAAAAAGAAAGAAAAATGCTCCCACACAAGAAAGCTTGAGGAGTGCTCCCCAACTGCTGCTGCCCTTCTCCATAAAAAACAGATCCTGCCTCCGTGAAAAAAAAAGTAGGAGATTCTCGAGAGGATACCCAGCCACTACCACCTCTTCCTCCATGCTCTTGCTGTTGCCACACATAAGAGAAGAATAAGCCAACGGCTCCTCCTGTTGCTGCAAAAGCTGTTGCGCTCGTACGAGAAGAAGAAATAAAGGGGCTGAAGCCCCTTCTTCCAGTTCCTGCAGATGCTGCGACCATAAGAGGAGAAGTCAAGAGCCGAAACCATTGCCGACAGTCCAAATGTTGCTGTGCATGTGGAAGACCAAGAATAAGAAGCCAAAGCCTCCCCTTGCTGCTGCTGATGTTGTGCACCAAGAAGATGAAGGCATGCTGTTACTGTTGGCTGACCGAGACAGGTTGCTGTCCATGCTGCTCCACAAGGTGGATAAAAGGATGAAGGCTAAGGTCCTTTTTTCATGTTGTTGCAGCCTATGCTACGATGGTTGTTGAGGGCATACTTTTGTAACTGAGATGCTTGCGCAAGGAGAGCAAGGAGGAGAGGGAGTCATGGCCCCTTCTTGGTGCATATGCTACCGGTAGCCGCTGTTTCTGCTTATGCCTATAAAAGAGGCTGCCCATCTTGATGCAAACCATGAAATGGGGGGATCAAAGCCACCCACTTCATAGCATGTTGTTGGTCGCCCACTTCATAGCATGTTGTTGTAGGCTTGCAGGTGTTCTAAACTACTTGGCAGAGGATGCCATACCATTGTCAATGGGGGAAGATGTTCCCCCACGCCATAGATTGCGGGATCGGCCAATCTAGATCGGGATCGGCCGATTCCCAGATTGGATTGGCCATTGCCAATATGATTTTCAGCTGAAGGACCGATTCGGAAAAATGTTGCAGCAGAATTGGCCAAGATCAACCGGATCGGTCGGAATCAAATCGAAATTGGATCGAAATCAGAATCAAATCATTTTTTTCTTTTGCCATTCCGGCCGGATCGGCCAGAATAACTCTAGATCAACCAGGATAGGTCCGGATCGAATCAAATCGGAATCGGTGTTTTTTCTACCAATTCTGGATCAGTTTTGTTCCAGTGGATAAGTTGAGAGTAGACCGATCAATCGGATTGGTACCCACCAATCCCAACTCCGATTTTGATCCTACGATCCTTGCTCCACACCCTATGTTGTGAGATGTTGCCTTGCTACATTGCCTATGTATGCTGCTGGGGATGCCCATCCCTACATGATCATGCTGTCTGTTGGCACCAAAAAATTCACAAGTATCTAAATATGTCAAGTTTTGGGCAAAAGTATATGGGAAAAAAATTGAACAGATAGATGTGACCCACATTATACCACATTTGGGACCAACGAGCCGAACGGACCTGATAAGTCTTATTGGGCCTGATCGACCCGATGACTGGCCGATAATGATCAGATACCACTACCTGGTCTGCCCAGCTCAAACTTGAGTAATGCCGAAGTCAGATTGGAAATCTGACTTGTATTTGACAAGTTACGAGCAAAACA
Organism: Cryptocoryne crispatula var. balansae; assembly: GCA_036172225.1. Classification (NCBI taxonomy): domain Eukaryota; kingdom Viridiplantae; phylum Streptophyta; class Magnoliopsida; order Alismatales; family Araceae; genus Cryptocoryne; species Cryptocoryne crispatula. The sequence continues at coordinate 20,617,155 of CM069927.1, read as the reverse complement.
GTGAAAATGGACTTCTGAATGGCCTTTGGTAGGCCTAATGGACCCAAAGAACAAAATAAGTGGGTCCACAATACGTGTCGGGTCAAGGCCTCTCGCAATAATGTCTTCGAATGCCAAAATCCAAGCCCGGTGGCATAATGACCATTTTGCCCCTATTCGGCCCGGCAACCAAATGTCACTTAGTGACGATCGGCATCATCATCAGTCCGCCTAGCTCAATGTCGAGCAATGCCGTAATCGTATCGAAATCCAATGCATATTTCGAAGGTTATGCGTAAAACACCGAAAGTCAATTTTCTGATGGCCTTATCACGGGTATATCAGTCCGAAAGACAAAACAAGTGGGTCCACGAGACCATATTTCGTCGAGGGCTTCGCAATGATACCTCGATTGTCGAATCCGATGCCCACGGACCTCAAAACGAGAAATGGCCTCTTTCGCCCCCGGTGGCTCGGGACAATTCGTATATTCGATAACACACGGCACATCATGGTCCGCTCACCCCATCTGAGTAACGTTGAAGTCGATTGAAAATCCGACTAATATTTGGCAAGTTACGGGCCAAAACGCCCGAGACGGGTCCAAATGACCAAAATGCCCCTCCTCGGCCACATTCGGTTCGAAGACCTATACTCGGCCCATTAACAAACTTCGCGAGCTCATACGATGCAGAAAGTTAGTACATGCGAAAAACTCGATTCGATCGTAAATCCGACCCATATTCTAAAGTTACGGAAGAAAATTCAAAATTTGGTGCTTCTCGCCAACCTACCTGTGCCAGGCAAAATAGTCCAAGTGATCAAAAATGATTCAGATGAGCCAGATTGAAGACAGATATCGTACATATATTGATCAAAATTCTCAAACCAAAGAAATATTTTCAGACGTTTCCGCATATAAAAATAGAGAATAAGTACAAAATTCATTAATTCGAGATTATTTCGGGGACGATTATACGTTGCTTCCATTACGATCATGATACAATTAATGAGCTCAAGATGATAGATTTGAAAGATACATGAAATCAAGTCTCGATCGAGCTAATTATGTCTCGTATCATGTTTATTTGGATATTTATATGATTTGAAAATCATATAAAATGAAATAACAAATATAGGCCATCAGATCAGCCATCAAGATAAGGATGGAGATGAAACACCGATCCAAGGGTTTGGAGCATATTTATTGAATAATGGATCATCTCTTATTGGATCTTCAAGGACAATGGATTTTATTTAAGGATTAATATGAGCCATTGGATGTATGAAAGATGATATATTGGGTCAAATGGGGTTGCTGCGATCTTCTCTTCCCAGCTGCCAAGACGTGGTCGAAACAACTCACACAGGCTTCTAGAAAATAAGAGAAGTGGGAGAAATAATGATGTATACCTCCTATGACCACTCTTTGATCGAATCCACCTCCTTCCATGATGCCAACGTCCCCACCTTCCCACGTACACCACTTCCCACGTAGGCACGTACCCACTCACCCATGACCTCCTGACGGTTCTTCCATCCCCCGTACTCTATAAGATGGCCTGCTGCACACGGATGGAGGGGGTTGGAGGGGAATCTGTCGGATGCATCTCCCAATGGCAGTCTCTCTCCCATCGCCACTCCTCTTCATCCCTTCAGCTGTCTATACTTAGAGAAGATATTGATGTTCGATGGCTCCCCCCCCCCCTCTTTGTTCTATCTACTGCTGCTGCTGTGTGCCAGTTAAAGGAGACTGAATAGAAGGTTTGAAAGGCTCAGGTTGCTACTGCCGAGGAGAAGATGGAGGAAAATGGTTTATGCTTTTAGTTATATGCCTTCATCTCCCCCTCTCCATATGTCCAGAAACTCCATCGGCCATCCCTTCTCATGCTCATAGTTGAACCCTATGGAGGTATGCTTTCCGGATAGTCCCCCTTCGTATGAATATGGTCGGGACCTCTTCTCCATGCAGCAAGCCTTGTTTTACCTTGTAACACCCCATGCATATCAACTGTTCGGCCCCTATAAGAACCATATAATCAACCCCATCCGGCCTATCTCCCTTGACACTATGATGCTCCACGTGTGGCCTATACACATGCCATGTTGGGCAACTGTTGTCTCTTACGAACAGTCCTCCTATTGACCCTATATTAGGTCACTTAACAGCCCTTGCTGGCCTTTATGTAGGTCACCTATCAGCCCCCATCCAAACCCATATGCAGGTTATCTTTCAGCCACACATCGACCTATGACAGGTCATAGTTTCATCCCCTTTAAGACCTTATACAGGTCAAACATTCTGCCCGTTCAACCCTTATATAGGTCACCTAGAATTTTATAAATCAACCCCATATGCTCCTCATAATGCCGATGGTGCAAAGGCAACGAAGATGTGGTGTCAAAGGTACAAAGGCAGTGAAAGACAAGGTTATACCCGGTCCTCTTGGAGCCCACATGATGGACTAAGAGATTCCCCGGGTAGCCTTAATGAAGCAAAGAAATTCCATGAAGCTGAAGATGTGAAGTGCATGGGGGCATGGCCATCCAGGCCTTGAAGAACATAAGAGTTTGGTTATCCAGACCAAGACAAGGCTGTAACCAAGGCTCCCTCTTCATATGCTGCCAGTACAGGTGCTCTTCCAACACCCAAGGAAGATGAAGGAGATCATAGGCTTCTCCTTATACCTATACCCATGGTCGAACCATACACCCCAACCACAATGAGCATCTAAGACATACTTAGATCCATAAGGGGTAAGGAGGTACCGGCTCCATTGATACCCATCAAGATCAAGGATACCTGGTCCCCTTACATATCCTACCCATGTCCCATATATCCCATAACAATATATGTTCATAGCCCTTAAAACAGGGCCTGTTTGAGACATAGAACAGTCCCCTCTTGGTCCATGTATATGGCCTACCCGACCCCATAGAAGGCCGTCATATACCAGTCTCCCTACCGACCACATATCAGGCCACATATAGCCTTTCTATCTGCCTATAAACAGGTCATATCCAACCTATGTACAGGTCATCTATCAGCCCCCCATATTGACCCCATAATAGGTCACTTTTCAGCTACATATTAATCCCGACTGGTCATGAAACAGCCCCCGATGTGGAAGCACCATATGTTCCTCAAGGTGGCAATGGAAGTGAAGTTATACCCGGCCTCTTTCGGGAACCCACATGATGGACCAAAGATCCCCCGGGTAGCCTTGATAAAACAAAGAATATGAGGAGAAGATGGCCAGTGGCCTTGAAGACTTTATGATTGCCGAGCATAAAAGCATACATAACATGCGAGGAGCTGACCATTGCCCCATGTCACTTGAAGATCAAGGCCGGGAGAGCCTACGTGGAAACCTGATGCCTATTCCTGGGTACGATAATGCAGCATGTTTTTGGGCATAGCCCTATACACTTATTCTCAACGTAAATCGGAGTCATATGCCCAGCCTAGCCTATTCCACAATGGAGGGAGCACATAAGCTCACTACTAAAAAGAAACAGAGCAAAGCATGGAAGTGAGGTTATACCCTACTTCGGAACCCATACGATGGACCAAAGATCCCCTGTGTAACCTTAATAAAGCAAAAGTATGAAAAGAAGAGGGCCAACCGGGCCTTGAAGATGTCATGACAACGAACACGTAAATGCTCAATATGCAGAGAACTCGATTCATACCAGCTTAGAAGATCATGAAATCCTGGAGGTCAAGAGAGCCTATGAATGACCGAATTCAGGGGCATGACAAAGGCTTATGTTTTGGCATGGCCCTGTACCACATTCCGGACAGAACTAAACCTATATATACATCCAGCTCTCGTTCTTCTCATAATAGAGAAAGCAAATGGGCTCATACCAAGAGAGGATGATAGTTCCACATAAAGAGAATGCCACCATTGACCAAACTTCTACGATTAGAATGACATTCTTCTTTAAAGAAGATTTATGTTTGCAAGATGGATGAGGAGACCACAAGATGATGAAATTGTGGTTATGTTTAAAACTCCACCATACAAAGGATATGTTATACACCATATGACATGAATGATACTTACATGTTGATGCCCATAGATTGATGGCCAAGGAGCATACTTGACCCTCCCTCCATAACCATGAAATGCTTCCATGGACAGCATGCTTATGCCCATATACAATGACCGAAGGCACATAAAAATAGCCCTATATTGACCCATATACAGGTCTGTCGTTGTCCTCTCATTGACCTATATACAGTCATCATTTCAACCTCCATACCGCCCCATGTTCAGCTCACACTCGGGCCTATAACAATCCATATATCAGTCCCTCTACCTGACCCATATACATGTCACTTATCCAATCCTTTATCCGACCCATATACAGGTCACTTATTAAGCCACATATCGACCCACATACAGGTCACCTTTTCAGCCATCTATCGACCCCATAATAGGTCGCATATCCAGTCCTCTATTCAACCCCCATACACAAAGTCATATACCTCGCCCCTCATCACCCCATATACGAACCATATACCAACCCACCGTTCACCCATATACAGGTCACTTTCAGCCATATATTAACCTTATAACCAGTCACATATTCAGTCCCTATCGACCTATATACAGGTCATTTTTTCAGCTATATATCAACCCCATAGCTGGTCATATATCTAGTTTATATTGACCCCATAACAGGTCACATATCCGTAACCTATACGAACCCCATAACAAAGTTCTCTTCAAACCCTTTATAAATCCCCAGCTCGGGTCATGAAATGCACCCGATGTTGTCATCTACATGGAGAAGGAAGATGGGCTGCAGCCAGGGACGAGGCGATATCCGGCCCCCTTAGAACCTATACGATGGACTAAGGGCCATCCCAAGTAGCCTCAATGAAGCCAAGATACCATGAAGTTGAAGATACGAAGCATACGAAGACACATGGGCCAACTGGGCATAGAAGATGACAAAGACTTGGTCACCCGGACCAAGATATGACGATGACATGATGACAAGGCCAAATGTGGCCCAAATGACATAAAAATCGTAAATCTTAAATATTTTGACACAAAAAATATTTAAGATGCATAACATCAGCCTATACTCAGGCAATATTCATGATACTTGAATAAATATTATCGGGTACGTCCCGAAATGTTTGGTCCGGATGGAGCTCCGAACATGTACTCGGTGTCATCGATCCATCCCAAAGTGGGAAGAGCACATACACTCAATCCATTAGGGAAATTCCCATTTCATCTAGAGTGAGGTCAATTATAGACCAAAACTCTATGGTTTAAGTGGAAAGTCCATGTCTACATAAGACGGGATATTCTCAAACAAGATGTATGAAATGGCATGGTATGATGGGATTACGGCTATGTTTAAGCCTCCCCAAATGATGATGTGATTATGTTTTGTGGATGACTATTTCCTTTTATACGAGTTGCTACGACGGTTAATCAAGAGTGTTCGAGAGTCTCGATGTAATTAACGTCGGAAATTCGCACCTTCCGACGGAGAGAGGTTCAAAGACAAATTTCATGAACCCTAACCTCGATATATATATTTTATATGCATACCACATATTTTGGCTAATATCTTCTATGAAATATCATATATTTTCATAGTAGCCAAAGAAAAAATAAGGAAAGTTCATTTCCCAAATAAATGGAAATCAAATGAATTTTCAAACTATGCCATACAACATATTTTTTATATTAATATATTCTTATATATAAAATCTCGAGGTTTCACACTGTCATAATCTCAACCCTTCCTATACATACTTGAGTTATAGAAATCAAGATGTTCGACCCCTTGAATGCGTCATATCTCCAGCTTAAAGGGATATCCGAACACCTGACTACCATGCCTATATCCCACATGCTCCATGGCTTAAAACATGCCTATATAGCATATACCTTTATTGGCCAAACACCTGCCTATATCAGCCACATTTTCGTAGCCATTGACATGACTTATATCTAATCCACTATGGCCCATCACACGTCTATACTTGTACCCTTAAAATGAAACCCGTTTTGATCTAAAAAATGGCCACTTGACCCACTGTTTTAACCATCCCACAGCCCCCCTTCATAGCCTAAGTCTGATGGCAACATATCTAAGGTGTGGAGACAGTATGGCAGCAGCCAGCAGGTCTACATGTGCAAGTAGGTGCAGGACAGAAGGCCTATTAGGTCAAGACCATTGGTGTCAGCCCTTGGACCTAAAGACATGAAGGTGATGGCCAACCAGGCCCAAGACGATAGAGATAGGCCGATCAGGCCCTTGATGACAATCGGCCTATAATGACTTTAGAAAACAATATTTTAATTATATTGGAATTAGATAAGATGACTAAGAGGTCCACCTATTAATTTAGGCCCCTCATAACATAGGATAAACACTCGGGCAAGCCCCGAGGTATATCAATCTCAAACAGACACATAGACAAGCTCCATCATCTACTCATCCTTCTCCATTTTGGGGTAAATTCTCACTTGATCAAAGAACATTATACATGACACCCTACCATAACTTTCATTTAAATCATTTAAGGAGATGGAGGTATATATCTTATGCCCATATAATAGGCTAAGGATTTTGAGGCTATACATGCCTCCCCGTGTTGATGTATCATGTATCCCATGTCATACATGAATGACATCATGTGTCAAGTATTTCATGGTATGTTAAGGAAGCACTGATATAACTCACATATCTCATATATAATACAAATATAAAGATATGCTTAAAATAACCAATTTTGAAATTTTGAAATCTGATAAGACCATTTAAAACCTAGATAATCAACTAAATTTCATATCTGAAAAATGTCAAAAATCAGATCATGATCAAATATGAATATAAGAACATGCTAAATTTGAGCATAAGAACATAATCCCGAAATGTTAACTTTCATATTTAAAACAACCTAATATTTCAAATATGATTGAAATTCCAATCTTAATGCATGCGAAATATGTATGTCAATTTCATATTTGGGTAGATTTTAGTTGGACATATAAACTTGTCTTTAGAGATAGAATAGGATTTCAATTTTGACAAGGGGATAAGATTCTAAATCTAATATATGGATTATGATCTGAAAATGTGAATGTGTGGGCACCAAAGTCAGTTAGGGTCATATGTGATCCAACTTTGTATCTCTTATGTCAAGGCTTTAGGTCCGGTCGTCCTAAGTCAATGACCAACCCAAACTAACAAAATCTAAAACTGAGGGTGGCATCTCCAGATTTTAATGAAGATTTAACCTATGAATGATTAAGAAATGGTTGGTGGTAATATACGCCACCTATTAGAAGTGGAGATAGGGATCTAATCGAAATTTATAATCATACTGTGAATTAAAATCTGAAACATATCTTTAATAGACCTCGGAATTAATGAACCCTACAATTCAAAATATATCTAATGTTAAGGCTTTTAATTAAAACAGCTAAATCTATGATAAGCAGAGTCTAAATTCACTAGGTCTAAGATAAAAAATGGTAAATTAGAAAAAAGATCATATGATCAAAATACATAATGAAACTTGATCCAAATCATGTCTATTCTAGATTTTGAATCCAAATTAATTCTAAGAAAAAAGTTAAATCCGTACAAAATATGTAAATTATGTTTAAAAATAGAAACGGAACGTGTCCTTGAAATGTTAGATTCTTAACATCCATTTCCATAAAACATAAAAATCAAATACAAGATCAAGCTCAAAAAAATAAGTTTGCATTCCATTGAGTTTATGTGATATGGTCGACTTTAGAGTTTATTCGACCTTTAATAATTTCTTTACTATCTAGTCCATCTTTGTAAATAGTCAAATTAGTTGGGTCATTTTGCGATTCAGCAAAACTCCTTATATAAGGAGCAGTCATGTACACACAGTCAATCAAAGAATACATTGGAATTTTTGGAGCTCTTTCGGGTGTCTCCCATGTAGAGAGCTGCAACCCTTCTTCTTCTTCATCTTCTCCAGTCGGCCGAGGACCTCCCCCTTTCGATTCCCCTTCTCCGGCAAGGTCGCCGACCTATCTCCCTCCCCTGCCCTCCAGCCTCCGCCCCGTTCATCTATCCTTTCCCACTTCTTAGTTCGCCAATGACACAATGATCTGATGATGACAACTCCGGCGATCCCCAGAGTTTCGTCCTCTTCCTGGCACACCTCCTTCAACATCCAACAGCGGCATTTCCTGGAGCCTTGTTGAAGACGGCAATCTGTCGATGGCGGCGTTCTATGTAGTGTCTCTATTCCTTTCTTTTCTCCTCGGAACCCCGTCTTGAAGGCTGCCTTTGGTTTTCTCCAGATCTGAATAGCGGAGGGTTTCGGATTTTCGGGGCAGCGACGAGAACACCTCCGGCAATCCTCGAAGTTGTCATAGTCCTCAGCGCCACCTTATTCACTCTCTCCAGTGATAGCCTCCGGAACCTCCCATGGCGGAACCGACCACCTGCTACTACGAGCTCTCCACCATCGGCTCCAGTGGAACGAGTGGGGCGATTATTCCAGCCGGATCTCCTCCTTTACGCCAACTTAGCAACGTCCAGTTGCAGCTTCCGATTGGCCACCTCCTTCATCCATCCATGTTATTGGGTGCTTTGTTCACGAGACGACGACTTGTCGAGAGGTGAAAGGAACTCGCTAGCCTCTTTTGCACACAACTCAAGAAGCTTCTGCTAGAACCTTGCCCCCTCCGCACAGGAAACGCCTTACGACGATCGACATCTCCCATTGGGCCACGACCCCATCCGCTACAATTTCCAATCAAGCATCACAACTCCTTCACGTGCAAGAGTGCATCCAAGACACTAGAACCCCAACCGGTCGTGCGATAGTATTCCAGGATGACATGACCCCCAAGAAATCCTCTCATGCAAGCAAGCAAGAAGCCTGCGAATCACCATTCGATGGTCGCTAAAGTGTCACGATCCCTGCGACATCCAACTAAGGTGGTTCACATGCTATTTCACACGCTGGCAGATGGTGACGACTAATGGCCCATGCATTCAACTCCCTTCCAGTGAGCCATGGTTCTAGAAAGTTAAATAAACCAAATTTCGAATGTTTAGATTTCAATTTCTGCATTTAGATAGTATTTTCTGCAATTAGACGGGTTTTGGCGTTTTTGTCCAGCATCATTATGGGTTACAACTCTCATATGTGTATATTTTGTGAACATATGTTTCTATTTTATGAGTTACTTATGATGGTTAATCAAAGATATTCAAGTGTCTCAATGTAATTAACATTGAAATTTTGCACCTTTTAATAGAGAACAATCCAAAGACATTTTAATGAAGTCCAAGCCTCGACATGTTTATATGTTTATACATAACATATATTTAGACTAATACTCTTATAAAATATCATGTATTTTCATAAGTAGTATATATTAGCCAAAGATAACAAAAAGATTTTTATATTTGTATAATAATTTCGAGTTTTGACGTTCTCGACTAAAAATCAACCAATCCTGATCTAAATTGGCCAGTCCTGTCAATGACAAGCTTTATCATAAAGAGGGTCTTTCCATAAAGAGGTGCTTGATGCGGGACGGGAGAGGAGGTGCCGCCATTCCCGCGCGCGTCGGCGGGCCCGAGGGTGCTGTACCCAGCTGATGGGGTGCTGAACCGAACCGAAGCCAAGCCGAACCGAACTGAAAGGTGCTGAACCGACCTTGGACCGCGTTGAACCGCGTCGAACCGGGCTGGAAACTGCTGAACCGGGCCTGAAATCCACCGAACCGGTCCCCACGGCCGCTGAACCGGGCCCACAACTGCTGAACCGGTCCAAAACGACCTTGAACCGGCCTTAAAAGGCCTGAACAGGGGTCAAAACTCACTGAACCGGCCCTGAACCGGTCTGAACCGGGTCTAAGAAGGCTGAACCGGCCTTGAACTGGCTTCTGGACGTCTGAACCGGCCTGAACCGGGCTGGAGCCGGTATGAACCGGCGTGAACCGGGCTCGAACCCGGCTGAACCGGCCGCTGGCCCGGTCTGGCTCGTGGACCACGTATGCGCCAGCCGGCCGCGGCGAACCGGCCGGCCGTCGCTCGCTCGCGCGAGCGACTTAACCCCGGTGGGGGTCGTGGCCGCGCGGGGCTCGCCCGGGCAAGGGAGTCGTGGCCACGCGGTTCGGCGCCGCGTACCCCGCCTCACGGGGCTTCGATCGAACGCGGGCGGCCGAGCCTTCGCGTCGGCTTCGAGCAGGCGGGAAGGCGGAGGATCTCCGCGGTGCAGGGGCGCCACAGCGTGGGAAAAGGGGGGCCGGGAGCACCGCCGTCGACGTCGCCGGAGGGGAGCGGGCCGGCCGGGACCTTCCGCTGGTGGGGCTGCTTCGTCTTCTTCTTCCTCTTCCCTTCTCCTCGTCTTTGTCTTCGCCGGGTCTACGGCGGGGGGGGGGGGGGGTGTAGCCGGCGGGGGAAGGGGACGGGGATAACGGCGGAAGGGGGTTTTGGGGTTGCTCCGTGGGAGGCCAAAGGACTGTGGGAGGGGCTTCGTGGTTAGGGGGTGTCCGGGGGTGGGGTGGTCGGTTTAGGGCTCGCGCGGTGTCCCCGCGGGTGCGGACGGACCGGGGGGTGTCCGTCGCAGGCGGGGTGCTTCCGGTGGGGAAGGGGGACCGTAGGGGTGAAGGGGGCTGCTGAAGGGGTCGAGGGGAGGTGAGGGGCTGAGGTGGGAGGGTCCGGACGGACCTAGGGCAGGATCTCGACGAAGGCGTCGACGGAGGTTGAAAACATGACGGGACAGGGGGAAGAAGGCACCGGACCTGGCTCCGGAGGTGAGGAGGAACACCGGGAAGGGGAGGGGAGAACCGGGAGCACCCGGAGGTGGAGGAACGACGCCGACGTCGGAGGGGAACAGGGGGAAAACGGGAGGAGCTCCTTCCTTTCTTCAAACATCCATCTCCTTTTCATTCAAAAACTTGGGCTCTTTAAATAGAGCTGGACATTACAAGATGGACCTCTAAAAACCCTAATTACATATATGTCCTCTAAAGGATTAAAATAAAAAGAAAGACTCAAAGGACTCTAACTATTCAAATAAAATGCATAAAAATAAAATCCTAACACTACGAAATAAAAGAAATAACTACGTCGTTTCCTGAGGACCCGGAAGACGCTATCTCCGAACAAACGGACGATCTGGTCCGTACCGGTCCCCATCAGTGCTTCTACCATTTTCAATTCCTACAGGTGCTAACTACCACAAAATTCAAGCCATCAACACCAAAAGTTGCATTCTTAGTATTTAAAATAATATTTCATCTAGTCATTTGGTTATAACCAATTCTTTTAGTGAAATTTGATGGTACAATTTACACCTTAAAAAGAACCAAACAAGCAAATTTTAAAAGAGTGAACCAGAAGAGTGGGAGATGTTGAACAGCAGTAAGAAGTTAAATCATATTCCTTGTTCAAAAAAGCATTTCCAAAGTGAATGCAGGACTTACTCTCGTGGAACTTTTTAACCATCTCAAGTTTTGCTATGCGCCTTGAATTATTTCCAGAATTTAGCCTGAAATCAGATATAGTTTATTATCATTGTTTCAAAGGAAAGAAAAGTAAGAAAGTAACAATTGAAGTTAAAAGTACTACAAAAACAATACTTTCAAGGACTGTCTTTTCCTGTTCTGCTTCATCTTTTGGATAAAGAGAAGAACAATTTTCCAGTTTTTTACACTGCCTTTGTGGGAAGATGATATCATGATACCACTTGTTTGTATCAAGATAACTGTTTACAAAAATTTAAAGTATGGAGAAGCCTGACAAGCAGCCCATTAACAATGAAAGCAGGATCGAAATCAGCCATTAGATCGGCTAGTGCCAATTCGGATCCAAGCTGGATCGGATCAGCGGAATCAGCCAATTCCAAGGGAAGAAAACCAATCCAAAATCAATCCAGATCGGTTTTTCAAAAGTCATAAAGAACGAAAAAATCCAAAAAATCATACCACAGATGGAATCCACACCGGACGGTCCAATCTGACCTTTTAGGGTAAAATCAGCAGTGTAATCCGACACCAGGGCAGTGCCACCACCACAGTACTACTGTGCTGCAACTACCCCACCTGATGCCAGGTCCAATTGGACCTGTAAGAGTGGATCTGCACATATCCGATGCTTTTAAGCATCGGATATTGTAGGATCCAATGACGTATTGGGTCCAAATAGACCCCAATAGACAGCATTGTCACCTATGACAGATTCCGGCAGAATAGGCTGGGAGTCACCTGATCGGCTGATTAAGGCCATTCCAGGTATGATTTCAGCCTTTTCCAGTTGATTCAAGCAGATTCCAATCTTGGATCACACTCTCCCCCAAAGCCGATCTGATCCCAAAATTGGCCGATTCCGAACCAGATCAGCCAACTCTGCAAACCATGCCCATTAATGATCCAGCAACCCTAAAGGTATGCTCAACCCTTTATAAGACAAAAAGTGCAGCAAAACATAAAACCCACTTGAGAACTCAATAATGTAATTAGCTTACTCAGACAATGAAGAAAGACAAGAAGCAAATTCCTTTAGAAGGCCCAAAGTAAGGCATGAGGAATCGACATGAAAAAAAAATCCTCTTCTTTTGAAACCCACAATCTTTTTTCCTTTTCTACCTGAAAGTGAGTACAAAAGTAGTCATATTTTATGGACAGCAGAAACCCTCCCCAGAAATATATATAAACATCTATATATTTACATAAACAAGAAATTATGAAAGAGGTGCATCAAGGTGCTAAAGCCAATGATACAAGAGAGACTAAACCAGACAAAATAGCATAAAAGACAAACTAAAAAAATATAGAAACAAGGAATTTCTTCCAAGTGCTCAATTTAATAAACACTAAGGATCCTGGAACATTTTCATTACAAGTGAAGGATCCATCAACAAATCAGTTTAGTTATAGCTACCACCTGAATGAGTCACCCAAGGACTGAAAGTGTTGCCACGTACATTTCTGCCTCATTCCATAGAACCTGCAAAATAAGCTCCTGGTATGATGCAAAGGATCTCACCGTAGGTTGGGATATAACTTAATGCACTGATGCCTTTCATAAGGGCTTTGCTTGTGCATTCATATGTTGTTGGAAGCTCTATCTGAGACAGAAAGGCAGGTACAAAGGTGCTAACTGCTAATACTGTTCCTCTAATAGCCATTCATAGGCTGGTGAAAGAAAAAAAAGAAGGCACCTAAGGTAGCAAGGAATGATAAGCTGCATCCATTGCTGGATCCAACATCATGGAGATACAGGTTTTAGAAATTTACGTACAATAGTTGCAGAACAGACAAAAAGCACACACTTAAATAGATCACAGTTGCAAAAAAACTTTCTGACATATTTTGCTTCTAATTGTGTTCGTTAGGTTTATCATTAAGTTTGTAAAACCTTAAGCTCCAAAAACTAGTTTCTTACTTAGCTTCCCACTTCCCTTTCCTGGTATTCACTATAGCTCAGACAGCCTTGTGTAGTGAACGGATCTTAAAAATCATTACTAATAGACATATATGCAACAACCAGACTGTCAGGTGTAGTCCACGGATCTTAAAAATCAAAGTGAACAAAAATTTAACAATCTTTCAGTTCAAGATATTAAAACCATAAGCATTTTCATTACTAATTAGCAAACAAATGTAGGACCACATATATCAACATGATAAGATTCACTATTATCGTAAACATAAGAATAACTGAGAAAGGCATTAAGTCACCAGACAGAACATCAAGAATAATGTAACTGACAGTCAACAGAGAAAAGGCACACTTCAAAGTAGGACTCCACAGTGCAATCACACTATTTTACAGTTTACACAGAACAGAAGACAAACTAGACGTCCAAAAAATGCTGGAGTAGCAACTCTAAGCAGTAAATTTAGTTATCATAGTAGTGTTGCGTATTTATAAAATTTCTAACCTCACATCAAAACACTAAAGAGCTGTAGAGCCAGCGTAGCATCAAGAAATCCATACCTGAGACCAGTAAGACCCATCTATGGCTAACCCTTGAACGTGGGAATGTACAAAGATCTAACACCAAAAGGAAGGGTCAAAAGACTCGCGAACATGGCACTAAAATGTAATAGTAAAAACTAATAGATAGAAAAGAAAAGCAAATTCCATCGTCTTTAAAGTAGATGGTGCCACAATGTATTGATTTAAAGTAGAAGAATAGTGCACGAGTATAGATAATCAGCCACAGAATAAACAAAAGCAGCAAAGAAGAGACAAACCCTTCACTATCCAGGAAAGAAGGATGCTTGCTACATTGAATTCCATTAAGCGAAAGAAAGTCAAAATTATTAACCTTTACTGAAAAAGCTTCTTAGATGGCATTTGAAAAGAAAGCATTTCAAGTTTTAGCTCGAATTGTTCCTAGCTTTTACAAGAAAAAAATTGTGATCATAAATTGAATCCCATCTTCAATAGCACCTCCAGTTGAATTTCCAGATGCTCTAAGCTTTAGTTTAGAATTTATGGTTCATCTGCAATGGGGCAGGGAAAATAGTGTGGGTGCCTGTGGCAGTTGTCCAAGCGGTGGCCATGACCACGTAGGAATTCGCCACCCTGCTTCCTTTGATACTGTAGTTCTGAAGAAGACAGAGTCCTGAGATGATCAAGCAGTTAGAATGGCAACTTTTCCGGGTAGTGAGGATGAAATTAACAATGAAGGCTGATCTGATCAACAAGCAGTTAGAGGTGTCAGGGTTGTCTCCATGATAGAAGTGGACAAAGTGACAAATGTGAGCTGCAACATCTTCCAGCTTCCACACCTTGGACCTTTCAGGTGGACAACGTTTTAAAAGCCAAATGTTTATAAGCATATAATTAGACTGATTTGACAGATTAAGAAACCTAACCAACTAGGTGGTTCCCAGTTCCCACCTCCAAGATGGTGCGGCCCATGAATTAGTATCTTCATATGACCACAGTACACAGCATGTTTGCAGGCACTTCCTAGTAAATTTAATGGAGTTTGCTACCCACTAACGTGAAAAGTGCAGAAATAGGTGTACAAATCCTCCTCCTCTCACAGTTGTCGTGAGATGAGACATCTGCAGGCAATAACACCAGCGGGGCCTACTGGGCAGCCCTGCAACAGAAAGTCACAGCATCTTCAGCAGGTGCCTTCAGCAAGCTTCTTCACCCAGAGGCATCTTCAGCAGGCAAATAGCATCAAAGGTGATGAGGGCCAACGAATTAATCGCCATCTGTGTAAACAGGTCCAAATAAGTCACCAAATCACTGCCATAACTCTGACCACACTGAATTAGAGCAAACTGAGTTTGAACCAATCTGAAAACCCACTGAATTGGTCTGAAATGGCCTGAACCTGGTTGAACCGGCCCAGAACCAACAAAACCGGTCTGAACCAACAATGAAATAAGCAGGAATGGCTCTAAATCAGCCTGAACCACCTTGAACAGACATGAACTGGACTGAAGAACTCAAACCGGCCTTGGACCAGTTGTAAACTGGGTGAACCGGGTCTGAACCCAGCTGGACCGATGTGAACCATTGACTTGGGATCATGGATTGCGGAATCGGCCAGATCGGATCGGAATCGGCCAATTCCTTAATCAGATCGATCTGATTCTAGGCTGAAGGATCCAGAGAAAACGGTCTAAATCGGTGGAATCAGTCAGGATCGGATCAATCCGTTATCCGATTCCACAGATTTTGAGGGTGAATTGGTCGACCGATTCCACCGGAAGAAGTTAAGTTCCAGTATTGGATTGATACCGGGCTCGATTGAGACCCGGTATCAATCTGATTCTAGCCATTTTAGGGTAGGATCGACCAATTTTGAGACCACGGTCGATTCCAAGGCGATTAGCAGCGATCCAAGCGTTCTTTCCATCAATTCCGGCCGCTATGGCGTCAATCCCGGCAATTCAGGGGAGAATCGGTCAATTTTGGCGGTGATTTCAAGGCAATTCCGGCGAACCAAAAATCGATTCTAGCGATCCAACCCACAATTTCAGCTCCATTCAGGCCGTTTCTTCATCTTTTTCATCTTCTTGGTAAAACTTCTTCATCGGAATGCCCATACGCTCATTTCTACATGTTTTCGATGACTCCGTAATCATTTAAACATACCGAACAGCCCATCTAATGGGTTATTCTCTTCTCGAACAGTTTTGATCAGGCCACTTCGTCATCATTCTCATGTTCTTGGTAAGATTTCAATGTTGGAATGCCTATACACTCATTTCTACGTGTTTCCGACAACTCTTTAATCATTTAAATATACTAAAAACTCCGTCTAACAGACTATTCTCTTCCCGAATATCCCCTAAACTAATTTAATACATGCCTAACAGTCATGATAAATTCTTTACGTACGTTGTAGGTGTAAGCAATGACTAACCACAACAAAGGTGATATGCCGACACGTCCATCTAATGTAAGTTGGGATCATGAACACATGATAAATGTGTCCAAAAGGAAGGTTAAATGCAAGTTGTGTGGTAAGGAAAAGAACGGGGGTGTTTTTCGGTTAAAACAGTACATTGTCGAAATAAGTGGCAATGTTAAAAAATATGATAAGGTGCATAAGAAAATGAGTGAAGAGATAAGAGACTACCTTACAAGAAAAGTCTCACAACTTGAAACTAGGATTGAACAAAAAGAAGAATTATATGATAAACTCTTTGAAAGAATGAGGGGAGAGGTGCCAACCCACAAAAGGAAGGGGAAAGACAAGGCAAGAGTCGAACTAGAGCCAAAGAGTAAGGACTTATCCACAGACTCCGAACTCAAGAAAGTTCGACATGCAAGCAAGCGTGCAGCAACAATAGAGAAGGAGAGGAGGAGGGGAGCAGGAGGGTCTAGAGTTGACCATGTCTTTGGCTGATCAGCATCGATTCGACCTAGCTGTCCTAGCTACACTGAGGGAGGAAGATATGAGCCATTTTGACAGTCTAGTAGTACAATATTTACATCGACAGATGAGTATCTTTTTAAGAAACACTTCTCAAATAAACATTAAACAAGTTATGAAAGGAGTGAAGGCAATAGGAACAGCTGCATAGAGAGCAATGAGGCACATTGTAAAGTGATTTTTACAAGTAGGTATAAATCTTAAAATGTGATGTATGTTTGTTTTTTTTACTTAACATTGTTTATAACTGATAGATTTTTTTTACTTTAATGTAGACATCCCACCACATGCAACCATCAACCCTTACTTCCAAGTTATGATTAAGATCGTTGTTAAAGTTGGACCAGGAATGCAAGTCCCTGCCAATAGATATTTATATGCTGGTGAGCTGGATAAAGAGGTTCAAGACTTGAGACAATGGATAGAGGGTTTCAAATTGGTATGTAAAGAGAGTGTCTGCACAGTTATGTGTGATGGGTAGATCGGGATCACCAAAAGGAGCATGATAAACTTCGTGTATTGTTCAGAGGACACTACATTTCTAAAGTCAATTGATACTTCGGGTCAGATAAAGAACACCAACTATATTTTTTCATTGATAGATGCCATAGTGGAGGAGATTAGAGAGAATAATGTGGTTTAGTTTGTGACTGACAATAAATCTTCATACAAGGCGGCAAGGAAAAAATTAATAGAGAAGAAACAGCATCTCTTCTGGGTATTATGTGTAGCACATTTCATTGATCTCATGTTAAAGGATATAGGCAGGGAGGCTGCAATTTTCACACTTGTCAGACAGGCGCAGACAATCACTTCTTTCATTTATTCACATCTCCATCCACTACAAAACATTAGGGAGTAACACTGGAGGGCATGATCTTATAAGGCCAGGCCCTAATAGGCTTGCCATGAACTTCATTGCACTGGAGAGTTTGCATCGGCACAGGCAAGCACTGGTCAAGTTCACCTAGTCTAAGAAGTATTATCAATATATGATGGACCAATTGCATGATAAGGAAGACTAGTTGGAGATTCTTGTCAAGCCAGAAAGACATCACCGACAAGAGATTCTAGAAGAGAATCGTTACTACTTGACAATCATTGAGCCACTGATAGTTGTCTTGAGGTTAGTTGACTCAGATGACAGGAACTAGATAGACATATTATATAATGCAATGAACGGTGCCAAATTAAAAATCAAAGACGAATCTCAGAAGGTATAAGAAATGGTTAAAGATCATAAATGACCAATGGGATAGAACTTTGCATCTTGATGTACACACTGCAAGTAAATTAGTGAATATCTTTGTGCATATTTACTTTCTACTTGGTCAATATTTAGTTTATTCCTAATGTAATATGCTTAAATGATTACAAGATATTATTTGAACTCCCGCATCCAATATAAAAGATAAGTGTCCAACAATAATGAAATGTTGCAGGGTACTCTCTCAATTATTCAACGTATGTGTCGATCTCAGCAAGATAAAATAAAAGTTGAGTTAAAAGCAAGTGAAAGTTGCATTAATAATTGGGAGTCAATAAATAACTGGGAACAACTAATCATTTAGTATTAATCAATTTTCAAATGCAGCACTATAAGATGAGGGTTGGGATATACTCAGATGTTAATCTAGGATATTCTTGTAATAAAGTCACTCTTGGTATGTTTATTAAAAATCATTTTTTTATTACCTTCTCTTATAACTTATAAGTCCATTAATTACCTAGAGATGGCTAATTGTTTGTTTTTTATTTTTTTATTTTTTTTGCAGCTGAGTGGTGGGTGCAGGTCAATGTGGGAAGTGGATGGAATCCACTGGCTACAGTTGCTATCCGAATATTGAGCCAGAGAACTAGTTCCTCTCATTGTAAGAGGAACTGTAGTACATTCAACCTTCTCTTATGATGTAACCTCAAAAATCTCTCTAATTTTAAGATTTTGGTTTTGGAAATTCGTTTTTCATTTGAATTTGAATTTGATTTGATTTGACCTTAATATTGACTTCTTAGGAAAATAGATGATTCCATAAAAGTACTAACTAGGATCCATGATATGTATAAAATTATAGTTTGAGGTTGTTAAGTTCTTTGAAAATTGATTTTGACCTCTCCCCGTCGGATGGTGCGAAGATCCGACGTTAATTATATCGAGATTACTCGAATACCCTTGATTAATCGTCATAGCAATCCATTGAAGGTAGAAGACAATACGTCCACAAAAATAAACATTCATACAAACACACATAGGAGAAAACAACCCCATGAATTTGATGGAATGCAAGCACTTAATATGTTTGATTTTTTTGGTTGAATTTGGTTAGAATTTAGTTTGAGATTGATTAATTAGTTTGATTGATTGAATTAAGTTGAATTTGGTTTGTTTGATTAATTTGAATCTGATCAGTAAGTTTTAGTTTGATTTGAGTTGAGATTAAGAAATGCGATTTGTTTTGATTTCTGGTTTGAAAATCGATTTGAGCTGATTGAAATGGAGTTGAATTTTGAATTTTGATTTAAGAAGTTTGATTTGAATTTAATGCTTGACAAAATGAGGATTGTATCTGCGCTTAGTTAGTTTATTACAATTTGTCTGGGAATCTGATTTGGTTTATTTTAAGAAGTAGGGTTTTGCATGTGGATTGTTACTTCATTCGTTTGGTTAAAACTGACTTGCAGAATGGTTTACAGGTTTAATTTGGTTTAGTTTAAATTGAATTTTTTTTAGTTAGAGTCCACTTGAATTTGCTTAGTTAAAAAAAATGAATTGGATTTGGCGCTTGACAGATTGGGGTCTGAATCAAGGTGAATTGGCTAAAGTTTCACTCATCAACTTATGATCTATTTCAATTCCAGTTTGGGATGTTCAGCTTACAGGTTTCAAGACCCGACTTGTGGTTTGGCAAGGCTTGACATAGAGTCGGGCTGGTTTAAGTCAGAATCAGACATTCCTCAGGTGATTATTTCTTGGTTTGGATATGATTGAGATCTCCATTGCTTTGTAGGCCACACCGGTTCAACCCCAAATCCATCTTAATGCTCACTTAATCAACTAACCCTCGGATTCCTGAATCGAGGTCGACTCTAAGGTAGCTATTTTCTCAACAATCAACTCTCCTTTTTTTTTGCTGGCTGTTTGTGTTGATTATGGCTGAATGTCCGTTCTCTATCCAGGTCCAGCAGGAGGCGAAGTAGGAAGGTAGCTAAGGCGACTGGTTTCGTCCTTCGGATGGGTGGCGGCCCTCATGCTATCTGGAGCAGGCCCGGCGACGTCAACAGGACGAAGATTAGAGTGGCTGAACCTTCTGCAACAGCCTCTGCCTGAACGTTTTCTCTCTTTTCTTTTCTCTCCTTTTTTTTTTGATGGTAGTTCGGCCAGAAATGCAGCAAGAGATGGGGTAGAACCGGTGGCTTACTAAGAGCTGGATTACTGAAAATGTATTTTGTTGTTTATGGATTCTTGTACGCACACCTGTACACTGGGCGCACCCTTGTATTTTATTATTACGTCACCTTTTGTTAAGCGTTCCAAACATGGTGGTTGATTTTTTATAAAGAGAACTCTTTTACAGGATGAGCTTATGTCCCCACTTGATCAATTCATGTTCGCATGCGATCAAATCCACGGGGCCTTTCATTCTTCTCACAACTTTGAGATAAATAAACAATTTGACTGTGAAGTACTCGGGAGGATCACGACTCCGATGAAATTGGTCGAGACCAAGTCTATTCAGCTTTTGAGCATCATAGAGTCGATCCTGATATAAAAAAAATGTGCCGAGCCTTCAATAGACAGAAATCTCTCTTTGATTGATTCTTTGAATCGGTCAAATCTCAGCCTTAAACAGGCATGCGGGACCGACCTGCTGTTATTAACATAAGATTCGACGTATTTGTATGTTGACCATACATCGTCGTCTCATAGGCTAATGAACATATGTAGAATGACACAACATTGGAGTCCTTCGAGACTTTTTATATGCCGGTCTTAGGGACGTAAAGGTTTGCACGATCTCCCAACTAGTTCAAAAGTTATAATTCTTTTAAGTTCGGTTGAGACGTAGAGGTGTGCGTGACCTCCCAACTAGTCTCAATTTGTTTGATTAAATTTGTGGATTTTTATTTAGGTTTAAGTGGTTTTGTTTTTTTTATTATTATTGCTTCTTTTTTGGGGGGGACGGGCGTGCGCAACCTCCCAACTAGTCCGAAAATTTTAAAATTTGACTGAGACGTAGAGGCGTGCGCGACCTCCCAACTAGTCTCAGTTTTTTTGAATCAAATTTTATTTAATCTCACTGGATTGTTTATTTTAAAAAAAAAATTGAAGGGGGGGAGAGAGCTCCCCGAACTGTTCATCCAAACCAACGGACGGTCTACGCGCCACCCGCGATGGCCCAAAGCCGCGTACAAAAGAGGCTTGGACCACTCTTCTTCCTTCTTCTTTTTACGCTGGCTCCATCGCATATGACCCCTTGGACCAAAGTCAGAGAAAAATAATTCCCTCAACTCCTGGCACTGTTCACCCGTCGGCTTTATGGAACCAGGGGATCGCGACGCCAAACCAAGGGGGATCTCGATGCCGACCTGCTCTGGCGGCGGCTTCACGGTGCTCCGGAGCTCCCACCGGCGACGCAAGGAGGAGAGGGAGGTCTGCAGCTTCTATCGGCAATGCAAGGAGAAGAGGGAGGTATGCGGCTTGACTTGGAAAGGGAAAGGGTTCTGGGAATGTTTCGACAGCGGAAGAGGTAACCGATTGCTACTTCCCTTCCCTTTCCCCCACAGCACGAACCTTCTGCTTGAGCGCTGCTTCTTCTTCTTGCTCTGCTCCCGCACCTTCTGCTCTGCTATCGCTCTCTCCTCTCTCTTTTTTGTTTTAGGCGCCTTGGTGTGGGGGGGTGCTTTATAGCAGCCAGAATTTTCTTCCGCCAGAAGGCCTTGTTATTCTGCACTGCGGCGTACTCGTGGGAGTATGGCAGGTCTGCCGTTGGGGAAGGTCCTACAGCCGTGAGATTTCCCTTCCGCCGGGGAACCTTTCCACGCAATGTGACTTGCCTAGATGTCAGCTCCGGGAATCACCGCACAATGACACCCGGCTGCGGTTCTTACGCCGCACTTGGAGGCCGAGGGCCTCGCCTCCCTCCTGCTGTTGAGCACCGTTAGGGGAAGGATCCAGCCATGGCAACTCGGCCGACCTTCCCTATCTCCCGGCCTTCCGACGCGTATAGTATAGGCAGCGAGGGTTTTTGGCCGCAGGGGAGACCAACCAGACATCAACGGCCCAGTCGCGCATAGGTGCGAAAGAGGTCTGGACGGTTATGAGCTTTTCACTTTTGTGGCCATTGAGCTCTTTTTTTTGCCAATTTCTCTTATTCGTTCCAACCCCATCCGCCGTTGGACTGCCATGGGGGTCTTCTCTATGCAAGAAACTCAACTGTGACTCCAACGGGTTCTTATCGTCGTGAGGGCCTGTTTGAGCGACATTGTTGCCGTGCTACCGTAGGGTTCGTGCGACGCCCCTCGAGTGTCTTTTCCTTCTCAAGGAAGAGTGCGACCTGTCCAACGCTGCTGAACATGCGTTCTTCGCTCGAGACTGTCTGGGTCTGCACAGTGCGTGGGTTGGGGTGTTTTCTACAAGTGGTCAATCAGCGCTCAAACCGTACAACTCCTCTGTCCGACAGAGGTATTAACGATTTTTGATATACAATGACAGTCATTACCATATTGCCTCTTTTCCTTTTTCTTCCTCTTCTCTCTGTTTTTTTTTTTAGAATTCAGACGTCCACATCTTATAACTTATAAGTCCATTAATTGCCTAAAGATGGCTAATTATTTGTTATTTTTTTGTAGCTAAGTGGTGGGTGCAGGTCAATGTAGGGAGTTGATGGAGTCCGCTGGCTACAATTGTTATCCGGATATTGAGCCAGAGCACTAGTTCCTCTCATTGTAAGAGAAAATGGAGTACATTCAACCTGATACATACAAAGAGGAGGAAGGCGACAAGGCGTTGTTGGCGCTTAAAATATTCAACATTCTCAACAAAAAAAAGAGAACATCAAATATGTCCGCAGGAGCATCTCAGCGAGGATAGCATCCTTGAAGGACATTAACAGGCTCATCAAGAACCAAATATTGCCGTTACCACGACTGGATGAGGTCATCGATGCCTATTTGTCCAAGCTCTATAACGTCTCCGGAAGATTTGAAGCGCTATGGTCTGTGCGCACGTTACAAGTGTGTAACGGCTGCGCGCAAGCGAGCCTCCTGGATCGTCAATGCAAGTCGCAAAAGAAGGGGCTGGTCGCGGCCAAAAAGGCTGGGAGGCGGGTGTGCGATCAAGGAGGGGGAAGACGAAGTTCAATCCAACGACAGCAGAGGGAGAAAGAAAGAAGCAGGTAAGGCTTACCCCGATCCTTGGTCGCGGCGCCCCTCCTTCCCCGGCAGCCTGTTGATCACCGTCGTCCGCCCGCAGCCGCCTCGCCAAGCCCCCTGATCACCGTCGCCGCGGCCTCTTGTTCACTATCGTCTCGTCCGCGAGCCAACCGCGTGCAGCCTCCGCCGCCGCACGCAGTCCGTCCTCCCCCTCCTGTTCACAGCCGTAGCATAGCCCCCTTCCTCTGCTGTCCACCGCCTCCGCGGCCGCCTCGCCAAGCCCCCTGTTCACCGTCGTCCGCCCGCGCGCACCTCCACCGTCTCCTGCGCACCTCCACCGTCTCCCGCGCGCAGCCCCTCCCTCGTCTCCCTCTCCTCCTTCCGCCAGACGACCTCCCGGCCATGCTCCCGTCGCCGCGCCTCTCACCTTCTCTCCTAACCACGCGCAGCCCCGCGCGCAGCCCCGCAGCCCCGCAACCGCGCGGCCCCTCCTCTCCCCCTCTCTCCGTCTACCCGCAGCTGAGCGCTCTCACGCGCGTCCCCGGTATCCCTCTCCTCTCTCCAATCGCCGTCTCCCTGATCCTGGTTCGCCCTCCCTGTTCCTGGTCCGCGTGCGCACAAATCAGCCAGCCTCGGACCTTCGCCGCGAAATCTTGTTTCCTTCCTGATCCTTGCCTCCGTCGCACGTCGGTTAAACCCCTCCAATCGACCGTACACAATCCCTTCCTAAAACAAAGAATGGTGATCGGTGGAAGATCTTCATAGTCGACTATATTCATGGGAGTGATGGTTCAAATTTAACATGATGTATAAATCAAATAAAATTCACAATCAAACCGATTTGAGACTAATTGGGGGCCGGTCCAATCGGACACGCTCTACGTCTCAAATTTAAACTTAAATAATAAATCGATCCAAGACTAATTGGGGGCCGGTCCAATCGGGCACGCCCACGTCCTTGGAAAATAATCAAACAATCGAGGCTAATTGGGGGCCGGTCCAATCGGGCACGCTCTACGCTTCGGCATAATTTAAAAGAATCAAAAATAAATAATTTTGATTGGCATATAAAGGTCAAAATAAAATGACCCCAATCTTTATATCAATTTTCCTATCGAGGATTATTATATCAATTTTATATGATGGCTAAATGTATATACATATATACATGAATGCCAAAATATAAAACCGATATGATAGTGATTATATCGATAAATAACACCCATAAACCTTAGCCAAAGGTCGGTGTGTTATATATATATATATTATCGATGTGATCCATTCCATAATGCCTATCAAAGGCTCAATGGATTCAAAACCAATTTGATTCATTGTAATCATAATATCATTTTATGTTCATCACATTTGTAAGTTGTACTTTTTTCCAATTAATGGAAATTACATGGTGTATGTATTTTTGATGTCAATGGGAGTTAGAATAGCTCCATAAGTTGGATGGAATGCAAATAGAAAAAAGAAAGATTATATTAAATTCATAACAATAAAAAAAGAGAAATAAAGTTAATTAATTAAATAATCCGAAAATACCAAATTAATCAAAGTTAATCAAAATTCACTTTCATAAATTAAAATTAATTTTAAGATAATTTTAAAGTTAAACAAACAAACCAACACATAACATAATACAAAACATAATAAATTTTATGAACATAACATACCTATTAAGACTTAATACCAATTTAATCTAAGAAGATACATAAAATATACCTAATTAAGTTAAAACTAATTTTTACACCGTTAAATTAATCAAAATATTAAACAATCAAATCTCTTAAACTAATTAATTAATGGATTCAATTAAATAACAAAAACACATGTATTCATAATTGATAAACAATAATAATAAACAAAACAAACAAATATTACTTAAGTTTTTTAATCTTAACATCTCCAAATAATTACATAACATTTGAATTAAAAAAACTTAACAAATTTAAAAATCAGTCAAATCAACTTTAACTTAATATTTAATCAAATCTTAAATTAAACATACAAGGCATTAAATCAACAAACCAAATAAATCAAAATTTTAAATCAAATCAAATCAAATTCAATTTTTAAAAAAAATAAAGGTTTGCATTCCATCGAAAGTTATGGAGCCGTTGCTCTTATTATGTTCATTTCATTTGTGGATGTATGCTATCGTTTCGAAATTGCTATGGCGGCTAATCAAGGGTATTTGAATGTTTTCGATATAATTAACATCGGGTCTTCGCACCACCCGATGGGGAGAGGTCAAAACGAATTTTTAAAGAACCCAACCTCGAACTTAAATTTCTATGCATATCGTCGGATTAGTTATACTTCTATGGAATATCGATATTTTCATAATTGTAAAACCGAAATTTGACGAATAAATTTTGGATGAGATTTTTGGAAAACTATTCTTTAAAAATCATTTGATTTCAATCTCAAATTTTGAGGTTATATATACATATCTTCAACAAAATTTTCGAACTTTCCAAATCACAATCATACCAATTCCAATCACATCACACTAATTCCAAATTCAAATTTCAAACAACGAGATTTTTAAAAACCAAAGAGTTTTTTTTTTATTCGAGGTTTCACAGGCGTCCAAAGCGCCAGAAGGGTCTTTTACAGCTTAGGCGACAAGGCGTAAGCCTAGGCGTCGCCTAGGCGGTAAGGCGAGGTATGAAGGGAGGTATGAGAGGATTTCAACCCTATTACGTATAATATAACAATCTCCATACATCACACAATGCCAATGTTATATTTAGAATATATAAAAATACTTGAAGAAACAAGAACAAGGGAATCGAAAATTATCAACGCACCGAAGATGTTTAAACATGAAATATTTTACACATTCATACTAAGAAAATCCTTAAGAAGATTTAAGTCATCGTAATAGGTGTTAAGACAATAAACTAGTGAGAATAAATGATAAGAATAACAAATGAAATCGAAAACTAGGTTTTAGAGAGAGTTGGAGGACCGTAGGGAAAGCTGAGTCGGTTAGGGCTTCTCTTGAAAATGGAAAAGCCATGTGGAAGGAGGCCGCATGGTGGAAGGAGCTGCGAAAGTGCACCGTTGCATCTTGAGGGCCGCGGGAAGCAAACACCAAGCACCTCCGTCGAGGGCGTCGTCCGCAGGCTTCGGGCTCAGGAGAACGTGGCGTCGGCGTCCACAGGAACCGTCTTCGGGCGATAAAAATGGGGCCGAGCAGCCCGGGCTTCACTTAAGAAGCCGGCCGGCCCTTTTGGCTTGAACCGGTGGCACCGGTTTGGCCATTGAACCGGCGGACATCCGGATAAGGCGTCTGGGCGCTCGCCAAGGCGCCGCCTTGGCCGCTTAAGCGGTCAAGGCGTACGCCTTTTCCATGCGCAACAAGGCGGGCGGCCAAGGCGATGTACAAAATCCGCCTTGTCGCCTAAGTGGCGCCTAGGTGCTGCTTAAGCGACCACCTTGATAACTATGCTTCTACCATAAATAACATGAGGCTACGCATAAAGAACATCAAAGACATCAAAAAATCTCGAGGAAAAGATTTGCATGATTTGCAGGTGGCCCATATGAGTAGAGATGGAGAGCACAAACACTACTTGAGAAGATTGACATGAACCAAATCTTTCGGAACGAGCATTCAAGTGCTTCTTAGATAGAGGAAAGGGCTGCCAAGGATTATCCAATAAAGTATGATCCTGATGACCATACATGGGCAAGAGAATTAGATGGCGTTAAAGCTAAAGATGTTCCACCTACTCCTCAAGCTCAGGCAGGCTCATGTTCTTCCCCAGCAATCATATAGCAGTTGCCTTCAACCTTAGCCCTAGCCCAGCAACCCATTCGCAGTCCAAGGAGAACAAAAATAAAAGTAACATTAAAAAATTAAGATGATCTGCACAGCTAAAAAAACTGAGTTATGGGTCATCATATGATATAGCAGAAGAAGCGAAGAGAAGGAACCTAGATTTTAGGCGACATTCAGTAAGTTCAAATGACAGTACGCAAGCTTTTTCACACTTCTCAATTGTGATTACAATGAGTGCATACCAACCACCCAACCAGGAAGGGAGATGTATGTCGAACAGATGTAAGTGCAGCAACTCTAGACTCACCTGCTTCACGGCGGCCAATGCCATATTTCTACGATGAACAACCACCCATGCATTATGTAAAACCAGATTCTCTAGCATTGGATGAAATCCAACGGCCATAAATTCCACCTCCTGAGCCTGTTACATGCCACAA
The DNA here is from genome assembly GCA_036172225.1 of Cryptocoryne crispatula var. balansae. Taxonomy (NCBI): domain Eukaryota; kingdom Viridiplantae; phylum Streptophyta; class Magnoliopsida; order Alismatales; family Araceae; genus Cryptocoryne; species Cryptocoryne crispatula. The sequence continues at coordinate 20,589,674 of CM069927.1, read as the reverse complement.
TCCGATGCATATGACTTGATTGAGATGGCGGATGCATTATTTTCATATGAATATGCACCCGCATTGACAAGAAAACTAGGGATAACTCAATCATGGTAAGAGCAGGAGAAAGAGGATGCAGGCCAATATCATAGATATTGGTGAACATTGAGTGGTGAATTGTATATTTTTATCATCATCTTTTCATCTTTTCATGTCATCATGTTACATCTTATTATACTTTTAGTATCTTATCATATTATTAACATCTTATCATGTTTATTAGCAAGTTGTCATGTTATCATGTTACAATTATTAGCATCTTATTCTTATCATGTATAAATCACACTTTATGCATGCTTAATGTTACATTTCATTTTTTACAAGTTTTTAGTAAATTTCCTATTTTTATAGATCTTTTTCTATTTTTTGAATTTTTTTGAAGAAAAAAAGAATCAACCGGAATCAATTTTCCTTCTCAGAAATCGGCCAATTCCGGCCGATCTGATCTGATTCACCGATCCAATCCGATTCGCCGATCTGATTTGAATCAGATTTTGAAATCCTTGCCTAGGACTATTTGTGCCCTGGACCAGGTGTGAGCCGATTGGCCCGACCACAACTTAACCCCACAAAAGGAAGTCGTGGCTGCTTCTAGCATGACCCGAGAAAAGGAGGGGGGTTGTAGTGCCTCCTTGTTGTGGGGTCCAGATAGGGGCTCTTGGCCGTGGATGGGGTGGCACCCCGAGGTTGCATAATGCAACAAACTGCAGCAGCCTTTCCAGGTGCTCACCTTGGCAACAAGAAACATAAAATGGCATAGTCCCTAGCAAGGTGCTCCCGATTTGGGGGGGACCCGAAGGTGGAAAGGAACCCCAGGGGAATGGTGTTGGGGTCCCCATGGCTCACTCTGATAGCACGGAAGGTTGAATGGTGGATGGGAGAACCACAATTGTCAGAACATGTACGGGAAGAGTGGAGGCAGGGACCTGTCAAACCGCTCAGATGTCTCTAAGGCCTGTGAGAAGCCCAGATGGGAACCAAGGAGAACAAATGGCGGTACATAAGGGTGCTCGATGTTGGTCGATAGCAATGGAGAAGTGAGGTCGGATGTGCAAAAGAAGAACTAGGAACCAAAATCGATTGAGTCAAGCAGAAGATGGAGGAGATGAAGCCACGCAATTCCTAAAGGTGAAGAAGCATAATCAATATTGGATAATCTCCAGAGGTGAGTGAGATAACCAGACATGATCAAGTTGTGAAAAGGAGATGCTGGTAAAGACCGGGGATGGAGGGGAATAACAGGATCTCTTGGGGGTGAGAATTACCTGTGGGAAAGGGAGCGGGAGCCACACCTGTCCAGATCTTTTGGAGGCAACGATGTTGGGGAAGAAGAACCACAAGGAGAGAGGGAAACAATGCGGGAGGGAAGCTTCGAAAATCTCATATCCTTTCATTTATTCATCATCATGTCATTTAGCTACTGTGTATGGGCTTTTATAGGAGCCCACTTTTAACCCTTAGTCCAACTTAAGATCCCATTACAAATAAAAGATGCAGAAATAACTCATAAACATTATTAATATTAATAAAAATAAAGTATGCCATCTTCTCCAAAGTCAAACAGGTGTCGACTCCAAAGTCTTAATAAATCGGAGCCAATCCGAATCATTATCAACAGGTAGTGCTAGCATGCAGCACGAAGAGAGAAAACCACGGCATGCATCAATGCAGCATATTCTCTTCAGCCACGGGGCTTGTGCTTCTTTAACGATGTGTGGACCTGCAGCAGCACCAGCACTAGCAGAACGACAATGCACAGACCTGCAGCATCTTCAGCCATGTCTCCTTGACAATATGCAGTGTTGAAAGACCAAGGAGAAGACTTGCAAGAGCTTCTGTTGTGCAACCCACCAAAACCCCTTTAGAATAAGTGCTTGTGCTTCTTCAACAATATGTGAACCAGCAGCACCAGAAAGAAAGACAAAGCACATGCCTGCAGCATCATTAGTAATGGGGACCGAATCAGACTGGATGGTCCGATTGTTTAGAGACAGTGCCATTCAAGTCTTAAAAAGATGGAATATTTGACTTTTGTTAGTCAGTAGTGTTAGAGTTTAATTTTCACATTTTATTTTAATAATTAGAGTCCTTTGTATCCTTTAGGTTTCAGTCCATTAGAAGACTTGTCTCTAATTAGTCATTAAAAATCTTTTTTTTAAGTTCCCTAAAGACTTCTATATAAGTCTTACTGTAGCCATTTTAGGAGAGTGAATACGATGAAGGAAATGTTGCTCTAGTTCTTCACCCTCCTATGCGAGTCTCTCTCCCTCCCATGTTCTTCTCCGATGCCAGTGGGAGGATCTCGAAGCTAGCGTCCCATGTCCCTCCCTTCCTCCTGTAGGTAAGAACTTCACCTCCGGCAGTGATCAGCACTTCTTCTCCACCCCTCGGTAGCTCCGAGTATCCTCTCCACCCCAGCGACGGTCGCGGTTCCCTTCCTGTCCTCCAGTATCACCGATTTCTCTTCCCCCTTCTGGTAGCCAGTTAAACTGTCGAGATCCAGAGATCACCCTCCCCCTATTATGATCCTTCCTCCCCTCCTGCCTCTTTGCATTCGTCTCCCTATGACACCCCACACCCCACTCGAGCACCTCCCGAACACCTCCTTTCCTTCCCGTTCGAACTCCCTGGCACCCCATTTGGCCCTATGAAAAGCTCAATCCCCATCGAGACTTCCCAACCTCACCCTCCCCTATTTCGACAAATTCCGAACACCTGCACAATGTCACCTTTTGGAGACACAAAGCAAATCTGTTAGCATGCCCCCACGAGATCTACCCTCATCTGGTTCTCCTTCAACCTTAGAGGGCACGACCCCCCTCCCCAGCCATCAGACACCAACGAAGATGGAGATAGGACAAGGAGAGGCAAGGAGGAGGAGGAGTCTTCCATTGATCCCTCTCCACTATTCGAGTGTTTCGGCTATCCCACAAGAGCCTTGCCAATGTCGTCTGCTTCCCAATTGCAAGCGTCGACGTCATTTGCTCCGCCTACATATGTCGCCCAAACGAGGTCCACAAAGGATTCTTGCGAAGATGAAGGAACCCTTGCGCCCCCCGTTTTCTCGGTTCCTACCGACGATATCGGGTGCGTCAGCACTGCACCACGCACCCCTTTGCCCGTGGTCACCCAACACACTCCTGGACAGCCACAAACCCCACACCAACAGCAGCACTCCACGCACCATCACGCTCACAACTGGGCAGCCCAGTCCACCAAGTTTAGCCAGCCAAACCAGCTGGTCATCTCCTTAGGGCCGGTCCAATGCCTAAACCATCTGGTTCAATCCTTAAACCGGGTAGTTCAGCAGTTCAAAAACCGGTTCAGGTGATTTGGGCCCCGTTTAACACATACAAACCTGGTTCATAGCCTTTTCCGGCTCGATTCAGTGACTTTTGGGCCTGGCTCAGAGCCTTCCAGTCCAGTTCAGCCTATTTTGAGATTGGTTCAACAGATTTTAATTTGATTCAAGTGGAATTTAGTTTGATTCATGCCCGGTCAGCCTATTTCAGGCCATATTGGCACACGGCATCACTCCAGTGGTCTACAGGGGCTGTCAATACATCCAGATGGTGGCGTCTTTGTTTTTACCCGCATCATTTAGCCATGTCTCCTTAATAATATGCAGTGTTGGAAGACTAAGGAGCAGACTTGTGGGTGCTTCTGCAGTGTAACCCACCAAAACCCCTTTAAAAGAAGTGTGTTGGCATACAACTAACAACTCAAGTCTAGCCTTGATTATTTGGGATGGGCCATAAAAATTCTCTCCACACAAATCAATTTTGAGTTATTTCTTCTTTGATATTTAAATCATTCAAATCATATTGAATTACACCTCTTGGATAGCTTAGGCATGTTGCATCCCTTTTTAGTTGGATATTTTTCACTTTTTTAATTTGAGCTTTCTCATCCCTTTTTAGTTGGATATTTTTCACGTTTTTAATTTGAGCTTTCTCAAAGTTTACGTTTAATGTTTAAATCATTTTGATTTTCCTTCTTTCAATTAGTCTACAATTGTTGCAGCTCTCATATTTTCTCTAATATATTCATTATATATCTTATCTAATCTAGTATAAACACATGTCTGCATTCTCACTCCAACAATACTTATTTTCAAAACATATTTTTCTTCAATTCAATATTCACTTTTCATGGCATGTTTTTCTTCAATTCAATATTCACTTTGATACAATATTGCAAGTATTATAGCAACAATAAATTTCTTCTTTCCACTTAAATGGAATATTACATTCATACAAGATTTATGTAGCCAATCGTTACAACATTCACATTACTTTAATCTTACAGTAAACGTTTTCATCCCATTATCTATCTTTTGAAAAAAAGAACCAAGAAATTTAAATTGAGTACTTTAGGATAATAATGTTTTATTAAATTTGCAATACGTCTATTCTTAATTCTATTTATCTTCAAATCCTTGTATATTGAAGTGTTTCTCCAAAGTTCTAATTTTTTTGATTCATCATCTCATCTATAAATACAATATTATGTGCAAACATAGTTATCAAAATGCCCGTTTAATGGTTTAAGCGCTACTTAAGCAGCAATGAAGCACCAAAGTGCCCCACAGCACACACAATGACTGCCAGCTTTCTGCAGCACAATAAAACAAACACTTAGGCATTGTCGACAAGGGAACCTTATTTCTTGGTTTTCTTGCTTTTTTGAAGACCACGGTGTTGATGATTGGGACTTCCAGGATCGTCGAAGTCGAAGAAGATGAAACTATCATTAAAAAAACGTTGTTCGGGGTTCATCGAACCATGCAAGTGCCTCTAATTGACGCAAACCAAGATCTGCTGGTTCTCATTCGACAATGCAATATAAATAAAAGAATGAAGTCATCATCGGATCTCCAGTGTCAAGTTGGAAAATGCATTGACAAAGACAACCGAGTGAAGAAGACAATGTCAATCGACTGTCGTTGATAGGAATATGTGAAGGGGAAGATAGAAGAATTGCTTGAAGGCCAGATGGTGATGAAAGAGTGGCTCACCGGCCAAAAGATAGGGTTGAGAAGGCCTCCTCGGCCAACTGAGAGGTGGAAGAGAAGAAATGGGTTGTGCCCCTCTATCGATTAAGCACCAAAGGCACACAAAGATTCTATTCATTTCTTTATTTCCGGATTACATGCGTGCTCTTATATAAAGAGATGTCTATAAGAAAACAAAGCCCTATGACAAAACTATTTACAAAAATGTCCCTTAAGAACTAAACTGCAAAAAGACAAACTCATTAAAATCTGTCCCCATCATTCTCCCCTTCCAAGAGAAAACTTGACCTCAAGTTTTAGATGTTGCAACACAATCTTCGCCATCTATTTATGTACCAAATGTCAAAGTCGTCCGAAGTATTCCAGGAGTTTGTTCATAAGAATGAAGCTCTAATACCAAATTAATGTGGGACCGAAGAAACTAAAACCGGAATTAAAATACCAAAACAGAATTAAAATGACTAAAATTCAATTTATTCAGCAAGACCCACCCCTACTTAACCTAGTTGGTTATGTGGACACTAGATGGGGTATGTGGAGCATCCTATAGCAAGCTAATCAGGGTTGGTTATGCATTAGAAATTGATATGCCAATTAGGTGACTAGGAAGATCCACAGTTGTGAGCACCGACAAATGTACGAGGCACTATGTTGTCAAAGGCGTTTGCCTCAACCACCTAGGCAATGAGGCAAAGCATCAACACCTTGCTTAGAAATGCTATGTTAAACGGATCCGATAAGACCGGTGTGTGAACCTCTTTTTTCTGCGTCTGTTCTTTAGAAAGAAAGACATCTCCGGGCTTTTCTAGGAAAATAGGTGATATCCTAAAATATTAGTAGTCCGGTGATAGTTTAAAAATATTAGAACCGAGGTTCGGGTTCTTTGAAAAATTCCATTTTTTGACCCTTCTCCGCCGGATGGTGCGAGCATCCGGCGTTAACTTACATTGAGCAACGGCTCGAACGCCTTTGATTAACCGTCGCGGCAACCTGTTTTTGGAGACGTGCACATCCACAAAATAAAGTAAAGAACTCAAAAGGGCAGCGGCCTTTTGGGTCCGATCAGATGCAAACCGATTTGTTCGGGTTTGTTTTATTTGTTTGTTGGTTGACTTGGAAGTCGATTTTGAGGGTTTGAGTTTGAATCAATTGTTTTGATTGATTTGGTTTTGTTGTTTTGGTTTAGTTTGATTTGTTTAATTTTGGACTTGATTGGTTCAAGTTTTTGTTTTGATTTCAGTTTTGATGTGCTTAAAGTTTTAAGCAGTTTTGGTATTTGTTGTTTGGTTGGTTTATTGGATTTTCAGATTCTGGATTATTCTGGTTTTGAGTTGATTTTTGTTTTAGGTGGATTTTGATCCATGTTTTGAGATGTCAAAACATTGCTTATTTAGTTTCTTTTTGGAATTGATCTTTTGTTTGGTTGAAGGTTTGATTGAATGAATTTTCCAGATTATTGAAATCTGATTTTTTTTGAGTTGACAGATTTAATTTGAATCTGAATTTTATCTGTTTTGGATTCGGTCAGGATCTGATTTTTCCTTTTGGTTTAATGAGTTTCAAGACCGGTTCGGTTGTTGGATTTAACCGGGATGAGTTTTGTGTGAACCTTTTTTTCTGCGTCTGTTCTTTAGAAAGAAAGACATCTCCGGACTTTTCTAGGAAAATATGTGATATCCTAAAAATATTAGGTAGTCCGGTGATAGTTTTAAAAATATTAGAACCGAGATTCGGGTTCTTTGAAATTTTCATTTTTTTGACCCTTCTCCGCCGGATGGTGCGAGTATCCGGCGTTAACTTACATCGAGCAACGGCTCGAACGCCTTTGATTAACCGTCGTGGCAACCTGTTTTTGGAGACATGCACATCCACAAAATAAAGTAAAGAACTCAAAAGGGCAGCAGCCTTTTGGGTCCGATCAGATGCAAACCGATTTGTTCGGGTTTGTTTTATTTGTTTGTTGGTTGATTTTTAGGTCGACTTGAAAGTCGGTTTTGAGGGTTTGAGTTTGAATCAATTGTTCTGATTGATTTGGTTTGACCAGTTTGGGTTGTTTTGAACCTGTTTTGATTTTGATTTTTTATGTGCTTAAAGTTTTAAGCATGTTTGGATTTTTGATTTGGTTGATTTTGATTTTTCTGGTTTTGAGTTGGTTTTGATCCATTTTGGGTGTTTGGAATGTTGTTTATTTGATTTCTTTTGGGAAGAAGCTTAGTGGATTTTAAGTGAATTTTCAGATTGCTAAAATCAGATTTTTGAAGCTGGCTAGAATCTGTTTTAGTAGATTGTTCAAATCTGGATTTTGGTTGCAGACTTAATTGGAACCTGGTTTTTGTGGTTGACAGATTTTGAATCCGAATTTTATCTGTTTTGGATTCGGTCAAAATCTGATTTTTTGGCAGGTTATCTGATTTCCTTTTGTGTTGACAGATTTAGTTGAAATCTGATTTCGGTTTGGTTTGTTTCAAAACCGATTCAATCTTGTTGAAAATCGGTTGTTTGTTGAACCGGGATAAGTTGAATTTCAGATTTCTTTTAATTCTGATTTTTTTGTTTTGACTTTTAGATTTGATTTTCTGTTTTAATTTTCTGTTTGAATTTCCAGATTGACTTTTTGAAATGGTTTTATTTTGGTTTGGCGGTTTGCATCACCTCCGACCCATCGGGCCACTTTGAATGCCCGGTTTCATGCATCGATATGATCATCAAAGCTTCATTTCATTGAGAAATGGGGTGAAGTACATCGGTGTACAATGTGATTGGTCCTTCCCCCAATATAGGTTTATCTCCACTACTTTGGAAAAATTTTGGCATTACGAAGGCATGCCGGCTATTTTCCAACTTAGTGAAAATTTACCCATCCAAAATAGCCAGCCTTATCTTAGCCATATTGGGGGAAGGAACCGCTGGCTACGGGAGCATGCCCGCGCCACCGTCCGGATCGACATCCCGGGGCGTACCCGGGGGGAGTCGTCCAAGGTTGGAGTCCCCGCGAAGGGTGGAGTCCTTAATTTAATATTGCTTTCGCATTCTGAATTTTTATTTGATCATTTTTTGGAACAAGGCCATGGAGGCCGGTTCAATTTCATCGGCGTTCCGAGCCGGCCTTCAATCTTCATAGGCCCGCCGGGCCTGTCTTGTACTATTTGGGCCGAAAGGGCCTGTTGGGGAGCTGCTGCATTTCTGGAACTGCCTGACCGGACCGACTTGGAAGGCCACCCGGCTAAGCCCATGGCCCGTCGTACGGTTTCCAAGGGGGGCCGGGCTGTCACCTTCAAGTCGGCCCACCTTCTGGCTGTTGTCCTCCTGTTTGGAACCCCCTGGACTGTTGTCTTCTGAATAGGCCACAAAGGGGTGCTTTTGGTTTGGTTTTGGGTAGGCCGAGATGGGCCTGCACAGAGGGCATTTCAGGCTCTGATTTGGGACCTGATTGGTGGGCTAAACAGGCCTGTACAGAGGGCAACATGGCCATACCTGGGTCTGATTTTTGGAGACCGGTCAGGGGCTGTGTGGGGTCTGTGTGATGGACCGCAAGGAGGGCCAGGACAGCAGGCTGAGAGGAGGCCGATTGGGGACCTGTTTTGGGCCTGGATTTGGGGTCAGTTTGAGGCCAGGAATGGGCCTGTTTGGGGGCCGGAACTGGGTCACAAGGGGACCTGCTTTGGGCCTGAATTGGATGTCGGGACATGGTCCTGAATTGGGGTGCGCAGATAGCTAGGAGATGACCTGTTAAAGGGGGTGCTCAATGGGCTAAAACAGGTGCAGTTCGGGGAGTATTTGAGTGGGCTGCAAGGGGGCCTGTCTTGGGCTGGTTATAGACCTGGCTAGAGACCAGAGAATGGGCCGATTGTGGACCTGAACAGGGATCTGACCGGACCGACTTGGAAGGCCACCCGGCTAAGCCCTTGACCCGTCGTACGGTTTCCAAGAGGGGCCGGGCTGTCACCTTCAAGTCGGCCCACCTTCTGGCTGCGCATGGGCCTGCTAAATAGGCCACGGGAGGGTTGATTGGCAGACCATATTGGGGCCGGATTTGGGGTGCTTGGTTGGACTGAATTAGGCCTGCGCAGAGGGGCTTTTAGGGGGGCCTGGTTTGGGTCCGAACATAGGCTGTGCAAGAGGATTTTTTTGCAGACAGACCAGGGGTTGGAGATGGGTCCTAGAACAGGCAGAAAAGAAGGCCCTTTGAAGGGCTACATGGGCGCACCAACTAGCCTGTTTACCTTGTCTTCTTCTCCTCTTCTCCTTCCTGGTCGCAGGCAGCAGGTGGCAGCAGGATGGGAGCTCAAACCAGCAGCCTGGCGGCGTCTTCAGCAGCCCCCCCTCTGGCTGGTGCGCCCCCCTCTTTTTATAGAGGCTGGAGGGGGAGGTGAAGGGCCAGGCTGTGCTGTACGTGGATGGCTTTTGGCCTTCCCCAACTCCTTGAATTCCCACCAGTCTTCAATATTAGACTGACCCTTGATGTCTCCCACGTAGGCTGGCCACATTGGCTTCTTCACCTCATAAATGGGTCAGGGATGAGGTGGCTGGGCAGGTGGGTGCGCACATTTTAATGCTGAGGTGGCAGGTGGGTGCGGCTGGGCCTGTTCTCATTGGAATTGAAGTGGGCCTGGCCCAACATGGCCTGGTTTCTGGGCCAGCAGGAGGCTGCGGCCCAAGCCCTTCTATGGGCTGCGCACAAGGCCTGAATTTATCTGGTTATGGGCTGGCCGGCCAGAGCTGGAAATGGGCTGCCAATTGGGCCCAAATATTGGCTGAATTGTGGGCTGTATACCCTACACTTAAGCCCATTTTTCTTTCTTTGGCCCAATTGTCCCCCCCTTTTTTTTTGAAAAATCTTGACGCCAACAAGTTTCAAGTTTGTTTTCATATTTCCTTTGATTCTGCCTTTTGTATTGTTTTGATTTTTAGATCTGATTTTCTGTTTTTGGTTTTCTGTTTGAATTTTCAGATTGGGTTTGAAATGACTTTATTTTCGGTTTGGCGGTTTGCATCGCCTCCGACCCATTGGGCTACCATTGGGCGCCCGGAATCAAACATCTCAAGTCGACATTGGAGTCGCTTCATTTCATTGGAAGATGGAGTACATTGGAGTACATCGATGTATGATATGATTGATCCTTCCCCCAACTTAGGTTCTTCACCGACTTAGAAAAATTTCGGCATTACGACGGCATGCCGACAAGTTTCTGACTTGGCAAAGTTTACCCGTCCAATCAAGGCTAGTCGGTGACTTAGCCAAAATTGGGGGAAGGATCATCGGCTACGGGAGCATGCCCGCGCCGACGTCCGGATCGACATCCCAGGACGTACCCGGGGGAGCCGTCCATTTCTTTTTAGTTTTATTTCTGTTTTTGTTATTTTTAAAAGGGCACTTGGGCCGGTTTTTGAGTTCCATCGGCGTTCAAAGCCGGTCTTCGGTCTTCTTGAGCCGGAAGGGCCTGTCTTGGGATGTTCTTGGGCCGGAAGGGCCTGTCTTGGCTTGTTCTTGGGCCGGAAGGAACTATCTTGGACTTGTGCGCCCCCCTCCGTCTTGATGGTAAGGTAAGGACCCACCCGGACAAAACAATCGGCCCGTCGTACGGATTCCGAGAGGGTCCGGGACATTGCCCCTACCCACCATTGCTGAAAATGGCAGACTTTTGTAGCTTGGCCGGCTGCTGCAGACCTGCTTCTCTTTTGAAGCTCCATGGATCGGTGTCTCCTCCGGAAGGCCACAAGGGGACTGCTGGAAGGGGACTCCGAACTCCTTTCTTTTGAAGTAAACAGGACCTGTTTGGGGCTCTTGGGCCGGAAGGACCTATCTTGGGCTTGTGCGCCTCCCTCCGTCTTGATGGTAGGGTAAGGACCCGCCCGGACAAAACAATCGGCCCGTCGTACGGATTCCGAGAGGGTCCGAGACATCGCCCCTACCCACCATTGCTGAAGATGGCAAACTTTGTAGCTTGACCGGCTGCTGTTTGCCTTCTTCTTGGTATGCCGCAAAGGGGGCTGGACAGAACCTGTTTTGGGGTTGTCGATCATGCCACAAGGAGGCTATTTGGGACCTATTTTGAGGTCTGAACATGGGCTGAACAAGGGCAGCTTTGGACCTGTTTAAGGGGTCTGTTCGGATGGGCTTAAATGAGCCGAAATGGGCCTGCACAGGGGCATTTCAAGGGCCTGGTTCGGTTACTGGACAGGGACCAGATTAGAAGCTGTTCAGGTGGGCCCAGATGGGCCGAAATGGGCCTGCACAGGGGCATTTCAAGGGCCTGGTTCGGGTGCTGGGCAGGGACCAGATTGGGGTCTGATTTGGGGACCGGTTGAGGCCTGTGTAGGGGTCTGATTTGGAGACCGGGCAGGGGCCTGCTGAGGTCCGGTTTTAGAGGATTGAACAGGCCCTGTAATAGCTCTGTTCAGCGGGCCAACAATGGGGCAGAAATGGGTTTTTTGGTGGTCCGAACAGGGGCTGATAGGAACCAATTTGTTTGGGCCATGGGTTGCCAATGACGATGAAGGCCGGCTTAGGCCATTGGAGGGGTTGAGAAGAGAACTTAGAAGAGGAGGAAGGGGTGCCCTCAAAGGGCTACATAGTTAATATGTGTATGTCCCTACCTTTTCTTCTCCTTCTCTTCTTCTTTCCTTCTTCTTTGGCCGCTGGCAGGTATGCACGTGGGCAGGAGGAGAGCAGCAGCAGCTCTTCTTCTTCTTCTCTTCTTCTTCTTTCCTTCTTCTTTGGCCGCTGGCAGGTATGCACGTGGGCAGGAGGAGAGCAGCAGCTCTCTTCTTCTTCTTCTCTTGGCTGCTGGCAGGTGCAGACGTACAACAGTAGGCAGAGGGGCAGCAGCCGGTGCAGCAGCCTGTCGGCGTCCTTCAGCCTCTCCTTTTCTCTTGGGCGTCCTCCTCTTTTTATAGGAGATGAGGGGGAGATTAAGGGGCAACTGGGGAGTACGTACAGATGCCTCCTTCACCTTCTTCTATGTGTTTAAACTCTCTTTAATCATTGAATTGTCCAAAGATATTAAAGATTTGACTGGCCCTTTGAGGTTCCCCATGTTGACCAGTCCCCTCAGCTTCCCCACGCCATCAATTGGGCATGGTGACCTGGCAGGTGAGGTGGCAGGTGTGCAGATGGGTTGGTGCGGCTGGGGCCTGCTGATGCGGCAGGTGGGCCAGCAGCCTGTTCACACTGGACCTGCAGATGGTCTGGCCTGAATTGGGCCTGCAGGTGGCCGCGGCCCACTTCTCCTTTCCTCTCAATGGGCTGTACGTAAGTGGGCTATAGGAGCTGGAAAATAATTATATTAAATGAAATATAAAGGGCTAGACAGCTGGAAATAGTGCTCATGGGTCAAATTGAGGCCTGCTTTGGCCCAATTAAGGACTGGGCCAGCTGGAGCTTGGTCCGATCATGCCATTCCTCCCCTTTTTTTGCTGTTTTTTTTTGAAAAATCTGATGCCAACAACCGGATCCATTTCTTAAGTTAATTATGATGCTTGTCTTCTTTTTTTATTGATTTGTACTCCCATTGAGTTGTCATGTTATGCTATGTTTGATTTGTACTATACTATTGTTAGTTGTTATGATGTTATGCTTGTTATTGGTCTTCTTCTTTTGTTGTTAGAACTTTATTTATGGCTACAATATATAGTTATTAAAATAATATATTTATTTTAATTTTACAAGTATTTTTTAGATTTATTTAAACTATTTATATTAGAAATACGTATTATTAAAATAAAAATAATAAAAAATACCTTAAGCCTTGCCTCAAGCACCTCATGCCTCGAATAACATAAGTGAGGCGACAAGGAGGGCCTCAAGGGGGTCATGCAGCACTAGCGATGAGAGTTCGACCCCCCCCAACTAACAAAGAAGTTAGATAATCTTTTTTTGTTTTCTTTCCCGCTATCTTATGTTGTTCGCAAGCTTCAACACTTAAGCAAATTTATATACCAACCTCTCTTAATCTTTATCACCTTTTGCATTTCTTCATTTCACCATCATCTCTCCTTTTTAGGTGAATCATGCCCCTTAGATTGGCGAACAACTATTCTACCTACCTCTCTAATCACTGTAGGCAGTAGGCATGATCATCCACGTAACATTAGCTCTATGTCAAACCAATTATTTATCTTGAGAATTTCATTCTTAAATGTTGTTTGTTTTACCCCTTTTAATTCCTACCATTTGTTATTCCCAAAATCTTTCTTTTAAATGTGTTTATTCATCTATTAATCTTTAGATCTAAGGCTATTAACCAACATTGACTTGTTAAAGTTTCACCATGAATAACTTTACAATGTTTGCAAAGAGCATGATTAGGCATTTTTTGTAAAAATGATATCAATTTGACTTTTATTTCTTTCACTTTTAAGTGTTATTAAATAAGATAAAATTGGCATTTGTCAATATAAAATCATAGGCCATTGCAAAATCAATTCTACTTCCATCTTCATTTAAAGTTTCATATCTGAAACCTCCATCAGCTTTCTCATATCCATGACACATATTTCCAACTTGTTCAAGTAGATTTCCTCCAATAAATATGACCATTATTCTGTATGCTAAGTTGGAAGCAAAAATATACTATTTCTTATCAATCTTATAAACAGAATTAAATTTAACTTAAGCTATGCTAGGTCAAAGTTTATTATGGGTAGCACAACAAATGAAATATGGGCCACACCAGCCAAGCCCACAAAACTTAAATTTGGGCCTTGCTCAGGTTCCTTTCAAATTTGATCAAACATAGCCCATTAACACACCTAGAGATTAGAAACTAGTGGTGCAAGCAAGCTAAGCAAAGAGTTGCTTGAGCTTAGTTTATTTACTTTTATCCAAGATCAAAATTGGCACAATAGTTGTAAGAGTTAGAGATACCTATTTCGAGCTTGGTTGTTATGAGCATTATTTGTTCAAGCTCGACTAGTCGAGCTGCTTGTTTATGCTATCAAGCCAAGTTTGAGCTTCCCTGATAGAAATTCTACTTGAGCTCAGCCCAAGCTTGACTCCAAGCTCATTTATGATTTTAGTCAAAGCTTCAGACCAGGCTCACGCCATTTAAGAAAAAACATTGTTTGAATTCAACTGAAGGATGCTTGCAAGTTAAGGAAAGGCAGACCAGAAGAGAAGATGGTTTGAGAATCTGAAAATGAGCGCCAGACACCCAGACTAGAGGAGGACGAGCACCAACAAGGATCTGCTCAAAATCAGCTTGTTAACAAGCGAGCTCTTTTTTATTAGACTGGCTCATTTACTATAATTAACGAGACAGGTAGAGTCTTTACCAGGTCGAGCCTGGAGCTACTTGTCGGCTCGTATGCACCAATAAAAATCCTGGAAACAAGATGAATGGAGAAAAACAGAAGAACAACAGGGGAAGCGATTCCTGACATTCAGGATCGACTTGATAAGCATGTAACTCTTTTTTCAAACTTGCACATTCACTGTAATAAACTAGACAGGTAGAGTATTTACTAGGTGGTGCATGGAGCTACTTGTTGACTCGTATGCACCCCAATAAGAATCCTAGAAACAAGATGAACGAAGGGAAACAGAAGAGCAACAGGGGAAGCGATTCCTAACATACACGATCCGTTTTGAGTCTCACTAGCCCACCAAGGAACGACTCCCATATTAACAGACTAAACTAACTAATTACTGAACTAACTAGCCATGATTACGAAACTGCCCAATGCTCTAAAATAAATCATCCTGTTAGTGGATTGGAGAAACGACAGGATGAGAATGAGGCAGTCACCTGCGTGGATCGCCGTAGTCGGAATCTCCGTACACAAGTTGAGAGAGGAGAGTGCGGAGCTGCGGGTGGGGGCTGACCGGAAATGGTGCAGTGTATATTACTGGTATATCTGTCGCTGGATCATCAGAGACGAGATCACGCACTCGGAAAGATGAAGAACACTAGGCTGGCGTCGTGGTGAAGTCGAGGAAGCAGAGGAAAGGGACAGAGAGCCAATGAAAGAGTGGGACCCCAGATGGGTAGAGTGCCTGCCGCCGGGTGCGTCGAAATATCAGTTCACGACGGCTACCTCACCGATCGAGTTGAGAAGGCGCGGCGGCAAGACGACTGAGAAAGGTCAGGACCAGGAGAGCGCGAGGAACGGGGTAGGGTTTTTTTGGGGTGTAAAAAACTGTAAAAGGGTTGGCAGTTGGCGGATATAATCAGTCTATCGGATCAAAATGCAGGTCACGCTTTGGGGATCCGATTACCCCAACTCAACCACAAATTTTACGTCGCGAAGAATTAATTTTTACGTGGAATGATATCAGTTTATAATTTTTGTACATTTAAAATATTTTTATTAAAATTTTAAAATTTTTAAAAACTGCGGACTTAATTGGTTCTGGATTAAATATAGAATGAGTTTCATTTATGTGAAGATAAATCAGATTTATAACATGTGTACTGTATGATATCTTTGTAAACTCAATCTGAATTTAACTCTAACTTTAGTTCCTAATTATTTGGATCAGCTAATAGAGCTGTCAACGGATCAAGTTTGGGTCGGATCCGCATGGATCCGAATCCGAACCCGATTTCTTTGAATCCGTAAATAAACTGAAACCATTGTAAATAAGTTATCTGGATCGGGTTTGAATCCGGATCCGAATTAAAATTTTGGATTCGAATCTTTCCCACGAACCCGATCTAGCATCGCGAGGGTTAGTTCAAAAAATATATATCTCTAGGGTGACGGGGGCATCACAGAGGGCTAGCACTAGCAGGTTGGGGGGAGCAGCAACTCACCTGGGTGCTCCTTCGACGAGCACACCGCGCCCCCGGAGCTTGTCCTCCCTCTCCGCCACCGCCGTATTTTGGGAATACGGATGCCACCGAAGAAGGAGGAAGATCTCGGGGGGGTCCTCCTCAGACGAGCACACCGTGCCGCTTGTCCTCCCTCTCCGCCGCCGCCTCCGACCTAGCTGTTGTCGTCCGCCGCCGTATCGCCTCTGGGAATACGGATGCCACTGAAGAGGAGGAAGATCTTAGGGCAGAAATGGTGGTGGCCGCTCCTGGTAGGGGCTCTGGTCGGGCGGCAGAGGAACGCGGCAGCGCATACTATCCGTCGCCGCCAAAGAGCACAATAACCACCGTTGCGCGAGCTCTGTTCCCAGAAAAGTCAAATCTTCAAGAGAAGTAGCAGAGGGCTTCGAGCGACCCTTATCCCATAGCGTGGGGGAAGGCACCGATGTCTACGCTTGAAATAGGCGACGCTTGTCATCCGCAACCACCTTCCGCACACCGAGCTCCGTCGCCGCCATTGCCACGGCCGAGTATAGCAAGGCGTCCGCGATGACACACTCCGCGAGGCTCGCCGCTCCCTCCTCCCCCAACAGCAGCCGCACAAGGCAACTGTGGAAGGGCCCGCGGCAGGCGGCATTGATGTTGGCGGTCAACGCCGAGAGGTCATCAAAGGAGACGCGCTCACCTAGGCTGTCTTCAATGGGGGCGAAGCGGAAGTCAGGGTGGCCGGCCGCAGGTGGGGACGACGGTGATGGAGAAGCCCCTCCGGGCAAGGAGGGCGGCGAGCTACCCATGGGTTTGATGTGGCCGGGGAACGGTAGCGGGAACACCACCACCTCGGGACCCAGCTGCGCTTGTGGCACTGCCGCCGCCTTGGCAGCGCTCTCCATTCCCACGAAGAGCACGGAGGGAGAGGATGCGGCCGTTGTCTCTTGAGGGAGCCCGGATAAGAAAAAAAGAGCTATGCCATGCGAAGATACGGGTTTACGGGAACCCGAAGTTGAATGACGAATTAACCCGAAATCTCACCTTCGGGTTTTATCCACCAAACGGCAAGTCCGAACTCATCCCTATATCATCTTGGATTTGCCGTTAGATGTTTGAACCCGTTAAAATTTTTACATCCGGGTCTGATTTTCGAATACCCTGCATCCATTTACACCTCTATCAGCTAACAGATTATTTTCCTTTATGTACATCAATCTTTAAAATTTTAGCTAAAAGAATTTAAATCACATAAATTATATTTAATTATTCTTTTTCATATTAACTTAGATCCATTGCATATATTTTCACTGTATTAATATTTTTAGTTTTTATCATTTTTTATAAATTTTATAAATTACTTTAATCTTTTTTCTTTTAATTTATCAACAAAAAAAACTATGCTCACTTTTAATATATTAATTATTTATTATATTTGATTTAATATATTCACATATATTTAATATTCTCACTGTTGGCGATATTTGTTTTAGAAATATATTTTTTCTTGATTGTATGATACTCATTATTTGTACAGAATTGTTTTTAACTAGAATCTTATATTAACATAACACGTGATCAATCCTCAATTTATTCATCATGTTTATATCCTATGGTTAAAAATATTATTGCATTTTCTATCTTTTTAAATAGTTTAACATATATTTTTAAACTAGAAACTTTTATGCCACATTTGGTATTGGGATAACCAGGGATAAATCTAGTTTATTCTTAATCCTATGTTTGGTAGTTAAATAAAATTCATTTAATCTTAGTTTAATTTAATCTAGGTTATCCCTGAAAAATGAGAATAAGTTTAGGATCAAGTCATCCCACGTATTAGGTGGGATAGGGCAACTCTTGCATCGGCTCGCAACTGGGGGCTCTCGTGACATTGATGGCGGCTCTTATGTGGCACAGCTCTCTCTTGCACGACTAAAGGCAGCCCTCTCGTGTGACTAGGGTTTCGGCGCTCCAAGCGGTGGACCATTAGCGGCACCAGTTCTTTTGTGCTATGAATCTTCCATTTGACGATCGGCTACTGGTTCTCGCTCGCGGAAGCTAGGGCTCGCGCGGCGGCTGGTTCTCACTCACAGTAGCTGAAGTCTCCACGGTGGACCAGGCATCAGAGAGTTCTCCGGCGACCAACCTACTTACGGTAGAGTGTTCTGTTCTCCTGGTAATCTCATGCACTAGCCCCTCTAGACCCCACCAACGGGCTTGCTTGAATCTCTCTTCCGCAGAGATGTACGCCAAAATTTTGCAATTTCTTTGTGTATTTGAAACTCTCTAGTATGTGCTGCGTGCTATGATCTAGATTGGTCTCTACATGTTCGGATATCTCTTGATCTTCTCCTCTCTGTCTCGTGTATGAATCCCTTGAGATCTGTTCTGATTATACTGTGAGTTCTTTGTATATATCTATGTTCTTGGTTGCTGATTTATAGGCGGTTGTGTGTTTTTTGTTCTGTATCATATAATGGGTCTTGTCGCTATGGATTGATCTGTTCTTCTGATTGCTTTTGTTTTCCTAGAGAATTGTAATGTTTTTTTTGCATTTGATTATGTGCTTAAGTGCATTTCGTTGAATCTAACTTTAGTTTGATTATATTTGGTCTGCAAGCTTCTTCTTTGTTTATCATCTGCAGAATCAAGTATCCATTGTCTTGTGATTTCATCTCTATTAGGTAAAACAAGTAACAAGTAATCCACACAAACAGATAGTGGTAATGAGATGTATCCGCTAGTAGGTGGTATGATAATCTGCTGTCTTTTGAGAAAATTAGTAGGTATTGCAGTCCAGCAGCTATGTTATTTTGTCCAAACAAACTAAAGGATATGTCAATTTTACAGACATTATTAAAATTTTCTATAAAGTTTTTCATGTACTTGAGCCTTGTTCTTTTTGCAGTGTCTAATATTTGTGTTTACCCTGCAGTCATTTTCTAAGGCCGCTTTTTACTTGACTACAACTGATGAGTTTCTCGTTCTTTGGGTTCTTAAGGCTGCATCTTTTTTGACCTTTTCCCTTAAAAGCTATTAATACAAGTTAACTTTACATTATTTTCTCTTTATTTACTTAAATTTGAGACTTAGTTGAATGCAGTCAAGGAGATGTCGAGGTAACAAGGTGAACCGTTTCATATCTGGGCAAACTGCCAAGATTGAAGCAGCTGCCTTCTACGCATACGGTCTACATAGGTCTCTACGGAATCAAGTGACCCCACTGAGTTTTGAGTTTTTTAGCACCTTTAAGAAATTTTATTTAATAATTATAAATTAGACCAACCTTCACCATTGGTTGCTGTGGATCTTGCGGGCTCACTAGGGGTGGATTTGCATCTTAAAATGGGGTGCTCTTGGCTGCTGAGCGGTCCTTGGACCAACACCATCATATTGGGGCTTTTACTGACCTGACCAGTGAATGGTCTTATTTTCTCACTGTCGTTTCAAGTTTGCATGTTAAAAATATTGCCCACAATTTATAAAAGAATTTACCCCTCACAGCTCTAATAAATGAATTCTTTACGTACCATAAATGACTTTGCCCTTTGAACTTTGAAGTTCAAACTCCCCATGGCATTTCAACATCTGATTGACATAGTTGGAGCCAGGTAGCAAAAATTTAAGGTGGCCAAGGTGAGATTGAGCTAAAAAAATCTAAATCATCTATGATTGTATATAGGTGTAGTAGTCTAGTATTTTTTCAATAGACCAATTAGTCCCATTCTAAGAAATGCCAAATCATCAAACTTGATAACACCACAAGATCTTGATTTCTAGGATATCTAGCATCAAAATTAATTACTGAGTTTCTTTTTGGTTACTTTTTCTAGTCCATAGTTTTGGGTATATTTCTCCTTCTCTGATTTTAATTGTAAAAAAAAAACATGTTTGGGTTCGTTGTTGAAATTACTATTTTCTTTGTTATAACTAACTTGATGAATCTAATTGATGTTGGTTGATTCTTACCTCATTGAAAATAGGAAATAAGGAACTCAATACGTCGACAGTGAAGGTTCTTAGTAGATCAATACCACGCCTTTTTCAATAATTTGTCAACGAAGGTATTCTTGTTAGCTTGTCTCAACTAAAGTCCACGTTTCTTTAGAAGTAAAACGACAAATTTGTCAAAGTGAACATTGAGATTATCAATGACATCAAATCGAGATAGATATGCATGATTCCTTAATCAAACAAGACCAACACCAATATGTACTTCAGAGGAAAATTAGAACACTTTGTAGGAAAGGGAGGAAGATGAAGAGAAGCTGATTGGAAATGAAGAAGAAGAAGAAGAAGAAGAAGAAGAAGAAGAAGAAGAAGAAAGAGATACACCTTGCAAAGCAAAAGACAAAAAGGGGACTTGACATTTATGTAATCTTGGGTATTGGCAGCAATATAAATAACCCTTTTTAAGTGTATTTTTGCATGATGTATTTGTAGCAATATGTATATGCACGATATATTTTGTAACATATTTTGATTTCTACCTCCTTTTGTATCTTCAAGGTGTCTGGTGTATGCTAATTTATCGCATCTTGTGATGTGGTGACTCAATTTTTCCTTTTCATATAGGCCACTTTTGATTTCTCTAGAAGACATACAAGTTCTTCATCCTTGAGAATTTTTCCTTTTCATGTAGGCATCTGGTGTACGCTAATTTTTAAATTATTTCATGTTCTATTGCCTTTTGTTGAAAAATTTGAAAACATTTTAATTAAGCTACCGTTTATATATGATTGGGATTATAGATACTTTATTTATATCTTCAATTTTATGTTTTTAGATTTATCTTTATTTATATTTTAAAATTATATTTTAGATTTACGATATGATTATGTAAATTGGTTAAGAAGATCTTTATGAATATGCCATAGAAAATAAAATAATATAATATAAAAGAACCAAAGTAAAAATATAAAAAATATAAGGTTATCCCTAAATTTATCCTTATCATACCAAACATAAGATAGTTTTATTCTCTAAACCTATTCCAAGTCAAACCAAACATAGTGGAGATAGGATAACCACAAGAATTGGTTTATCCCTATCCCCATCAATTTTATCCTAATACCAAACGATGCCTTAGATAATATAAATTCATCTAAACTAACCTCTTCCATCTTTCCTCTTTGAATCTACATATACATTATCTTACTAGTAACTGCATTAGTTACCCATATCAGTATTATTTTTAAAAGTAATATTGATACATGACATTAATGTGTTTGGATAACAGTAACCGTTTTAAAATTAATAGTAGTAACATGTATCTGTTTTAATATAGCCATGTACCTGTATTAAAAATGATATTATTCTCTCCCACCTACTCTTGATCATGTCTCTTCGCCCACGGTTGACTCCCATTGAAATCCTAGAGCTCAAAATTGTCGCCGAAGCCCTAGAGCCCACGCCTCACCACCCACAATGCTTCTCCCTTGATCGGTCAAAGCTCACATCTGAAAACCCTCATCTCCTTTGAAAACCTCGCACTTCTCTCTCGGTCAATGGGAAGCCCGCATCTGAAAACCCTCCTCCTCTCGTACTTCTCTCTCAGTCAATCAAAGCCTGCATCCAAAACCCATGTCCTTGTAGACATGTTAAATTCGCCTAATTTAGAGCATAAAACTCAAGTTTTATAGAGTAACATGTATGATTGATCTGAGAATAATGTCGAGTCTTTTATTGTTGATTTGGAGCTTTGTTGAGTGGAATTGTATGTTTTCCGGAGTTTTTTAAACAAAGCCATAAGTTCCGAGTGTAAGTCATGTGTAAAATTGTGTAAACATGGAAATGGGCTTGATAATCAAAGATTAATGATCAAACATAGAAGGCTATGGTCAAATTCTCATTCCAGATGTGTTTTGATTCATGCTATGTCTTTTCGATGGCCGTCAGGATCATTTCGACCAGTGTCGGATCTCCTAATCATTGCTCTAACTTCAGGATGAAATTCTAAGGTTTTGGAAAATGTGGTGGCTGATGCATCACTATATAAAGCTTCCTTGGCCATTTATCTTTCCAACACAACAAACAACATCGAATTTTGAGATCAGGAGTGTCCGTAATAAGTTTTGGAACGTAGGTGCGTAATTGCCATACCATGCACCCCGGGGTAGGGCACATACGCCCTCCTTGGAGGGCACGTGCCCATGTGCCCCCAATCAAGGGCACATGGTATCAAATTTTGAATTTGATTTTAATTTCAATCTTCCGTCCGAGAACTTCGTCGAGATAAATTTTTTATTTTTTTGAGATTATCATCTAAATTTTCATGTGCCCCCAGTCGAGGGCACATGGCCATGCACCCCAAGGTGGGGCACATGGCCATGCGCCCCTGACTGGGGGCACATGGTATCAGTCTTCAACTTTGATTCTAATTCTAATCAGATAAGTCTGAAAAGGTCGTTTGAATTAATTTTGAATTTTTCATATTTATCTTCAAATTTAGATGCACCCCCAGAGGGGGGTGCATGTGCCTTGGGGTGGGGCTCATGCACCTAGGACCAGGGTGCATTGGCCAGTTTTCTAGGAATGGATTAGCCTCAGTTTCTCCTATAAATTAAACCAGATTCTAGTCATTCCAAGGTTAAGTTCATGACCCCCTGGGGATCTCAAGATGTCCAATCTTCCTCCTACTCTATTCTGGTGATTTTTAGAAGAGAAATTTGAGCTTTTAGAGAGAGAGAGAAAACTCGGTCTGCACGTGTTCAACCAAGTCTTTCTTCTTTGACTTCTACAGAAGTGTGAAGATATTTGCTGCCTAAGCCATGTGAAGCAAAGTTCTTACTCACTAAGTCTTCTTTTGTTTTCAATAGATGACACACAATTCTGAGATTGGTGTTAGTCATGGTGGGTTTTGAAGCAAAGTCACGCCAGACATATCTAAGTTACTGTTTGGCTTTCTTGATAGACGTAGATTTGGCTATATCTGTCTCAAATAGGCTCATATTTGATTTTTTTTCTTGCTATCTCTTTATTTTGTCATTATTCATCCATCTATTAAATTTTTACATTTTTTCGCATTAGTTTTTTAAAAATCTAAAAAGGGGTTAGATGTAACCCAAATCCAATCAGTTTTGTTTCAATTGTCTGTTTAATGTCATTCTCGTTACACATACTCCACCTCATTCTGTTCTAATTGTCTTTTCACTTGTTTTATTGTCTAGTTGCACAGGAAATTGAGCACCCACACATTGAGGACTCTTCTTCATCGGCCGGCTGAAGAAGGAGAAGCTTGAACCCATATTCTTCCTGCTAAGGTACACACGGTCACTTTCAATTCCATTACATAAAGCGGAGCCCGCGGCTCCTTGCGACCACTTTATTACTTTATTCCATACCTTAATTTTCTTTATCTCTTCTTACCCACATTACCCGAATAGTCTCTTCAACACCCTAGTGATGTCAAATGCTAAGTATTCAGGGATCAATGTGAGTGTGGGTAAAGAAGAGATCATCTTCTCTCTCTTTCTCCTTTTTCTTTCTCTTTGAGGTGATTATTTGGATTCGCTCATCCTGATTTTAGAGTCAATAGTCCCCTTGCGCTTCTCTCCATGCCGACGATCACATTGAAGTTCCTGATCGAATTCCGGCCGAAGCTCCTTGTTGTGTCGAAACTCCAGTAGCTGAAGTGCTTCTACGGAATCGAAGGTATAGTGTTTCAATCATCCATCATTTCCAACTCCCTGGTACTCCCCTGTCCGCTCCCGATGCGACAATGAGGTGGTCATGATCCGGTAGAACACATACTGGCATCGATGAGTAGTAAATTGCACTGCCGAATCTCTACCTTCCCCTATTTTTATCCATGGTGAACCATCGTCACTAGACCCGTTCACCCGGGAGGACGAGAGCACTAGTGCATAACTTCTCTGATGCTCCTCCTAGAACTTCGCTGCCACCCATTCCTTTCTTACAACTGCCTCAACTCCTTCTATCAACACAAGATCAGTGTCGTTCCTTGGCATCACTCTTGGCGACCGGTGGTGCCTCTGCTTCAAAGATAGTCAAGCTTTGTTCCTTCTAGGAAAGAAGGGCCTTCAGCTTGGCATTCTCTATCCTACAGATTTCTAGACCTGTTTTGGCCACATTACCCTTGTTCAATGTCTGCTTCATGATATCTCTCATCTTGGCATGCTTCTCCTTGGCTTCTTGCTGTAGTTTTAGCAACCTATTGTTTTCGTGAGCCATGTTCGTAGCTTTCGCCTCCAACTCCTTCAGGTAGTTGACAAAGCCCTCTTCTTTTGCTATCCACTCCACCATTGACACTTCAGCTTTGGCCCTTAGCCTCTCGACCTTCATCAATACCACCCGAAGTTTGTCTTCCTTGGCTCTTAGCATCAGTTCAGGTGGTCAGCTTCCTGACGTGTCTTCTCTAGCTCCAATGACGACTATTGATCAACTGCCAACTTTCGGTCGGCATAGACTTCTCGAGTAGTCCCAAGAGGTTATGATTTATTTCAGTTTATCATTTTCTTAATTTATTAGGTGAACATCCCCCTGTATTTGTGTAGGGTGGTAAGATATCTTGTCTAATTATATAGGTCATGGGTTTATCAAGTGTTCCATTAGAGGATTTCATTTGTTTGATGCATTTATAGCTATTTTTACTTGTCTCATTCATTTGTGCAAATCTTTTTATCTACTTGTTTTGCCATTTACTTTTTGGCACTTGTTTGGCTAACGCTCATCTCCATCTTTTAGTAAATGTTACTTTGCCATCACAATCTCATCACTTTTCTCACCTAGGTTATGGGAGTAGCTAAGACAAACCGAAGAATCCTCGCCATGCTTCCTTTTCACTTAATTTGTATGCTATGTTTCTTGGCAATAGAGAACTTTTACAGCCAAATAAATTCTTTATTATGCTTACCGACATTATAGGAATATAGGTCCATTTGGCAACATCCATCAATCTCCTTTTCACCTTTTATCCTCTGCTTGTTTTGCTATTTCCTAACTCTTCATTGCATATTCTTTATTTTTCTTGAAAACTATTCACTCTTGAGTTTTGGCACATGTTTGTAAATGAATGCCTGTAATAATTATTACTTATTTGGAGGATAAAAATAATACAAAGGATAAATGACAAAACAATAATGAGTATTTATTTTGTTTAGACAACAACTATGAAAGGTGAATGAAGTATGAATTGTCTTTGCATTTTCTTTCCCCCTTTGTAAAACAGCCTAAAGGGATAGTTGCATTTTGCTTAAAGTCAATTGAGGCTTCAAAAATGTAAAGAATTATTTAATCTCTGACTTGCATCTCTTAGAAATGTCACAGAATAGATGTTTGGTGTTTTAAAAAAGATTTTATATTTTTCAATCATCTATTGAGTACCCAATACAAACTCAAACAAAAATTATCTTAATTGGTTATTTTCTTCATAACTATATTCGAAGTGTAAAAGAGATATGGATGAACTATTTCGCCAATATGATAGACAAATTACAAGAGTGATAGAAAATAAGATTATTGAAAGGAGACAAGAAAGGGTTGAGAGTAATATTGAGTCCTTATCTACTGAAGAACGTCAATGTGGCAAAGAACTTAGAAATAGAATTGCTCAAGAAATGTGGGAAGAGTATGGTAGAAGAAAATATTAACTTTTAATCACACAGGTATGATCATATGACAAATAAAGATACCACCTTTTATATATGTTCTTATTTTTCTTTGTTGTGTTTATTATTGTTTGTTTGTTGCTTGGACTGCTGAAACATCTTATTCAATCTTTTTGACATCTAGAAAAATCTTCACCTCCAAGCTCTAAGCTCAAGAAGTAAAATTTCCCATTTATTTACTTGGACTGTTTTTTTTTTTGTAGTACTTGGACTGATTTTGATGTCCTTGTTTCAGCTCATCATCTATGGATTTCAGGTGTATCTATCCATGGCTATAGCATATAAAGAAATCTTGATCCCATTTATTGTGCTTGCCCAAGCAACATTTCAGGTGCTTCAAATAGCAAGTAATTGGTGGATGGCCTAGGCAAACCCACAAACATCAAGAGACAAGCCAAAAACAAGTGGCATGGTTCTTCTTCTTGTTTATATGTCCCTCACATTTGGGAGTACTTGCTAAGGAGTATCTTTCATGTTTCTATGTCTTTTTTCAACTCTACTCCTTCTCATAGTTGTCAAGGCGACAAGGCGGCCGCTTAGGCGTCGCCTAGGCGGTCAAGGCGGTATTCAAGGAAGGATGGGTAGGAGATTGTGAGACATAAAAATATGCATAAATATAATCATATATTTTATGTTATAATCGAATATTGAGTGTTTTAACTATGTATATAAGTAAATATGATGTGTATGTGAAAGAGAAATGAGGTAAATAGATTTTTATAAAATTTAAGTATATAACACATTTATGATTATAAAATTTATATATATGTGCGATAGTATGTGCTAGTGAAATATTGTTATAATATTATTAAATGGGGGCGCAGAGTAGTCGCGGATCGACCTGCGCGGTCAGGTCGCGGGGGCAGCGCCCCTTGTGGGGGGTTGTCAGGGGGGCGAAGCCCCCGAACCCAAAAAAGTATATAATAATATAAGCGATCTTATATATGTAATTATGAAAGTGTGGGTATTTATTTTTGGATAAGAAGTTAATCATGTAAATGTGGATATTTAAATAGGTGTCCCTTGTGAGGGGTATCAAGAGGGTAAAACTCCTGAAAATTCTTTTTTTAATCATGTAAAAATACCCTGGGCGCCTTGTCTGGGTGCCTTGGGCGCCTAGGCGGGCGCCTTGGGCGCCTAGGCGGGCGCCTTTTTGGCCCCAGGCAAGGCGCCCTAGCAAGGCGCTGCTGGAAAAACGCCTTGCCGCCTAGGCGGCGCCGCCTTGACAACTATGCTCCTTCTAGATGTATATTAAACATGGTGCACTAACTATCATGCCACTTTTCTTTGTTGCTCATGATAAGTGTATGTCTTATTTATTACTCATGATAAGTGTATGTTTCTTGCTGTTGTCTATTATAAGTTATAACATTACATTTCTTGGTCCGGTGTCGGTGGATCAGAGTGATGTAGAACTTGATATTCATTTTTCTGCAGTATTACAGCAATAGAGTGGTTGTGCTTACATATGGAGATGTTGCCATATTAGATGAAAAAACATCCATTGATATATCTCAAGGTGTTATATTGTCATCATTTTTGTAATTTTTTTATTTACTGAATATAGGAAGTTGGTTGGAGAGTCGAGCAATGATGATATATCTCAAAGTGTTATATTGTCATCATTTTTGTAAATATTTTATTGGTTGGAGAGTCAAGCAATGATGATATTATCATATTTTACTTCAATTTTATTATAAAAATTAAAATTTATAAACATATTTTGTATTTTTGTAAATATCATTAATAGTTTATATTTTTAATAATATATTTATATTTATATTTATATTTATATTTTATTAATAATAATAATTTTGTGTCTAATCAATCAAGTAGTAATAATTTTGATATTAATATTGTATTATCAAATATCTCATATCAATTTTAATATTGATACGGTATTACCAAACGTCTAAAGAGATTTGATAAAATCAATTTTTATATTGATATTTTATCATCTTGAAGTATCAATGTCAAAATTGATATTGATATTCTAACCAAACAAATCGTTAGTCTTACTTATCTTGAAAATCTATATAATTATATGAACATACAAGATTATACTCACAAGAAATACATTTATGAAACGGCCTTGTTAATTTAATACAACAAATGAAGGGTTCACATAGAGTGTGTTTGACTGTTCCGAAACTATTAGATGCAAAAAATTCTAATAAATATGATATTTTTTATTACAACAAAATTGTCGGTAAGTACAACACATAATAGATGCAAACATAATTACCAAACAAATTTTTACAAAATGAAATTAATGGCCTAATTATGAGACCAGACGTCGGATAACCATTTCAAACCCTTCCACTTGTAGTGCAATGTTCACAATGTTAGTCTTCTTTGATTCAACCATCACATCCAAATTGATAGATAGTTGGTTCCTCCAAATAAAACATCTGATCAAATTCAGCTACCATGGTTCATCTTTATACAATGAGTCAAAAAATGACAATACAGTACGGAGAGTCCTCTCCTCTAATAGGGCAGCCCAAGGGATGAACATGAGATTTGAACTCGTAGGTACGTAACAAAATATACCGTATTTCATATATTCTACTAAAGATGTACTGTCTATTTTTTAAAGGGTCTAAAGATGTACCGTCAAGTAATCTCCCAACCACCGAGTGCTTGTGCCCCGAACTTCTCGCGAAGTTTCTAAAACATATTATTCTATCATAGGTGATATGGGAGTTGGAGATATTTATATTTCTCTCTACTATTATAGTAGTGATTTTCTATCATTGGATTACGAGGAAGGTGGGGTCTAGAGTTGCCAATCCGATCGGCCCGGCCTAACCAGACTCGGCTGGGCTCATGTTGCCCTGACCAATGTTCGACCATACCAAATAAAAACAAAAATAATAATAGAAAAATAGAAAAAATAAAAATACAGACTATACAAAAATATTTATTTTATGTAAATCTTATATTTTATTGTTATTTTATGTAATTTATACACTTTTCCTAAGATATGGAAAGAGTATATTGCATTGAAAATGTATGTAGGATCATTACACTTTGCTCCCTCTTGTACAATTATTTTAGGATAAGTTTCTCAAAATCCACTATAATTACTCTAGGTGTAATATATGGAAGTGTCTTACGAGAATTCATAACTAACTTGAGTCAAAACATAACTCTTTTAGTGATACGTAAGAAACCAAGAGTCTAAGAAACCAAGAGTCTAAGAAACCAAGAGTCTTTGATGATTAAGATCATGTTTCTTGATCATTTTTTGATCCCCTTACACTTTTGGAACCATGACCCATGAATCGATTGGTACACCAATACATTTCTTTGTCTGCAAAATGACTTTCGCCTTGTAGCATCGCATGTATCATTTCTTCTGTTTATAAAAATCAAGTATTAAATATCAATGTCATTTGATATGAATGCAAGTTATTAGGGAATAGTAACTTATTGCCATCGAAACCTTCTATAATAGTACTCCATACTGTTGAGTGCACTTGTCCAATTCTTTATATGTGAATTTCACAGTTGGAAGGTTGAGAAATTTCTTATCCGACGAAGTCCTTATGCCATACTGAATTGTACTCTTACCTCGGATGGAGTCCGTGTGCATAGGAGGATATTGCACCTCATCTCAACTAGATAAAGATTCCATTGGTATATTCCCCCATACATAATCTTCTCATAATACTTGCATTGGACTTTTCTTTTCATCATGCTAATCAAAGTTGTAATGAAATCAAGTCGGATCATTTCTGAGGTCAGGTCTGAGTGTGAGGGCTTTGAAAACATATCTTGAAATAAAATTTAAAAAGAAAGATTACACTTAATATAATAGGGTTAGTAACATAGTTAAATGAAAAACAAATCATAAGAAGCCTTAAAATGAAGTGAGAAATAAAAAATTTTTGAAGCACGTTAGAGAGAGAAAGGTCACTTTGAACGCTTGAGAGAGAGAGAAAGTTCTTAGAGTGAGAAAATGTGAGAGGACGAGGATGGAGGGTGTGAGGATCTTAGGAGTGATAGAAATGTATGCCCTACAAGTTAATCATATATTATATGATCAAACATTTCTTGCTATATCTCACATTCTATATTGTAATGAAGACTTAAGTTAAACACAATGATGATTAAATCATGATGAGATAATGATAATGAAATCAATCATCTAGAAACATGTGATCTAAATGTTCCTACTCATAAGATCTTTGAGATGTGACATCAAGGATCTTAATAGACTACTGGATATGATATCTTCTCATATGATGAGGATGACCGATCTCATTGGTCATTAGTGTGGAGACACTGAGATACATGTATAGATGCTTATTAGATGAATGAGTTCACTGAATTGACCGATATAGAATCCCTGATTGGTGTCTTGCCTAATTGTCAATCAAGGTATTCTATTATCGTGGTTGCGTAGTTAAATCTTTGACTTGAGTCACCAATGATACCTTGCCAGGCATACCTTGTGCTTTGACCATTGACTTATGGATCACCTAGTTCGATGGTTGATAGAAATGTATGCCCTACAAGCCAATCATATATGATATGATTCGACATTTCTAGAAATGTCTTATTCAATTAATTAGGCAAATCTTCATTATAAGCTCTTATTAGAAGCGAATATCATAATGAAGTCCTTGATCAAAGACAATGATGATTAAATCATGATGAGATCATGATAATGAGATTGATCATCTAGAGGTATTTGATCTAAATGTTCCTAGTCATAGGATACTTGAGACGGGACATCAAGGATCCGGATAGACTAGTGTATGTGATGTCTTCTCATGTGATGAGGACGACCGATCTCATTGGTCATTAGTGTGGAGATACTGAGATACACATACAGGTGCTCATTAGTTGAATGAGTTCACTGAACTGACCGAATTAGAAACCCTGAATGAAATCTTACCGAACTGTCTATCAGGGTCTTCTATCATCACGGTTGCATGGTTGGACCTTTGACCTGAGTCGCCAAAGATGCCTTGTTGGGTGTAACTTGTGCTTTGACCATTGACTTATGGATCACAATTTAGATGGTCCTATATAGCGATGGATCGGGTACAAGGAAAATCCGATGGAGGCAATTGAGCGGACAACAAGGGATCGTCCACTCTCGGTAAGTGAGAGTGAATGTCCTATGGGATAGTACTCTAAATCCCTGGCCAGGGTAGATAGGATAATTCGAAAAGGAGTTTTCCAATTGATCCAATTCCGAGTACAGGATCCTATAGAGTTGGTACACTAAGGAGTTGACAGTCGATGCCGTACTCCTTTCCGACCAGGACATTGGATGGATGAGGGTTTATATCCATGTGGTAACTGATGATGGAAAGGCTCAATGGAGATGGGATTATCCGCATAGCCATTTGGGATCATGGGATGTGGCTTGTACCCTTCATGATCGGTATGCCGATTAATCTGTTATCGGATAACCGATTTAATTAAATTAAATAGAATTGTTCTATTTTATTTAGGCCTCAACCAAATAGGCTATTGGGTCTAGTGGGTCACACACAAAAGGACTTATCCACAAGTACAGGGGCAAGGGCGTAATTTATAGAGATTTTGGGTTTTTATGAAAAATTCCATAATTCTCTATAAATACTAATGGTTTCAGCCAAACCCCATCAATCCAAGGGTGAAAACCACGTCCATAGCCTCCTCCCTACCTCCTCCTCTCTCTAGAAGGTGTCCATGGTCGATGGAGCTCCGTTCGGGAAGAGTTCTCGAGGCCGGCGCGAAGGGAGAACCTGTTGTGGATGAAGTTCGTGTGGATACTGCTGGAGACCGGACGCTTGAACGGTTTGAAGAGCTTGAGAAGCTCATCTCTTTCCTCTCCATGGGATTATATGAATCCCTATCAGGTATATTCGAACCCGATTTGATCGGTTTTCGGTTTTCGTCGTTCGGTTCTGATTGAGACGGATTCTAAAGGAACCCATAGGAATCGTCGCTTACGCTACTCCAAACTTTTATGGACGATTCCTTACAGTGGTATCAGATCCCGGTTCAAGTCTCGGTCGAAACCGACGTCGAATCAACATTACTTTATGTTATTTATGTGTTCCCAAATCTGTGCAAACGTCTGTTTTGACGAAGCCACCATATTCTTTGTATGACTCATATAAAAGATTGGTTGGCTTTGGTAGAATATAGTGATATAGCGCTTTCCAACTCCGCAAACCGTTTGAATTTTGGATCTCTGTAGTGTTCGGGAGAAGCCTCAAAAGTTGGTGTTTCTGTCATGCCCGAACCTACACCCGGATTTGGGGATTTTGTGGAATCTTCGTCCACAGAAGAAATTGAGACTTGTAAAAGGTTTAGGAGATGGGTAATATGATTATCTAGTCTTTACCTTTGATATCCAGCTTTTAACGACGGCGGAGGATGAGAATTTTTGAGTTTTCCGACGAACTAGGGTTTTGCGGAGTCTGACGGTGCCGACTTGTTTCTTCCTGATTTCCCGTTGATAGAGAATTTGTATCTGAAGGGATATATACATATTTGGAAACTTCATTTTATGAGGATTCTAAATTGTATTTTTTGAGAATATTTGGCTTCCGGTATAAGGAGTTATCCTCGTTACAAAATTGAGATTTCTACTACGGAATCTCGGTGACCGCCGCCTCTTCTTCCTAATTTTTCGGTCTATTGGGATTTTTCCTGGATATTAAGCCGACTGTTTTGGATTTCTTATTCGATAAGGATTCTAACGCATATTTTTTCGGATTTTTCGGAGTCCGGGATAAGGAGATAAATCCGATTCTATGGGATGGATTTCCTCCCGATGAACAGTGCCGGTTCGGGGGAAGACGATCGGCGCACGCGCCGGCGCACGGCGGTTGGCGCACGCGGCTTTAGATGCCGGCGCACCCTGCGGCGCACGCAGGCGCACGCGAGTGGGGCACAATGCGCCGAATGGCGCGGCGCATTGCGCCAGACTCCATTTTTTATGCTTTTAAATTGTTTTAAATCATAGAAAATTCCGAAAAATTGCCATAAAATTCCATAAAAATTCTGAAAAATTCTATAATATTATTTAACATGTTTTAAAGTGTTTAATGACATGTTAGATGATGTTTAGTTCTATTTACATAGATTCACTCTTGGTTAAACTTTAAAATTGTTTTAAAGGTTTAACTTAAATTATTAGTGTCTTAATTAATTCTGTAAAATGAGATTTTAAAGAATATAAATTGGGACATTAATTTTTGACCTTGCACAGTATTGGGAATGCATGAATATTCTAAACAGTTTAGTTTTGTATGTTCATTTCATATAAATTGTTTATATGTTATTGTCATGTTATTTTCATGTTATTTATTTCATGAAAATTTCGACATGCATGAAATTGAGAATTTCAAAATAAATTATATAATTTTATGCTGATATATATGATATATCTCATATAATTATCACGTATGCGCTCTATGTTCATGTGATGAATGTTAGTGTGTATGGAGGTGATCATGGACTTAATTGTGCTTGGCTTGTGATTGCTTTTAATTATGTTGGTTATGTTATTAAATGGGGCTCGGCGTGTGCCTCCTCTCTCTCTATACAATCTGATTGTACATTCTACCTCCCTCCATTAATGTACTCCCCTTGGTTAAAACCAAGGTTTCTTATTGAGTTATGTACATTTGTGGGGTCCGTATACCCTTAAGCCGGGCTTGTAAGAGTTAGAAGCCGGTTCGTTGAAGGTTGGAGAGCGGGACCACTTGGAGAAGCACCCTTCTGAAGTGGGAGCATACCAACTCAAGCATCTCAAGCAAGGGATTTGCACTATAGGGGTTCCTTAGGTGCATGCTTAGGGTTAAGTCCATGATCACCGATTTTGTGCATATTTGATATGTGGATGTGTGCTACGAGTTATACCTTAGATATATGATATTCCAAAAGGTATTATATATACTTAGCACATATTATTGATGAGACTAAAATAAAATCCCTCCTTGTCATAATTAGGTTGATAAACGTGTGACATTAAGAATGACTCACGTAGCCTTCCGTTGTTATGGTCTTGATGAGCCAATCTTAGATTGGATGGGTTTGTTGTGTTTCCCACAAGACTCATTCAAGAAGGGATTGGTGATCATGGCCAAGGCATTTGCCGAACTTTGGGGTGGACCATTGCATGGCCTTGTTGTGTTTCACAAGGGCTATGTTAAGAATTCATTCTCGTAACGTAACAAGCGGAGTTGACCTAACTAGAGTATATAGCTTGTTGTGTTTCCCACAAGGTTATAACTCTAGAGGCTAAATGACTAAGAATTGCAAGGGTTGCAATTGGTAAAAGTTACCTACCTATTAAGTATGGGATGACTTGTTGTGTTTTCCACAAGGTTGTCACCATAAAGTTAATAGGGTCTTAGTCCCCACTAGGATTTCATCGTGATATCCCGTCTTTGCATAATGAGGGTTATGCAAATTCGTCGAAAATTAGTGGGAGCATAAATTAGGATCAAAGACCATATCTTAATTTTAATGAATCTCTGCAATGTTATTTTGATGAAATTATATCTACTTCGTTGTAGAATACGATAATAAACCACCATTAGTATAGCATATTAAATGCCATATAGCTTAATGACTCACACTTCTTAGACTGGTTTAGAACTAAGAGAATTGTTCTCATAATTTACCAATTAACTACTCTACTTGAGAAGTAGGTGTCTCCTAAATTATCTAGTGATATGAAAGAAAGATAAGATCTTATCTCATAGACAAGATGCATTGTTTGCCTTAAACTAGATGTTAGTCTCTATGAGACATAATTATAGAGACAACATGGATAGATGGATATGAGATCAATCATGGCTCATAGTGATGAGCTAACTAAAGGGCAACTTAGATCAACAATACATCTTAATTACTTCTTGTTGGTGAGACCAATAGTAAGAAGTAAAATCATTAGATAGAAATAGGAGAGAGTTAATAGTAAAAGAAGGTGGTCAAGATAATAAAGCCAGAACAAGACAGGATTCTTACACTGTCATGATGATGAAAAGTGGAAGAGGAAGGACAAAGTGGTTTGTAAATAATGCAAAGGGTGGAGCTTGAGAAGCTTCATGTATCCAAGTCATTGGCACTTACTTGTTTTAAATATACACTTAATAGTATTAGATACTATATGTGTATATCATAATATTAGATACTATGGATGCATCTAATGGTATGAGATACCAGGATATGCATCTTATATCTACAAGGAGTTGTAGATGATGACAAGTAAATGAAGGCTTAATAAAGAAGATGTTGACCTACATATAAAATGGTGCAAAAGTTGCATCATTATTAGTGGGAGGTGCAATTCTTTAATAGCCTTATCGAGATGTCTTAATAATTAATATTGCTATTATATCCTTCTACAAGAACATTATATAATTTCCTATTTGAATAAATGTTGATTTATTCTAAGTTATGGAATTGATAGATGTTCTAATAGATTGAATGGCAAAGTGTTTGCCAATGGGAGCTTAATGAATTGTTTAATCATATTTGATATGTTAGCTCTTATGTTATATGTGAATATTCTTTTTAAGAGGAAATGGGTTGATTTAGATCAATCTACACTTTAGCTTTATATAGACATGGAGAATGGGTTAATGAGTTATTAGAACTCGTACATCTAGATGTATGTTAGCCCATATCTAGTAAGGCTAAAGAAGAATATTTTTACTTCATTATTTCAAAGATGATGTCTTTGGGTTTGGAAACATGTACTTTATGAAGTACAAAAGTAAGACCTTTGAGAAATTATTTGAGATTAAGAATGAAGTAGAGATACTAATGGAAAGAGTATTAGAACTCTTTGATGAGATCAAAGAGAGGAATACTTAAGTACATAATTCACATATATTTGAAGGATAATAGAATCTAATGGACACCTCTTTACACATTTTAGCTTAATTTAGTAGCTAAAATGAGAAGTCATATTATGTAAGACATAATATGAACAATGACAAGCTTTGCAAATTTTCTCTTTGTCTATTTTTGGTTAAGTACTCGTTATAACCACTTGATTTTAAAAGGTACCTTCTAAATCTGTTCTGACTATTCCATATAGGATATGGAAAAGGGGTTAAAGCTTGACCTTAAGCAAGTTAAGGTTTCGAAATGTCCATTGGTGAAGAAGTATAACTCTAACAAGTTGGAATACAAGACTATGAAGTGTTGGCTTGTGGAATATCCTAAGGAAACTTTTTGGATATTAAATATACGACCCTTGTGTATAAGGGTATGTGTTGCTCAAAGCTCACTATATTTCTAAAGGAAAAGTTCCTTCTTAAGAAAGATAGTGGGAGCAAGGTATATATGGAAGATGTTCCGGTCCACAACCCAATAACACTTCTATTAAGGTGCTAGTTAATAATTACACAAGGACAAATGATAGGTCTTTACTTGTGTCCATTCTACTTAAGAGATATGTGAGACATATCTCTGATAGATGAAATGAGGCATAAGATAATAAGTATATTGATCCTAGGATCTATATAGAACCAATATGAGATATTGATTCTTTAATGGGAAGAGACAATAAAATCTGATATAAACTTTATCTATTCTAATCAAGTTTAGAACTTGATAGATCCACCTAAGGATATAGTATCCATAAGGAATAAATGGATCACTAAAGAATAGATTGGAGTGGATTAGAAGGTAGATACCTTCAAAGGTGAGAATAGTTGAAAAGGATATCATTGAAGTCAAATGGTTGACTATGATGAGATCTTTTACCTATTCCATTGATTAATCCATTCGGATTTTGATTGTAACACTCTATGATTATGAGATAAGCTAATTGGATGTTAAGATAGTGTTCCTCTAAAGTATTTTGAGGAATAGGTGTATATGATACAACTATAGGGAATCAAGTCCCAATAACATCCAAGAAGAGTGTGTATTAAGTTCATTTATGGACTGAAGTAAAAATTTCCCATAGATCATATATAAGGTTTAGTGAGATTAAATCTTATGACTTCGTTAAGAACGAAGAGGAGCCTTGTGTATTCAACAAGATAAGTGGGAGTGCTGTTACTTTCTTGACATTTTATGTTGATGACATACTACTCATTAAGAATGAAATAGGTGTGTTATCATAAGTGAACCTAGCTATCAAATTGATCCTCCAAACACAATTTGGGTTTTGAGATCTATGGAGATAGATCTAAAATCAATGCCCAGTTAATGTACGTAGTCACCATAGTCAAAGGGTTTGACATGATAAACTCCAAGATAGGTTTCTTACCTATGTGGTGTGGAGTTGATCTTTGTAAAGTGTAGTCTTTGTAAACTTCTTGAAAGATAAAGAGATCACATAAATAGAGCCCTTATGCCTTTGTCATAGGGTCATTTATTTATATGATGCTACGTACATGATGTGATTAATGCTCTAAGTGTTATGAGCATTCATCAAGAAGATCCAAGTGAGAGTCATTGGATAGTTTAGAGATATATCATTTGGTACTTGAGAAGCACTGAGAATGTATCTCTACATACCTTTGGAGGATAAGACTTGAAGTCTTGTAGTTTTACAAACACAAGCTTCTAATCAAATAAGTTTGATATTAAGTCGAATAATGGTGGTGCGGTGAGTTGAAAGAGTTCTATGTGATAGAACAGTAAGTTCTACAACATATGTAAACAAGTTTACATAGTGGTTGCACACTACTTGAGAAGTAGTCTAGATGAAGTTTTTCATCTACATATTTGATATGGGATTGTCTCAATTTTCTACGAAAGTGTATCATTGTTTTGAGAAAACAATGGAGTAGAGCCGATGTCTCATCAGAAGTTTAGAACTTCTATGGCGATACCATACAATCAGAGAGATTGCAACTTATAGAGATATAATTAAAGATAAAGTATCTACCGTTAATAACATTGCAGATCCACTAACTGAAGTAGTTACTTAAAGAGTATTTAAGCTTCACCTTGAGCCGATACAGATCAGTCAGATGGTGATTGGCTTTAGTGCAAGTGGGAGATTGATAGAAATGTATGCCCTACAAGCCAATCATATATGATATGATTCGACATTTCTAGAAATATCTTATTCAATTAATTAGGCAAATCTTCATTATAAGCTCTTATTAGAAGCGAATATCATAATGAAGTCCTTGATCAAATACAATGATGATTAAATCATGATGAGATCATGATAATGAGATTGATCATCTAGAGGTATTTGATCTAAATGTTCATAGTCATAGGATACTTGAGACGGGACATCAAGGATCCGGATAGACTAGTGTATGTGATGTCTTCTCATGTGATGAGGACGACCGATCTCATTGGTCATTAGTGTGGAGATACTGAGATACACATACAGGTGCTCATTAGTTGAATGAGTTCACTGAACTGACCGAATTAGAAACCCTGAATGATATCTTACCGAACTGTCTATCAGGGTCTTCTATCATCACGGTTGCATGGTTGGACCTTTGACCTGAGTCGCCAAAGATGCCTTGTTGGGTGTAACTTGTGCTTTGACCATTGACTTATGGATCACAATTTATATGGTTCTATATAGCGATGGATCGGGTACAAGGAAAATCCAATGGAGGCAATTGAGCGGACAACAAGGGATCGTCCACTCTCGGTAAGTGAGAGTGAATGTCCTATGGGATAGTACTCTAAATCCCTGGCCAGGGTAGATAGGATAATTGGAAAAGGAGTTTTCCAATTGATCCAATTCCGAGTACAGGATCCTATAGAGTTGGTACACTAAGGAGTTGACAGTCGATGCCGTACTCCTTTCCGACCAGGACATTGGATGGATGAGGGTTTATATCCATGTGGTAACTGATGATGGAAAGGCTCAATGGAGATGGGATTATCCGCATAGCCATTTGGGATCATGGGATGTGGCTTGTACCCTTCATGATCGGTAGGCCGATTAATCTGTTATCGGATAACGGATTTAATTAAATTAAATAGAATTATTCTATTTTATTTAGGCCTCAACAAAATAGGCTATTGGGCCTAGTGGGTCACACACAAAAGGACTTATCCACAAGTACAGGGGCAAGGGCGTAATTTATAGAGATTTTGGGTTTTTATGAAAAATTTCATAATTCTCTACAAATACTAATGGTTTCAGCCAAACCCCATCAAGCCAAGGGTGAAAACCACGTCCCTAGCCTCCTCCCTACCTCCTCCTCTCTCTAGAAGGTGTCCATGGTCGATGGAGCTCCGTTTGGGAAGAGTTCTCGAGGCCGGCGTGAAGGGAGAACCTGCTGTGGATGAAGTTCGTGTGGATACTGCTGGAGACCGGACGCTTGAACGGTTTGAAGAGCTTGAGAAGCTCATCTCCTTCCTCTCCATGGGATTATGTGAATCCCTATCAGGTATATTCGAACCCGATTTGATCGGTTTTCGGTTTTCGTCGTTCGGTTCTAATTGAGACGGATTCTAAAAGAACCCATAGGAATCGTCGCTTACGCTGCTCCAAACTTTTATGGACGATTCCTTACAATGGTCTAGTATAGTTAATGAATTGGGTGCATGAAAAACTTGGTGGAGAGAATTGAGTGGACAATAGGGGATCATCTACACTCAATAGAGAGAGAGAATGCCCAAAGGGATTGTACTCTAAATCTCAGGCTAGGGTAAAGAGGATAATTGGAAAATGAGTTTTCCAATTAATCCAATGTTGAGTACAAGATGTTGTAGAGTTAGTATACTAAGGAGTTGACAGTAGATGCCATACTCCTATTTTACTAGGACATTGGTTTGGAGAAGGTTTATATCTATGTAGTAACCGATGATGAAAAGAGTTTTTAGAGATGAGATTATCTTCAAAGTTGTTTGGGATCATAGGATGTGGCTTATACCCTTCATGATCTGGATTGGCTATTAAATTGGTAATTAGATAATCAATTGAATATAAAAGAATTTATTTTTTTATTTTGGCATTCAGTAAATGGGCTCTTAGGCTTAGTAGGTCACACACATAAGGATTGATCTAATAGTGGTGGGAAGGTATGGAAGTTTTTTTATAAGAAATGAGAGGTTTTTGCAAAAAAACTCACTTTCTATAAGTACCAATGAAAGGGGCAATATGTATGACAAGCAAGAACATCCACATTTTGTCCCTACCTTCTCCAGTACCTCTTCCCTACCCTAGAGGATGCAATGAGATGGTGGAGCTTCATTCAAGGTGAGTTGTCAATGCTAGTGCAAAGGAGAACTCTACTTCAGAGGTGGTTCGTGTGGATATTGCTAGAGGCTATACACTTGAGTAACTCGATGAGCATAGGAACACTTGATCTTATCCAATCTATAAGAGATTATTTGAATACCACAAAGATTTGTATTTGAAATCGTTTTGAATACCCTTTTAGTTATGTTGTTTGGTTTTGAATGAAAATACAATGTAGAATTTTTGAGAAATCAAAATTTTCTACTACACCATATTAGATGACCCTAGGTTCGAATATGGTTGGATTGGGGGTTCAGGGTCACGATTAGGTTGATCGACACAAAACTGACAAAGTCGGGCTCAGGTCACGACCTAGGTCCCAACTAGATTTCTCTAGGATTATCTATAAAGTTGTGAGTTTTCTAACTTGGAAGCTCTTCTTAACATCTTGATAACTTAATAAAAGAGTAGTATCTCAAAGCATAATCATGAAAGGTAGAGAACAATATTTTTTTAGACAAATAACACCCACCTGTTCATACTATTAAAACAAAATGATACATATACAAGATTACAGATAGGAGAGTAAGACTATAAACTCTTAAACAAGGATTTGGAAAAGAACAAACACATAATGAAGACAAATAAAAATTTGACCTTGTTTAAAGAGATATTCTTGAACACACTCGAACATAGCCACATAATGACCTGTACGTCGAGGTGCTTTGAAGGTTGATAAGTAGAGATATGAACTCTTTTGGTCGAATTTGACAACTACCATGAGACTGGATAATCACACCAAGTAGGTGGGGATATTGCCTAGACTGATGGGCTCACTAGGAAGATCATGACCATGAATAAGGCTTGAGAAGATGATGAGACAAAACTGGACCACAAAACAAACCAAACAAAGACAAGATAAAAGACAACTATGGCAAGTTGAGCACCACCACTCCAGAATAGAAAAAAGGGAGAAAACACCTACATAGACCTTTAGCCCCTGTTTGGTTAGAGTTTCATTTTTGGTACTATATCAATATTGAAATTAATATTTTAAAATGTTGGAGTATCAATATCAAAAGTAATACAAGTTGACACTTCTATTTCATAATATGTTTTGTTTGCACTACAAATTTTAAAATTGATACAATTAGTCAAACACCTCTTAATGGTTCCTATCAATATCAATTTTAAAATTGATAGTGATAGAGGTACCTAATAATGTTACCAAACAGGGCGTTAAGTAGAGCATTGGAATACGAGAAAAACTAAAACTCCTTTGTAAATAGAAACTACCACACAATAGCATAGATGATGGGCACACTCCTACCATAGTTCCATGGCAAGTAAATGAAGAACGAGGTTTTGCAAGGGTTCTTACAAGTGCTTCACAGTGAGGGCTTCGTAGCAAGGGTGTAGACATGTAAAAACTCTTGTTCTATAAGGCAATACATGTGATTACACCATTTAAAATCATGTCTGATCTTTTCTTGGTTCAAGGACTAACTGAGTCGAGTCAGGAGTTTTGTTGATTATAGCTAGAATCGAATGTTTTCTATAAGTTTTCAAATAGAGCCGTACCTTTTGAGTGAAAGCCACTCATTAAGCACAGATGCATGAAACTAGCTTGATGATCGATACTCAAAGCTCAATCTAGGAAAGTTACGACTTCACCAAATGCATTTTTACCATACCACATATTTTTTATTGTTGCTGGATCACTTTGTCATCGTCAGGTCATGATTGGTCAATGTAATGTCTTGCCGATCATCGATCTAAGTCTTTCCAAGAAAAAACCAAGTCTTTTTGATCCCCATCGTACCTCTCCCGTCATTGTTTCTTATCTCTGAATGAAGTCAGGCTCCCCTCAAAGCCTCTAGAAATGTTTTTTATTAAACTGTCCATGTGCCCCTGAGTTGGGGCTTATGTGCCCCCTTTGGGGTTCATGGACATGCATTCCGAGGTGGGTGGGGGGGGGGCACATGCACCCCTGATTTCCATTTTTGATTTTGGTTCCAATTTTTATATAATATTTGCCCAATTTGATTTTATTGCCTAAAATTCATGTGCCTCTAGTGGGGGGCGCATGTGCCCTTGTCTTGGGGTGCATAGGTGCTTCCATTTTTGACATCTCCAGCTGAATCTTCAAATTTTGGTAGATTTTCTTGCTAATTTTTATGAGCTCCATAATCTTATCATTTTTCTATCTTTGGCCAAACATTGCTTTAATTAGCCAAAGTCTTACTAAATTCCATGCACCACAGATGGGGGCACATGGGACTATATTACCTATTTTGTTGTCTTCTCTCTTCTTAATAAATTGGTATAACCTCTAGACATCTTGAAGAATGGAAGCACATTCCTCAGGAGTACTAGCACATCTCCATACCCCATTCTTGAGCCCTGATGATTTTTCGAGAGAGAATTTAACAAGTTTTAGAGAGATAAAGATTGGTTTGCATTTGACAAACTTGTTGCTCTTCCCTGAGTTTTGTAGAAGCATAGGAGCATATGCCGTCCAAACTGTTTAAAGAGAAATTCTTCCTCTCCCTTATCCTTTTTTTTCAACAAACAAGGATCAATTTTGATTTTTGTGATGATCGTGCCATCGTGGTAAGCTCTGAAGCAAAGTTGCACTGCAAGTTTCTAGTTTCAAATCGGGTATCTTTCTTTACACCAAGCTTCATCAATTCTTCATCAAATTAGCCCATATTCTTCATCAATTCTTTCTTTGCACTCATAGTTTAGTCATACTTCATCTTATTTTCATCACTCATACTTTTGTATCATATTAATCTTATAAAAAAAACCAAGAAACGAAGGGTTAGGGTTAACTCCTAATTCGGTTTGTTCTTACCCAATTGCTTCCTTTTATGCTATTCTCTCTACATTTACTACAGTCCATTCAGTTCTAAAACATGTTTCATGTATTTTATTGTCTTTGAGTTGTGCAAGATATCACCAAGCACTAGCTAAGGACTCTTCTTCATCGGCCAGCCGTAGAAAGAGAAGTTAGGACTCACAACCCATCTCTCTATGCTAAGGTGCACACGATCATTTATTTAATCACATGCATGAAATTTCTATTAATCTTGGAGCTTTCAATTCTTGGAGACCACTTTATTCTATTTGCATCATCTTCTCCAACCTCTCCTCATTTTTTTTTCTTTTTCTTTTCCCACATAACCATAACTATCTCTCTAGAACCTGAATGATGTCGAGGGCTGAAAATTTAGGGATCAATGTGAGTGTGGGGTAGATCTATTTCTTTTTCCTTTTTTGAATCTAAGGTGCTGACCTATTTATGAAATTAGTAGTTTTTTGGCAACCACAGTGGAACAACTGATGTCTTTAGCTGTGCTTACTTGATGTCCTAGTAAAACTAGTCTCTTTTCTAAATCGGTTAACATGCAAACCACCCCTTCTTTTGTCTCTTTTAGATTGGTTTCCAAGTAAACCTTTCTATTTACCTTTCATTCTGAAATCAGTCCCCACATAGACTTTATTTATTTTCTGTGATTTTAAACTGGTTCTCATGTGAACCAACCTTTTCTCTTTAAAA
This sequence comes from Cryptocoryne crispatula var. balansae, assembly GCA_036172225.1. Classification (NCBI taxonomy): domain Eukaryota; kingdom Viridiplantae; phylum Streptophyta; class Magnoliopsida; order Alismatales; family Araceae; genus Cryptocoryne; species Cryptocoryne crispatula. Next base: position 20,546,545 of record CM069927.1, on the reverse strand, counting down.
CTGGTTCCCATGTGTTGGCACCAAATTTTTTTGTTTAGCTCACTCAATACATATTTGAGTAATGCTGAAGTCAGTTCAAAAATTTGACCCAAATTCGGCAAAATAAGGACAAGATGATTCAAATAGGCTTTGAAAATGCCTTGACATGGCTTGATAGTCTCCAAATGGACAAGATAACAAGTTCATTGCATGGTCCTAGTTGAGAGCTTTGCAACAGAGCCTAAAATACAGAAAATGGACACTAGAAAGCCAAAATGACCATTTTGCCCCTGACACTTTGGGACAAGTTGAAATTTTATCAAGAGAATCCAACTTTCCCATATTGTCAGTATCATATAGAGTTGGATAACACTCGAAACGAAAGAATATCTGACTATCGATTGGAAAGTTATTCAAGAAATATCAAATACTGTAAAAGTTTGTATTAAATCACACCAGGGACATGATAGTCCAAATAATTTTTAGACCAGACTACAGGCTGAAAATTTCAATTTCTTGGTCTGTGACTATACTCTCGGGAATATTGATACATTGAAATTAAAGTTTGGCCAATAGATGAATTTAATTCCACTCAATTACAGTTTCTAACATTATTGATGACTGAGATTACACTAATCAAAAAAATTAGTAAAATCAAAGATCTGATATGATTCAAGAGATCTTAGCTACACATATTGATAGATCACAGAATCAATGGCCAATAGAGCAAGTTTTGGATTTTTCTAAGTCAATTCTGGTCAGAATTTAAGGTATCTGTCAGATTGGGAACACTTTTGATCAAACCCAAGTTAAGACGAACCCAAGATGTGCTAACCCATGCCTCATTTGACCAAAACCAGCTCTCTTCTTTTTGCCTTGTGTGCTCAATCTCCTAGAACCTAGGATTGTGTGCACCAACACCGTAAGCTACCATCATCTTATTTTGAAGATTATCTCACTTTATCACTATTTTCTTTAAGATAAATCTTATCTCCCAACCACCTTATCTTCTATTTGGCTTATCCTTATCTCTTCAGCCTTATCCTACCCATTAGATGGCCATCATCTGGCTGAACATAAGCCTTCTCCCAGCTGATGTGTGCGCATAATCCTCTACAAAGTAGAGTCAGGTGCACCAATGCATTATCCCATGTGTACATCTAGCAGGTGAGGCTTCTTCTTACTTGAGAACTCCTCTTGAACTAGTCCTCCTTTGGCATTAGGACTCTCACCCACCTGAGCTGTACCCTCAGCCTTATCTCCATTCAGATGGCACCATTTTGCCCTATAAATAGGCTTGCCATTTGGCCTTGGCCAGACAAAAGCTTGAGTCACTTGTACACCATCCCTGCTCCAGCTCCTCCTCTCTTTGGTGCGCCATCAGCCGTGCTCCAACTCTTCTTCCTCCTGATTGGACATTTGCAATGGCAAGTTAGCAAGCTCTCCTTCACATCTTTGGTGTGCGAAGTGAAGAAGAAGAAGGATAAAGGGGCTTCCTCCTGTTGGTATGCCAGCAGCAAGTGCAGCCAGCCTTCCTTGGTGTATCAACTCCAACAGCAGCAAGTTCTTGGTGCACCAACCCCAACACCATCTGCAAAAGAAGAAGAAGGATAAGAAGAAGAAGAGAAGGCTGCTCATCTTTTCCTTCTTCTTCCAACAGGAATTGTGCCAAAAAAGGTGAGGGGAGATGTAGTTTTTTTCTTAATTCTTTTCCTTCCCTTTTCTTTCTCTTCTCATTGGCCTCCTCCTTGGCCATTCAAGAAACCCCATTTCAGCCATCAGCAGGCCCATGTTCGACCCTTCCCCATGCTGGTCCCGTAAGCCATCAGATATCAGCACGTTAGGCATCCCTTGCTATCCCAATTAAGGCCCCTTGCTGTCCATGTGCGCACAGCTCCTAGATGGCCTAGAAACAACCCTTTTGGGCACCCCCATTTTGACTCCACAAAAATAGCCCCTGATGTCCTCATAAACAGGCCTTGTTGCCACCTAATTGGACCTCTTGAACCCTTCAATTAGATCCCTTGCTATTCCTTAATCATGTCCTCATTAGGTCACCTGATGAGGCCGCTTCTATGTGCCTCTTGTTCAGTCCCCTCTGAGCATCTCATTCAGGCCCACTGAGTACTCTTAATCCCATCCATAATTAGGCCCCCTTTGTGCCTTAACATGTCCTCTAATCAGGTCCTTTGTGTGCCCATAAACCTGTCTCTTAACTAGGCTCCCCTGGACAGCCCCTTGACTTCTCCATTTGGTCATCCAATTGGCCCCAATTCTGCTCACCTGTGCAGCAACTGAACAGCAGCCCCATCAGCCCATGTTTGTCTCATATGAACTCCCCTTAAACAGGTCCCCATGTGCCCCTCTATTAGCTCTCTAGGATAGCATCAGTTTGGTCACAAAACAGCACCAAAAATAGGTCATCCTTCCAACTCTCTACATGGAGGTGCGCACCATCTTCTGCTGCAGCAAATAAAGCAAAAAAGAGACTAAAGCATATAGGTTGCAAAGCAAGCCTTGCTGGCCCATGAAGCTAAAACAGGCCTCTTTGCCCAAGGATTTGAAGACCGGTCCATGGTACCGATGAGACATGAATTGACCCATTGGACATTGGACAAAAATGTCTATGTCTGGAGAGTTAAACCACAACTTGACGCTGCCCCGGGCACATCAAACTTGAGCTTTAAAAAAATTAACGAAGTCTGAGAAGTCAGGCACTGCCTTAGCTTCACACTAAAAAAATGACTAAGTCTAGAGAGTTAGCCACCAACTAAGTGCTACCTTATAGGGTGTTTGTTTGCTCTTTTTTAACTTAGACAATCTTATTTTTGAAATAAAAATTATCTTATAGTCTAGTCTCAATTTTAAAACTACAACAACACATGCTGTGTGTTTGGAAAAAACTTCACTGATTATGAAAATTATCTTTGTGTGTTTGGACGGCCTATGGTGTTCTCCCTATGGTAGTTAACCAGCAGCCCTTGGCGGCTTGGGGTCACAAGAGTTCATTGTTAGCAAACCCTAGGTGAGAGGTCAACAGCAACAGGATGAGGCAAAAGGTGCTTGCCTAGCACTGGGCTAGGCGACAAAGATGGCGCCGGATGATGTTGTCTTCACCATCGGTACAATGCCGCAGGCTGGTGCTCCCCCAGTGAGGGGCTGGTCTCCGCCACTAGTGGTCTTCTTTTCTAAGCAAAATGATACCACCTTCTCTGCAGCGGTCTTCTTCCCAATGGAGAATCGAAGTGAAGCCCTCAACAATCTGATCCCCTATCCAAGCCTTTTATGGCCTTCTTTGCCGACACACAGAGAGTGGCGGCAATGATCAAAGTTTACGGAAGTGCTCACCTGGATGTAGGGCTGGGCGACCGAAGATAGATCCTAATGGGCTGAGGTCGATCCTCTCTCCCACGTTGCCATTGTGTGTCCCGCATCTCTCTCAAATAAAAAACAAAGTCTGCCTTGTTTTTATTTTGGAAGAGGTTACTTATACGGGAGTAAGCACTCTTGAAAAAAAAAGAGTTGGCTCCAAACACATAATGCACCAACTTATGATCTTGATTTTAAATTTGAGGTTAAAAATTAGGTTAAAAACATAACCAAACACTTCATTAGGCTTTGGTCTTAAAAGAACTAAGTCTTGGGAGTTAGCCCAGCACTGGGTGTTATGTCAGGCTTCACACCTAAAAAAACTACTAAAGAGTTAGTCCACCAATGGGTGTTGCATTAGGCTTGGGAAAAAAAATTAAGTTAAGGAGTTAGTCCACAATTAGATGCTCCATTGGGCGGCTAGTCCGGACATGCTTCCGGTATGCTGACTCGGGCATACATATGGGACATGCTTCCTATGTAGATAGACCCTTCTCACTATGTGAAAAAGTCAAACAAGATTTAACTATATAAGATGGATAGATTTCCACACTAATAAAAAAACAAGATGGCATGCTGTAAAAATTTTTTTGATCCTAAGGAAGTTTACACATTGAGAAGGAAATCTCCTTTGACAGGTTGAAGACATTCTACACTTGAACATTTCTAAATATGGCATATGAATTGCCGACATTGTCGAACTAGGCATATGAACTACCTATGTACCATGTACTCAGACTTGAACACACTCTGTGAACTTCAAGTGTTGTCTTGATTGCATGTGATCGGGCATCAATGATAGCCCAACGGATTGGATGGGATCAAAATTAAATATGAACAAACTTAATCAAAATTTAAGAGAACACTTAAACAAATCTAAAGAACACTTAACTAAATTCGAAGACAAACTTAATCAAATCTTAACATAAGATCTAAGTCTAAAAGCAGTTAACCAAATATGAAAACACTTAGACAAATTTGACCATTTGAATCAAAACATTTAACCTAAGTGAGATACAACCTCTTAAAGAAGACAAATGAAACATGTCAAAAACACTTCAAAACACTTGTAATTTATTTAAAAACATGAAAGATCAATTCAGTTAATGATTTGAACTTAAACTTAACCAAGTTGAGTTGAAGTTCAAAACACTTAAAATATACTGAATACACTTAAATCCGTATCAAAACACCAATCAACATGAAAACAAAATTTAACACATTTGTAGACATGGCAATTTGGCCTTAATCGGAGCTCTAGACTCTTATTCCATCGGCAATACTTTTTATTTGACCATCATTGCCTTGTGGAGATGAGATGAGGATGCAAGCAAGAGAGCCACGTGAATTAAGAATAGACCAAAGATTTCTGAGCAAATCCGTAACCTTCAAGTGGGAATCATGCATTAATCGTGGAAACACGAAACTCACTCAATGACCAACCCTTAATGATCCACAATTGAAGGTCATGGAAATCCTACATGAATTTTGTAACATATTGGTTTTTGATAGATATTTTCGACGATCACACGTCTGTGTCAGTTTTTATCACAACTTTCCGATCAGTATTATCATGACCACCCCGGACCATGCATTATGTTTTTCTAATCACCAGTGGGCCTTTCCTTGTCTTTTGAGTCAACCTTGGGCTTTTCCTACTGCCAACCCGTGTCATACGGGTTGCCACCAGTTATTTTAGTTATTCCAGGGTTTTCTCGATAATTTCCAGTTCTTCGATGTTCATTCCATATTTATCGGGTCACTCCCAGCTTTTTCAATTACTTTGAGTTTCTCGAATTACACAAGGCTTGTCCGGTCATTGTTATAAGTTCTCTTGAGTAGACCCTTGACTTTTGATCAAAATCGTGTCTTTCTTGATCACCGCACCAGCCTTCGGCACCACAAGGTGTAGACATGCCAAATTGGCCTGATTCGGAGCCTGAGACTCCTATTCCATTGGAGATATCTTTTATTTGACCGTTATCTGATCCGGATTACCTCGTGGAGATGAGCTAAGGACATTGGTGGAGCCCCTTGTGAGTTGGAAATGGACCGATGATTTCCGGAATAATGCTGTAACCTTTAGGTGAGAGTCGCGTGTGAACCGTGAAAGCATGAAGTCTGCTCGATGACCGACCTTGAATGGTCCACACTTGAACATCTCAGGAGTCCCGCATGTGTTCCGTAACATTCGGGGTTTCTGACAAGTCATTTCGGTAGGCATTAGTCTATAACGGTTTCTTCATTATGACTCTTCGATCTGTACTGACACAGCTATCTCGGACCACGTGTTAGGCCTTTTCAGTCATCACCGGGTCATTTCGGGTCATCCGGGTCGATCCTAGCTGTATATTTTATCAACCGGGGCCATACGGCCATTTCGGTCGATTTTAGGGTTTTACGACTTTTCCGAGTTTCAATTTACGTTTACCGAGTTAATTTTAGATTTTTCGATGACTTCGGGTTTTCCAATCGTACTGGACTTGTTCGGTCATCATTTTAAGTCATCCCGAGTTGACCCGAGATTCCTCGACCGGAACCGTGCTCTTTTGGATCTTTGCCACGGTTTTCGGCTTTTCGTGAGAGGGTGAACCGGTAGAAAGCCCCGTGTGAACGTCTCAGGAGTCATGGCAGCTGGTTTACTAACTTTAGAAGGTGTCGATGAAGGCCCTCTTTCCAACGCAACAAACGGGAGCCGACTCGGACATCCCATTTGTAGGTTATGGCCCGCGGAACATGCGCATAGGAGAGAGAGTGTACCGCACCCCCGCCCCCTTTGAAATGGGAGGGCGCGGTCACCGCGCCCTCAACCTGGGGGCATGCCCTGCGCACCTCCGCTTCCTTTGAAACGTGGGGGCGTAGTACATTTTTGGAAACCGGAAACTGCCCCGATTAGCACCTTCTAAATTGGATTTTTGAAAAGTTTCACCGCTAATTATCGATTATTTTGACCACGCCCCTGGGTCGGGGGCACGTTATGTTTGTCAAATCGAATTTTTAGCAATTTACGGAAGGTTCCATCAATTTTTAGCAGTGAGATGCGTAACGTGCCCCTGCCTCCTTTGAAACAAGAGGGCGCGCAGACCGCGCCCCCGAGGTGAGGGCGTGCCCTGCACTCCCGTGCCCCTCACCTCCTTTGAAAAGCGGGGGCGTGGTCAGTCCAGTTTCTATGTTTTGCACCGGTTTCCCTTCTCTATAAATTGAGGGCCATTCTCAACCACCCAAGGTTAGTCCCCCATGCCTAGCTCATCCTGAGGTCGTCCAAGCTTTCTCCCAAAGTTGTCTCGACGTCCAAAGGTGATCCGACGTCGAGAGATCGATCCCGAGGTGAAGGAGAAGCCCGATCCGTGCGTTCTACATCAACCGACTTCATCGGCTTCTTTAGAAAATATGGGGCTCCTTCTGCAAAAGTCTTCAACAGAGGAGTTGTTCCTCTCTTCGTCCTCTTTCATTTTCAAACAGCGTCACTCGATTCCAACTTGCCTTCTGTTTGTGGCGATTGCTGCACTGAGGGCGCGCATCTAGGTTCTATTTTCCACATCTGTCCACTTTCAAAAATTTTTACGGGCTTCTACAGACAGATTCTGGAGAAGTCATCAACATAAGATCTCTTCTTCTCCGAGTTTTCCATTCATAGAAACAAACACCACTAGATTCTAACATCGGGGTCATCCATAACATTTTCTACACCAAAGTCACGCCAGAAGGGTGCAAGGCTACCCGAATCGGTCTTCTTCAACCAACTTGGCTTCAACTCAAGCCATACACTTCATAAGTTCTTCTTAACTCATTTCATTCAGTTTATTTACTATTTCAGAACATGTTTTAGTTTATTTTAATCATTTTTACATAATTAAAAATACAAAAAAATGGGTTAAGGCTCACCCCAAAGCCGGTGAGTTCAATTCCAATTGCTTCCTTTCTTATCTTCTTACTACAGTTACTACACTTCTCACAAGTCTAATCAAACTCTTCACTCGTTTTATTGTCTTAAGTTGCATAGATTGATCAAGCTAGCATCGATTGGACTCTCCCTCATCGGCCAGCCGACGAGGAAGAAGGTTTAGACCACATATCATCTCCCGCGCTAAGGTACACAGTCAACTCATCTCTTGATTTATATTCTATAAAGCAGAGCCCGCGGCTCCTGGCGACCACCTCTTTTATGTTCTAAGTCATTCTATTCCTCACTCTCCTCCCACATGACCCGAACCATCTCCGATGCTCGAGCGACACCGTGAGATGAAAGTTCGGGGATCAATGTGAGTGTGGGACCGAGGTGAGGACTCTTTACCGCTTTTCGAGTGTTTTCCAATTCACTCCCCTTTTTCCCCCATTCCATCTTTCACCTTCTCTTGAGATGCCAATCCGGAACCCATTTTTGGAGTCGACACCAGGGGCATAAACCAGAGTTTAAAGTACTATACAAAAGTCTCAGGGTGTGTATCAACTAGTTTACTAATTTGGGGAACTACATTTATGAGTGCTCTTTTATACACAACAAATGGGAGTTGAAATGGATGTTCTATTTGCAAGTTACGGCTAGTATAGCAGGTGTGGGTGAGAGAGAGAGAGATGAATGTGCCCATGAATTGGGGGCACAGTCAATGCACCCTCACCCTGAGGGTGCGGCCTATGCGCCCTCAGTCTGAGGGTGTGGTCAGTGCCCCCCTAGACTGGGGGCATGTCTAATTCTAGAAATTGATTTGTTACCCCATTTTCAAACTTTCCAAATCAATTTTGGAAACTTCTCTCCTTGAAAAATGATTATTTTCATCACGCTCTTGACCTAAGGGCACGTCCATTTTAGGAATCCAAATTTTAGAAAGTTTCAATAATTTCTAGTCGAAAAATGGTAAAAGGCACTAAACACGCCCTCACAATGACGACGTGCCCATCGCGTCCTCAGAGTGAGGGCGTGGCCTACGTGCCCCCAAGTTAAGGGAGCAGCCACCATGCCCCCAACTCAGGGGCGCGGCCAATTTCCGTCCTCATTTAACACTAGGTCTGCTTCTTGTAGACACGCCAAATTGGCCTGATTCGGAGCCCCAGACTCTTATTCCATAGGCAATATCTGTTATCTGACCGTTATCTGATCCGGACTACCTCATGGAGATGAGCTAAGGACATGGGTGGAGCCCCTTGCAAGTTGAGAATGGACCAATGTTTTCCGGAATATTGCCGTAACCTTCAAGCGAGAGCCGCATGTGAACTGTAAAAACACGAAGCCTGCTCGATGACCGACCTTGAATGGTCCATAATTGAAGGTCTCGGGAGTCCCGCATGTGTTCCGTAACATTCAGGGTTTCCGAGAAGTCATTTCGGTAGGTGTCGGTCAATGACGGCTTTCGATACGGCTTTTTCGATCTGTGCTGACACGGCTATCCCGGGCCACATGTTAGGCCTTTCCGGTCATCACCGGGTCTTTTCATGTCATCCGGGTCGATTCTAGCCGTATATTTTATCAACCGGGGCTATAAGGCCGGTTCGGTCAATTTTAGGGTTTCGCGGCTTTTACGGCTTTCGATTCACGTTTACCGGGTTAATCTCAGATTTTTCGATGACTTCGGATTGTCCGATCATACCGGACTTGTTCGGTCATCATTTCAAGTCATCCCGAGTTGACCCGAGATTTCTCGACCGGAACCGTGCTCTTTCGGATCTTCGCCCCGGGTTTCGGCTTTCCGCGAGAAGGTAAAACGGTAGAAAGCCCCGTACGAAAATCTCGGGAGTCATGCGGCTGGTTTACCGACTTTAGGAGGTGCGGTTGAAGGCACTCTTTCCAATGCAACAAACGGGAGCCGAATCGGACATCCCGTTTGCAAGATACGGCTCGCGGAACACGCGCGCAGGAGAGAGAGTGTACTGCGCCCCCGCTCCGCTTGAAAGTGGAGGGCGCGCCCTGCGCGCCCTCAACCTACGGGGGCGCGGTCAGTTGCTTTAAATCGGAAATTACCCCGATTAGCACCTTCTAAACCGGGTTTTTGGAAGGTTTCCGGGCGAGGATTTTCACTTATTTGTACCGCGCCCCCGGTTCGGGGGCGCGTTACGTATGTCAAGTCCATTTTTAGCAATTTCCGGAACATTCCGTCGATTTTTAGCAGTGAGACGCCGAACGCGCCCCCGCCCCCTTTGAAACAGGAGGGCGCGCAGACCGCGCCCCCGAACTGGGGGCGCGCCCTGAGCGCCCTTGGTTTGAGGGCGCGCCCTGCGCGCCCTCGTCTCCTTTGAAATGCGGGGGCGCGGTACACCCAGTTTCTAAATTTTGCACCGGCTCTCTTCCCCTATAAATTGAGGGCCATTCTCAACGAACCAAGGGTTGAACCCCGGTGCCTAGCTCGTCCCAAGGTCGTCCAAGATCTTCTCCAAAGCCGTCCCGACGTCCAAAGGCGATCCGAAGTCAAGAAACCGATCCGGAGGTGAAGGAGAAGGCTCGATCCGGGTGTTCTTCATCAACCTTCTTCATCGACTTCTGGAGAAAATCCGAGGCTTCTTCTGCAAAAGTCTTCAACATACAAATTGTTCCTCTCTTCGTCCTCTTTCGTCCCCAACTGACGGCACTCCATTCCGACTTGCCGTTTGTTCGTGGCGGTTGCTACACTGAGGGCGCGCATCCAGGTTCTGTTTTTGATATCCGCCCACTTTCATAATTTTTACTGACTTCTACAGGAGGATTTCGGAGAAGTCATCAACATAGGAACTCTTCTTCTATGAGTCCTTCGTCTACTCCAACAAACGGCACTCAATTCCGACATCGGGGTCGTCCGTAACATCCTCTGCACCAAAGTCGCGCCAGAAGGGTACCAAGCTACCCGAACCGGCTGTTTTCAACCAACTCGGCTTCAACTGAAGCCAAATCATTCCATAAGCTTTCTAAACTCCATTAATTCTGTTTATTTACTGTTTTAAAGCATATTTTAGTTCATTTACATCATTTTTACATCATCAAAAACACAAAAAAAGGGGTTAGGACTCACCCCAATCCGGTGAGTTCGATTCCAATTGCTTCTCTTTCATATTCTCTGTACAAGCTACTACACTTCACAAGTCTAACCAAACTCTTCACTTGGTTCATTGTTCTAGTTGCACAAGTTGATCAAGCTAGCATTCGATTGGAGTCTCTTCTTCATCGGCCGGCCGAAGAAGAAGAAGGTTGAACTCACATCCCTTTCTCCCACGCTAAGGTACACACGGTCAACTTCTTTCTCTTTCCATTACATAAATCGGAGCCCGCGGCTCCTGGCGACCACAATTTCTTTTTATTCATGTTCTAAATTCATATCCTCCTCACTCTCCTCCCACATGACCCGAACCATCTCCGGTGCTCGAGCGACGCCGTGAGATGAAAGTTCGGGGATCAATGTGAGTGTGGGACCGAGGTGAGGATCTTTTACAGCTTTCCGAGTGTTTCTCGATTCACTCTCCTTTTTCCCCATTCCATCTTTCATCACCTTATCTTGAGGTGCCGATCCGGAACCCCTTTTCGGAGTCGACAGCTTTTTGGCGACCACGGTGGGACAACCAATGTCTTCAACCGTGCTAGCTTGATTGATCCGTGCAACTAGTTGTTTTCCGACTTGGTTCCCGCGTGAACCGGCTTGTCCTTTACCCTTTTCCATGTCAATTTACTTTTAAAAACTTGCTGATTACTCTTCCTTTAAGATTGTCCCCCATGTGGACTTGATTTCTTGTCTTTAATTTCAGCCCGGTTCCCGCGTGAACCACTTTTCTTCTTATAAACCGGTTCCCACGTGAACCACCTTTCTTCTCCAACTCGGTTCCCGCGTGAACCAACTCACTTTCAGATCGGTCCCCGCGTGGACCACCCCTTTGCACCAATTAGATTGGCCCCACGTGGCCCTCCTTTCCTTTTTTCCAATCAAACAAACCGGTTCCCGCGTGAACCACCCATTTTCCCTTCAAAAACCGGTTCCCGCGTGAACCACCTACTTTTCCAAAACTCGGCTCCCGCGTGAGCCACTTTATTTTCAATTCGGTCCCCGCGTGGACCATCCTTTTACCTTTACTTCAGATTTGTCCCCACTTGAACACTCCAACACAAGCCGGTTCCCGCGCGAACCACCTTTTAGTTGTTAGTTGCTAGTTACTTGTTTACTCTATCATTGCTTGTCTTGCTTGCATTCACTTGTTTGATTTATTTAATAGCTTTCATTCATGTTTGCATATTGATTGCTTCTTCTCCTTCTACCCTCCATTTTTCATTTTTTGCATTAGCTTTGCATCGGGTACCGGACTTGTTCCGATCCGTAGGGCATTCGAGGCGGGGGCTCTCTCTCCCAACACACCCTCACCCTCCAAACACCTTCTTGGTGGATTCTTACCTCTCTTCTGGGATATTCCTTCCTAGTTGATTTGGTGGTTTCCATCAAGACCTCCGTAAGTCCCCATCCGTGGAGTATTCCTCTCCGCACGATTGGGCCGGTTGTACCACTTTCCCAAAACCCGAAGAACCCAAGTACCTACTCGTGGTGAATGAGTGATAACCTTAGGTCTTGAAGATTGAAGCAATAGGAATCATACCTACTTGAGTGAACAATTGCTAAACAATCTATCTAATCTAAGGTTTCAACCCAATAATTGTCGAGTAGTCATTTTAAAACCTTGTTTGCATAACTTGCTTGCTCACAACAATTGAAAACAACCAAAAAATTCTTCTTCTTTCAAAACACCTAAAAAAAAAAAAATCCCTTTAATTTTTATGTTCAACTTGCTTGCCAAACAACCAAATTGAAACCAAATCAAATCAAACAAATAACCATAACCAAACAAAAACTCTATTTGCATTTACACCCTTCATTTGCTTTCTTTCAACCATTTTGTAAGGAAATTTGACAGGATGCCCACTCTAAGGTCCGGAAGACACATCGGGATGTCGGACTACTGTGGCCAAGAAGAGGAGTACGAGATGGGTCACTACGAGCTTCAGCAACCCGTGGTCCAACCAGATGGCCATGTTAATGCCGTGATGGAACCTGAGGTCCAAGATCCCGCTCACCGATCCACTTCACATATTATAGAACAAGCTCTCAAGGATCTATCTCTTCACCTTGATCCCGAGGCCTTTGCAATTGTCCAATATGCCACTAAGGGCAAGATGCCCACCAATCAAGCTCCGATCGAGGGAAATCAAGCCCCCTCACCACCCCAACCGGCAATCAGACCCTTGATCATCTCTTCTCCTGGGCAACCTTGCCGTGTCTCTACTCACCCCGTTGTGGGGCATTCACACAATTCTGCACCGGTTCTCGTTTCCAACCCACCTCTTCCAACCCGGTCAAGTAAACACTTTGCTCCCGCGGCTCGGGAATCCAGCCTCACCCCAGTGTTAATGAACAAAATCGACCGGATGGATGAGCGCTTCGAAGAGATGAGGCACCGCCTCGATTCTAAAGCCATCCCCGAAATCTCTCGTCCCCTCTTTCCCGATTCTACACCTTCCTCCTTCGTAGATACCGGTCTTCCAACGTTACAACGGGACTGGTAATCCTTTCAACCATCTAAAGAGCTTTCTCTATGACTCCTCATTCTGGAAAAATGACCGCAAAGCCCTTGCCTTCCTATTCCGTCGGTCATTGGATGGATCCGCCCTAGACTGGTTCTATTCTCTTGATTCCATTGAGGCGGCGGATTTCGACATTGTTAAGACGAAGTTTCTACAGAGGTACAAGGATAGGGTGGGGCCAGCCTGCTCGATAACTGACTTAATTGCCGAAAAGATGAGGCCGGATGAGGACTTTGCCAGATTTGCTGATCGGTGGAGGGGAATGGCTGAGAGGCTTGTGGATACCATCTCAGAGGGGGAGCAGGTGAGGATGCTCATTGGGAACACAACGCCTAACCTTCGCAACCTTCTGATCATGCACCGTCCAACAACCATGAGTGAACTGTGTGATAGCGCCCGCTACCTCCAAACCCACTTTAAGGATGCATCCATGATCAACCCGTTCGACACCAAGCCCCGTAATACTAGAAAGCCTACACCGGTAGGACCCACCACCGAAGGGGTAGTAAATAATGAGAGCATCAATGCCATGGGTAACCAGGGTGGGTACCGTCAAAGCCAATACCGTAACCCACCACCCAATCAACAATACCGCCCAGCCCCTCAACCAGCCTACTCGGCCACAAGAACAACTTGCATACAACCGAGCACCACCACAAGAACCCACCTACAACCGGGCGCCCCAGCAACCAAATGCCTACAACCGAGCGCCTCAACAACAACATGTCTACAACCGACCACCACCACCACAACAAGCCTACAACCAAGTGCCACCACCAGCCAACCAACCTAGGAGGGGGGACCCAAGAGAGAATACTACCCTCACCGCCATTCCCCCTCACCGATATCTTCAACGCATTGATGGCTGAACAGCGGCTAGAGCTTCCGAAGGAGAGAGAAGGATGGCCGGCAAATGTTGACATGACAAAATACTGCGCTTACCATCGGTATCCTGGGCACACGGTGGATGTCTGTTTCCAGTTTAAAGATTACATTCATGACCTCAACGATCAGGGGAACATCGACTGGGGACAGATGGGGGAGTCTATTCAAGCAATGAAGGCACGTCAGAATCAACCGCGGCGACAACAAGTACAACAGCAGCCCGGCCTGGGCATAGTCCAAGATCCGCTACCGGTACATGCACCCGTACAAGCACCGGCACCAGCACCACCAAACCAACGACTCGGCCTCGTCCACTCCGCCATCGAGGAGTCAACCCACCATTCCTGTGGTTGGCGGTGTCGAGGATCAAATCACCTCCATGCCCGCCATACCGACCCCACCTACAAACCGCACCATACTCTCCATACCGAGAGTTGCCCCCAGCCCACAAACTATCCAAACACCACTACCCTCACCAACCATTAACCCTCCACGACGCTTAATCATTAGACCGCCACCCGTCTCCCAACCGGCACCCCAACCATCACCCCAACCTAACCCACCAACCACCATTAATCCTCCACGGCGTCTAATCATTAGACCGCCACCAACACCCCGTACATCACCTAATCTACCAATCACCGCCACCCCACGACCCCTCATCATTAGACCATCACCACCAACACCCCAACCATCACCCAACATACCGGCCTCCACCAATCCACGACCCCTCATCATCCGATCCTCACCACCCCTACCTACCATGGGCTCCTCAACCTACCAACCAACCCTACCATCACCATCATCACCACTTCCCCCTACCACGCCGGCGCCGCACTTCGTAGCGGGAGGATGTTCCAAAGGGTCTTCCCCAGGCCGGGATACAACCACAGAGCAAGCGAAGAGGAGGTAGTGGAAGAACCATTGCCCGGCACGGCATATGATCTATTAAAACATTTGGACAAAATGCCGGCACGGATTTCAATTCGGAGCTGATAAAGAGGTCAAAGAATCATCAGGACATCTTGCAACAATACTTACAGCGGGTCATGGTCAATGAGGACCTCCCGCCTGGGAAGATCATTGCTGTCCTGACCCCGAGGAGTGAACATCCGGCACTCACCTTTACACAGGAGGAGTTGGCACGGCCAGAGATCAGAAAGTACGCCTTGCGCGTTGCAGTAGTCATCCGAGGCGTGGAGATCAAGTCCTCGCTTGATTGACACCGGAGCATCCATAAATGTCATGCCGCCGTAAACATTGCAACTCGCGGCATCTCCGATGAAGAAATCGAGCCTTCTCGCCGTCACGGTGACCGCATATGACAACTCCCGGAAGCCGGCACGAGGGGTGGTTACATTGAAAGTAGGGCTCGGGCCGTGTGCCGTCACCACCGAGTTTCACGTTTTAGAACTGGACCCTACATTCAAAGCTATTTTGGGACACCCGTACCTTGAGGCAATAGGAGCTGTCGCCTCCACTAATCATCGTTGTCCGAAGTTCCCATACAAGGGCCGGGTGATCAAAGTAACCAACATCCCCATTCCGAGTGACGTGGATGACCCCTCTTCGCACTACCAATATCAAAATCGTCCGGCCCGTTGGTTTCAACTACGTAGCTACCCGAGGTCATGGTGTTAACGACGCCTCCAGATTCGGTTGCGTTGCGGATGATGAAAGGGATGGGCTATCAGCCGGGAAAGGGGCCGGGAAAGGAGGCCGCAGGGGGTTGTGCACCCCATTGAAGCCGTACGAAGACCAAAGAGACACGGGCTTGGCTATGAGCCCGCTCACTCCGCGGATGGTCTACCGGCCAAAAAATGCCATGGGACTCCAAAAATTCTTTATTAAAGGGGAGACCATGATGATGGCCGGGGACAAAGAAGAAGAACCAGTCAAGAGGAAGAAGGCACCAGAGCAAGAGGAGGAGGGGGACAACTCCGAGTTCATCTTTAGCTCGGTTGTTCATAGAGGAGGAAGAACCGGTCAAGAGCAAGTCCATCTCTAAACAACTTGTCCACTCGAACCCACCTCCAAACAACATCCCGCGTGAACCGTATCCTACGGTCACGTATTTCAAAATCCTCACTCTATCCCTCTTGGATTCGCTTGATGGGCTATCTAGCCCAATTCCCACATTTGGGCCAAAATGGCCACCTGAACTGATCAATGGGCCTGAGAGCCCATTTAAATCTTCTCACTCCACTGGGCTTCTATGCCCATTCCAATCCAACAACCTTGGGCCCACATGCCCACCAGTCGGGCCCACGTGCCCTTTAGATTCATTTTCCAGCTTTGGGCCCGCGTGCCCACCATTTGGGCCCACGTGCCCCTTAGATCTTTTCACCAGCTTTGGGCCTATCTACCCATTTCTTGTTATCATCGGGCCCGCGAGCCCATTTTTCTCCCATTTACTTAAGCTTTCGATTTCTGCTCGAGCCCCATCGGCTCATTCCCTTTTTGTTATTGAAAATACCCAAAATACCCAAAAAAAAAAAACGTCCTCTCACAAACTCAGTTTTCCATCGAGGAGACGTCGCTACTTGTCTCGGAGGGTGCTCCCAACCAGGGACCCCTCTTCTCCAACTCACTGATCGATCTGCTCGATCCTTCACCCACTGTTAATACCACCTTTTCAATTCCGTCTTCTTTAGGAGTAGTTAGGATAGGAAAGAAGAAAATTCGAGGTAAACGTGTGCCAGAAAGATATCTCCAACAAATAGCTCAAAAATGCAAGGAATGTGCAAGGCGGCGAAGGTTTTTGGAAGATGCTATCCAGCTTAATGAGATCCAATATGAGGATGAATTCAATGTAGATCATACACGGGAGTTTACGAGGTCTTATCGAAAAGATCCCGATTTCGAGGATGGAATTGAGGACTTGGCTGATGCATATGCATCCGGACTTAAAAGATTTGAAGAACCATTAGCCACGGTGGATGAACCGACAAAAGAATTGAATCTCGGAACACCGGAAGATCCCAAGACAAATCCTCCTAAGTGCAAACCTCACTCCTATTGAGGAACAGAGTTTAATTGAAATCTTGGAAGAATATAAGGACACGTTCGCATGGACATACGAAGACATGCCGGGGTTAGACAACTCATTAGTTGAACATCGTCTAACTTTGAAACATGGAGTTACCCCGGTCAAGCAAAAATTAAGGAGATTCCACCACGATGCCGCACTTAAGATGAAAGAAGAGGTCGACAAGTTACATCAAGCAAGATTCATTAAGGTCGTCCTTTATCCGCAATTGGTGGCAAACATAGTCCCCGTCATGAAGAAGGATGGCCGAGTTCGGATCTGTATAGACTTCAGGGACTTGAATCGAGCGTGTCCTAAAGATGACTTTCCTCTACCTCATATTGACGTACTGGTTGATAACACTGCTGGATTCGAAATGTTGTCATTCATGGATGGCTATTCTGGATATAATCAAATCCGGTTGGCCGAAGAGGACCAGGAGAAGACCTCGTTCACCACACCTTGGGGAACCTACTGCTATGTCGTCATGCCCTTTGGACTGAAGAATGCTGGTGCTACCTATCGAGTAGGCCAATGATGGCTATCTTCCATGACATGATGCATACCCTTGTAGAGGTGTACGTGGATGACCTGGTCGTTAAGTCCAAAAGCCGAGAAGATCACCCGGAAGTGTTAAGAAAGGTCTTGCAAAGGGCTAGGGAATATAAATTAAAGATGAACCCAAAGAAATGCACGTTTGGAGTATCCTCGTGAAAACCGTTGGGGTTCATAGTGAGTAAAAGGGGCATAGAGATCGACCCAAACAAGGCCAAGGCAATCATTGGTATGCCTCCTCCGAGAAATATGAAAGAACTTCGAGGACTAATCGGGAGGCTACGCTTGTCCGCCGGTTCATCTCACAACACTCCCAAAGGTGTAAACCTTTCTATGAGTTGACCAAGGCGGGGGCCGAGTTCAAATGGGATTCGAAGTGCCGGGATGCATTCGATGGTTTGAAAAGGTACAGCTAGTCCCCCGTGCTTAGACCACCGGTCCTCGGCAAGCCCTTAGTTTTATATATCTCGGTTTTGGAGAATTCTCTTGGGGCGGTCCTTGCACAAGTTGATGAAGAAGGGAAAGAGAGGGCAACTTACTATTTGTCAAAGATCTTTGATCCATGCGAGCGAAGTATCTTGTAGTGGAGAAGACCTCGTGCCGCACTAGTCCGGGTAGTTCGTAAGCTTAAACACTATTTCTTAGCTCATGAGGTCAATCTTATTGCCCGCATCAATCCCATCAAATTCCTTCGGAGAAAACTGTTCCTAGCGATCGGTTAGGTCGTTGGCGAGCTTCCTTTCTCGGTTTGATATCACCTATGTCCCCCAGAAGGCGATTAAGGGCTATGCCATTGCCGAACATCTAGCTCATCACCCTATACCCCTCTTTGACCCGGTCCAATCGGAGCTCCCGGATGACGAACTAATGTTGATCCGATCTTCCCACCTTTGGACGTTATATTTTGACGGGGCTCTGAATTCACACGGTAAGGGAATAGGAATCGTCCTTCTATCACCCCAGGTTGTCACCATTCCACAGTCATTTCGGCTTGACTTCCCGGCAACCAACAATATAGCCGAATACGAAGCCTTGCTGGCCGGGCTGGAGGCCGCTCATTTCTATGGTGCCACGGAATTAAGGGTGATAGGTGATAGCCAACTGATTCTTCGCCAAGTCCTAACCAAATACCGAACTTCTCATCCAAACCTCAAACCTTACCAAGAACTCACCTCTTGCTACATCAAGCTCTTTTCCAAACTCACTTTTGTCCATGTGCCTCGAGCTCAGAACATCCTTGCTGATGCCCTTGCCTCCTTAGCTTCATCTCTATCAGTCCCGCTAGGTAGACAGGTGCGGACTATTCATGTCCGTAGAAGGTCGATGCCAGCGATTAAGGATGGGCGATTTCTGAAAGTTAAGGAGAGATTTGGCAGGAAGGAGTATCTAGAGCAGAAAGAGGAAGTTTCTCTAGTCGAGTTGGAAGAGTTAGATGAGGGTGAGAGGCCTTGGTTTGATGAGATTGCAAGGTATTGTCAAGATCAAACATATCCACCTGGATCAAATGCAAAAGAAAAGAAGGCCATCAGGAGAGTATCCCAGAGGTATACCATCCTAGGAGGGGTGCTCTACAAGAGGAGCCTAAGCGGAATTTTATTGAGATGCGTTGATGAAGAAGAGGCATAATTGGTGCTTAAGGAAGCACATTCCGGGTCCGTGGGGGCCATGTCAATGCTCAAGCTCTTGCCAAGAAAATCATCAGGCAGGGGTATTATTGGCCAACCCTAGAAGAGGATTGCTCCATCTTTGTCCGGCACTGTCATTCTTGCCAACTTCATGCCGACAAGATCCATTCTCCCGCATCTTCCCTTCATCCGATTCATGCCCCATGGCCCTTCGCCATGTGGGCTTTCGATATCATTGGCCCTCTAAGTGATCTTAACTCTGAAATCCGTTCCAAATCGTTCATCCTGACGGCAACAGAGTACTTCACCAAGTGGGCGGAAGCGGAAGTGTTCGTGGAGATCAAGGCATCAACACTGTGCTCCTTCATCAAACGCAACATCATCGCCAGGTTCGGGATACCCAGCGACATCGTCACCGACAACGGACCGCAATTTCTCTCTCAAGATCTGCGTGATCTTTGCAACGAGTACCGCATTGCATTGCATCATTCATCTCCTTATTACCCGCAAGGCAATGGTCAAGCGAAGCCACCAACAAAACTTTGATTAAGATCATCAAGAAAACTCCGTAAGTCTAGCAAGTTCGCGGACCGGCCGGATAAGCTTGTAGATGCCCTATGGGCTTATCGTACTTACGTACGGACCCCCACTGGTCAAACCCCGTATGCTCTCGCATATGGGATGGAAGCGGTGGTCCCGTACGAAGTGCTCCTTCCATCACTCCGAGTTCAGCTCGATAAGGACATCCCTGTCGATGAGAGACGAGAATCTCTCCTTGCACAACTTGAACTCCTAGATGAAAGAAGGTTGGCTGCCTCCGAGCATGCCCGGACTTATCAGAACCGATTGAAAAGGTTTTATCAAAAGAGGGTGGTAGAGAGGAAGTTCGAAATCGGTGAAATGGTAGTTAAACGTATATTCGTTAAGCCGGGTGGTCCCCGCTCCAAGTTGCAACCTAACTGGGAAGGGCCTTTTGTTATAACTGAAAAATATCCAGGCAATGCATATGAGCTAACCAATGCCGATGGAGAAAAATTGAATCATCCATGGAACGGCGTTTACCTCAAAAAATATTTTCCTTAGAAAAGAAAATGGAGAATTTCTAGTATGATATCAAGTCATCGATCTAAGGGTGTTAGCTAGAAGTCAAGGGTAGACATCACCTTGCACACACAACACCTCCCGATCCCAGAATCTAGATAGCCCAACACTCAAGAGAGGCAAGGCAGAACCCTGAAGGCGGAAAGAAAACCTTACCCTATTCTCTTCTATTCGGTCCAAGATAGGTGAAGGGGACTAGAGGAGGATAGTATCGAAAATGCCCGCCGCCTTAGTAGGAGGCCGTCTCATAGGGTGAAAAAAAAGGGTGTCAAAAGATGGGCAATGAACCCCACAGGTTTAAACAAATATGGGCCTGTCTGAATGAGTACCCGAAAGAGTAGAAAATAAAGAAAAGGCACCAAAAGATGGGCAATGACCCCACAGGTCAAAGACTTGTCTAAATAAGTGCCACATGTAGAAAAGACCCGAAGAGGCCGAACCCCAACAGGCAATTTGGGCATGAGTAGAGAAACCCTCCTCGACACCCCCAAATCCTATCAAAGACTTCCTCTATTATTCTTCCATCTTAAAACCCCTAGGGTAGGGTAAACTGTCCAAACTCAGGGGGAATCCAAACCGATCAAGAGAAGAGGGCAAGAAAGATTCTGGGTAGGGAACCTTATTCACACGTGGTGCTTAGTGCTCGATTCTTGATTAACCCCCACAGATCGATGAATGGGCTCAATACTGGCACATTCTCCACAAATCTCAAAAAAAAATAAATATTTTCAAAAAATTCAAAAAATTGAATATTTTCAAAAAAAAAAAAAAAAAAAAATCAAATATTTTCAAAAATTCAAAAAAATTGAATATTTTCAAAAATTCAAACAAAAAAAAAGAAAAGAAAGAGAGAGAGAGTTGAATAATTTTTTTAAAATGCATCATCTAGCTTGGCATAACCTTGATTTATGCCTTTGCTAGCATTCATGTTTATTTTTATGTCTTGCATGTTTCATTTCTGCATCGCATATTTATCTTGATTAATCACCCCATTAAGAGGGCTCCTCCCTTTGACCTAAGTCAAAGTTGGCCATAATAGGCAAAGGGATGAGTCGTTGTGAAGATCTAATCCTCTTTTATCAAGTGTTTTCAGGGACTTAAAAATAAGAGGAGAAGGTTCTCTCAACGACATGTAAGTTCTCTTAACTATTTCATTTCGATCATTTAGTTTATTACACCTTGTTAAGAAGGTGCCTCTCTTTGACCTAAGTCAAGGCGACAAGAATAGGCAAAGAGATAAGCCATGGTGAAGATTTAATCCCCTTTTATCAAGTGTTTCGGGATGCTAAGATCAAGAAGGGTGTGACTCTCACCATAGCAGTAAGCTTTCTTAACCCTTATCTTATTCATTTTCAGTCATTTTGTTCATATTACCTTGTTAATAAGGCTACCCCCCTTGACATATAAGCAAGGCAAGATGACAATAGGCAAGGGGGTAAGCCATAGAGCAGATCTAACCCCTTTATTAAGTATTTCAGGAAAGAAACACGAGTCAAGGAGGGGGAAATATCACCAATAGGAATTGCTCGCGGAAACGGAAGATTTGACATGGGAAACCCCCATAACTTGCCGACTAGCATATATGTCGCTAGTCGTGTGTTATTATCTTATGCATTATTTGTTGAAGACCATGAGTACGGAGAAGACCTGACCCGAGATCCCCTTCATCAAAATCTACGACGGTCGGGTCATCTCTAATGCTCACGGATAAGCCAAAGTTGTGCTGTGAGGGACGATAGTTCCCGAATGGGTATCTTGACCTCATAGACAATCTATATCTTCAACTATTTGTTATACAAGTTTTGTTTTATTTTCTTGAGCCCAACATGCATCATGTAGTAATAATTGCATTACATTTTGTTTTGTCATTGCATACATCATTTCCTAATCTTCACCTTCTCACCCTCTCGATCATTCTAAATCCCACCGTGTCAGTCACCATATTCTCTAGTCCCACCAACCTCTCTATTATCCCACCGTGTCTATTAATCCCACCGTGTTCGGTAACCACTTTTACCCTCAAATCTTTCAATTCTTTTCACCACAGAGGCCATTGCAACTTCTTTTGCTACTTATCCCACCGTGGCAGCCATTTCGTCCCGCCAAGGGCCTTCAATTTTGATCAGAACTTGCACCATCATTATCTTCACGGTCTATGCTTAAACATTTGCCTTTCGGAATATGAGATCATTCCATTCCGAATTGAATCTTGTCTCATGGAAGACTTAAATGAATCTAAGAGCCTGAATGTGCTCGATTGGTATTCTTTTACTTTTTCAAAACAAATCTCTTTTTAAACTTTAGCCCATCACAGTACAGGAACACCGCAAGGATCGGGTTACCGGCTGATGATGAACCTACGAACCCATGTTTCGGGGACTCCCCACCGCGTTGGGGGTTGGCTATCCTTCTCTCGTGCCAATGGCACATCTCTTACCAATCGAACATAGGAAGACTTGATGAAACATGGCAGATAACCAAGAGACTTGAGGAGATTCGTCTTGCCGAATCTGGTCGTTAAGCGTGTCTATATCTACACCTTGATGCCACCTTTTCAGTCCATCGCCATTTCGCTCCACTACATTCCACTACGATTCATCTCGCTTCGCTTTGCTTTCTCTACATTTCACTTCGCTCCGCTACATGCCATTCCCTTGCAAAGCCGACATCAAGGCGAGGCAAGCTGTAGACACGCCAAATTGGCCTGATTCGGAGCCCCAGACTCTTATTCCATAGGCAATATCTGTTATCTGACCGTTATCTGATCCGGACTACCTCATGGAGATGAGCTAAGGACATGGGTGGAGCCCCTTGCAAGTTGAGAATGGACCAATGTTTTCCGGAATATTGCCGTAACCTTCAAGCGAGAGCCGCATGTGAACTGTAAAAACACGAAGCCTGCTCGATGACCGACCTTGAATGGTCCATAATTGAAGGTCTCGGGAGTCCCGCATGTGTTCC
Organism: Cryptocoryne crispatula var. balansae; assembly: GCA_036172225.1. NCBI lineage: Eukaryota > Viridiplantae > Streptophyta > Magnoliopsida > Alismatales > Araceae > Cryptocoryne > Cryptocoryne crispatula. Next base: position 20,523,519 of record CM069927.1, on the reverse strand, counting down.
GTAACATTCAGGGTTTCCGAGAAGTCATTTCGGTAGGTGTCGGTCAATGACGGCTTTCGATACGGCTTTTTCGATCTGTGCTGACACGGCTATCCCGGGCCACATGTTAGGCCTTTCCGGTCATCACCGGGTCTTTTCATGTCATCCGGGTCGATTCTAGCCGTATATTTTATCAACCGGGGCTATAAGGCCGGTTCGGTCAATTTTAGGGTTTCGCGGCTTTTACGGCTTTCGATTCACGTTTACCGGGTTAATCTCAGATTTTTCGATGACTTCGGATTGTCCGATCATACCGGACTTGTTCGGTCATCATTTCAAGTCATCCCGAGTTGACCCGAGATTTCTCGACCGGAACCGTGCTCTTTCGGATCTTCGCCCCGGGTTTCGGCTTTCCGCGAGAAGGTAAAACGGTAGAAAGCCCCGTACGAAAATCTCGGGAGTCATGCGGCTGGTTTACCGACTTTAGGAGGTGCGGTTGAAGGCACTCTTTCCAATGCAACAAACGGGAGCCGAATCGGACATCCCGTTTGCAAGATACGGCTCGCGGAACACGCGCGCTGGAGAGAGAGTGTACTGCGCCCCCGCTCCGCTTGAAAGTGGAGGTCGCGCCCTGCGCGCCCTCAACCTGAGCGCGGGCCCGGCGCGGCCTCAAACCGGGGGGGCGCCCTGCGCGCCCCCAGTCCCTTTGAAAGGCGGGGGCGCGGTCAGTTGCTTTAAATCGGAAATTACCCCGATTAGCACCTTCTAAACCGGGTTTTTGGAAGGTTTCCGGGCGAGGATTTTCACTTATTTGTACCGCGCCCCCGGTTCGGGGGCGCGTTACGTATGTCAAGTCCATTTTTAGCAATTTCCGGAACATTCCGTCGATTTTTAGCAGTGAGACGCCGAACGCGCCCCCGCCCCCTTTGAAACAGGAGGGCGCGCAGACCGCGCCCCCGAACTGGGGGCGCGCCCTGCGCGCCCTTGGTTTGAGGGCGCGCCCTGCGCGCCCTCGTCTCCTTTGAAATGCGGGGGCGCGGTACACCCAGTTTCTAAATTTTGCACCGGCTCTCTTCCCCTATAAATTGAGGGCCATTCTCAACGAACCAAGGGTTGAACCCCGGTGCCTAGCTCGTCCCAAGGTCGTCCAAGATCTTCTCCAAAGCCGTCCCGACGTCCAAAGGCGATCCGAAGTCAAGAAACCGATCCGGAGGTGAAGGAGAAGGCTCGATCCGGGTGTTCTTCATCAACCTTCTTCATCGACTTCTGGAGAAAATCCGAGGCTTCTTCTGCAAAAGTCTTCAACATACAAATTGTTCCTCTCTTCGTCCTCTTTCGTCCCCAACTGACGGCACTCCATTCCGACTTGCCGTTTGTTCGTGGCGGTTGCTACACTGAGGGCGCGCATCCAGGTTCTGTTTTTGATATCCGCCCACTTTCATAATTTTTACTGACTTCTACAGGAGGATTTCGGAGAAGTCATCAACATAGGAACTCTTCTTCTATGAGTCCTCCGTCTACTCCAACAAACGGCACTCAATTCCGACATCGGGGTCGTCCGTAACATCCTCTGCACCAAAGTCGCGCCAGAAGGGTACCAAGCTACCCGAACCGGCTGTTTTCAACCAACTCGGCTTCAACTGAAGCCAAATCATTCCATAAGCTTTCTAAACTCCATTAATTCTGTTTATTTACTGTTTTAAAGCATATTTTAGTTCATTTACATCATTTTTACATCATCAAAAACACAAAAAAAGGGGTTAGGACTCACCCCAATCCGGTGAGTTCGATTCCAATTGCTTCTCTTTCATATTCTCTCTACAGTTACTACACTTCACAAGTCTAACCAAACTCTTCACTTGGTTCATTGTTCTAGTTGCACAGGTTGATCAAGCTAGCATTGGATTGGAGACTCTTCTTCATCGTCCGGCCGAAGAAGAAGAAGGTTGAACTCACATCCCTTTCTCCCACGCTAAGGTACACACGGTCAACTTCTTTCTCTTTCCATTACATAAATCGGAGCCCGCGGCTCCTGGCGACCACAATTTCTTTTTATTCATGTTCTAAATTCATATCCTCCTCACTCTCCTCCCACATGACCCGAACCATCTCCGGTGCTCGAGCGACGCCGTGAGATGAAAGTTCGGGGATCAATGTGAGTGTGGGACCGAGGTGAGGATCTTTTACAGCTTTCCGAGTGTTTCTCGATTCACTCTCCTTTTTCCCCATTCCATCTTTCATCACCTTATCTTGAGGTGCCGATCCGGAACCCCTTTTCGGAGTCGACACTTCTCATATAAATTAAAGGCCATCCTCAATGATCCAAGGTTACCGACGACATTTGGAGCTCATCCTCAACCTCTTCTACTCTTTCCCAAGCTCTCTTCCACATTCTACTCCAATCTGATGGTCAAGCGACACCAAGAGATGAAAGTTCAAGGATCAATGTGAGTGTGGGACCGAGTTGAGAGCTTTTTTGCTTTACTTCCATTCATTTCTCCTTCCCTCTTGAGGTGCCGATCCGGATACAACAAACCTGTTTTAAGAGTTGACACCACCCGGCTGAAGGAGGCCACTTTGGTGGTAAACTTGTAATGTCACCTCTGCCATAGCCAAGAGAACCTACGACTATAGGTGCATTTGTCCAGAGACAAGATGTCCTGACTGTGCTGGTGCTCTATTTTGCATATGGCCCTCTCATGATTGAGACAAAGATCCGAGACAACCATCTGTGACCGAAGGTCAACCAAGGTAGACCACATGTCTCCACCTCAATCTCCAAAGATTGGATGTGGGTGGACGATGAAGCAACAACACCTTGGAGCTCCATAACCTGGGAAGGAGAAGGAACAACAAGAGCCAAGAAGAAAGTGAATAGAAAAGAGATTCAATTAAGGATACCTCTGCCTTCTTGGTCATTAGGGTCTCCTTCACCTTGGCCAAGAACTAATGTAGCTTGGATACTTCCCCCCTTGACAAGGAAAGAGGAGAACCCTCAGCGCGGGCCTTGCACTGCAAGCAAATAAAAGAGGACATGTCAAAGCTAGGCAAGTAGTGAAACAAACAGAAAAGGCAGTCAAGGTTCATCTTTATCTTGGTCTCCAAAGTAGTGCGAAGAGCAGCCACCTTCTATCATAAACCAACAATCTCTGTCCTTTGGCGCAATAGTAGAGCCCAAGTTTCTTGAAATATTAAAAAGGTTAGAAGTAGTAACAATGTAGAGTATGGATAGAAGTAAGAAAAATGTTACCTAACCCTCGGGGATGAACAAATGGTCATAGGCCTCCTCGTAACAGCGAAACTAGTCTAAATTGTCAACTGCATAATTGATGACTACCTCACCGCCCTCATACTAGAGCATGATAGAAGCATGGTACCATGTGACCCAGTCCACTAAGAGGATCAAATGTCTAGTGTAGGCCCTAACTGGCTGGAGACATAGAGAAGGCTCCAACCAATCTTGCTCCAGCCCAAGGAACACACCGAGAAGCAAAGCCACAAGGGTGCCAGCTCATTGACGTAGAGAAGATAAAGATTGTGACTGAAGACCTGACCTGAACCCGTGATCCAAGTCTGTAGGTGGTCATCGGTCGTAAGATGGGGTTGCCAACACACCTGTAGGGGGGAGAAGCATGATTATTAACTTTATTTATTAGAAGATGATTAACACAGTAAATAAATTTACCTTAGTGCATGGGAAGCGGAATATCTGAGCACAAATAGATGCTAGCTGGCTCCTATGGCCCTCGGAACAGCAGATAGGCTCCTAGTGAGCCATCAGTAGGAGGAGGCCTGGAAAAGATTGCTATGCACAACCCAGGGAGAAATGAAGATAACTCCAGACCTGCTGTAGACATGCCAATTTAGCCTTATTTGGGGCTTAAACTCTTATTCCATTGGCAATACTCATTATTTGACCATTATCAGATCTTGATGACCTTGTGGAGATGGGCTAAGGACGTCAGTGGAGAGCCGCGTAAGTTGAGAATGGACTAGAAAATTTTAAATCAATGCCATAACCTTCAAGCGAGAGCCGCGCGTTAATCATGGAAACACGAAGTCTGCTCAATGACTAACCCTTAATGATCTATAATTGAAGGTCTCGAAAGTCCTGTGTAAGTTCTATAACATTTGGGGTTTCTGACAAGTCATTTCATCAATCATAGGTTTATAATAGCTTTCATCATGATTTTATGATCCATACTGTTATGGCTATCCCGGACATCATGTTAGGTCTATCCAGTCATCATCGGTGTAGACACACCAATTTGGCCTGTTTCGGAGCCCCAGACTCCTATTCCATGGACGATACCTATTATTTAACCGTTATCTGATCCAGATCGCCTTATGGAAATGAGCTAAGGACGTTGGTAGAGACACCAACACGAAGTCTACTCAATGGCCAACCTTGAATGGTCCATAATTGAAGGTCTCGGATGTATTGTGTGAGTTCCGCAACATTTAGGGTTTCCAACAAGTCATTTCGATAGGCACTGGTCTATAACAGCTTTTCGATCCGTGTTGACACGGCTATCCCGGACCACGTGTTAGGCCTTTCCGGTCATCATCGGTCCTTTTGGGTCGTCCGGGTCGATCCTAGTCGTACATTGTCATCAACCAGGGCCACACGGCCATTTCGGTAAATTTTAGTGTTTCCTGGTTATTCCCAGTTTTTCTAAGGATCGTCTCACATTTACTTGGTTAATCTGGGATTTTTTTGATGATTTTAAGTTTTTTGATCATACTAGACTTTTTCGGTTATCCTTTTAAGCCATTCCGAGTTGACCCAAGAATCCTCGACCGAAACTGTGCCTTTTTAGATTATCGCCTCAGCTTTTGACTTTTTGTGGGAGGGTAAACCAGTAGTCAAAGCCCCATAATAACATCTCGGGAGTCATGCTGGCTGGTTTATCAACTTGAGGAGATGTGGTTGTAGGCCCTCTTTCCAACGCAATAAATGGAAGCTGAATCGGATGTCCTGTTTGTAAGTTACGGCTAGCGGAACACGCGCACAAGAGAGAGAGTGTACCGCACCCTTGCCCCCCTTGAAAAGGGAGGGCATGGTCACAGTGAGGGTGCGGCCTGCACGCCCTCAGACTAAGGGCGCGGTCAACGTGCCCCTGGACTAAGGGCGCGGTCAGTTTCAGAAATCGGAAATCGCCCTGATATCACCTTCTAAACCAGTTTTTGAGAAGATCAGCAAGGTGACACTCCGCAATCTCAAATGGGGACTGATCAGCCTCAATTCTATACTGCCTCCCTTCCTTGTTGTACTTTATGCATTGGTGGAATGTGGACGACACAACACAATTGCCATGAATCCAAGGACGTCCCAACAATGCCCTATAAGTTGTGTCAGCATCAATGACGTAGAAGGTGGTCTTAGCCATCAAACCTCCTACATCCAACTCCACATCAACTCAACCTAAAGCCTCCTCGGAGTCTTGATTAAAACCAGAGATGGTCACTCCAGGGGCCTTCTGTAGATAGGGTGTCAAGAACAGAGACCTGAATGTCTTGATGGGCATGAGATTGCATGCTGAACTGGCATCAATCATGATGCGATTCATCTCATACCTATTTATGGATCCTTTCATGTATAATGCTCTATTATGAAAAGCACTAGGAAATACTATGTCCTCGTCTGTGAATGACACAGAAGCCGCATAGGCGTCAAACTGTCCAAGCTCGGCAATGTGAGCTTCATACACCTCTGGTTGCTACAGAACTGCTATCAGGGTATAGCGAAGCTCTTTGTTCAAGGAGAGCACTTCCCAAATACTGAGGCGTACAGGTAGCCTCCTGATCTTAGATAGCAGAGAGGTGTTGACTCGATCCCTGGTTTCTGCTGCTGTTGGATACCTGGCCACAAGTGGGTCAGGCTGGTCCACCTGAAAGTTTGATGTAGCAAAGGGCTGCGAAGGGCTTGGGCCCTCATCTTCATCCACAGAATGATTTAACTAAGAGGAACTAGGCTGGTTGGCCTCTCTGGCATCTATGTCTTGAACATGGGCTGATGTCGATGGCGCGTCTGACCCGGTGCTTGGCACACTTGGACCATTGGCAGATCTGTTCAAATTAGTGTTGTGCCTAGGGGGCTGTCTGATGATTGGAGTAGGCACTGGGCCACGTCCCTCATCCTTAAGGTAGATAACCTTATCTGTAAGCTGCATTTGACCACCACACTTCTTTTGGGATATTCGTTCACTTCTCCTCGGGGCTGAGAGGTTGATCTGAGGACCCCGACGAGACCGTCCTTGACTTTTATAGGACATTGGAGGAGGGTAATTTACCATGTTGCAGGAGAAGGTCTGAAACTGGGCCATGAGCTCCTCTACGTTAGGCTCCTCTACACCGTCTTCCCAAAAATCTGTAATTAGGGCTAGGGCTGTCTCCTCACCAATCCCCGCCCTCTGCCTAAGGTTAAGTAGACAATTGGTGAATCTCTGGCACTTGGCCCAATCACCCCAAGGGATGAAATCATCAAGAGTCAGGGGTCCTGAAGGCTGCTTTGGAACATACTCCTCAAGTTGGTCAATCAACTTCTGGAGCAACTGGAGTGAAGCTCTATTGCCGGGCTTCAATCTTCCTCAGGCGTTCTTCCTGCCACTGAGCTCTTCTCTTCTCGGCTTTTCTCTTATTCTTGAGATCATTGGCCTTGATCTTGCAGCTGCCACCAAAGGGTTATTGACATAGAAGTGTTCTATGTCAGCAACAGTGACATTCAAGTCATCAAAGGATTGGATACGTGTCCCCGACACCTTTTCTTGGATCTCAGCCCGAAGGCCTCTCTTACATAATGCAACTGCCTCCTCATGCAAAGGTGGATTGGCACACTTCATGCATACATTTCTCCAATGACGAATATAGTCGACTGCCGATTCATTTCATCCCTGGAACATAGTGGTCAACTCGACCAAGGTATGCGGCCGCTCAGAGAAACTAAACCTCTCAATAAACTTTCTTTGTAGATCAGGCCAGTCTACTTCTGACCCAGGCTTCAACTTAGAAAACCACTCAAAGGCTGTGCCTGTTAGAGTGGTGGCGAAGTACTCAAGCAAGTACGATTCGCAATGTGCTAACTCACCCATGTGAGTGTAATATAAAGCCAAATGCTCCCTGGGGGACCCACGCCCATCAAACTTGGAGCACTTGGGCACCTTAGAGACGTCAGGAGGAAGCTTCACATACTAATGATGTGGTGGGTATGGGACTTGGTAGAGGCCCGCCATGCCTTGTCCATCGTCATGTTGCGCCAAACGCATAGAAATCATTTGATCTATCATAGCTCGCTGAGAAGACTCAAGAAAATCTTGCTGCGGTGGAGGCAGAGGGGCTTGGTACTATGGTTGAATGAAGATCTCATCATCCATGGGTGGTCTAGGAGCTGGATGCATGGGAGTGTCGACTCCAGAAACGGGTTCCGGATCGGCACCTCAAGAGAAGGTGAAAGATGGAATAGGGTAAAAGGGGAGTGAATCAAAAGACACTCGGAAAGCGGTAAAGACTCCTCACCTCGGTCCCACACTCACATTGATCCCCGAACTTTCATCTCACAACGTCGCTCGAGCACCGGAGATGGTTTGGGTCATGTGGGAGGAGAGTGAGGAGGAGATGAAATTAGAACATAAATAAAAAGGTGGTCGCCAAGAGCCGTGGGCTCCACTTTATGGAATTGACAAATAAAAGAAATTGAATCTGACCGTGTACCTTAGCGTGGGAGATCGGGATATGGGTTCAACCTTCTTCTTCTTCGGCCGGCTGATGAAGAAGAGTCTCCAACCGATGCTAGCTTGACGTATTTGTGCAACGGGGAACAATTTCTATGAAGGATGTATAGGCTGAATCCACCATTAAATGTACTGAAATTGACTGAGAAGATGATGACTTAGAAGAGAAGACTTCGGATCTGTCTGTGCAGCGCCGTTGTTGAAGCCATAACAAGCCAAGGGAATGTCAGAATTGATCTCCGTTTGTTGTAGATGAAAGATATCTTGATGAGTCACACTTATTATGAAGGAAGATAGGCCATAAAATGACTATAAAGATCTGTAGAATCCAATGATCAGCAGTGCAGCACGTTGGAGCATAGACCGGCTTTCTTCTTCACTTTGGAATGATCTCTGGGCACCGGGATGAAGAGAGGACGATTTGGGGAGGTTGGGATGAGACAAGGGTGGCTGGAGGATGAGGATAAGAGTGCTGGAGGATGGGGATTCCCTTCTTGGTTGTTCATATGAGTCTCCCTTTATAAGGGATGAGAACAGGTCAAAAAATAGCAAGTTTTGATACATCCGACCATAGGTTGGATTTCCTCCATTTAATGTTGATAATTTTCATCCTGAGGCATCCATAAACTTAACAAAATGATTTAGAGAGATTGGAAACCGTGTATCACCTTCCCCATGTTCAAAATATGTCTCCACTTGAAGAGGAAACAAATCTAGTCTAAAAATGGCAAGTTTTGATGTATAAGACAACAAGTTGGATTGCCATCATTTGATGATGCTAATTTCGACCGTGAAGCTTCCAGATGCTATAAAAAGTGATATAGAGGAGGAAAAAAGAAGGTAAGGTTGTGAATTGATCAGATATGTGCCCAATGGGCTGGGCTTGCATGCAATTGGGCTTGATCGGTACTGCATGTGGACAGAACTGCGCATCTGACTTCCAAAAAGTGCTGCAGACAAATGGGAGATCAGAATTGAATGCCGTTTATTGAAATGGAAAGATAACTCAGAGAAGAAGAGTATTCATGTTGAATACTTTTTCATTAGACGTCCATATAATCTTGTGAAAAATTTCCAAATAGAGGATATGCTGGGAAAAGCATAATCTGGCACACCACCAAGAGTCTCTTTTTCGGCAAACACGGATTTGATTAGAAATTAGCAAATCATCCTCATATTTCCAATAAGCACCTTGGCTCATCCAAAAGGGTGGTTCATCATGATTTTGATGGTCTAAAAGAGATGTTGCCAATGGAATAATGGTTTAAGCTCTAAATAAGGCCAAATTGGCGTGTCTACAGGGAGTAGCAGGACGAGGCTGTGCTACAGGTGGCAGTTCTCCTTGAGTAATACGGGGCCCATCTGAAGCCTCGGTGGCACCTGATGCTTGTGCCGGTTGAGAATGGAGCAAACCGGAACTGGCAAGGAGAGCCCGGAGCTGTTGATTCTCCCTCCAAAGATCTTCTAATTTCATGGCCGGTGGCATAACCACTACTTCATCGCTTGGCACAATATCCTTGTCCTTACGACGGCGCGCGCCATCCGCGGCGATGGTAGATTGACATTCGGCCATACTACGTGTGACGGGCCCAACATGGACTACAGTCTGAGAGTCCTCTGGAACATCATCAGGGTGACCAAGACTCGTAGTGTAGCAAGTGTATACTCGCATCTGGCCTCCTGGCCCCCGCGCTACTTGGCGTCTGGGGGCAGTGTCAGACAACATAACTCGGTCAAGGACTGACCCTCTTCTGTGTGGTAGCTCCCATGGAGTAGTGGTCGCATGACCATCATCAAAATGATAAAACTGCTGCCGGTGGGGCGGCGCAAATTGAACCTTCGGCAGAATAGAATTGGCCTTTGGTTGCTGCGGGGGGTTGAATACAGCCCTCGGCGGTGGCCGTGGTTGGTACTTCAGCACATAAGGCCCCTCGTCTGGGTGAGGTTGACGACAGGCTTTGGAGACAAGTGGTTTTGCAAGGGGAATGCTGGCCTTAGGGCACCAAACCTTCGAGATTGGGACAGAGGGTCTGAATCCCTGCCCCCGGTGGGCACGAGTGTCCGCTGTCCGGGACTCTCGGCGAAAAGACGCTTGAATGGGGGATGTGCCCCCAATCAGTGGAACCGGTTGCCGAAATGAAAAGTCAGTATTTGGGCTGACTGCCGGAGTCTTCAGTACAGCTGGCGGCTGCTGCCGGGTCTTCTTGGGCTGGACCGTTGAGCGATCAGCCGGGTGAGCCAAAAACTTCATGGGGAGTTTGCCCCCGGTTGGTTGGGTAGAGAACCGAAATGGTTGGTTGGCAAATCGACTGTTTACATAGAACTTTTGATGGGCAGGTGGTAGCACGTGCAGGTTCTCTTTGACATAGACCGCTGATCGGTCCAAGGAGGAAAGACAAGCCAAGGGATGGCCCCTCGCCCGAGCTGATATCTTGAGAGCCGCTGATCGGCTCGTGTCTTCAAGTTTTTAAGAGAGGGCTGCCCCCTCTCAACAGCATCCCCGGCCACTGGTCGGCCGGTCTTCCTAGAATGGGCAGAAGGTTGACTCTTCCCCCGTACAGTTGGCATATTCTTAATAACGGGCGTAGCAGGGGCCCGTAACTCATCATCCAACTAGCTCAGAGCAATGAACCGGTTGACAAGGGGTAGAACGATAAGCCGTGGTCGGCGGCGCTTCTCTTCCCTAAACTCAGAGGGAGTCTTGATGAAAGTGGCTGGGCGGGTACAGTTCCAAGGGCACCGTACGTTACCAACCTCTAAGTTACGACGGGAGCCATGTTCAAGCCGAAGCTTGCGCAGACTCGACTGGGGAGATGCGGGCGCGGGCCCGGAGTTAACGGTGATAACATTCACCGAAAATGGCTCCTGAAGAGGAGCTGGTTGAGGTGATTTCGGGAGGGAAGCCTCAAAGAGTAGGGCGGCATCTGCAGAAGCTATTTGAAGTTGTTGGAGGGGATGGACATCCTCCTCAGTAGCGAATGGCTCCTCCAGCGTGGCACCAAGACGGTCAGGGTGTAGCACAACTTTGGGAAAACAGCCAAAAGTGATGCCGGCGGTGACTGTACCAATGCAACGGCTGTTGATGTAGGCCTCGGAATAACTAACACCATTGTCAAACTCCATTGAATCTGCAAAAACATACAAGGCCAACCTGATCAGATGAAGAGAGTCTTTAAAGAGATAGTGGGTGTGCACTTTCTCAGATCGCTATGCTAGAGAGATGAAGGGAAAGAGAGGTCCCACCGGGCGTGCCAATTTGTGGGAACCTCGGGAATCATTTTGTTTCATGAAAAAAGATTTCTTGTTTTTGTATGTTTTGAAATATCGACATCCCAATCTTCTAGTAAAGTAGGTGATAAACCATAAAAATACTAGATAGTCCGGGTGATATTAAAAGAGTATAGAACCGAGGTTTGGGTTCTGTGAAAATATTTTTGACCTCTCTCCATCAGATGGTGCAAATATCCGATGTTCATTTACATCGAGCAAACACTCGAACACCCTTGATTAACTACCATAGCGATCTTGTTTGACGGGAGCGTGCACATCCACAACATATAGAGAACACAAAGGGCCCTGGCCTTTTAGGCCCGATGAGATGTAAACAAATTTGATTAGATTTTGTTTGAAGTTGTTTTATGTTGATTTATGAATTGACTTTGATGTGGTTTGAAATGTTGAATTTAGATTACCATTTGACTTGGATTTGAATGTTACTTGTTTCGGTTTGTTTTAATTGTTTGGTTTGTTTTACTTCAATTGGTTGAAGTTTATTTTTATTTTTTTTGTTTGAACTTGATATTTTAGATGTTTTGATCAATTTGACTTGCTTAAATTTAATTGACATGTGTTGAGTCATTTTCATGTGATTTTCTCATGTCGGTTGGTGTTTTAATACCAATTCGGGTGTGTTCAGTATGTTTTAAATGTTTTGAAGTTTGGTTCAAATTGATTAAACTTGAATTTCAGATTGTTAATGATATGAATTTGGCATGTTTTAAGATGAATTTCATATGCATTAATGTTTTCTTTATGTTTTTCTTTTCAATTGGTTTGATTTGCACTTGTTCGCAGCACCTGTTTTGATCTCCAGGAGCCAAAATGGCCTGCTTCGACAATCTGCAGAATTTGACTTCTAGTGTTTGCCTTCTTGCTGTAGCAGTGGGCAACGAAAGCCTCAGAGGGGCTGGAATGGATCTGTGGGGGTGCTGCTTGGAAGAGTTGGAAAGGGGACTGCACAAGGGGGCATGTTTAAGGCAAGTTTGGAAGGGTTGATTAGGTGCTGCACAAAGGGCATGTTGAAAAGGATTTCAATGCCTCAAAGGGGCTGTTTGGTATTGAAATAAGGAAGGCCACACAAATGGGCTGTCTTGGTTGAAGTTGAGAATCCGCCTGAGAGAGACTTGGCCCGTCGTACGGATTCCAAGAATTCCCAGGACATCACCCTCTCCTCCAGCCAAAACGAGGGATCAAGAGCCCGCCCGGGGGAGACTTGGCCCATCTTGTGGATCCAAGAATGCCCGGGGCATCACTCCATCCTCCTCAATGGGTAAGGGATCTGTGTAGAGAATAGGGCTGATTGGGTGCTGTAGGGAAGTTGAACATGGGCTTTAAGTGGTACCAACAAGGCTGAGTTTTTGGAGCTTCTTGAATGGCCATAGAGAAGGCCAAGGGGAAGAGAAAGAAGAGGGGAGGAAAAGAACTAGAAAGTACTACATCTTCCCTCACCTTTTTTTGCACAATCCTTGTTGGAGATTGAAGGAGAAGCTGGCTGGCCTTATACCCTTCTTCTTCTTCTTCTTCTTCTTCTTTTGTTGCTGAAAATGGGGCTGGAATCAGTGCTCCAAGAAGGAACACCTGCTGTTGGAATCGGTGCATCACCGATTGGGCTGCTGCTGGCGCACCTGTTGGAGGGAGGCCTTTTCTCCTTCTTCTTCTTCACTTGGAACACCACCAGGGGGCTGGAGAAGTTGCTGACTTGCTGATGAAGACGTCCAAGCAAGGAGAAGCTCTCTTGGCGCAGGGTAGAGGGAGGAGAGGCAGGGCTTCCACAGGGTGATCAGCTTGTCTTGCACATGGCCAGCTGAGGGGGCTTTTATAGGGGCTGAGGGGCGCCATCTCCAGGAGGAGATAAGGCTGGAGGTTGTTGAGAGGAGATAAGGATAACTCAAGGGAGGTTGGGGATGATAAGGATAACCCATAGTTGGTTGTTGAGGATGATTATGCGCCAACTAGAAAGAGAGGGAGAGAAGGGTGCGCACCATCTCCTCCTTTCAAGGAGGTGTGCGCACATGACATGTGGAAAGAAGGCTGGTTCGACCAAGGCTTGGATGAGGATAAGCTTGGTTAGTTGTAGGATTAGTTAGGATGAAGATAAACCAAGGGAGAGATAGGGATAAACCAAGGGAGGCGCACCCACCCTTCAGGGGCAAAATGGTCATTTCGGCCTTCCGGTGTCCGTTTTTCATGTTTTGGGCACCGTTGCGAAGCTCTTGACCGGGGCTATGTAATGAACACATTATCTTGGCCATTTGTAGCATGTAAGGCCATGCCAAGGCATTTACAAAGCCTGTTTACATAATCTATTCACTAATTTTTCGAATCTGGGTTAGATTTTCTGCTCCGGCTTCGGCATTGCTGAAACTTGTATAAAGAAAGCTAAGCGGAAAAATTTGATGCCAACAGATAGACATCACCCTACACACACAACACCTCCAGATCCTAGAATCCAGATAGCCCGACACTCGAGAGAGGCAAGGCAGAACCTTGAAGGCGGAAAGGGACCCTTACGCTATTCTCTTCTATTCGGTTCAAGATAGGTGAAAGAGATTAGAGGAAGATAATATCAAAAATGCCCACAACCTTAGTAGGAGGCCGTCTCATAGAGTGCAAAAGGGTGCCAAAAGATGGGTAATGAACCCCACAGGTTTAAACAAATATGGGCCTATCTGAATGAGTACCCGGGAAAAGTAGAAAATAAAGAAAAGGCACCAAAAGATGGGCAATAATTCCACAGGTCAAAGACTTGTCTAAGTAAGTGCTATATGTAGAAAAGACCCGAAGAGGCCGAACCCCAATGGGCAATTTAGGCATGAGTAGAGAAACTCTCCTCAACACCCCCAAATCCTATCCCCGAACTTTCATCCCTTGGCGTCGCTCGATCACCAAAGAGACGGTTCGGGTCATGTGGGAGGAGGGTGAGAAGAAGGAAATTAAGACATGTGGTCGCCAGGAACCGCGGGTTCCGATTCATGAAATTAAAGATTGACCGTGTGTACCTTAGCGTAAAGAGTGTGGGTTAAAGCTTCTCCTTCTCCGGCCGGCCAATGAAGAAGAGTTCTCAACATGTGGGTGCTTAATTTTCTATGCAACTAGACAAACAAACAAGTGAAAAAGACAATTATAACTAAACAAAGTGGAGTATATGTAAGGAAAATAACATGAAACACGCAATTGACTAGAAACTGACTGAATTTGGGTTATCTCTGTTGACTCTGAAAATTCGACGGGGTCCTCTCCTTTTCAGGGAAGTCCGTGAATCCAGATCGTCACCTCAAGAGGGGATGAGAAAAGAAAGGAATAAAGCACGGAAAGAAACTCTCACCTCGGTCTCACACTCACATTGATCCCCGAACTTTCATCCCTTGGCGTCGCTCGATCACCAAAGAGACGGTTCGGGTCATGTGGGAGGAGTATGAGAAGAAATAAATGTGGTCGCTAGGAACCGTGGGTTCCGATTTATAGAATTAAAATGACCGTGTGTACCTTAGCGTGAAGAATGTGAGTTAACAGACTAAAAATAATGCGAAAAAAATGTAAAAAAATGATAGGAGGATGTAGAATCACAAAACAAAGAGATAAGAAAAATAACAGAAAGATTCAGAGTTGAATAGAGAAAGATATAGCCAAATCTGGGTTGTCGAAAAAGCCGAGCAGCAGTCCAGGATCTGCCAGGCGCGACTTTGCTTCTGCGCTCGTCATGACAAGCCCCAACCTCGTAATTGAGTGCTGTCAATTGAAAACTGAAGAAGACTTGGAGAGGAAGAACTTTGATGAAGAGAGCTCGGGCAGAAGACGTCCACACGCTGCTGTAGTGGCTGAAGAAGAGAGACCTGGATGATCACCTGTAGAACAACCTTCCTCTCTCTTGAACCGACTTTTCTCTATCTAAAAACTCGAATTTCTCTCTCTAAAAATCACAAAATCAATGCAGGAGGGAGGTTGGACATCTTGAGATGCCTGGGGGTCGTGCTCATCCCTCTGGAATGACCAGAATCAAAGTTAATTTATAGGAGAACAGACAGCGTGATCCAGACTAAAAAATAGGGTACCTTGCGCCCTACCCCTGGGTGCATGCACCCTGGTGTAGGGCGCATGTGCCTCCTAGTGGGGGCGCATGGCACTATTCCCAAAAATTTTGACCTTATCCGGTCGATCGGTTCAGTGGTAGAGTCCCGGTGAAAAACTGGTTCCCTCGTGCCTCAAGGGTAGGGCGCATGTGCCCTCAAGTGAGGGCACGAGGTCACGTGCCTCACGGTAGGGCACATGGGCACGTGCCCTAGGTCACGGGCGCATGTGACCAGGAACCCGGGTGCATGGGACTGTTTTTGCGCGTCCTTCTTCCAAAAGCCATTGCGAACACTCCCGAACTCGGAATTCGACGCCGTTTGTTGCGTTGGAAAGATAACAGGCCGAAGAAGCATTCTATAGCATAGGATCAGCCATCAAACCCACCAGAACTTCAGAATTTTGTCCGGAAGTTAGGGCAGTGAACAGAAGATCCGATACAGGTCAAAATGACTCCGACGGCAAACCGGAAAGGCACGGTATGCAACAAAACTTGTCCGGGGTGTGAGTATGACCATAACCTTCAATGCATGATCATTAGGCATTGGTCATTCAGCCAGCTTCCGTGTTTACATGATTTACGTGTGGCTTTCGCTCGGAAATTATGGCTTTTTGCAGAAAACTTCGGAAAAGATCCGATTTCGTTCGGCGAAGCTCCAAATCAACTTTTAAAGACCCGGCATCATTATAAGGTCAATCACACATGTTACCCTATAAAATATGAGTTTTATGCTCTGAATTAGGCGAATTTGGCATGTCTACAGCTTGACTCGCCTTGATGTCGGCTTTGTAAGGGAATGGCATGTAATGAAGCGGAGTGATTCAAAGTGAACTGTAATAGAATGCAAGTGAGCGTAGATGAATATAGTGGAATGGAATGGTGATGGACTGAAAAGGTGACATCAAAGTGTAGATATAGACACGCTTATCTACCTGATCCAGCAAAATGAATCTCTCTGAGTATTCTAGATCACTTTCATGTTCTATCAAAACCCCATATAATTGACTGGTAAAAGACATGCCCTTGGCACGAGAGATGAAAATTAAAGGATAAAGGATAAATGATGTAGCCAACCCTCAGCGTGGTGAGGAGTCCTCGAATTCGTAGGTTCATCATTAGCCAGCAACCCGAACTTTGCGGTGTACTTGTACTGTGATGGGCTAAAGTTTTAAAAGAGAAGTTGATCTTAAAATGAAAAGAATACCAATCAATCATATTTGGAATCTCAAGTTCATTCAAGTTTCATCAAAATACTCAGTTTAATTCTGAGTGGAATAATCTCAAATTCTTAAATGGTTCGTTTAAGCATAACAAAATTGCTCGGGTATTTTGAAAACCATGAATCACGCTCTGGCAGAAAATCAAGTATTCAGAAAACGACAAAACAGACTTAAGCCATAATGGGATTGAAAGATAATGGTGGGACTAACATAGAGTGATGGGAAAGAAGAAACAATGGCATGACAATTGCCACGGTGGGGTGGGATAAAATAAAAGACACGGTGGGATAAAAGAAAGGACATAATAAAATATGTTGGGATAAAATTTGCAATGATGAAGAATGAAAAGGAGATGGATGTAAAAACATAGAAAATTATGTAGAAAATAGTTGAAGATATAGATCGTCTATTGGAGGTCAAGACACCTGATTAGGAACCATCGTCCCTCCAATGTTCAATTTTGGCTTATCCGTGAGTGTGAAGAAATGACCAAGCCGTCATAGATTTTGTTGAAGGGGACCTCGGGCCCAGTCATTTTCACTCTCAAGGTCTTCAACATTAATGCATATAATATGTATCAAATGGCCCTAATATAACTAGGTGACAGACAGTAGGAGTGATGTGAAGTGCAAAAATGAAGTGATGGTTATGATGTGAGATTGATGAGAATGTGGATTTGAGTGAAGTCTTCAGGCATGGTCTATCGACCTGCATCGACTGCCTGATTCATCAGCATCTCTGATCCATCCTTGTCTTGCCTTCTCTTCACATGTTGGACTTAAAAGGTTGCCTGATGGCCCTTCTCTTTTGCTACTTCAGCTCCTGAAAACACTTAACAAAGATGATTAAATTTTCATCATGACTCATCCCTTTGCCTGTATATCGTTTGCCTTGATTTTGAGTCAAAGGGAGGAGCCTTCTTAACAAGGTGGAATAAAACAAATGACTTAAATGAAATAGAGGTAAGGGTTAAGAGAACTTACCTGCCGTGGTGTGAATCCTCTTCTCTTCTGCATTGAAATGCCTGAAACTCTTGATAAAAGGGGATTAGATCTTCACCATGACTCATCCCTTTGCCTATTATGGTCAACTTTGACTTAGGTCAAAGGGGAAGAGCCTTCTTTACAAGGTAATTAAAGTAAAAAAATGGATATGCAATGCAGAAATGGAAATATGCATGACACTCAAATAAACATGGATGCAACTAAGGCAATGATCATGACTGAGCATTTTTTTTGGATTTCCTTGAAATATTCATTTTTTTTGTATTTTCAAAAGTATTCATTTTTTTTGGATTTTTGAAATATGCATTTTTTTGGATTTTTGAAAAATGTAGTTTTTTTTGGTTTTTGAAATATGCATTTTTTTTGGATATATGAAATATGCATGTTTTTTTGGAATTTTTTTGTGGAGAAAATGCTGGTATTTGAGACAGTTCATCGATCTTTGGAGTTTGTCAAGACTCAAGTGGTAGATGCCACGTGCAAAATAAAGTTCCCTACCTAGAATCTTTCTAACCTTCTTCCTTTCATTGGCTTGGATTCCACCTGGATTTGGTCGGTTTACCCTACCCAAGGGGTTTAAGGAGGAAGAGTATAGAGGAAGTCCTTGATAGGGTTTGAAGATGTTGAGAGGGATTTCTTTACTCTCACTCAAATTACCCATTGGGGTTCGGCCTCTTTGGGTCTTTCCTATTTTTTTGCTCTTTTCTATGTGGCACATATTTGGACAGGTTTTTGACCCGTGGGGACATTGCCCATCTTTTAGTGCCTTTTGCCTTGACTATCATTCTGGGTACTCATTCGGACAGGTTGATCATTTTTATTTTTCTAACCTGAGGGGTTCATTGCCCATCTTTTGGCACCCTTTTGTACCCTCTAAGACGGCCTCCTACTAGGGTGGGAGTGTTTTCGATACTACTCCTCTCTAATCTTCTCTCCCTATCTTGGACCGAGTAGAAGAGAATAGGGTAAGGGTACTCCTTCCATTTCTAGATTTCTGCCTTGCCTTTCGCAAGTGTCGGGTTGTCTGGATTCTAGGATTGGGAAGTGTTGTGTGTGTAGGATGGTACCTACCCTTGACTTCTCACGAACAACCTAGGATCGATGACTTGAGGTTATACCAGTGGTTTCTCCATTTTTATGGAAAGTACTTTTTGAGATAAACTCCATTTCAAGAATGATTCAATTTTTCCCCATCTGCATTAGTCAATTCATATGCATTACCTGGATACTTTTCAGTGATTACAAAAGGTCCTTCCCAGTTAGGTTGCAACTTAGAGAGGGGACCCCCTGGCTTAACGAATATGCGTTTGACTACCATCTCACCGATCTCAAATTTTCTCTCGACCACCCTCTTTTGATAAAACCTTTTGAGTCTATTCTGATAAGTCCGGGCATGCTCGGTGGCGGCTAGCCTTCTTTCATCCAAGAGTTCAAGTTGTGCAAGGAGAGATTCTCGTCTCTCATCAACAGGAATATCCCTGTCGAGCTGAACTCGAAGAGATGGAAGTAATACTTCATAGGGGACCACTGCTTCCATCCCATATGCCAAAGCATACGGGGTTTGTCCAGTGGGATTCCTTATAAAAGTATGATAAGCCCATAGAGCATCTACAAGCTTATCAGGCCAGTCGGCAAACTTGCTAGACTTACAAGATTTCTTGATGATTTTGATTAAGGTTTTGTTGGTGGCTTCTGCTTCACCATTGCCTTGAGGATAGTATGGTGATGAATGATGCAATGAAATGCAATACCTGTTGCAAAGATCACGCAAATCTTGAGAAAGAAATTGTGGCCCATTATCGGTGACGATGTCGCTGGGGATCCCAAACCTTGCCAGGATGTTGCGCTTGATGAAGGAGCAGACTGTTGATGCTTTAATCTCCCCGAATGCTTCCACTTCAGCCCACTTTGTGAAGTACTGCGTTGCCGTCAGAATGAATGATTTTAAGCGCATTTCAGAGTTGAGGTCACTCAAGGGGCCAATGATATCAAAAGCCTACATGGCGAAAGGCCATGGGGCATGAATTGGATGAAGGGAAGATGCAAGAGAATGAATCTTGTCAGCATGGAGTTGACATGAATGGCAATGCCGGACAAAGATGGAGCAGTCTTCTTCTAAAGTTGGCCAATAATACCCTTGTTGGATGATTTTCTTAGCAAGGGCTTGGGCATTCACATGACCACCACAAACTCCAGAATGTGCTTCCTTTAGCTCCAACTCAGCTTCTTCTTCATCAAGACATCAGAGTAAGATTCCACTTAGGCTTCTCTTATAGAGCACTCCTCCTAGGATTGTATACCTCTGGGATACTCTTCTAATCGCCTTCTTTTCTTTGGTGGTTGATCCAGGCGGATATGACTGATCCTGGCAATACCTCGCAATCTCGTCATACCAAGGTCTCTCACCTTCTTCTAATTCTTCCAACTCAATCAAGGAGATTTCTTCTTTATGTTCTAAGTATTCCTTTCTGTTGAACCTCTCCTTAACCTTCAGAAAATGTCCATCCTCAATTGCTGGAATTGTCCTCTTACAAATGTGGATAGTTCGCACTTGCCTGCCTAGCGGGACAGATAGAGATGAAGCTAGTGAAGCTAAGGCATCGGCGAGGATATTCTGAGAACGGGGAACATGGACAAAGGTGAGTTTGAAGAATAGCTTGATGTAGCAGGTGGTGAGATCCTGGTAGGGTTTGAGGTTTGGATGAGTTTGGATGAGAAGTTCGGTACTTGGATAGGACTTGGCGCAGGATCAATTGACTATCACCTATCACCCTCAGTTTGGTGGCACCATGGAAATGAGCGGCCTCTAGCCCGGCCAGCAAGGCTTCATACTCAGCTATGTTGTTGGTTGCTGGAAAGTTAAGCTGAAAAGCCTGTGGAATGGTGACACCTTCAGGTGACAGAAGGAAAATACCTATCCCTCTACCATGAGAGTTCAGAGCCCCGTCAAAATATAATGTCCAAAGATTGGAAGATCGGACTGTCATTAGTTCGTCATCCTGGAACTTCAACCAGACTGGGTCAAAGACGGGTATGGGATGATGGGCAATGTGTTCAGCAATAGCATAACCGTTGATTGCCCTTTGTGGGACATAAGTGATATCAAATTGGAATAAAAAACTCTGCCATCGCCCTAACCGATCAGTCAAGATTGTCTTCTCTAACAGAAACTTAATGGGATTGATACGAGCAATGAGCTTGACTTGGTGAGCAAGGAAATAATGTTTGAGTTTCTGAACCACCCAAACAAGAGCAGTACAGATCTTTTCTACCACAGTGTACCTCAGCTCACATGCATCAAACATCTTAGACAAGTAGTAAGTAGCTCGTTCTTTCCCTTCTTCATCAACTTGTTCAAGGACTGCCCCAAGAGGGTTCTCAAGAACCAAAATGGAGAGGACCAAGGGCTTGTCGGGAATTGGTGGTCTAAGTACAGGGGGACTTGCCAGGTATGTTTTCAACCCATCAAATGCCTCCTGGCACTTCGAATCCCATTTAAACTCGGCCCCCGCCTTGGTTAACTCACAGAAAGGTTTACACCTTTTGGAATGTTGTGAGATAAACCGGCGGACAAATTGTAGCCTCCCAATCAAACCTCGAAGCTCTTTCATATTCTTCGGGGGAGGCATACCAATAATTGCCTTGGCTTTGTTTGGGTCGATCTCTATGCTCCTTTTGCTTACTATGAACCCTAGTAGCTTTCCTGATGAAACTCCAAATGTACACTTCTTAGTGTTCATTTTCAGCTTGTATTATCCAGCTCGTTGCAAAACTTTCCTTAGCACTTCAGGATGATCGTCTCGGCTCTTGGACTTGATAACCAAAT
Organism: Cryptocoryne crispatula var. balansae; assembly: GCA_036172225.1. Lineage (NCBI taxonomy): Eukaryota > Viridiplantae > Streptophyta > Magnoliopsida > Alismatales > Araceae > Cryptocoryne > Cryptocoryne crispatula. Next base: position 20,502,412 of record CM069927.1, on the reverse strand, counting down.
CATCCACATACACCTCTACAAGGGTGTGCATCATGTCATGAAGGATAGCCATCATAGCCCTCTGATATGTAGCACCAGCATTCTTTAACCCAAAGGGCATGACAACATAGCAATATGTTCCCTAAGGTGTAGTGAACGAGGTCTTCTCTTGGTCCTCCTCAGCCAACCGGATCTGATTGTATCCAGAATAGCCATCCATGAATGAAAGCATTTCAAATCCAGCTGTGTTATCAACCAAAACTTCGATATGAGGTAAAGAAAAATCATCCTTAGGACACGCTCGGTTCAAGTCCCTAAAATTTGTCCATCCTTCTTCATAACAGGGACTATGTTAGCCACCCATTGCGGATATAGGACAACCTTAATAAATTTTGCTTGATGTAGTTTGTCGACCTCTTCTTTTATTTTGAGTGCAATATCAGGGTGGAACCTCCTAAGCTTTTGTTTAACTAGGGTAGTTCCAGGTTTCAAGGTTAATCTATGTTCAACCAATGAATTATCTAATCCCGACATATCTTCATATGTCCATGCGAACGTGTCCTTATATTCTTCCAACACTTTGATCAAACGTTGTTCTTCTGAGGGAGTGAGGTTTGCACTAATGAAGATAGTCTTAGGATCTTCCAGGGTTCCTAAATTCAGTTCCTTGGTCGGTTCATTCCCTGTGGCTGATGGTTCTTCAAATCTTCTAAGTCCAGATGCATATGCATCAGCCAAGTCCTCGATTTCATCCTCGGATTCGGGATCCTTCTCAGATACCGGATTTCATCTAGCTGGATGGTATTCTCTAAAAAGTTTGGCAGCCTTGCACACTTTACGTATTTTTGTGCCAATTGTTGCAGATACCTATTTGGAACTCATTTACCCCTAACTTTCCTATTTCCTAACCTAACTTGACCTACTGAAGATAAAGCTGGAAAGGTGGTATTTATAGTGGAGGGAGGATCGAGTAAATCGATCAATGATTCAGAAAAGGGGGATCCCTGATTGGGAGCACCCTCTGGGATGAGTAGAGACGTCTCCTCGATAGAAATGTGAGTTTCAGAGAAAACGTTTTTATTTTGGGAATTTCAAGTAAAAAGATAGAATGAGTTAGCATGACTCGAGGTTTGCTGGAAACTGACTGAATTACCAGAGAGAAAAACTTAAGAATAAAAGGGAAAAAGGGGCTCGTGGGCCCAATGGTAACAGAAAGTGGACACATGGGTCCAAAACTGATGAAAAAAGTAAACGGGTACGTGGACCCGATTTCAGAAATAAATGGGCATGTGAGCCCATGTTGGGAAAAGCCCTCAGTTCTGAAGTTGATGAGGGAAGCAAATGGGCAAGCAGGCCCAATAAGAGTGGAAGGTTGAAGAGGGCACATGGGCCCAAAGTGGGTAAGTGGGCCCTGAAGCCCATCCAAAAGATCTAGAAACAATGGTACGAGGTTCAAACATGGCATTGTTGTATTTGGGCCTTGTGGAATGGTTTTGATTTGGGTAACATGTTTAACTAGATGATTCAAGATTGGTCTGCCCTTGAGTGGTTCCTGGTGCTCTTCCCCACTTGAGAACAGACGAGTCAAAGATAAGCATAAGTCTTCCAAGTCTTCTTCTTCTTCATCTGGAGCTTTCCTTCTCTTGACAACTGTAATGAAACTCTTGTCATCTTCAGCCATCATCATGGTCTCCCCTTTGATAAAGAAGGTGTGGAGTCCCATGGCATATCATGGCTGGAAGATCCTCCTTGTGATGGAATCTTCTTCGTATCCCAACCCCTGCTTACGTGGCCTTTTCTCAGTTTGAATCGGCTGAGTGATTCCTTGAAGATCCTTGCCTAAACCTTTTCCAAGCTGATAGCCCAATTTCATCATCATCCACCATCCCACTGTGTCAGGTAAAGAGGCGGTCATACATCTGACTTCTGGTAAATGGCACTGAGATCTGGGGTTGTATTGACAAACCAAGGGGTGTAAAAGTAGGATCATTCATCTCGTCCCTTATAGGCATGCTAGTCACTTTGACCACTTGTCCTTTAAAAAGAAACTTTATGCACTAGTGGTTTATTGAAGCCATAGCTCCTATTGCCTCCAAGTATGGCCTCCCAAGTATAGCCCGAAGAGTTGGATCTAATTCTAGAACATGAAAATCCGTTGTTACCGTACATGGTCCAAGTTTAACTTCTAGAGTGACCACCCCACATGCAGACTTCTTGGAGTTGTCGTAGGCCATCACCATGGCATAGGATGGCTTGATTTCTTGCTCAGAAATGCCACACAACTGTAAAGTTTCTGGCGGCATAACGTTGATGGAAGCTCCAGTGTCAACCAAACATGATTTCATTTCAATATTACAGATGATAACTGCCACATGCAAAGCATATCTCCTGACCTCTGGATCTGCTAATTCTTCCTGAGAGAAAGTGAGTGTTGGGTGCTCACTTCTAGGGGCTAACACTGTAGTGATCTTCTTAGGTGGGAGATCTTCACTCACCATGACTCTTTGCAAATACTGCTGTAGAATATCTTGGTGCACCTTTGATCTTTTGATCAACTCAAGTATGGAAATACGGGCCGGTGTTTTATCAAAATGTTTTAACAGATCATAGGCTATGCCTGGCAATGGTTCTTCCACTTGTTCCTCCTCCACTGGATCCTGCGGTTGAGTACTAGCTTGGGGAAAGAGCCGCTGGAACATCCTCCCACTCCGAAGCACCGGGGCTATCTGGTGGTTGGGTAGAGGTGACGGGTTAACTGGGGTGGATTGTGGTGGAACAGGTGGTGTAGGTGCAGGTATGATAGGTAATGGGATCGATGGTTCTGGGATGATGGGGTTAGTTGGTAGAGGGGTAGTATTTGGAGGTGGTAGTGATGGTGATACCAGTGGCCTAATAAGAAGAGGCCGGGGTGAAGAAGTGGTTGATGAGTTTAATGAAGGTGTAGGTTGTGAGATTGGTTGTGGTGTTGGTGGTATGATAGGTTGGGGGTTTGGAGTGGTAGAGCTCGTAGGCTGGGGGTTCAGGTTTGGTGGTGATTGTGGTGGTCGGATGAGCAAGGGCCGATGTGTAGCAATTGTTGAAGGAGGTGTAGTTAAGGAGGGGGCTGACCTAATGATGGGTCGGCGAGAAGAAGTGGCGGCCAGTGGTTGGGTTATTGAGCTTTGTGGTAGTTGTGGAGTAGAAGGTGCACGAATTATTTGTCTAGGAGGGTTCCTAGCAGGAGGCCTAGCTGGGTTGACTGGCATGGTTGCATTTTGGTTTTCTAGTTGCCAACCTTGAGCATGGCTGGCATCTCCCTGGACAATGGAGTGTACTAGACCAATTCCTAGGTTTGGATGTCATGGTGCCGGTGCTGGAGCAGGAGCATGTAATGGGAGCGGATTCTGAACAATCCCCAAGCCAGGTTGTTGTTGAGGTTGAGCCGGTGGACGCTGTCGCTGCTGCTGCCTAGCCTTCATTGCCTGTATGCATTCCCTCATTTGAGCCCAATCAATGCTGCCTTGGTCATTCAGATCGTGGATGTAATCCTTGAATTGAAAGCATACTTCTACAGTGTGACCAGGACACCGGTGGTAAGCACAGTATCGGGACATATCTACATTTGTTGGTCAAACCTCTCTTTCCTTGGGCAATTCCAACTGTTTCTCCGCCATAAGTACATTGAAGATGTCGGTCAAGGAGTAAGGGAGTTGTTGGTAGTTCTCTCTCCTAGGACCTCCCCTTTGTGGTGCCTGATTGGGTGGTGGCGGTGCCCTATTGTAGGTAGGTTGACGAGGTTGCTGGGGTTGTGCTACTGGCTGAGGGGGTTGCTATGGTTGTCGTGATTGTTGTGGCCTAACCTGTTGTTGAGGGGGGGGGGGTAATAAGAATGGTTTTGTGGTTGGTTTCTAAACTGGTTTTGACGGTTCCCTCCCTGGTTCCTCACAATGTTTATAGCTTCGTTGTTAACCACTCCCTTGGTTGTAGTACCAACTGGTGCACAGGGGGTTTTCCTAAGGTTTCTAGGTTTGGGATCAAAAGGGTTTATTATTGTGGCATCTTTAAAGTGGGCTTGCAAGTATTGGGCACTATCATAGAGTTCATTCATGGTGGTAGGACGGTGCATGATCAATACATTCCTCAAGGCAGGTGTAGTGTTTCCGATAAGCATCTTTACTTGTTCCCCTTCAGAAATCACATATGTCAATTTCTCTGCCATTCCCCTCTAGCGATCAGCAAACTTTATGAAGTCCTCTTCGGGCTTCATCTTCTCAGCAATCAAGTCTGTAATGGAGCATGCTGGTGCCACCCGGTCTCTGTATCTTTGCAAGAATTTAGTTTTAACAATATCGAAGTCTCCTGCCTCAAAGGAGTAGAGTGAGTATAACCATTCCAATGCAGACCCTTCTAGTGATCGGCGGAACAAGAAGGCAAGGACCCTACGATCGTCTTTCCAGAACAAGGACTTGTAAAGAAAATCTTTTAAGTGGAGAAAAGGATTGCCAGTACCATTGTAGCGGCGATAAACTGGTAGCTCAGAAGGTGGCAGGTGTAGGACTGGCAGAGAAGGAATAGAAATCTCAGGAACTGACTTGGAGTCCAGGCGACATCTAAGCTCTTCATAGCGTTCATTCATCTGGGTGAGCTGATCCATGATTGCCTGGGTGAGAGCAGGTTCTTGGTTTACTGGTTGGGGTATGTGGTTAGAGACATGATTTTGGAATTGAGGAGCATGAATTGGCAAATTTACTGAAGATTGTCCCATGACTTGATGGGTCAAGGGAGCAACATGGTTGAAATAAGATGGCTGAACAAATAAGGGTTGGACCACAGACGATTGAACTATAAATGGTTGAACTACAGATGGATGTGCTAGTGCCAATGATGGTTGAATCACAGATTTTTGAACAACAGGTGGTTGAACAGAAGGTGATTGAATGAGTGGTGGTCGAACCATAGGACAAGGAGATGAGGCAACTTGGTTAACTTCAGCTTGATCTGAGGCCATTTTGCCCTTCACCATGGATTGTATGCGGACATAGGTTTCTAGGTCGGTATAGAGAGACAACTCCTTAAAGAGTTGTTCGACATCACGAGGAGCAGATGGTTGAGGGACCTCTTGCGCTTCTGACTCAAACAATGGATTAACAAGACTGTCTGATGGAATTGGTTGGTGACCCATCTCGCGCTCTCGATGTTCAGCTTGTTCTTCCATTCCAGCGTGCCTTCCAGACCTTAGTTGCATTGAACTCCAAGGAGAAAACGAACAAGTTGACAAAGTAAACAAAGAACTTTTTTTTGGTTTTCAGTATTTTGCAAAAAGTTAGAGGTTTGAATTTTTGTTTGACAAGAAAGTGATGCAAAGACTTGAAAGCAAGATTACGCAATGATTTTGATTAAACCTTAGGTTTATGGATTTGTTAAGAATTGTTCTCTCAACAAATGGGTTAGGATCCTAACTCCAATCTCCAATGACCTAGGTTTCACACAATCTCACCACGTGTAGGTAACATAGGATGCTTCGGGTTTTGGGGAGTGGTACAACCAACCCGATCGTGAAGAGGAATACTCCACGTATGAGGAATTAAGGAGGCCTTGATGAAAGCCAACCAAGTCAACTAGGAAGGAATATCCCAGAAGAGAGGTTAGAATCCACCAAGATGGTGCTTTGGATGGGAGGGGTAAATGGGAGAGTGAGCTCCCGCCTCAAAAAAGTGTAAAAGAAGGAGGTAGAGAGAAGGAGCAGAGAATGCAATCAAGTAATAAAACAAGTAATGAGAAAAACATAAACTTAAATAAACAAGTAATCACACAAGGAAAGCAATTAGAAACTAGATAAGCAACTAGAAACTAGAATCTAGACCATGTTTCTTATGTGAGCCAAATGGAGATAGTGAAAAGGTGATGGAAAGAAGAGGGTTCAGATCTGATAGCCAAGCAAAAGGGTGGTCCACGTGGGGACCGATGTAAGAATAAGCTGGTTCACATGGGAACCGGGGTAAAAAGTAAAGGTGGTTCACGCGGGAACCGATTTTGGGTAAAAAGGGTGGTTCACGTGGGAACCGGTTTGAATGGTCAAAAGAGGGCCACGTGGGGCCAATTAAAGGTGAATAAAGATCTGATCCAAGTTGGGTAGATCTGGAAAAAAAGGGGTTTGGTTCACGTGGGAACCGAAGTAAAGAAAGAGATTGGTTCACGCGGGAACCAGTTTAAAAGGAAAAGGGTGGTTCACGTGGGAACCGGTTTAAATAAAATGACAGAAATTAAATGGCATACTTGGCACTTCAGATATGATGAAATATGGGTGAAATCAGAAATTTTGAGATGGCATGAAGTTAAGAAAGGTGGAAAGAAGGAAAGGCTCACGTGGGAACCGGTCTAGAACTAGAACTAGTTGCAAACAAAACACTAAGCACCCACGGTTGAAGACATTGCTTGTCCCACCGTGGTCGCCACAAAGCTGTCGACTCTGAAAATTTGACGGGGTCCTCTCGTTTTCAGGGAAGTCCGTGAATCCAGATCGTCACCTCAAGAGGGGATGAGAAAAGAAAGGAATAAAGCACGGAAAACAACTCTCACCTCGGTCCCACACTCACATTGATCCCTGAACTTTCATCCCTTGGCGTCGCTCGATCACCAAAGAGACGAATCGGGTCATGTGGGAGGAGTATGAAAAGAAAGAAATGTAGTCGCCAGGAACCATGGGTTCCGATTTATAGAATTAAAATGACCGTGTGTACCTTAGCGTGAAGAGTGTGGGTTAAAGCTTCTCCTTCTTCGGCCGGCCGATGAAGAAGAGTCCTCAATGCGTGGGTGCTTGATCTTCTATGCAACTAGACAAACAAACAAGTGAAAAAGATAAATATAACTAAACAAAGTGAAGTATATGTAAAGAAAAATAACATGAAACACACAACTGACTAGAAACTGACCAGATTTGGGTTATCTCTAACCCCTCTTTTTCTATTTTTCGGATTAACAGACTAAAAATAATGCAAAAAAAATGTAAAAAAATAATAGTAGGATGTATAATCACAAAACAAAGAGATAATAAAAATAACAGAAAGATTCTGAGTTGAATAGAGAAAGATATAGCCAAATATGGGTTGTCGAAAAAGCCGAGCAGCAGTCCAGGATCTGCCAGGCGCGACTTTACTTCTGCGCTCGTCACGACCATCCCTGACCTCAGAATTGAGTGCCGTTGATTTAAAACTGATGAAAACTTGGAGAGGAAGAACTTTGATGAAGAGAGCTCGGGCAGCAGACGTCCACACGCTTCTGTAGGGGCCAAATAAGAGAGACCTGGCTGATCACCTGTAGAATAGCCTTCCTCTCTCTTGAATAGACTTTTCTCTCTCTAAAAACTCAAAATTCTCTCTCTAAAAATCACAAAATCAATGCAGGAGGGAGGTTGGACATCTTGAGATGCCTGGGGGGTCGTGCTCATCCCTCTGGAACGACCAGAATCAGAGTTAATTTATTGGAGAACAGACGGCGCGATCCAGACTAAAAAATAGGGTACCTTGCGCCCTACCCCTGGGCGCATGCGCCCTGGTGTAGGGCGCATGCGCCCCACTGAGGGGAGCATGTGCCTCCTAGTGGGAGTGCATGGCACTATTCCCGAAAATTTTGACCTTATCCGGTCGATCGGTTCAGTGGTAGAGTCCCGGTGAAAAACTGGTTCCCTCGTGCCTCAAGGGTAGGGCGCATGTGCCCTCAAGTGAGGGCACGAGGTCACGTGCCTCACTGGTAGGGTGCATGGGCACGTGCCCTAGGTCCCGGGTGCATGTGACCAGGAACCCGGGTGCATGGGACTATTTTTGCGCGTCCTTCTTCTGGAAGCCATTGCGAACACTCCCGAACTTGGAATTCGATGCCGTTTGTTGCGTTGGAAAGATAACAGGCCGAAGAAGCTTTCTATAGCATCAGATCAGCCATAACTCCCTCCAAAACTTCAGAATTTTGTCCGGAAGTTAGGGAAGTGAACAAAAGATCCGATACAGGTCAAAATGACTCCAACGGCAAACCGGAAAGGCACGGTATGCAACAAAACTTGTCCGGGGTGTGAATATGACCATAACCTTCAATGCATGATCATTAGGCATTGGTCATTCAACCAACTTCCGTGTTTACACAATTTACGTGTGGCTTTCGCTCGGAAATTACCACTTTTTGCAGAAAACTTCGAAAAATATCCGATTTCGTTCGGCGAAGCTCCAAATCAACTTTTAAAGACCCGGCATCATTATAAGGTCAATCACACATGTTACCCTATAAAACATGAGTTTTATGCTCTGAATTAGGCGAATTTGGTGTGTCTACAATCTCTAACCCCTCTTTTTCTATTTTCGGATTAACAGACTAAAAATAATGCAAAAAAATGTAAAAAAATGATAGGATGGCCAAATCTGGGTTGTCAAAAAAGCCGAGCAGCAGTCCAAGATCTGCCAGGCGCGACTTTGCTTCTGCACTCGTCACGATCAGCCCGAACCTCGAAATCAAGTGCCGTTTATTGAAAAGTGAAGACGACTTGAGGAGGAAGAACTTTGGTGAAGAGAGCTTGGGCAGAAGATGACCACACACTGCTGTAGAGGCCAAAGAAGAGATACCTGACAGATCACCTGCAGACCAGCCTTTCTTTCTCTTGAACCGACTTCTCTCTCTCTCTAAAAACTCGAAATTATCTTTCTAAAAACCACAAAATTGATGTAGGATGGAGGTTGTACATTTTGAGATGCCTGAGGGGTCATGCACATGCCTCTGGAATGACCGGAATCAGAGTTTATTTATAGGAGAATGACCGACCTTATCAAGGCTAAAAAATAGGGGACCTTGTGCCCTACCCCAGGGCACATGCACCCTGGTGCAGGGCGCATGCGCCTCACTGAGGGGCGCATGTGCCTCCCAGTGAGGGCGCATGCTATCCTTCCGAAATTTTTGGTCTTATCCGGTTCGATCCGTTCAGCGGTAGAGTCCCGGTGAAAAACTAGTTCCCTCGTGTCTCAAGGGTAGGGCGCATGTGCCCTCAAGTCAGTGCACAAGGTCACATGCCTCAGGGTAGGGCGCATGGGCACGTGCCCTGGGTTCCAGGTGCATGTTACCAGGGACCCGGGCGCATGGGACTGTTTTGCGCGTCCTTCTTCCGGAAGCCATTGCGAACACTCTCGAACTCGAAATTCGACGCCGTTTGTTGCATTGGAAAGATAACAGGACGAAGAAGCTTTATATAGCATTATATCAGACACCACACTATACAAAACTTTATAATTTTATCCAGAAGTTAGGACAGTGAACAAAAGATCCAATACTGGTCAGAATCACTCCGACGGCTACCGGAATGGCACGGTATGCAACAAAACTTGTCCGGAGTATGAATCTGACCATAACCTTCGATGCATGATCATTAGGCATTGGTCATTCAGCCAATTTCCGTGTTTACATGATTTACGTGTGGCTTTCGCTTAGAAATTATGGCTTTTATGCGGAAAACTTTGGAAAACATCCAATTTTGTTCGACGAAGCTCCAAATCAACTTTAAAAGACCCGGCATCATTATAAGGTCAATCACACATGTTACTCTATAAAACATGAGTTTTGTGCTTTGAATTGGGCGAATTTGGCGTGTCTATAGCTTGCCACGCCTTGATGTCGGCTTTGTAAGGGAATGACATGTAATGAAACGAAGTGATTCGGAGTGAACTGTAATGGAATGCAAGTGAGCGTAGATGAATTTAGTGGAATGGAATGGTGATGGACTGAAAAGGTGGTATCAAGGTGTAGATATAGACACGCTTATCTACCCGATCCAGTAAAATGAATCTCTCTAAGTATTCTAGATCACTTTCATGTTCTATCAAAACCTCACATAATTGATTGGTAAAAGACATGCCATTGGCACGAGAGATGATAAAGGATAAAGGATAAATGGTAAAGGGATGTAGCCAACCCTCAGTGCGGTGAGGAGTCCCCGAATTTGTAGGTTCATCATCAATCAGCAACCCGAACTTTGCGGTGTTCTTGTACTGTGATGGGCTAAAGTTTTAAAAGAGAAATTGATTTTAAAATGAAAAGAATACCAATCCATCATATTTGAAATCTCAAGTTCATTCAAGTTTCACCAAAATACTAAGTTTAATTCTAAGTGGAATAACCTCAAGTTCTAAAAGGGTTCATTTAACCATAACAAAATTGCTCGGGTATCGTGAAAACCATGAATCATGCTCTGGCAGAAAACCCGATATTCGGAAAATGACAAGACAGACTTAAGCCATAGTGGGATGGAAAGATAATGGTGGGACTAACATAGAATGATGGGAAAGAAGAAACAATGGCATGACAAACATGACACAGTGAGATAAAATAAAAGACACGGTGGGATAAAAGAAAGGATAGAATAAAACATGGAGGGATAAAAGAAAGGAAAGAATAAAACATGAAGGGATAACATTGGTAATGATGAAGAATGAAAAAGAAGATGGATGTGAAAACATAGAAAATTATATAGAAAATAGTCGAAGATATAGATTGTCTATTGGAGGTCAAGACACCTGATTAGGAACCATCGTCCCTCCAATGTTCAATTTTGGCTTATCTGTGAGTGTGAAGAAATGACCATGCCGTCATAGATTTTGTTGAAGGGGACCTCGGGCCTAGTCATCTTCACGCTCAAGGTCTTCAACATTAATGCATATAATATGTATCAAATGGACCTAACCTAACTAGGTGACAGATGGTAAGAGTGATGTGAAGTGTAAAATGGAGTGCTGGTGATGATGTGAGATTGATGAGGATGTGGATAAAATATTCAAGCAAGCTTTATCAACTTGCATTGACTGCCTGATTCATCAGCATCTCTGGTCCATCCTTATCTTGCCTTCTAACGGAATACAACACCACAATAATGTTCAGTTGGGTGGCGCTTCCTCTCTTTTCACCACAAGGTTGGCATGACGTTCCTTGGAGAACACTGATCTCACCAATTCACATGTTAGGACTTAAAAAGTTTCCTCCACATTTCTGGGTAGTACCCAACAGATGAAATTGTCATACGAAGCATATTTTTCTCGAAACGAACAACTGAAGTTTTCACTATTAGAACCATCATTTAGAGGTCAAAACAAAGTTTTTTTATGATGGTTCCTTTGGTGAAAATGTCATTTTCAACATTATGGACAATTTTTGATTTCTTGAGATTTTTCTGAATTTTTTGAATTTTTTGATCTACGTGCCCTGGGGTGGGGCACCTGGCCATGCGCCCTGAGGCTCTGTATTCTTTTTTTTACAAAAAGATGTATCTGATGACCCTTCTCTTTTGCTTCTTCAGCTTCTGAAAACACTTAACAAAGATGATTAAATTTTCATCATGATTCATCCCTTTGCCTGCATACCGTTTGTCTTGATTTTGAGTCAAAGGGAGGAGCCTTCTTAACAAGGTGGAATAAAACAAATGACTGAAATGAAATGAGGGTAAGGATTAAGAGAACTTACCTACCATGGTGTGAATCCTCTCCTCTCCTACATTAAAATGCCTGAAACACTTGATAGAAAGGGGATTAGATCTTCATCATGACTCATCCCTTTGCCTATTACAGTCAACTTTGACTTAGGTCAAAGGGAAGAGCCTTCTTAACTAGGTAATTAAAGTAAAATGGATATGCAATGTAGGAATGGAAATATGCATGACAGTCAAATAAACATGGATGCAACTAAGGCAATGATCATGACTGAGCATTTTTTTTGGATTTTCTTGAAAACAATCATTTTTTTAGATTTTCAAAAATATTCAAAATCTTTTTGGATTTTTTTTAAAATATAATTTTTTTTTGGTTTTTTGAAATATTAATAAACTTTTTTTAGTTTTTGAAATATGCATTTTTTTGATTTTTGAAATATGCATTTTTTTTTGGATTTTTGAAGTATTCTTTTTTTTAGGTTTTTGAAATATTCATTTTTTGTGGGGAAAATGCTGGTATTTGAGACAATTCATCGGTCTTTGGGGTTTGTCAAGACTCAAGTGGTGGATACTATGTGCCAAATAAAGTTCCCTACCTAGAATTCTTCTAACCTTCTTCTTTTGATCGGCTTGGATTCCACCTGGATTTGCTCGGTTTACCCTACTCAAGGGGTTTAAGGTGGAAGAGTATAGAGGAAGTCCTTGATAGGTTTTGGAGATGTTGAGAGGGATTTCTCTACTCTCACTCAAATTACCCATTGGGGTTCGGCCTCTTTGGGTCTTTCCTATTTTTTTTGCTCTTTTCTATGTGGCACATATTTAGACAGGTTTTTGACCCATGGGGACATTGCCCATCTTTTAGTGTCTTTTGCCTTGACTATCATTTTGGGTACTCATTCAAACATGTTGTTCATTTTTTCTTTTTCTAACCTGAGGGGTTCATTGCCCATCTTTTGGCACCCTTTTGCACCATCCGAGACGGCCTCCTACTAGGGTGGCGAGTGTTTTCGGTACTACCCCTCTCTAATCTTCTCTCCCTATCTTGGACCGAGTAGAAGAGAATAAGGTAAGGGAACCCCTTCCATTTATATATTTCTACCTTGCCTTTCGCAAGTGTCAGGTTGTCTGGATTCTAGGATCGGGAGGTGTTGTGTGTGTAGGATGGTACCTATCCTTGACTTCTCACGAACAGCCTAGGATCAATGACTTGAGATTATACCAGCAGTTTCTTCATTTTTATGGAAAGTACTTTTTGAGGTAAACTCCATTCCAAGGATGATTCAATTTTTATCCATCTGCATTAGTCAATTCATATGCATTACCTGGATACTTTTCAGTGATTACAAAAGGCCCTTCCCAGTTAGGTTGCAACTTGGAGCGGGGACCACCCAGCTTAACGAATATGTGTTTGACTACCATCTCACAGATCTTGAATTTTCTCTCAACCACCCTCTTTTGATAAAACCTTTTAAGTCTATTCTGATAAGTCCGGGCATGCTCGGTGGCGGCTAGCCTTCTTTCATCTAAGAGTTCAAGCTGTGCAAGGAGAGATTCTCGTCTCTCATCAACAGGAATATCCCTGTCGAGCTAAACTCGAAGAGATGGAAGTAATGCTTCATAGGGGACCACTGCTTCCATCCCATATGCCAAAGCATACGGGGTTTGTCCAGTGGGAGTCCTTACAGAAGTATGATAAGCCCATAGAGCATCTACAAGCTTATCAGGCCAGTCGGCAAATTTGCTAGACTTACAAGATTTCCTGATGATTTTGATTAAGGTTTTGTTGGTGGCTTCTGCTTGAGCATTGCCTTGAGTATAGTATGGTGATGAATGATGCAATGAAATGCGATACCTGTTGCAAAGATCACATAAATCTTGAGAGAGAAATTGTGGCCCATTATTGGTGACGATGTCGCTGGGAATCCCGAACCTTGCAAGGATGTTGCGCTTGATGAAGGAGCAGATTGTTGACGCTTTAATCTCCATGAATGCTTCTGCTTCAGCCCACTTTGTGAAGTACTCTGTTGCCGTCAGAATGAATGATTTTGATAGCATTTCAGAGTTGAGGTCACTCAAGGGGCCAATGATATCAAAAGCCCACATGGTGAAAGGCCATGGGGTATGAATTGGATGAAGGGAAGATGCGGGAGGGTGAATCTTGTCGGCATGGAGTTGACATGAATGATAGTGCCTGTCAAAGATGGAGTAGCCTTCTTCTAGAGTTGGCCAATAATACCCTTGTCGGATGATTTTCTTAGCAAGGGCTTGGGCATTCACATGACCACCACAAATTCCAGAATGTGCTTCCTTCAGTACCAACTCGGCTTCTTCTTCATCAAGACACCTGAGTAAGATTTCACTTAGGCTTCTCTTATAGAGCACTCCTCCTAGGATTGTATACCTCTGGGATACTCTTCTAATTGCCTTCTTTTTCTTGGTGGTTGATCCAGGCGGGTATGACTGATCTTGGCAATACCTCACAATCTCGTCATACCAAGGTCTCTCACCTTCTTCTAATTCTTCCAACTCAATTAAGGAGATTTCTTCTTTATGTTCCAAGTATTCCTTTCTGTTGAACCTCTCCTTAACCTTCAGAAAACGTCCATCCTCAATTGCTGGAATTGTCCTCTTACAGATGTGGATAGTTCGCACTTGCCTGCCTAGTGGGATAGATAGAGATGAAGCTAGTGAGCTAGGGCATCGGCGAGGATATCCTGAGAACGGGGGACATGGACAAATGTGAGTTTGAAGAATAGCTTGATGTAGCAAGTGATGAGCTCTTGGTAGGGTTTGAGGTTTGGATGGGAAGTTCAGTGCTTGGATAGGACTTGGCGTAGGATCAATTGACTATCACCTATCACCCTCAGTTCGGTGGCACCATGGAAATGAGCAGCCTCCAGCCCGGCTAGCAAGGCTTCATACTCAGCTATGTTGTTGGTTGCTGGAAAGTTAAGCTGAAAAGCTTGTGGAATGGTGACACCTTCAGGTGACAGAAGGACAATACCTATCCCTCTACCATGAGAGTTCAGAGCGCCGTCAAAATATAATGTGCAAAGATTGGAAGATCGGACTGACATTAGTTTGTCATCCGGGAACTCCGACCGGACTGGGTCAAAGATGGGTATGGGATGATGGGAAAGGTGTTCAGCATTAGCATAGCCCTTGATTGCTTTCTGTGGGACATAAGTGATATCAAATTGGGATAAGAAACTCTGCCATCGCCCTAACCGATCAGTCAAGACTGTCTTCTCTAACAAAAACTTGATAGGATTGATACGAGCAATGAGCTTGACTTGGTGAGCAAGAAAATAGTGCTTGAGTTTCTAAACCACCCAAACAAGAGCAGCACAGGTCCTTTCTACCACAGTGTACTTTAGCTCACAAGCATCAAACATCTTAGACAGATAATAAGTAGCTCGTTCTTTCCCTTCTTCATCAACTTGTGCAAGGACTGCCCTAAGAGAGTTCTCAAGAACCAAAATGGAGAGGACCAAGGGCTTGTCGGGAATTGGTGGTCTATGTACAGGGGGACTTGCCAGGTATGCTTTCAACCCATCAAATGCCTCTTGTCACTTCGAATCCCATTTAAACTCGGCCCCCGCCTTGGTTAACTCATAGAAAGGTTTACACCTTTGGGAATGTTGTGAGATAAACCGGCGGACAAATTGTAACCTCCCAATCAATCCTCGAAGCTCCTTCATATTCTTCAGAAGAGGCATACCAATGATTGCCTTGGCCTTGTTTGGGTCGATCTCTATGCCCCTTTTGCTTACTATGAACCCTAGTAGTTTTCTTGATGAAACTCTAAATGTGCACTTCTTAGGGTTCATTTTTAGTTTGTATTCTATAGCTCGTTGCAAAACTTTCCTTAGCACTTCAGAATGATCTTCCCGACTCTTGGACTTGATAACCAAATCATCCACATACACCTCTACAAGGGTGTGCATCATGTCGTGAAATATAGCCATCATAGCCCTCTGATATGTAGCACCAGCATTCTTTAATCCTCAGCTAGCCGGATCTGATTGTATCCAGAATTGCCATCCATGAATGAAAGCATTTCAAATCCAGCTGTGTTATCCACCAAAACATTGATATGAGGTAAATAAAATCATCCTTAGGACACGCTCGGTTCAAGTCCCTGAAATCTATGCAAATCCGAACCCGTCCATCCTTCTTCATAATAGGGACTATGTTAGCCACCCATTGCGGATATAGGACAACTTTAATAAATTTTAAATTTTGCTTGGTGTAGTTTGTCGACCTCTTCTTTCATTTTAAGTGCAATATCAGGGTGGAATTTCCTGAGCTTTTGTTTAACCGAGGTAGTTCTAGGTTTTAAGGTTAATCTATGTTCAACCAATGAATTATCTAATCCCAGCATGTCTTCATATGTCCATGCGAACATGTCCTTATATTCTTCCAAAACTTTGACCAAACGTTGTTCTTGGGAGGGAGGGAGGTTTGCACTGATGAGGATAGTCTTAGGATCATTTAGGGTTCCTAAATTCAGTTCCTTGGTTGGTTCATTCCCTGTGGCTGATGGTTCCTCAAATCTTCTAAGTCTAGATGCATACGCATCGGCCAAATCCTCAATTTCATCGTCAAATTTGGGATCCTTCTCTGATACTACTTCATATACTCCCAAAGTATGATCTATGTTATGCTCATCCTCATATCGGATTTCATCTAGCTGGATGGTATTCTCTAAAAAGTTTGGCAGCCTTGCACACTCTATGCATTTCTGTGCCAATTGTTGTAGATACCTATTTGGAACTCATTTACCTCTGACTTTCCTATTTCCTAACCTAACCTAACCTACTGAAGATAAAGCTGGAAAGGTGGTATTTACAATGGAGGGAGGATCGAGTAAATCGATCAATGATTCAGAAAAGGGGGATCCTAATTGGGAGCACCCTCTAGGATGAGTAGAGACATCTCCTCAATGAAAATGTGAGTTTCAGAGAAGACATTTTTTTTGGGAATTTCAAGTAAAAAAATAGAATGAGTCAGAATGACTCGAGGTTTGCTGGAAGTTGACGGGATTACCAGAGAGAAAAAACTTAAGAATAAAAGGGAAAAAGGGGCTCGTGGGCCCAATAGTAATAGAAAGTGGACACATGGGTCCAAAACTGATAAAAAAAAGTAAACGGGTATGTGGACCAGATCTTAGAAACGGATGGGCATGTGAGCCCACGCTGGAAAGAACCCTCAGTTCTAAAGTTAATGAGGGAAGTAAATGGGCAAGCAGGCCCAGTAAGAGTGGATGGCTGGAAAGGGCGCATGGGCCCAAAGTGGGTAAGTGGGCCCGAAAGCCCATCCAAAAGATCTAGAAACAATGGTACGAGGTTCAAACATGGGATTGTTGTATTTGGGCCTCATGGAATGGTTTTGACTTGGGTGGTATGCTCAACCAGATGATCCAAGATTGGTCTGCCCTTGGGTGGTTCTTGGTACTCTTCCCCACTTGAGAACAAATGAGTCAAAGATAAGCATAGGTCCTCCAAGTCTTCTTCTTCATCTGAAGCCTTTCTTCTCTTTACAACCATCATGGAACTCTTGTCATCTTCAACCATCATCATGGTCTCCCCTTTGATAAAGAATGTGTGGAGTCCCATGGCATATCCTGGCTGGAAGACCCTCCTTGTGATGGAATCTTCTTCGTATCCCAACCCCTGCCTGCGTGGCCTTTTCACAGTTTGAATCGGCTGAGTGATCCCTTGAAGATCCTTGCCTACACCTTTTCCAGGCTGATAGCCCAGTTTCATCATCATCCGCCATCCCACTGTGTCAGGTGGAGAGGCAGTCATAAATCTGACTTCCGGTAAATCTCCCACTGAGATCTGGGGCTGTATTGACAGACCTAAGGGTGATGTAAAAGTAGGATCATTCATCTCATCCCTTATAGGCATGCTAGTCACCTTGACCACTTGTACTTTAAAGGGAAACTTTATGCACTGGTGGTTTGTTGAAGCCACAGCTCCTATTACCTCCAAGTATGGCCTCCCAAGTATAGCCCGAAAAGTTGGATCCAATTCTAGAACATGAAAATCCGTTGTGGCCGTACATGGTCCAAGTTTAACCTCTAGAGTGACCACCCCATGTGCAGACTTCTTGGAGTTGTCGTAGGCCATCACCATGGCATAGGATGGCTTGATTTCTTGCTCAGAAATGCCACACAACTGCAAAGTTTCTGGCGGCATAACGTTGATGGAAGCTCCAGTGTCAACCAAACATGATTTCATTTCAATATTACAGATGATAACTGCCACATGCAAAGCATATCTCTTGACCTCTGGATCTGCTAATTCTTCCTGAGATAAAGTGAGTGTTGGGTGCTCACTTCTAGGGGCTTACACTGTAGTGATCTTCTCAGGTGGGAGATCTTCACTCACCATGACCCTTTGAAAATATTGTTGTAGAATCGCCTGGTGCACCTTTGATCTTTTGATCAACTCAAGTATAGAAATACGGGCCTGTGTCTTATCTAAATGTTTTAACAAATCATAGACTGTGCCTGGCAATGATTTTTCCACTTGTTCCTCCTCCACTGGATCCAACGGTTGAGTACTAGCTTGGAGAAAGAGCCGCTGGAACATCCTCCCACTCCGAAGCACCGGGGCTATTTGGCGGTTGGGTAGAGGTGATGGGTTAACCGGGGTGGGAATAGGTGGTGTAGGTGCATGTATGGTAGGCATTGGGATTGGTGGTTCTGGGATGATTCGGTTAGTGGGTAGAGGTGTAGGATTTGGAGGTGGTAGTGATGGTGATACTGGTGGCCTGATAAGAAGAGGCCGGGGTGCAGAAGTGGTTAATGGGTTTAATGAAGGTGTTGGTAATGTGGTAGGCTGTATGATAGGTTGGGATTTTGGAGTGACAGAGCTCATAGGCTGGGGGTTCAGGTTTGGTGGTGATTGTGGTGGTCGGATGAGCAAGGGCCGGTGTGTAGCAATGGTTGAGGGAGGTGTAGTTAAGGAGGGGGCAGGCCTAATGATGAGTCAACCTGAAGAAGTGGTGGCCAATGGTTGGGTTATTGAGCTTAGTGGTGGTTGTGAAGTAGAAGGTGCACGGATTATTTGTCTAGGAGGGTTCCTAGCAGGAGGCCTAGCTGGGTTGACCGGCATGGTTGCATTTTGGTTTTCTAGTTGTCAACCTTGAGCACGACTGGCATCTCCCTGGATAATAGAGTATACTAGACCAATTCCTGGGTTTGGATGTGCTGGTGCCAGTGCTGGAGCGGGAGCATGTAATGGGAGCGGATTCTGGACAATCCTCAAGCCGGGTTGTTGTTGAGGTTGTGCCGGTGGACGCTGCCGCTGCTGCTGCCTAGCCTTCATTGCCTGTATGCATTCCCCCATTTGGGCCCAATCAATGCTGCCTTGGTCATTCAGATCGTGGATGTAATCCTTGAATTGAAAACACACTTCAACAGTGTGACCAGGACACCGGTGGTAAGCATAGTATCAGGACATATCTACATTTGTTGGCCAAACCTCTCTTTCCTTGGGCAATTCCAACTACTTTTCTGCCATAAGTACATTGAAGATGTCGGTCATGGAGTAAGGGAGTTGTTGGTAGTTCTGTCTCCTAGGACCTCCCCTTCGTAGTGCCTGATTGGGTGGTGGCGGTGCCCAATTGTAGGTAGGTTGACTAGGTTGCTGGGGTTGTGCTACTGGCTGAGGGGGTTGTTGTGGTTGTCGTGGTTGTGGTGGTCTAACCTGTTGTTGAGAGGGGTAATAGGAAAGGTTCTGTGGTGGGTTTATGAACTAGTTTTGACGGTTCCCTCCCTGGTTCCCCACAATGTTTATAGCTTCATTGTTGACCACTCCCTCGGTTGTAGGACCAACTAGTGCAAAGGTGGTTTTCCTGAAGTTTTTAGGTTTGGGATCAAAAGGGTTTATCATTGTGGCATCTTTGAAGTGGGCTTGCAAGTATCGGGCACTGTCATAGAGTTCATTCAAGGTGGTAGGACGGTGCATGATCAATACATTTCTCAAGGCAGGTGTAGTGTTTCCGATAAGCATCTTTACTTGTTCCCCTTCAGAAATCACATATGTCAATTTCTCTGCCATTCCCCTCTAGCGATCAGCAAACTTTATGAAGTCCTCTTCGGGCTTCATCTTCTCAGCAATCAAGTCTGTAATGGAGCATGCTGGTGCCACCCGGTCTCTGTATCTTTGCAAGAATTTAGTTTTAAGCATCTTTACTTGTTCCCCTTCAGAAATAACATCTGTCAGTTTCTCCACCATTCCCCTCCAGTGATCAGCAAACTTTATGAAGTCCTCCTCGGGCTTCATCTTCTCAGCAATCAAATCAGTAATGTAGCATGATGGTGCCACCCGGTCTCTGTATCTTTGCAAAAATTTGGTCTTGACAATATCAAAATCTCCTGCCTCAAAGGGGTCGAGTGAGTAGAACCATTCCATTGCAGACCCTTCTAGTGATCGGCGGAATAAGAAAGCAAGAACCCTACGATCATTTTTCCAGAATGAGGATTCATAGAGAAAATATTTAAGGTGAAGAAAAGGTTTGCCAGTACCATTGTAGCTACGATAAACTGGTAGTTTAGAAGGTGGCAGGTAGAGAACTGGCAAAGAAGGAATAGATATCTCAGGAACCGACTTGGAGTCCAGGCGACATCTCAGCTCTTCCTAACGTTCATTCATCTGTGTGAGCTGATCCATGATTACCTGGGTGAGAGCATGTTCTTGGTTTACTGGTGGGGGTATGTGGTTATAGGTATGATTTTGGAATTGAGGAGCATGACTTGGCAAATTCACTGAAGATTGTCCCATGATTTGATGGGCCAAGGGAGCAACATGGTTGAAATAGGGTGGCTGAACAAATCATGGTTGAACCACAGATGGTTGAACTATAGATGGTTGAACTACAGATGGTTGAACTATCGATGGTTGAACTAGTGATGGTTGAATCATAGATTGTTGAACAATAGGTGGTTGAACAAAAGGTGATTGAATGAGTGGTGGCCGAACTAGAGGACAAGGAGAAGAAGAAACTTGGTTGGCTTTAGCCTGATCTGAGGCAATTTTGCCCTTCACCATGGATTGTATGTGGGCGTAGGTTTCTGGGTCGATATAGAGAGACAACTCCCTAAAGAGTTGTTCAACATCACGAGGAGCAGATGGTTGAGGGACCTCTTGCGCTTCTGACTCAAACAATGGATTAACAAGACTGTCTGACAGAATTGGTTGGTGACCCATCTCGTGCTCTCGATGTTCAGCTTGTTCCTCCATTCCAACGTGCCTTCCAGACCTTAATTGCATTGAACTTCAAGGGGAAAGTAAAACAAACAAGTTGGCAAAGCAAATAAAGAACTTTTTCTGTTTTTTTAGTATCTTGCAAAAATGTTAGGGGTTTGAATATTTGTTTGACAAACAAGTGATGCAAAGACTTGAAAGAAAAATTACACAATAATTTTGATTAAACCTTAGGTTTATGGATTTTGTTAAGAATTGTTCTCTCAACAAATGGGTTAGGATCCTAACTCCAATCTCCAATGACCTAGGTTTCACACAATCTCACCACGCATAGGTAACATAGGATACTTCGTGTTTTGGGGAGTGGTACAACCAACCCGATCGTGAAGAGGAATACTCCACGTATGAGGAATTATAGAGGCCTTGATGAAAGCCAACCAAGTCAACTAGGAAGGAATATCCCAGAAGAGAGGTCAGAATCCACCAAGAGGGTGTTTTGGATGGGAAGGGTAAATGGGAGAGTGGGCTCCCGCCTCAAAAAAGTGTAAAAGAAGGAGGTAGAGAGAAGGAGCAGAGAATGCAATCAAGTAGTAAAGCAAGTAATAAGCAAAACATAAACTTAAATAAACAAGCAATCAACACCAGACAAGCAATTAGAAACTAGACAAGCAACTAGAAACTAGAATCCAGACCTTGTTTCATATGTGAGCCAAATGGAGATAGTGAAAAGGTGAAGGAAAGAAGAGGGTTCAGATTTGATAGTCAAGAAAAAGGGTGGTCTACATGGGGGGACTGATGTAAGAATAAGTTGGTTCACGTGGGAACCGGGGTAAAAAGTAAAGGTGGTTCACGCGGGAACCGATTTTGGGTAAAAAGGGTGGTTCACGTGGGAATCGGTTTGAATTATTGAAAGAAGGCCACGTGGAGCCAATTAAAGGTGAATAAAGATCTGATCTAAGTTGGGATGGATCTGAAGAAAAGTGGTTTGGTTCACGTGGGAACCGAAGTAAAGAAAGAGATTGGTGTAGACACACCAAATTCGCCTAAATTCAGAGCATAAAACTCATGTTTTATAGGGTAACATGTGTGATTGACCTTAGAATAATGCCATGTCTTTTAAAGTTCATTTAGAGCTTCGCCGAATAAAATCGGATGTTTTCCGAAGTTTTCTGTAAAAAGTCATAATTTCCGAGCGAAAGCCACATGTAAATCATGTAAACACGGAAATTGGTTGAATAACCAATGCCTAATCATAATGCATTGAAGGTTATGGTCATATTCACATTCCGGACAAGTTTTGTTGCATACCGTGCCTTTTCGGTTTGCCGTCGGAGTCATTTTGACCAGTATCGGATCTTCTGTTCACTGTCCTAACTTCAGGATAAATTGTGAAGTTTTGGTGGGTGTGATGGCTGATCCAATGCTATAGAGAGTTTCTTCAGCCTGTTATCTTTCCAACGCAACAAACGGCCTCAAATTACGAGTTCGGGAGTGTTCGCAATTGCTTCCAGAAGAAGGAAGCACAAAATAGTCCCATGTGCCCAGGTCCCTGGTCACATGCGCCCAGGACCCAGGGCACATGCCCATGCGCCCTACCCCTGAGGCACGTGACCTTGTGCTCTGACTTAAGGACACATGCGCCCTACCCTTGAGGCACGAGAGAACCAGTTTTTCACCGGGACTCTACCGTTGAACGGATCGAACCGGATAAGATAGAAATTTTTGAATGGATAGCATGCACCCCCACTTCAAGGCACATGCGCCCAGCACCAGGGCACATGCGCCCTGGGGTAGGGCACATGCGCCCTGGGGTAGGGCACAAGGTCTCCTATTTTGTAGTGTTGATCGCGACAGTTTTCTCCTATAAATAAACTCTAATTCCGGTCATTCCAAAGGCATGTGCATGACTCCCCAGGCATCTCAAGACGTCCAACCTCCCTCCTACATTGATTTTGTGATTTTTAGAGAGATAATTTCAAGTTTTTAGAGAGAGAAAAGTCAATTCAAGAGAGAGGAAAGCTGGTATGTAGGTGATCTGTTAGGTCTCTCTTCTTCGGCCTCTACAGCAGCATGTGGACGTCTTCTGCCCGAGATCTCTTCATAAAAGTTCTTCCTCTCCAAGTCTTCTTCAGTTTTCAATCAACAGTACTTAATTCCGAGGTCAGGGCTGGTCATGATGAGCACAGAAGCAAAGTCGCGCTTGGCAGATCCTAGACTGCTACTCGGCTTTTTCGACAACCCAGATTTGGCCATATCTCTCTCTATTCTTATCAGAATCTTGCTGTTATTTTTCCTATCTATTTTTTATGATTCTCTATCCTCCTATCATTTTTATACATTTTTTTGCATTATTTTTATTTATTTAATCCGAAAAATAGAAAAAGAGGGGTTAGAGATAACCCGAATCCGGTCAGTTTCTAGTCAATTGTGTGTTTCATGTTATTTTCCTTACATATACTCCACTTTGTCTAGTTCTAATTGTCTTTTTAACTTATTTGTTTGTCTAGTTGCATAGAAGATCAAGCACCCACGCGTTGAAGACTCTTCTTCATCGGCCGGCCGGAGAAGGAGAAGCTTTGACTCACATTCTTCACGCTAAGGTACACACGGTCATCTTTATTTCATAAATCGGAACCCGCAGTTCCTGGCGACCACATGTCTTAATTTTCTTCTTCTCACCCTCCTCCCACATGACCCGAACCGTCTCTTTGGTGATCGAGTGACGCCAAGGGATGAAAGTTCGGGGATCAATGTGAGTGTGGGACCGAGGTGAGAGTTGCTTTTCGTGCTTTCTTCTTTCTTTCTCATCCCCTCTTGAGGTGATGATCTAGATTCACGGACTTCCCTGAAAAGGAGAAGCCCTGTCAAATTTTTAGAGTCGACAATTGGTTCACGCGGGAACCGGTTTGAAAAGAAAAAGGGTGGTTCATGCAGGAACCGGCTGAAATAAAATGACAGGAATTAAAGGAGGTACTTGGCACTTCAGATCTGATGATAGATGGGTGAAATTAGAAATTTTGAGATGGCATGAAATTTAAGAGAGGTGGAAAGTAGGAAAGGCTCACGTGGGAACCGGTATAGAACTAGAACTAGTTGCAAACAAAACACTAAGCACCCACGGTTGAAGACATTGTTTGTCCCACCGTGGTCGCCACAAAGCTGTCGACTCTGAAAATTCGATGGGGCCTCTCCTTTTCAGGGAAGTTCGTGAATCCAGATCGTCACCTCAAGAGGGGATGAGAAAGAAAGAAGAAAACATGGAAAGCAACTCTCACCTCGGTCCCACACTCACATTGATCCCCGAACTTTCATCCCTTGGCGTCGCTCGATCACCAAAGAGACGGTTTGGGTCATGTGGGAGGAGGGTGAGAAGAAGGAAATTAAGACATGTGGTCGCCAGGAACCACGGGTTCTGATTTTTGAAATTAAAGATTGACCGTGTGTACCTTAGCGTGAAGAGTGCGGGTTAAAGCTTCTCCTTCTCCGGCCGGCCGATGAAAAAGAGTCCTCAACATGTCGGTGCTTGATTTTCTATGCAACTAGACAAACAAACAAGTGAAAAAGAAAATTATAACTAAACAAAGTGGAGTATATGTAAGGAAAATAACATGAAACACACAATTGACTAGAAACTGAACGGATTCGGGTTATCTCTAACCCCTCTTTTTCTATTTTCGGATTAACAGACTAAAAATAATGCAAAAAAATGTATAAAAATGATGGGAGGATGGAGAATCACGAAAAAAGAGATAGGAAAAATAACATCAAGATTCTGAATAGAATAGAGAGAGATATGGCCAAATCTGGGTTGTCGAAAAAGCCGAGCAGCAGTCCAGGATCTGCCAGGCACGATTTTTCTTCTGCGCTCGTCACGATTACCCTCTACCTAGGAATCAAGTGCCATCAATTGAAAACTGAAGAAGACTTGAGGAGGAAGAACTTTGGTGAAGAGAGCTTGGGCAGAAGATGACCACACACTGCTGTAGAGGCCGAAGAAGAGAGACTTGACAGATCACCTGCAGACCAGCCTTCCTCTCTCTTGAACCGACTTCTCTCTCTCTCTAAAAACTCGAAATTATCTCTCTAGAAATCACAAAATTGATGTAGGATGGAGGTTGTACATCTTGAGATGCCTGGGGGGTCATGCACATGCCTCTGGAATGACCGGAATCAGAGTTTATTTATAGGAGAACGACCGACCTTATCAAGGCTAAAAAAAGGGGACCTTGTGTCCTACCCCAGGGTGCATGTGCCCTGGTGCAGGGCGCATGCACCTCACTGAGGGGTGCATGTGCCTCCCAGTGAGGGCGCATGCTATCCTTCCGAAATTTTTGGTCTTATCCGGTTCGATCCGTTCAGCGGTAGAGTCCCGGTGAAAAACTAGTTCCCTCGTGCCTCAAGGGTAGGGCGCATGTGTCCTCAAGTCAGGGCACAAGGTCACGTGCCTCAGGGGTAGGGCGCATGGGCACGTGCCCTGGGTTCCAGGCACATGTGACCAGGGACCTGGGTGCATGGGGCTGTTTTGCGCGTCCTTCTTCTGGAAGCCATTGCGAACACTCTCGAACTCAAAATTCGACGCCATTTGTTGCATTGGAAAGATAACAGGCCGAAGAAGCTTTAGCATTGGATCAGCCATCACACCCTCCAAAACTTCAGAATTTATCCAGAAGTTAGGACAGTGAATAGAAGATCCGATACTAGTCGGAATCACTCCGATGGCAACCGGAAAGGCACGGTATGCAACAAAACTTGTCCGGAGTATTAATATGACCATAAACTTCAATGCATGATCAGTAGGCATTGGTCATTTATCCAATTTCCATGTTTACATGATTTACGTGTGGCTTTCGCTCGAAAATTATGGCTTTTGTGCGGAAAACTTCGGAAAACATCCGATTTCGTTCGATGAAGCTCCAAATCAACTTTGAAAGACCCGACATCATTATAAGGTCAATCACACATGTTACCCTATAAAACATGAGTTTTATGCTCTGAATTGGGCGAATTTGGCGTGTCTACAAGAATATTTTGAGCACGAGGAACATGAATGAATTCAAGTTTGGAGAATAGCTTGATGTAGCGGGCGATGAGTTCTTGGTATGGTCTGAGCCCAGGATGAGATGTGCGGTATTTGGCAAGCACTTGGAGAAGAATCAACTGGCTATCACCGATCACCCTTAGTTTAGTGACACCATAGAAGTGAGCGGCCTCCAGTCCGGCCAACAAGGCTTCATACTCAACTATATTGTTTGTTGCTGGCTGAAAAGCCTGTGGAATGGTGACACCTTCGGGTGACAGAAGGACAATTCCTATCCCTCTACCCTGGGAGTTTAATGCCCCGTCAAAGTATAAAGTCCATAGATTGGAAGATCGAATGAACATCAATTCTTCATCAGGAAATTTTGATTAGATAGGGTCAAAGATTGGGATAGGATGATGGGCAAGGTGTTCAGCAATTGTATAGCCCTTGATTGCCTTCTGTTAGATGTAGGTGATGTCAAATTGAGAGAGAAAGCTCTGCCAGCGGGCCAACCGGTCAGTCAGGACAGATTTTTCTAGGGAAAACTTGATGGGATTCATACGAGCAATGAGATTAACCTCGTGAACCAGAAAGTAATGTTTAAGCTTCTGGACCACCCAAACCAGGGCGGCACATGTTTTTTCCATGGTTGTATACTTCTGCTCAGAAGGATCAAAGATTTTAGATAGATAGTATGATGCTCGCTCTTTCCCCTCATCATCTAATTGTGCCAATACTGCTCCAAGGGATCCTTCCAAAACCGAGATGTATAAGATTAAGGGTTTGCCGGGAACCAGAGGTTTGAGCACAGGTGGACTTGACAAGTACTTCTTTAAACCATCGAATGCCTCCTGGCATCTTGAATCCCATCTGAATTCGGCCTTTGCCTTGGTTAACTCATAGAAAGGTTTACACCTTTGGGAGTGTTGTGAGATAAACTGGCGAACAAATTGTAGCCTACCAATCAATCCTCTTAGCTCTTTTAAGTTCTTTGGTGGAGGCATATCAATGATGGCCTTGGCTTTGTTGGGATCGATCTCGATGCCTCTTTTGCTAATGATGAATCCCAGTAATTTTCCAGATGATACTCCAAACACACATTTCTTGGGGTTCATTTTAAGGTTATATTCCCTGGCTCGTTGCAAAACCTTTTTAACACCTCAGCATGCTCATATCGGGTCCGAGATTTAACCACTAGATCATCCACATATACCTCTACAAATTTATGCATCATATTGTGAAATATCGCCACCATGGCCCTTTGATAAGTTGCTCCGGCATTCTTTAATCCGAAGGGCATGATGACGTAGCAATAAGTTCCCCAAGGTGTAGTGAATGAGGTCTTCTCTTGATCATCTTCTGCTAACTGGATTTGATTAAACCCTGAATATCCATTCATGAATGATAGGGTTTCATATCCAGCTGTGTTATCAACAGGAACATCGATATGAGGAAGGGAGAAATCATCTTTTGGACACGCTCGGTTTAAGTCCCTGAAGTTAATGCAAATTCGAACCTTTCCATCCTTTTTCATGACCGGGACTATATTTGCCACCCATTGTGGATAAAGGATAATGTAGACATGCCAAATTCACCTAATTCAGAGCATAAAACTCATGTTTTATAGGGTAACATGTATGATTGACCTTATAATGATGCCGGGTCTTTTTAAGTTGATTTGGAACTTTGCCGAACGAAATCGGATGTTTTCCGAAGTTTTCCGTGAAAAGCCGTAATTTCCGAGCGAAAGCTACACGTAAATCGTGTAAACACGGAAATTGGCTGAATGACCAATGCCTAATGATAATGCATTGAAGGTTATGGTCATATTCACACCCCGGACAAGTTTTGTTGCATACCGTGTCTTCCCGGTTTGCCGTCGGAGTCATTTTGACCTGTATCGGATCTTCTGTTCACTACCCTAACTTCCGGACAAAATTCTGAAGTTTTGGAGGGTGTGGTGGCTGATCCGATGCTATAGAGAGCTTCTTCGGCCTGTTATCTTTCCAACGCAACAAACAGCGTCGAATTCCAAGTTCGGGAGTGTTCGCAATGGCTTCCGGAAGAAGGACGCGCGAAACCAGACCCATGCGCCCGGGTTCCTGGTCACATGCGCCCGGGACCCAGGGCACATGGCCATGCGCCCTACCAGTGAGGCACGTGGCCTTGTGCCCTCACTCGAGGGCACATGCGCCTTACCTTTGAGGCACGAGGGACCCAGTTTTTCACCGGGACTCTACCACTCAACCGACGGACCGGATAAGATCGAAATTTTCGGAGAAGATAAGATGTGCCCTCACTGGGGGGCACATGCGCCCCTCAGTGGGGCGCATGCGCCTGGCACCAGGGCACATTTAACTCTATTTTTTAGTTCCGATAAGACCTTCTGTTCTCCTATAAAAGGACTCTGATTCTGGTCGTTCCAAAGGCATGAGCACGACTCCCCAGGCATCTCAAGACGTCCTATCACCCTCCTGCATTGATTTTGTGATTTTTAGAGAGAGAATTTCGAGTTTTTAGAGAGAGAAAAGTCGGTTCAACAGAGAGGAAGGCTGTTCTACAGGTGATCTGCCAAGTCTCTCTTCTTCGTCCTCTACAGAAGTGTGTGGATGCCTGCTGCCTGAGCTCTCTTCATTAAAGTTCTTCCTCTCCAAGTATTCTTGAGTTTACAATCGACGGCACTTGATTCCGAGGTCGGGGCTGGTCGTGACAAGCGCAGAAGCAAAGTCACGCCTGCAGATCCTGCACTACTGCTCGGCTTTTTCGACAACACAGATTTGGCTATATCTTCCTCTATTCAACTCAGAATCTTTCAGTTCTTTTTTCTATCTCTTTATTTCGTGATTCTCCATCCTCATATCATTTTTTAACATTTTTTTCGCATTACTTTTACTCTGTTATTCCGAAAATAAAAAAAAGGGGGTTAGAGATAACCCGAATCCGGTCAGTTTCTAGTCAATTGTGTGTTTTATGTCATTCTCTTTACATATACTCCACTTTGTCTAGTTCTAATTGTCTATTTCACTTGTTTATTTGTCTAGTTGCACAGAATATCATGCATCCCCGTGTTGAGGACTCTTCTTCATCGGCCGGCCGAAGAAGGAGAAGCTTTAACTCACATTCTTCACGCTAAGGTACACACGGTCATCTTTCATTTTAATTCTATAAATCGGAACCCACGGTTCCTGGCGACCACATTTATTTCTTCTCACCCTCCTCCCACATGACCCGAACCATCTCTTTGGTGATCGAGCGACGCCAAGGGATGAAAGTTCGGGGATCAATGTGAGTGTGGGACCGAGGTGAGAGTTGCTTTCCATGTTTCTTCTTTTCTTTTCTCATCCCCTCTTGAGGTGACGATCTGGGTTCACGGACTTCCCTGAAAAGGAGAGGACCCCGTCGAATTTTCAGAGTCGACAGCTTTGTGGTGACTACGGTGGGACAAGCAATGTCATCAACCGTGGGTGCTTAGTGTTTTGTTTTGCAACTAGTTTTAGTTCTAGACCGGTTCCCACGTGAGCCTTTCCTTCCTTCCACGTCTCTTAAACTTCATGCCATCTCAAAAATTCTGATTTCACCCATCTTTCATCAGATCTGAAGCGCCAAGTATGCCATTTATTTTCTGCATTTTATTTAAACCGGTTCCCACGTGAACCACCCTTTTCCTTTTAAACCGGTTCCCACGTGAACCAATCTCTTTCTTTACTTCGGTTCCCACGTGAACCACAACCCTTTTTTCCATATCTATCCCAACTTGGATCAGATCTTTATTCACCTTTAATTGGCCCCACGTGGCCCTCTCTTGATCATTCAAACCGGTTCCCACGTGAACCACCCCTTTTTACCCAAAACCGGTTCCCACGTGAACCACCTTTACCTTTTACCCCAGTTCCCACATCGGTCCCCACATGGACCACCCTTTGCTTGGCTATCAGATCTGAACCCTCTTCTTTCCATCACCTTTTCACTATCTCCATTTGGCTCACATAAGAAACAAGTCTAGATTCTAGTTTCTAGTTGCTTGTCTAGTTTCTAATTGCTTATCTTGTTGATTGCTTGTTTATTTAAGTTTATGTTTTGCTCATTACTTGTTTTATTACTTGATTGCATTCTCTGCTCCTTCTCTCTACCTCCTTCTTTTACACTTTTTTTGAGGCGGGAGCTCACTCTCCTATTTACCCCTCCCATCCAAAACACCCTCTTGGTGGATTCTGACTTCTCTTCTGGGATATTCCTTCCTAGTTGACTTGGTTGGCTTTCATAAAGGCCTCCGTAATTCCTCATACGTGGAGTATTCCTCTTCACGATCGGGTTGGTTGTACCACTACCCAAAACCCGAAGCATCCTACGTTACCTACACGTGGTGAGATTGTGTGAAACCTAGGTCATTGGAGATTGGAGTTAGGATCCTAACCTATTTGTTGAGAGAACAATTCTTAACAAAATTCATAAACCTAAGGTTTAATCAAAATCATTGCGTAATTTTTCTTTCAAGTCTTTGCATCACTTGCCTGTCAAACAAAAATTCAAACCTCAAACTTTTTGCAAAATACTAAAAAAAACCAAAAAAAAAGTTCTTTGTTTACTTTGTCAACTTGTTTGAAGTTCAATGCAACTAAGGTCTGGAAGGCACGTTGGAATGGCGGAACAAGCTGAACATCGAGAGCACGAGATGGGCCATCAACCAAATCCGTCAAATGGTCGTGTTAATCCATTGTTTGAGTCAGAAGCGCAAGAGGTCCCTCAGCCATCTGCTCCTCGTGATGTTGAACAACTGTTTAGGGAGTTGTCTCTCTATACCGACCCAGAAACCTATGCCCGCATACAATCCATGGTGAAGGGCAAAATGGCCTCAGATCAAGCTGAAGTTAACCAAGTTGCCTTATCTCCTCGTCCTCTGGTTCGACCACCACTCATTCAATCACTCTTTGTTCAACCACCTGTTGTTCAACAATCTATGATTCAACCATCATTGGCACTAGCACAACCATCTGCAGTTCAACCCTCTATAGTTCAACCACCTGTGGTCCAACCCTCATTTGTTCAGCCATCTTATTTCAACCATGTTGCTCCCTTGGCCCATCAAGTCATGGGACAATCTTCAAGTCATGCTCCTCAATTTCAGAATCATGTCTCTAACCACATACCCCAACCAGTAAACCAAGAACCTGCTCTCACTAGGGCAATCATGGATCAGCTCACCCAGATGAATGAATGTTATGAAGAGCTGAGATGTCGCTTGGACTCCAAGATAGTTCCTGAAATCTCCATTCCTTCTCTGCCAGTCCTACACCTGCCACCTTGTGAGCTACCAGTTTATCGCCGCTACAATGGTACTGGCAACCCTTTTCTCCACCTTAAAGATTTTCTCTATGAATCCTCATTCTGGAAAGATGATCGTAGGGTTCTTGCCTTCTTGTTCCATCGATCATTAGAAGAGTCTGCATTGGAATGGTTCTACTCACTCGACTCCTTTGAGGCAGGAGACTTCGACATTGTCAAAACAAAATTCTTGCAAAGATACAGAGACCGGGTGGCACCAGCATGCTCCATTACAGACTTGATTGCTGAAAAGATGAAGCCAGAGGAAGACTTCATAAAGTTTGCTGATCGCTGGAGGGGAATGGCAGAAAAATTGACAGATGTGATTTCTGAAGGGGAACAAGTGAAGATGCTCATTGGCAACACTACACCTGCCTTGAGGAATGTCTTGATCATGCACCGTCCTACCACAATGAATGAACTCTATGACAGTGCCCGATACTTGCAAGCCCACTTCAAGGATGCCACAATGATAAACCCTTTTGATCCTAAACCTAGAAACCTTAGAAAGACCCCCTTTGCACCAGTTGGGCCTACAACTGAGGGAGTGGTCAACAATAAAGCTATAAATATTGTGGGGAACCAGGGAGGGAACCGTCAAAATCAGTACAGAAACCCACCACAGAACTCTTCCTATTACCCCCCTCAACAACAGGTTAGGCCACCACAACCACGACAACCACAACAACCACCTCAGGCAGTAGCACAACCCCAGCAACCTCGTCAACCTACCTACAATAGGGCACCGCCACCACCCAATCAAGCACCACGAAGGGGAGGTCCTAGGAGAGAGAACTACCAGCAACTCCCTTACTCCTTGACCGACATCTTCAACGTACTCATGGCGGAGAAACAGTTGGAATTGCCCAAGGAAAGAGAGGTTTGGCCAGTAAACGCAGATATGTCCTGATACTGTGCTTACCACCGGTGTCCTGGTCACACTGTAGAGGTGTGCTTTCAATTCAAGGATTACATTCACGATCTGAATGACCAAGGAAGCATTGATTGGGTCCAAATGGGGAAATATATACAAGCTATGAAGGCTAGGCAGCAGCAGCGGCAACGTCCACCGGCTCAACCTCAACAACAACCTGGCTTGGGGATTGTCCAAAATCCGCTCCCATTACATGCTCCCGCTCCAGCACCGGCACCAGCACATCCAAACCCAGGAATTGGTCTAGTACACTCCATTGTCCAGGGAGATGCCAGCCGTGCTCAAGGTTGGAAACTAGAAAACCAAAATGCAACCATGCCTGTCAACCCGGCTAGGTCTCCTGCTATGAACCCTGCTAAACAGATAATCCGTGCACCTGCTACTCCACAACTACCACAAAGCTCAATAACCCAACCACTGGCCTCCACTTCTTCTCGCCGGCCCATCATTAGGCCAGCCCCCTCTCTAACTACGCCTCCTTCAACCATTGCTACACACCGGTCCTTGCTCATCCGACCACCACAATCATCACCAAACCTGAACCCCCAGCCTACGAGCTCTACCACTCCAAAACCCCAACTTATCATACCACCAACACCACAACCAATCCCACAACCTACACCTTCATTAAACTCATCAACTACTCCCACACCCCGGCCTCTTCTTATTAGGCCACCGGTATCACCATCACTA
Source organism: Cryptocoryne crispatula var. balansae (assembly GCA_036172225.1). Taxonomy (NCBI): domain Eukaryota; kingdom Viridiplantae; phylum Streptophyta; class Magnoliopsida; order Alismatales; family Araceae; genus Cryptocoryne; species Cryptocoryne crispatula. Next base: position 20,469,815 of record CM069927.1, on the reverse strand, counting down.
CCACCTCCAAATCCTACCCCTATACCAACTAACCCAATCATCCCAGAACCATCGATCCCATTACCTATCATACATGCACCTACTCCACCTGTTCCACCACAGTCCACCCCAGTTAACCCGTCACCTCTACCCGACCGCCAAATAGCCCCGGTGCTTCGGAGTGGGAGGATGTTCCAGCGGCTCTTTCCCCAAGCCAGAACTCAACCGCAAGAACCATTGCCAGGCACAGCCTATGATCTGTTAAAGCATTTAGATAAAACACCGGCCCGTATTTCCATACTTGAATTGATCAAAAGATCAAAGGTGCACCAGGAGATTCTACAGCAGTACTTGCAAAGGGTCATGGTGAATGAAGATCTCCCACCTGAGAAGATCACTACAGTGTTAGCCCCTAGAAGTGAGCACCCAACACTCACTTTCTCTCAGGAAGAATTAGCAGATCCAGAATTTAGAAGATATGCTTTGCATGTGGCCATGGCTATTCGTAATATCGAAGTGAAATCATGTTTGGTTGACACTGGAGCTTCTATCAATGTTATGCCGCCAGAAACTCTGCAGTTGTGTGGCATTTCTGAGCAAGAAATCAAGCCATCCTGTGCCATGGTGACAGCCTATGATAACTCCAAGAAGTCTGCACGTGGGGTGGTCACTCTAGAAGTCAAACTTGGACCATGTACGGTCACAACAGATTTTCATATTCTAGAATTGGATCCAACTTTTCGGGCTATACTTGGGAGTCTATACTTGGAGGCAATAGGAGCTGTGGCTTCAACAAACCACCAGTGCATAAAGTTTCCCTTTAAAGGACAGGTGGTCAAGGTGACTAGCATGCCTATAAGGGACGAGTTGAACGATGCTTCTTTACCCCTAGGTCTGTCAATACAACCCCAGATCTCAATGGGAGAATTGCCAGAAGTCATATGCATGACCGCCTCTCTACCAGACACACTGGGATGGCGGATGATGATGAAATTAGGCTATCAGCCTGGAAGAGGTTTAGGCAAGGATCTTCAAGGGATCACTCAGCCAATTGAAACTGTGAAAAGGCCACGCAGGCAGGGGTTGGGATATGAAGAGGGTTCCATCCCAAGGAGGATCTTCCAGCCATGATATGCCATGGGGCTCCACACCTTCTTTATCAAAAGGGAGACCATGATGATGGCTGAAGATGGCAAAAATTCCATGATAGCTGTCAAGAGAAGAAAGGCTCCATATGAAGAAGAAGAAGACTTGGAAGACCTGTGCTTATCTTTAACTCGTTTGTTCTCAAGTGGGGAAGAGTGCCAGGAACCACTCAAGGGCAGACCAATCTTGAATCATCTAGTTAAGCATGTTACCCAAGTCAAAACCATTCCACGAGGCCCAAATACGACAATCCCGTGCTTGAACCTCATACCTTTATTCCTAGATCTTTTGGATGGGCTTCAGAGCCCACTTACCAACTTTGGGCCCATGAGCCCTCTTCAACCTTCCACTCTTACTGGGCCTGCTTGCCCATTTGCTTCCCTCATCAACTTCAGAACTGAGGGCTTTTCTCAACTTGGGCTTACATGCCCATTTATTTCTAAGATCGGGTCCACGTACCCGTTTACTTTCTTCATCAGCTATGGACCCATGTGTCCACTTTCTATTACCATTGGGCCCGCGAGCCCCTTTTTCCCTTTTATTCTTAAGTTTTTCTCTCTATTAATTCAGTCATCTTTTAGCAAGCCTCGAGTCACTCAGACTCATTCTATCTTTTTACTTGAAATTTCCAAAACGTCTTCTCTGAAACTCATATTTCCATCGAGGAGACGTCTCTACTCATCCCAGAGGGTACTCCCAATCAGGGATCCCCCTTTTCTGAATCATTGATCGATTTGCTCGATCCTCCCTCCACTATAAATACCACCTTTCCAGCTTTATCTTCAGTAGGTCAAGTTAGGTTAGGAAATAGGAAAGTCAGAGGTAAAGGAGTTTCAAATAGATATCTGCAACAATTGGCACAGAAATGTGTACAGTCTTGACTGATCGGTTAGGGCGATGGCAGAGTTTCTTATCCCAATTTGATATCACTTATGTCCCACAGAAGGCAATTAAGGGCTATGCTATTGCTGAACACCTTGCCCATCATCCCATACCTATCTTTGACCCAATCCGGTCGGAGTTCCCGGATGACGAACTAATGTCAGTCCGATCTTCCAATCTTTGGACATTATATTTTGACGGGGCTCTGAACTCTCATGGTAGAGGGATAGGTATTGTCCTTCTGTCACCTGAAGGTGTCACCATTCCACAGGCTTTTCAGCTTAACTTTCCAGCAACCAACAACATAGCTAAGTATGAAGCCTTGCTGGCCAGGCTGGAGGCTGCTCATTTCCATGGTGCCACCGAACTGAGGGTGATAGGTGATAGTCAATTGATCCTACGCCAGGTCCTATCCAAGTACCGAACTTCCCATCCAAACCTCAAACCCTACCAAGAGCTCACCACCTGCTACATCAAGCTATTCTTCAAACTCACCTTTGTTCATGTCCCCCGCTCTCAGAATATCCTCGCCGATGCCTTAGCTTCACTAGCTTCATCTCTATCTGTCCCGCTAGGCAGGCAAGTGCGAACTATCCACATTTGTAAGAGGACAATTCCAGCAATTGAGGATGGACGTTTTCTGAAGGTTAAGAAAAGATTCAACAGGAAAGAATACTTAGAACATAAAGAAGAAATCTCCCTGATTGAGTTAGAAGAATTAGAAGAAGGTGAGAGACCTTGGTATGATGAGATTGCGAGGTATTGTCAAGATCAGTCATATCCACCTGGATCAACCACCAAGGAAAAGAAGGCAATCAGAAGAGTATCCCAGAGGTATACAATCCTAGGAGGAGTGCTCTATAAGAGAAGCCTAAGTGGAATCTTACTCAGATGTCTTGATGAAGAAGAAGCTGAGTTGGTACTGAAGGAAGTACATTCTGGAGTTTGTGGTGGTCATGTGAATGCCCAAGCCCTTGCTAAGAAAATCATCCGACAAGGGTATTATTGGCCAACTCTAGAAAAAGGCTGCTCCATCTTTGTCCGGCATTGTCATTCATGTCAACTCCATGCCGACAAGATTCACTCTCCCGCATCTTCCCTTCATCCAATTCATGCCCCATGGCCTTTCGCCATGTGGGCTTTTGATATCATTGGCCCCTTGAGTGACCTCAACTCCGAAATGCGCTCAAAATCATTCATTCTGACGGCAACGGAGTACTTCACAAAGTGGGCTGAAGCGGAAGCATTCGTGGAGATTAAAGCATCAACAGTCTGCTCCTTCATCAAGCGCAACATCCTGGCAAGGTTCGGGATCCCCAGCGACATCGTCACCGATAATGGGCCACAATTTCTTTCTCAAGATCTGCGTGATCTTTGCAACAGGTATTACATTTCATTGCATCATTCATCACCATACTATCCTCAAGGCAATGGTCAAGCAGAAGCCACTAATAAAACCTTAATCAAAATCATCAAGAAATCTTGTAAGTCTAGCAAGTTTGCCGACTGGCCTGATAAGCTTGTAGATGCTCTATGGGCTTATCGTACTTCTGTAAGGACTCCCACTGGACAAACCCCGTATGCTTTGGCATATGGGATGGAAGCAATGGTCCCTTACGAAGTATTACTTCCATCTCTCCGAGTTCAGCTCGACAGGGATATTCCTGTTGATGAGAGAAGAGAATCTCTCCTTGCACAGCTTGAACTCTTGGATGAAAGAAGGCTAGCCGCCGCCGAGCATGCCCGGACTTATCAGAATAGACTCAAAAGGTTTTATCAAAAGAGGGTGGTCGAGAGAAAGTTCGAAATCGGTGAGATGGTAGTCAAACGCATGTTCGTTAAGCCAGGGGGTCCCCGCTCCAAGTTGCAACCTAACTGGGAAGGGCCTTTTGTAATCACTGAAAAGTATCCAGGTAATGCATATGAATTGACTAATGCAGATGGAGAAAAATTGAATCATCCTTGGAATGGAGTTTACCTCAAAAAGTACTTTCCATAAAAATGGAGAAACCACTGGTATAATCTCAAGTCATCGATCCTAGGTTGTTCGTGAGAAGTCAGGGGTAGGTACCATCCTACACACACAACACTTCCCGATCCTAGAATCCAGACAACCCGACACTTGTGAAAGGCAAGGCAGAAATCTAGAAATGGAAGGAGTACCCTTACCCTATTCTCTTCTACTCGGTCCAAGATAGGGAGAGAAGATTAGAGAGGGGTAGTATCAAAAACACTCCCACCCTAGTAGGAGGCCGTCTCAGAGGGTACAAAAGGGTGCCAAAAGATGGGCAATGAACCCCTCAGGTTAGAAAAAGAAAAATGATCAACCTGTCTGAATGAGTACCCAGAATGATAGTCAAGGCAAATGGCATTAAAAGATGGGCAATGTCCCCACGGGTCAAAAAACCTGTCCAAATATGTGCCACATAGAAAAGAAAAAAAAAGAAGAAAAACCCAAAGAGACCGAACCCCAATGGGTAATATTGAGTGAGAGTAGAGAAATCCCTCTCAACATCTTCAAACCCTATCAAGGACTTACTCTATACTCTTCCTCCTTAAACCCCTTGGGTAGGGTAAACCGACCAAGTCCAGGTGGAATCCAAGCCGATCAAAGGAAGAAGGTTAGAAGGATTCTAGGTAGGGAACTTTATTTTTGCACGTGGCATCTACCACTTGAGTCTTGACAAACTCCAAAGACCGATGAACTGTCTCAAATACCAGCATTTTCTCCACAAAAAAATACATATTTCAAAAATCCAAAAAAAATTGCATATTTCAAAAAAACAAAAAAAGTTCATATTTCAAAAACCCAAAAAATTGAATATTTCAAAAACCCAAAAAATGAATATTTCATTCAAAAAAAAACACATATTTCAAAAAAAATCCCAAAAAAATTGAATACTTTTGAAAATCCAAATGATTGTTTTCAAGAAAATCAAAAAAAAAAATTGCTTAGTCATGATCATTGCCTTAGTTGCATCCATGCTTATTTGATTGTCATGCATACTTTCATTTCTGCATTGCATATCCATTTTTACTTTAATTACCTTGTTAAGAAGGCTCTCCCCCTTAACCTAAGTCAAAGTTGACCATAATGGGCAAAGGGATGAGTCCGGATGAAGATCTAATCTCCTTCTGTCAAGTGTTTCAGGCATTTCAACGTTGGAGAGGAGAGGATTCACACCACGGCAGGTAAGTTCTCTTAACCCTTACCCCTATTAAGTCACTTGTTTTATTCCACCTTGTTAAGAAGGCTCCTCCCTTTGACTTAAAATCAAGGCATACGATATACAGGCAAAGGGATGAGTCATAATGAAGATTTAATCATTTTTCATTAAGTGTTTTCAGGAGCTGGAAAAGCAAAAAAAAGAGAAGGGCGATCAGGTACATTTTTTTTCAAAAAAAAAAAAGGCCATAGGGCGCATGTGCCCTCATCTGGGGGCACATGGCCAGGTGCCCCACCCCAGGGCGCATGGCCAGGTGCCCTCGATCGGGGGCACATGGACAAAAAAATTCTAAAAATTCAGAAAAATCTCAAAAATTCAGAAATTGTCTATAATGTTAAAAATGACATTTTTGCAAAAGGAACCATCATTAAAAACTTTGTTTTGACATCCAAATGATGGTTCAAATAGTAAGATCTTCAATTGATCATTTCATGAACAATCTGATTCATATGACAATTCTGTCTGTTGGGTGCTAACCAGAAATGTGCAGGCAACCTTTTAAGTCCTAACAGGTGAATTGGTGAGATCAGTGTTCCCCAAGGAACGTCATGCCAACCTTGTGGCGAAAAGAGAGGAAGCGCTACCTATCATGGTGTAGTATTCCGTCAGAAGGCAAGACAAGGATGGACCAGAGATGCTGATGAACCAGGCGGTCGATGCAGCTTACCTGAAGATTTCATCCTCAGCTTCTCATCAATCTCACATCACATCACCACCATCACTTATTTTTTTGCACTTCACATCACTCCTACTATCTGTCACCTAGTTATGTTAGGTCCATTTGATACATATTATATGCATTAATGTTGAAGACCTTGAGCGTGAAGATGACTGGGCCCGAGGTGCCCTTCAACAAAATCTATGACGGCTTGGTCATTTCTTCACACTCAAGGATAAGCCAAAATTGAACATTGGAGGGACGATGATTCCTAATCAGGTGTCTTGACCTCCAATAGACAATCTATATCTTCAACTATTTTCTACATAATTTTCTATGTTTTCACATCCATCTCCTTTTCATTCTTCATCATTACTAATTTTATCCCTTCATGTTTTATTCCTTTCTTTTGTTCCACCATGTTTTATTCTTTTCTTTCTTTTATCCCACTATGTCTTTTATTTTATCCCACCATGTCATATTGGTCATGCCATTGTTTCTTCTTTCCCATCATTCTATGTTAGTCCCACCATTATCTTTCAATCCCACTATGGCTTAAATCTGTCTTGTCGTTTTCCGAATACCGGGTTTCTGCTAGAGCGTGATTCATGGTTTTCACGATACCCGAGCAATTTTGTTATGCTTAAATGAACCCCTTTAGAATTTGAGATTATTCCACTCAGAATTAAACTGAGTATTTTGGTGAAACTTGAATGAACTTGAGATTCCAAATATGATGGATTGGTATTCTTTTCATTTTAAGATCAACTTCTCTTTTACAAACTTTAGCCCATCACAAGACAAGAACACCGCAAAGTTCGGGTTCTTTGGCTGATGATGAACCTACGAATTCGAGGACTCCTCACCACGCTGAGGGTTGGCTACATCCTTTTATCCTTTATCATTTACCTTTTCATCTCTCGTGCCAAGGGCATGTCTTTTACCAGTCAATTATATGAGGTTTTGATAGAATATGAAAGCGATCTAGAATACTCAGCGAGATTCATATTGCTGTATCGGGTAGATAAGCGTGTCTATATCTACACCTTGATGCCACCTTTTCAGTCCATCACCATTCCATTTCACTACATTCATCTACATTCACTTGCATTCCATTACAGTTCACTACGAATCACTCCGCTTCATTACATGCCACTCCCTTACAAAGCCGACATCAAGGCGAGGCAAGCTGTAGACACGCCAAATTCGCCTAATTCAGAGCATAAAACTCATGTTTTATAGGGTAACATGTATGATTGACCTTATAATGATGTCGGGTCTTTTTAAGTTGATTTGGAACTTTGCTGAACGAAATCGGATGTTTTCCGAAGTTTTCCGTGAAAAGCCATAATTTCCGAGCGAAAGCTACACGTAAATCGTGTAAACACGGAAATTGGCTGAATGACCAATGCCTAATGATAATTCATTGAAGGTTATGGTCATATTCACACCCCGGACAAGTTTTGTTGCATACCGTGCCTTCCCGGTTTGCCGTCGGAGTCATTTTGACCTGTATCGGATCTTCTGTTCACTGCCCTAACTTCCGGACAAAATTCTGAAGTTTTGGAGGGTGTGGTGGCTGATCCGATGCTATAGAGAGCTTCTTCGGCCTGTTATCTTTCCAACGCAACAAACGGCGTCGAATTCCGAGTTCGGGAGTGTTCGCAATGGCTTCCGGAAGAAGGACGCGCGAAACCAGACCCATGCGCCCGGGTTCCTGGTCACATGCGCCCGGGACCCAGGGCACATGGCCATGCGCCCTACCAGTGAGGCACGTGGCCTTGTGCCCTCACTTGAGGGCACATGCGCCTTACCTTTGAGGCACGAGGGACCCAGTTTTTCACCGGGACTCTACCACTCAACCGACGGACCGGATAAGATCGAAATTTTCGGAGAAGATAAGATGTGCCCTCACTGGGGGGCACATGCGCCCCTCAGTGGGGTGCATGCACCTGGCACCAGGGCGCATGCGCCTGGCACCAGGGCGCATTTAACCCTATTTTTTAGTTCCGATAAGACCTTCTGTTCTCCTATAAAAGGACTCTAATTCTGGTCGTTCCAAAGGCATGAGCACGACTCCCCAGGCATCTCAAGACGTCCTAGCACCCTCCTGCATCGATTTTGTGATTTTTAGAGAGAGAATTTCGAGTTTTTAGAGAGAGAAAAGTCAGTTCAAGAGAGAGGAAGGCTGTTCTACAGGTGATCTGCCAAGTCTCTCTTCTTCGTCCTCTAAAGCAGTGTGTGGACGCCTGATGCCTGAGATCTCTTCATCAAAGTTCTTCTTCTCCAAGTCTTCTTGAGTTTACAATCGACGGCACTTGATTCCGAGGTCGGGGCTGGTCGTGACAAGCGCAGAAGCAAAGTCGCGCCTGGCAGATCCTGCACTGCTGCTCGGCTTTTTCGACAACACAGATTTGGCTATATCTTCCTCTATTGAACTCAGAATCTTTCAGTTCTTTTTCCTATATCTTTATTTCGTGATTCTACATCCTCCTATAATTTTTTTACATTTTTTTCGCATTAATTTTACTCTTTTATTCCGAAAATAAAAAAAGGGGGTTAGAGATAACCCGAATCCGGTCAGTTTCTAGTCAATTGTGTGTTTTATGTCATTCTCTTTACATATACTCCACTTTGTCTAGTTCTAATTGTCTATTTCACTTTTTTATTTGTCTAGTTGCACAGAATATCAAGCACCCCCGCATTGAGGACTCTTCTTCATCGGCCGGCCGAAGAAGGAGAAGCTTTAACTCACATTCTTCACGCTAAGGTACACACGGTCATCTTTCATTTTAATTCTATAAATCGGAACCCACGGTTCCTGGAGACCACATTTATTTCTTCTCACCCTCCTCCCACATGACCCGAACCATCTCTTTGGTGATCGAGCGACGCAAAGGGATGAAAGTTCGGGGATCAATGTGAGTGTGGGACCGAGGTGAGAGTTGCTTTCCATGTTTCTTCTTTTCTTTTCTCATCCCCTCTTGAGGTGACGATCTGGGTTCACGGACTTCCCTGAAAAGGAGAGGACCCAGTCGAATTTTCAGAGTCGACAGATAACTCTAATGAATTTTGCTTGGTGTAACTTATCGACCTCTTCCTTCATCTTCAATGCTATGTCTGGGTGGAATCTCCTTAGCTTTTGCTTGACCGGGGTAGCTTTGGGTTTTAAAGTTAATCGATGCTCTACCAATGATTTGTCTAACCCTGGCATATCTCTGTATGTCCAAGCGAACGTGCCCTTGTATTCTTGTAACACCCCATTAGATTTTGTTCTCCTAAAGGGGCGAGGTTGGCACTGATAAGGATATTCTTAGGATCTTCCGGTGTTCCAAGATTAAGTTCCTTAGTCGGTTCATCCACCGTAGCTGATGGTTCTTCGAATCTTCTTAAACCGGATGCATAAGCATCAGCCAAGTCCTCCTCTCCATCCTCAGTATCAAGATCCTTTTCCGATACAACCTCATAGACCCCTAAAGTTGGATCAATATTGTCCTTCTCCTCATATCGAATTTCACCCAACTGGATTGCATTTTCTAGATACTCCGGTAGCTTGGCACATTATAAGCTTTTCTGAGCTAACCGATGCAGATATCTTTCTGGAACTCTCCTACCCCTTATTTTTATTTTTTTATTGGAAACTAAATCTAAAGAAGAATAAGGAAAGGAATAGGAGGTGGAGGGAGTGGAATTTGTTGATGGAGGGAAAAGGAGATTGATCAAAGACCGGGTGGCCTCCCTGTTTGGATCATCCTTCAGAGTGAGTTGGGAAGTTTCTTCGATCGAAACTTGGGTTGAGAACAGGATGTTTTTTTTTTATCTTTTTGAGAAGTACTAAACATAAACACAGAATGAGTTTGGTTGGTTGTGGTTTCTAGTGTGGGCTGGGATATTGACAAAGAAGGGAACAAATCGAGCAAAGATGGGTAAAGAGAGCATCCATCTTCGCTACCTGGTGAATCTGATGGTGGACTTGTTGGAAATGAGTCTGTTAGATCTGAGAAGATGACAAGGGGTGAAGGCCCTTGATTCTGATTGCTAGAAGGCTCGTTGCGGAATAATTCGTCACTTGACCCTTCTTCAGAGAATAACCATGATATGTCGAGATATGGCTCATCCTCTAGGCCATCCACTCTCTTCCTCTTTGCTTGTTCTTGCGGTCCTTGTTCTTCAATCATCTATATTATTTCTCTCTTGTCGAAGAACTTGTGCAGACACCCCTAGAAGTATTTTTGATCAATCTTCTAGCCATTATCACATGTCCCATTGTACCCTATCCCGTTCCTTGATGTTGTCTTTACCAGCTGGATGGGTTCTACGATACCCTACAGTTCTCTCCCCAACCCTCGGCCTTCTTAATATCCCAGATTTTCCATCATACGCCACCCAAGGGATTTGGTATCATCCTTCTTTCTTTTCCAAACTTGCCTGGGCTGCCTTCCATCCCTTGGCAGATTGAGGATTGTGAAGACCGGTTGATTTGGCAAGCCAGGAGAGAGAGTAACCAGGCAATCCACAGGCATACTTACCACCTTAACGACTTGGCCCTTGAAGGGAAATTTGATACACTAGTGATTGGTTGAAGCTGCAGCCTCTAATGCCTCAAGGTAAGGCCTTCCCAAAATAACTTTGTAAGTTGGGTCCATGTCCAGGATGTGGAAGTCGACAGTAACGACTCGGGGTCCGAGTTTGACTTCGAGTGTAACCATGCCATGGGCGGGCCTCTTGGAATTGTCATATGCTGTTACGGTTGTTGACTCTGAAAATTCGACGGGGTCCTCTCCTTTTCAGGGAAGTCCGTGAACCCAGATCGTCACCTCAAGAGGGGATGAGAAAAGAAAGGAATAAAGCTCGGAAAGCAATTCTCACCTCGGTCCCACACTCACATTGATCCCCGAACTTTCATCCCTTGGCGTCACTCGATCACCAAAGAGACGGTTCGGGTCATGTGGGAAGAGGGTGAGAAGAAATAAACGTGGTCTCCAGGAACCGTGGGTTCCGATTTATAGAATTAAAATTAAAGATGACCGTGTGTACCTTAGCGTGAAGAGTGTGAGTTTAAGCTTCTCCTTCTTCGGCCGGCCGATGAAGAAGAGTCCTCAACGCGGTGGGTGCTTGATATTCTGTGCAACTAGACAAATAAACAAGTGAAATAAACAATTAAAACTAGACAAAGTGGAGTATATGTAAAGAGAATAACATAAAACACACAATTGACTAGAAACTGACCGGATTCGGGTTATCTCTAACCCCCTTTTTTTATTTTTTCGGATTAACAGAGTAAAAGTAATGCAAAAAAATGTAAAAAAAATGATAGGATGATGGAGAATCACTAAACAAAGAGATAGAAAAAAGAACAGAAAGATTCTGAGTTGTATAGAGGAAGATATAGCCAAATCTGTATTGTCGAAAAAGCCGAGCAGCAGTCCAGGATCTGCCAGGCGCGACTTTGCTTCTGAGCTCGTCACGATCAGCCCCGACCTTGGAATCAAGTTCCGTCGATTGTAAACTCAAGAAGACTTGGAGAGGAAGAACTTTGATGAAGAGAGCTCAGGCAGCAGACGTCCACACACTGCTGTAGAGGCCGAAGAAGAGAGACTTGGCAGATCACCTGCAGAACAGCCTTCCTCTCTCTTGAACCGACTTTTCTCTCTCTAAAAACTCGAAATTCTCTCTCTAAAAATCACAAAATCGATGCAGGAGGGTGCTAGGACGTCTTGAGATGCCTGGGGAGTCATGCTCCTCCCCCTGGAAGGACCAGAATCAGAGTCCATTTATAGGAGAACGAGTGATCTGATCCGGACTAAAAAATAGGGGGAATGCGCCCTGGTCCTGGGCGCATGCGCCCTGGTGCAGGGCGCATGCGCCCCACTGAAGGGCGCATGCGCCCCCCATGGGGGGCACATCTTATCAACTCCGAAAAATTTGATCTTATCTCCTCCGTCTGTTTAGCAGCAGAGTCCCGGTGAAAAACTGGTTCCCACGTGCCTCAAAGGTGGGGCGCATGTGCCCTCAAGTGAGGGCACATGGCCACGTGCCTCACTGGTAGGGCGCATGGGCACGTGCCCTGGGTCCCGGGCGCATGTGCCCTAGAACCCGGGCGCATGGGACCGGTTTCGCGCGTCCTTCTTCCGGAAGCCATTGCGAACACTCCCGAACTCGGAATTCGACGCCGTTTGTTGCGTTGGAAAGATAACAGGCCGAAGAAGCTTTCTATAGCATCGGATCAGCCATCACACCCTCCAAAACTTCAGAATTTTGTCCGGAAGTTAGGGCAGTGAACATAAGGTCCGATACAGGTCAAAATGACTTCGACGGCAAACCGGAAAGGCACGGAATGCAATAAAACTTGTCCAGAGTGTGAATATGACCATAACCTTAAATGCATGATCATTAGGCATTGGTCATTCAGCCAATTTCTGTGTTCACACGATTTACGTGCAGCTTTCGCTCGGAAATTACGGCTTTTTGCGGAAAACGTCGGAAAACATCCGATTTCGTTCGGCGAAGCTCCGAATCAACTTTAAAAGACCCGGCATCATTATAAGGTAAATCATACATGTTACCCTATAAAACATGAGTTTTATGCTCTGAATTAGGCGAATTTGGCGTGTCTACAGCTTGCCTCGCCTTGATGTCGGCTTTGTAAGGGAGTGGCATGTAATGAAGCGAAGTGATTCGTAGTGAACTGTAATGGAATGCAAGTGAACGTAGATGAATGTAGTGGAATGGAATGGTGATGGACTGAAAAGGTGGCATCAAGGTGTAGATATAGACACGCTTATCTACCCGATCCAGCAATATGAATTTCGCTGAGTATTCTAGATCGCTTTCATGTTCTATCAAAACCTCATATAATTGACTGGTAAAAGACATGCCCTTGGCACGAGAGATGAAAAAGTAAGTGATAATGGATAAAAGGATGTAGCCAACCCTCAGCGTGGTGAGGAGTCCTCGAATTCGTAGGTTCATCATCAGCCAGCAACCCGAACTTTGCGGTGTTCTTGTACTGTGATGGGCTAAAGTTTTGTAAAAGAGAAGTTGATCTTAAAATGAAAAGAATACCAATCCATCATATTTGGAATCTCAAGTTCATTCAAGTTTCACCAAAATACTCAGTTTAATTCTGAGTGGAAGAACCTTAAGTTCTTAAAGGGTTCGTTTTAAGCATAACAAAAATTGCTCGGGTATCGTGAAAACCATGAATCACGCTCTAGCAGAAAATCAAGTATTCGGAAAACGACAAGACAGATTTAAGCCATAGTGAGTTTGAAAGATAATGATGGGACTAACATAGTATGATGGTGAAGAAGAAATAATGGCATGACCAATATGACATGGTGGGATAAAATAAAAGACACGGTGGGATAAAAGAAGTGATAGAATAAAACATGGTGGAACAAAAAAGAAAGGAATAAAACATAAAGGGATAAAACATAAAGGGATAAAATAAATAATAAAACATGATGAAATAAAAGAAAGAGAAAACGTAATGAAATAGAATTGGTAATGATGAAGAAAGCAAAGGAGATGGCTGTGAACACATAGAAAATCATGTAGAAAATAGTTGAAGATATAGATTGTCTATTGGAGGTCAAGACACCCGATTAGGAACCATCGTCCCTCCAATGTTCAATTTTGGCTTATCCGTGAGTGTGAAGAAATGACCAAGCCGTCGTAGATTTTGTTGAAGGGGATCTCGGGCCCAGTCATCTTCACTCTCAAGGTCTTCAACATTAATGCATATAATATGTATAAAGTGGACCTAGCATAGCTAAGTGACAGATAGTAGAAGTGATGTGAAGTGCAAAAAAATGAAGTGATGGTGGTGATGTGATGTGAGATTGATGAGAAGCTGAGGATGAAATCTTCAGGTAAGCTGCATCGACCGCCTGGTTCATCAGCATCTCTGGTCCATCCTTGTCTTGCCTTCTGACGGAATACAACACCATGAGAATGTTCAGCTAGGTGGTGCTTCCTTTCTTTTGCCACAAGGTTGGCATGGCATTCCTTGGGGAACACTGTTCTCGCCAATTCACCTGTTAGGACTAAAAAGGTTGCCTGCACATTTCTGGTTAGTACCCAACAGACAGAATTGTCATATGAATCAGATTGTTCATGAAATGATCAATTGAAGGTTTTACTATTTGAACCATCATTTGAATGTCAAAACAAAGTTTTTAATGATAGTTCCTTTAGCAAAAATGTCATTTTTAACATTATAGGCAATTTCTGAATTTTTGAGATTTTTCTGAATTTTTCGAATTTTTTTGTCCATGTGCCCCCGATCGGGGGCACCTGGCCATGCGCCCTGGTGCTGGGGCACCTGGCCATGTGCCCCCAGATGAGGGCACATGCGCCCTGAGGCCAATTTTTTTTTTTTTTTTTTTTTAGAAAAAATATACCTGATCGCCCTTCTCTTTTTGCTTCTTCAACTCCTGCAAATACTCAATGAAAATGATTAAATCTTTATCATTACTCATCCCTTTGCCTGTATGTCGTATGACTTGATTTTTAGTCAAAGGGAGGAGCCTTCTTAACAAGGTGGAATAAAACAAATGACTTAAAATGAAATGGGGGGTTGAGAGAACTTACCTGTCATGGTGTGAATCCTCTCCTCTCATGTATTGAAATGCCTGAAACACTTGACAGAAGGAGATTAGATCTTCATCAGGACTCATCCCTTTGCCCATTATGGTCAACTTTGACTTAGGTCAAGGGGAAGAGCCTTCTTAACAAGGTAATTAAAGTAAAAATGGATATGCAATGCAGAAATGAAAATATGCATGACAATCAAATAAGCATGGATGCAACTAAGGCAATGATCATGACTAAGCAAAAATTTTTTTCTTTTTTTTTTCTTGAAAACAATCATTTGGATTTTCAAAAGTATTCATTTTTTTTTTGATTTTTGAAATATGTGTTTTTTTTTGAATTTTTGAACTATTCAATTTTTTTTTTGGGTTTTCGAAATATTTAATTTTTTGGGTTTTTGAAATATGCATTTTTTGTGGGTTTTGAAATATGTATTTTTTTGGATTTTTGAAATATGTATTTTTTTGTGGAGAAAATGCCGGTATTTGAGACAGTTCATCGGTCTTTGGAGTTTGTCAAGACTCAAGTGGTAGATGCCACGTGCAAAAATAAAGTTCCCTACCTAGAATCCTTCTAACCTTCTTCCTTTGATCGGCTTGGATTCCACCTGGATTTGGTCGGTTTACCCTACCCAAGGGGTTTAAGGAGGAAGAGTATAGAGGAAGTCCTTGATAGGGTTTGAATATGTTGAGAGGAATTTCTCTACTCTCACTCAAATTACCCATTGGGGTTCGGCCTCTTTGGGTTTTTCTTTCTTTTTTTGTTCTTTTCTATGCGGCACATATTTGGACAGGTTTTTGACCCGTGGGGACATTGCCCATCTTTTAGTGCCTTTTGCCTTGACTATCATTCTGGGTACTCATTCAGACAGGTTGATCATTTTTCTTTTTCTAACCTGAGGGGTTCATTGCCCTTCTTTTGGCACCCTTTTGTACCCTCTGAGACGGCCTCCTACTAGGGTGGCGAGTGTTTTCGATACTACCCCTCTCTAATCTTTTCTCCCTATCTTGGACCGAGTAGAAGAGAATAGGGTAAGGGTATTCCTTCCATTTCTAGATTTCTGCCTTGCCTTTCGCAAGTGTCGGGTTGTCCGGATTCTAGGATCGGGAAGTGTTGTGTGTGTAGGATGGTACCTACCCTTGACTTCTCACGAACAACCTAGGATTGATGACTTGAGATTATACCAGTGGTTTCTCCATTTTTATGGAAAGTACTTTTTGAGGTAAACTCCATTCCAAGGATGATTCAATTTTTCTCCATCTGCATTAGTCAATTCATATGCATTACCTGGATACTTTTCAGTGATTACAAAAGGCCCTTCCCAGTTAGGTTGCAACTTGGAGCGGGGACCCCCTGGCTTAACGAATATGCGTTTGACTACTATATCACCGATCTCGAACTTTCTCTCGATCACCCTCTTTTGATAAAACCTTTTGAGTCTATTCTGATAAGTCCGGGCATGCTCGGCAGCGGCTAGCCTTCTTTCATCCAAGAGTTCAAGCTGTGCAAGGAGAGATTCTCTTCTCTCATCAACAGGAATATCCCTGTCGAGTTGAACTCGGAGAGATGGAAGTAATACTTCGTAAGGGACCACTGCTTCCATCCCATATGCCAAAGCATACGGGGTTTGTCCAGTGGGAGTCCTTACAGAAGTACGATAAGCCCATAGAGCATCTACAAGCTTATCGAGCCGGTCGGCAAATTTGCTAGACTTACAAGATTTCTTGATGATTTTGATTAAGGTTTTGTTGGTGGCTTCGCTTGACCATTGCCTTGAGGATAGTATGGTGATGAATGATGCAATGAAATGCAATACCTGTTGCAAAGATCACGCAGATCTTGAGAAAGAAATTGTGGCCCGTTGTCGGTGACAATGTCGCTGGGGATCCCGAACCTTGCCAGGATGTTGCGCTTGATGAAGGAGCAGACTGTTGATGCTTTAATCTCCACGAATGCTTCCGCTTCAGCCCACTTTGTGAAGTACTCCGTTGCCGTCAGAATGAATGATTTTGAGCGCATTTCGGAGTTGAGGTCACTCAAGGGGCCAATGATATCAAAGGCCCACATGGCGAAAGGCCATGGGGCATGAATTGGATGAAGGGAAGATGCGGGAGAGTGAATCTTGTTGGCATGGAGTTGACATGAATGGCAATGCCGGACAAAGATGGAGCAGTCTTCTTCTAGAGTTGGCCAATAATACCCTTGTCGGATGATTTTCTTAGCAAGGGCTTGGGCATTCGCATGACCACCACAAACTCCAGAATGTGCTTCTTTCAGCACCAACTCAGCTTCTTCTTCATCAAGACACCTGAGTAAGATTCCATTTAGGCTTCTCTTATAGAGCACCCCTCCTAGGATTGTATACCTCTGGGATACTCTTCTGATTGCCTTCTTTTCCTTGGTGGTTGATCCAGGTGGATATGACTGATCTTGACAATACCTCGCAATCTCGTCATACCAAGGTCTCTCACCTTCTTCTAATTCTTCGAACTCAATCAAGGAGATTTCTTCCTTATGTTTCAAGTATTCTTTTCTGTTGAATCTTTCCTTAACCTTCAGAAAACGTCCATCCTCAATTGCTGGAATTGTCCTCTTACAAATGTGGATAGTCCGCACTTGCCTGCCTAGCGGGACAAATAGAGATGAAGCTAGTGAAGCTAAGGCATCGGCGAGGATATTCTGAGAGCGGGGGACATGAACAAATGTGAGTTTGAAGAATAGCTTGATGTAGCAGGTGGTGAGCTCCTGGTAGGGCTTGAGGTTTGGATGGGAAGTTCGGTAATTGGATAGAACTTGGCATAGGATCAATTGACTATCACCTATCACCCTCAGTTCGGTGGCACCATGGAAATGAGCGGCCTCCAGCCCGGCCAGCAAGGCTTCATACTCAGCTATGTTGTTGGTTGCTGGAAAGTTAAGCTGAAAAGCCTGTGGAATGGTGACACCTTCAGGTGACAGAAGGACAATGCCTATCCCTCTACCATGAGAGTTCAGAGCCCCGTCAAAATATAATGTCCAAAGATTGGAAGATCGGACTGACATTAGTTCGTCATCCGGGAACTCCGACCGGACTGGGTCAAAGACGGGTATGGGATGATGGGCAAGGTGTTCAGCAGTAGCATAACCCTTGATTGCCTTCTGTGGGACATAAGTGATATCAAATTGGGATAAGAAACTCTGCCATCGCCCTAACAGATCTGTCAAGACTATCTCCTCTAACATAAACTTAATGGGATTGATACGAGCAATGAGCTTGACTTGGTGAGCAAGGAAATAATGTTTGAGTTTCTGAACCACCCAAACAAGAGCAGCACAGGTCTTTTCTACCACAGTGTACTTCAGCTCACAAGCATAAAACATCTTAGACAAGTAGTAAGTAGCTCGTTCTTTCCCTTCTTCATCAACTTGTGCAAGGACTGCTCCGAGAGAGTTCTCAAGAACCGAAATGTAGAGGACCAAAGGTTTGTCGGGAATTGGTGGTCTAAGTACAGGGGGTCTTGCCAGGTATGTTTTCAACCCATCAAACGCCCCCTGGCACTTCGAATCCCATTTAAACTCGGCCCCCGCCTTGGTTAACTCATAGAAAGGTTTACACCTTTGGGAATGTTGTGAGATAAACCGGCGGACAAATTGTAGCCTCCCAATCAATCCTCGAAGCTCTTTCATATTCTTCGGAGGAGGCATACCAATAATTGCCTTGGCCTTGTTTGGGTCGATCTCTATGCCCCTTTTGCTTACTATGAACCCAAGTAGCTTTCCTGATGAAACTCCAAATGTACACTTCTTAGGGTTCATTTTTAGCTTGTATTCTCTAGCTCTTTGCAAGACCTTCCTTAGCACTTCAGAATGATCTTCCCGACTCTTGGACTTGATAACCAAATCATCCACATGCACCTCTACAAGGGTGTGCATCATGTCGTGAAAGATAGCCATCATAGCCCTCTGATATGTAGCACCTGGACTCTTTAACCCTAAGTGCATGACAACATAGCAATATGTTCCCCAAGGTGTAGTGAACGAGGTCTTTTCTTGGTCCTCCTCGCCTAACCGGATCTCGATTGTATCCAAAATAGCCATCCATGAATGAAAGCATTTCAAATCCAGTGTGTTATCAACCAAAACATCGATATGAGGTAAAGGAAAATCATCTTTAGGCCACGCTCGGTTCAAGTCCCTGAAGTCTATACAAATCCGAATTCGTCCATCCTTCTTCATAACAGGGACTATGTTAGCCACCCATTGCGGATATAGGACAACCTTAATAAATTTTGCTTGGTGTAGTTTGTCGACCTCTTCTTTCATTTTGAGTGCAATATCGGGGTGGAACCTCCTGAGCTTTTGTTTAACCGGGGTAGTTCCAGGTTTCAAGGTTAATCTATGTTCAACCAATGAATTATCTAATCCCGGCATATCTTCATATGTCCATGCGAATGTGTCCTTATATTCTTCCAAAACTTTGATCAAACGTTGTTCTTCTGAGGGAGTGAGGTTTGCACTAATGAGGATAGTCTTAGGATCTTCCGGGGTTCCTAAATTCGGTTCCTTGGTCGGTTCATTCTCTCGTGGCTGATGGTTCTTCAAATCTTCTAAGTCCGGATGCATATGCATCAGCCAAGTCCTCAATTTCATCCTCGGATTCGGGATCCTTCTCTCGATACCACCTCATATACTCCCAAAGTATGATCTATGTTATGCTCATCCTCATATCGGATTTCATCTAGCCGGATAGTATTATCTAAAAAGTTTGGCGACCTTGCACACTCTACGCATTTCGTGCCAACCGTTGCGTATACCTATTTGGAACTTGCTTACCTCTGACTTTCCTATTTCCTAAACTAACTTGACCTACTGAAGATAAAGCTGGAAAGGTGGTATTTACAGTGGAGGGAGGATCGAGTAAATCGATTAATGGTTCAGAAAAGAGGGATCCCTGATTGGGAGCACCCTCTGGCATGAGTAGAGATGTCTCCTCGATGGAAATGTGAGTTTCAGAGAAGACGTTTTTTTTTTGGAAATTTCAAGTAAAAAGATAGAATGAGCCTGAGTGACTCGAGGCTTGCTAGAAGAGGACTGAATTAATAGAGATAAAAACTTAAGAATAAAGGGGAAAAAGGGGCTCGTGGGCCCGATGGTAATAGAAAATGAACACATGTGTCCAAAACTGATGAAAAAAGTAAATGGGTACGTGGACCCGAACATAGAATTAAATGGGCATGTGAGCCCATGTTGGGAAAAGCCCTCAGTTCTGAAGTTGATGAGGGAAGCAAATGGGCAAGCTGGCCCAATAAGAGTGGAAGGTTTAAGAGGGCACATGGGCCCAATGTGGGTAAGTGGGCCCTGAAGCCCATCCAAAAGATCTAGAAATAAAGGTACGAGGTTCAAACATGGCATTGTTGTATTTGGGCCTCGTGGAATGGTTTTGACTTGGGTAGTATGCTTAACTAGATGATCCAAGATTGGTCTGCCCTTGGGTGGTTCTTGATACTCTTCCCCACTTGAGGACAGACGAGTCAAAGATAAGCACAAGTCTTCCAAGTCTTCTTCTTCTTCTTCTGAAGCCTTTCTTCTCTTGACAGCTATCATGGAACTCTTACCATCTTCAGCCATCATCATGGTTTCCCCTTTGATAAAGAAGGTGTGGAGCCCCATGGCATATCCTGGCTGGAAGATCCTCCTTGGGATGGAACCCTCTTCATATCCTAACCCCTGCCTACGTGGCCTTTTCGCATTTTCAATTGGCTGAGTGATCCCTTGAAGATCCTTACCTAAACCTCTTCCAGGCTGATAGCCCAATTTCATCATCATCCGCCATCCCAGTGTGTCTGGTAGAGAGGCGGTCATGCATCTAACTTCTGGCAATTCTCCCACTGAGATTTGGGGTTGTATTGACAGACCTAGGGGTGATGTAAAAACATCATTCATCTCATCCCTCATAGGCATGCTAGTCACCTTGACCACTTGTCCTTTAAAGGGAAACTTTATGCACTGGTGGTTTGTTGAAGCCACAGCTCCTATTGCCTCCAAGTATGGCCTCCCAAGTATAGCCCGAAAAGTTGGATCTAATTCTAGAACATGAAATTCTGTTGTGACCGTACATGGTCCAAGTTTGACTTCTAGAGTGACCACCCCACGTGCAGACTTCTTGGAGTTATCATAGGCTGTAACCATGGCACAAGATGGCTTGATTTCTTGTTCAGAAATACCGCACAACTGCAATGTTTACGGCGGCATAACGTTGATGGAAGCTCCGGTGTCAACCAAACATGATTTTACTTCGACATTGCGGATGATAACAGCCACATGCAAAGCATATCTCCTAAAGTCCGGATCTGCTAATTCTTCCCGAGAGAAAGTGAGTGTTGGATGCCCACTTCTAGGGGCTAACACTGTAGTGATCTTCTCAAGTGGGAGATCTTCATTCACCATGACCCTTTGCAAGTACTGCTGTAGAATCTCCTGGTGCACCTTTGATCTTTTGATCAACTCAAGTATGGAAATACGGGCTGGTGTTTTATCCAAATGCTTTAACAGATCATAGGCTGTGCCTGGCATTGGTTCTTCCACTTGTTCCTCCTCCACTGGCTCCTGTAGTTGAGTTCCGGCTTGGGGAAAGAGCCGCTGGAACATCCTCCCACTCCGAAGCACCGGGGCTATTTGGAGGTCGGGTAGAGGTGACGGGTTAACTGGGGTGGGTTGTGGTGTAGGTGCAGGTATGATAGGTAATGGGATTGATGGTTCTGGGATGATGGGGTTAGTTGGTAGAGGGGTAGGATTTGGAGGTGGTAGTGATGGTGATACCGGTGGCCTGATAAGAAGAGGCCAGGGTGCAGAAGTGGTTGATGAGTTTAATGAAGGTGGTGATTGTATGATAGGTTGGGGTTTTGGAGTAGTAGAGATCGTAGGTTGGGGGTTCAGGTTTGGTGGTGATTGTGGTGGTCGGATGAGCAAGGGCCGGTGTGTAGCAATGGTTGAAGGAGGTGTAGTTAAGGAGGGGGCTAGCCTAATGATGGGTCGGCGAGAAGAAGTGGCAGCCAGTGGTTGGGTTATCGAGCTTGGTAGTGGTTGTGGAGTAGCAGGTGCATGGATTATTTGTCTAGGAGGAGGCCTAGCAGGAGACCTAGCTGGGGTGACAGGCATGGGAGTATTGTGATTTTCTAGTTGCCAACCTTGAGCACGGCTGGCATCTCCCTGGACAATGGAGTGTACTAGACCAATTCCTGGGTTTGGATGTGCTGGTGCCGGTGCTGGAGCGGGAGCATGTAATGGGAGCGGATTTTGGACAATCCCCAAGCCCGGTTGTTGTTGAGGTTGAGCCGGTGGACGTTGCCGCTGCTGCTGCCTAGCCTTCATAGCTTGTATGCATTCCCCCATTTGGACCCAATCAATGCTGCCTTGGTCATTCAGATCGTGGATGTAATCCTTGAATTGAAAGCACACCTCTACAGTGTGACCAAGACACCGGTGGTAAGCACAGTATCGGGACATATCAACATTTGTTGGCCAAACCTCTCTTTCCTTGGGCAATTCCAACTGTTTCTCCGCCATGAGTACATTGAAGATGTCGGTTAAGGAGTAAGGGAGTTGCTGGTAGTTCTCTCTCCTAGGACCTCCCCTTCGTGGTGCTTGATTGGGTGGTGGCGGTGCCCTATTGTAGGTAGGTTGACGAGGTTGCTGGGGTTGTGCTACTGGCTGAGGGGGTTGTTGTGGTTGTCGTGGTTGTTGTGGCCTAACCTGTTGTTGAGGGGGGTAATAGGAAGGGTTCTGTGGTGGGTTTCTGAACTGGTTTTGACGATTCCCTCCCTGGTTCCCCACAATATTTACAGCTTCATTGTTGACCACTCCTTCGGTTGTAGGCCCAGCTGGTGCAGAGGGGGTTTTTCTAAAGCTTCTAGGTTTAGGATCAAAAGGGTTTATCATGGTGGCATCCTTGAAGTGGGCTTGTAAGTATCGGGCACTGTCATAGAGTTCATTCATTGTGGTAGGACGGTGCATGATCAATACATTCCTCAAGGCAGGTGTAGTGTTGCCAATGAGCATTTTTACTTGTTCCCCTTCAGAAATCACATCTGTCAGTTTTTCTGCCATTCCCCTCCAGCGATCAGCAAACTTTATGAAGTCCTCTTCGGGCTTCATCTTCTCAGCAATCAAGTCTGTAATGGAGCACGCTGGTGCCACCCGGTCTCTGTATCTCTGCAAGAATTTGGTCTTGACAATGTCGAAGTCTCCTGCCTCAAAGGAGTCGAGTGAGTAGAACCATTCCAATGCAGACCCTTCTAATGATCGACGGAACAAGAAGGCAAGAACCCTACGATCATCTTTCCAGAATGAGGATTCGTAGAGAAAATCCTTAAGGTGGAGAAAAGGGTTGCCAGTACCATTGTAGCGGCGATAAACTGGTAGCTCAGAAGGTGGCAAGTGTAGTACTGGCAGAGAAGGGATGGAGATTTCAGGCACTGACTTGGAGTCCATGCGACATCTCAGCTCTTCATAACGCTCATTCATCTGGGTGAGCTGATCCATGATTGCCCTGGTGAGAGCAGGTTCTTGGTTTACTGGTGGGGGTATGTGGTTAGAGACATGACTCTGGAATTGAGGAGCATGACTTGAAGATTGTCCCATGACTTGATGGGCCAAGGGAGCAACATGGTTGAAATAAGATGGTTGGACAAATGAGGGTTGGACCACAGATGGTTGAACTGCAGATGGTTGAATCATAGGTTGTTGAACAACAGGAGGTTGAATCATAGATTGTTGAACAACAGGTGGTTGAATCATAGATTGTTGAATAACAGGTGGTTGAACAAAGGGTGACTGAATGAGTGGTGGTCGAACCAGAGGACGAGGAGATAAGGCAACTTGATTAGTTTCAGCCTGATCTGAAGCAATTTTGCCCTTCACCATGGATTGTATGCGGGCATAGGTTTCTGGGTCGGTATAGAGAGACAACTCCCTAAAGAGTTGTTCAACATCACGGGGAGCAGATGGTTGAGGGACCTCTTGCGCTTCTGACTGAATCGGTTGGTGACCCATCTCATGCTCTCGATGTTCAGCTTGTTCCGCCATTCCAACGTGCCTTCCAGACCTTAGTTGCATTGAACTTCAAGAAGAAAGTAAAACAAACAAGTTGACAAAACAAACAAAGAATTTTTTTTTTTATTTTGTTTTAGTATCTTGCAACAAGTTAGAGGTTTGAATTTTTGTTTGACAAACAAGTTATGCAAAGACTTGAAAGCAAGATTACGCAATGATTTTGATTAAACCTTAGGTTTATGAATTTTGTTAAGAATTGTTCTCTCAACAAATGGGTTAGGATCCTAACTCCAATCTCCAATGACCTAGGTTTCACACAAACTCACCACGTGTAGGTAATGTAGGATGCTTCGGGTTTTGGGGAGTGGTACAACCAACCCGATCGTGAAGAGGAATACTCCACGTATGAGGAATTACGGAGGCCTTGATGAAAGCCAACCAAGTCAACTAGGAAGGAATATCCCAGAAGAGAGGTCAGAATCCACCAAGAGGGTGTTTTGGATGGGAGGGGTAAATGGGAGAGTGAGCTCCCGCCTCAAAAAAGTGTAAAAGAAGGAGGTAGAGAGAAGGAGCAGAGAATGCAATCAAGTAATAAAACAAGTAATGAGCAAAGCATAAACTTAAACAAGCAATCAACACCAGACAAGCAATTAGAAACTAGACAAGCAACTAGAAACTAGAATCTAGACTTGTTTCTTATGTGAGCCAAATGGAGATAGTGAAAAGGTGATGGAAAGAAGAGGGTTCAGATATGATAGCCAAGCAAAAGGGTGGTCCACGTGGGGACCGATGTGGGAACTGGGGTAAAAAAGTAAAGGTGGTTCACGTGGGAACCGGTTTTGGGTAAAAAAGGGGTGGTTCACGTGGGAACCGGTTTGAATGATCAAAAGAGGGCCACGTGGGGCCAATTAAAGGTGAATAAAGATCTGATCCAAGTGGGGATAGATCTGAAAAAAAGTGGTTTGGTTCACGTGGGAACCGAAGTAAAGAAAGAGATTGGTTCACGTGGGAACCGGTTTAAAAGGAAAATGGTGGTTCACGTGGGAACCGGTTTAAATAACATGCAGAAATTAAATGGCATACTTGGCACTTCAGATTTGATGAAAGATGGGTGAAATCAGAAATTATGAGATGGCATGAAGTTTAAGAGAGGTGGAAAGAAGGAAAGGCTCACGTGGGAACCGGTCTAGAACTAGAACTAGTTGCAAACAAAAGACTTAGCACCCACGGTTGAAGACATTGCTTGTCCCACCGTGGTCGCCCCAAAGCTGTCGACTCTGAAAATTCGACGGGGTCCTCTCCTTTTCAGGGAAGTCCGTGAACCCAGATCGTCACCTCAAGAGGGGATGAGAAAAGAAAGGAATAAAGCTCGGAAAGCAATTCTCACCTCGGTCCCACACTCACATTGATCCCCGAACTTTCATCCCTTGGCGTCGCTCGATCACCAAAGAGACGGTTCGGGTCATGTGGGAAGAGGGTGAGAAGAAATAAACGTGGTCGCCAGGAACCGTGGGTTCCGATTTATAGAATTAAAATTAAAGATGACCGTGTGTACCTTAGCGTGAAGAGTGTGAGTTTAAGCTTCTCCTTCTTCGGCCGGCCGATGAAGAAGAGTCCTCAACGCGGTGGGTGCTTGATATTCTGTGCAACTAGACAAATAAACAAGTGAAATAAACAATTAGAACTAGACAAAGTGGAGTATATGTAAAGAGAATAACATAAAACACACAATTGACTAGAAACTGACCGGATTCGGGTTATCTCTAACCCCCTTTTTTTATTTTTTCGGATTAACAGAGTAAAAGTAATGCAAAAAAATGTAAAAAAAATGATAGGATGATGGAGAATCACTAAACAAAGAGATAGAAAAAAGAACAGAAAGATTCTGAGTTGTATAGAGGAAGATATAGCCAAATCTGTATTGTCGAAAAAGCCGAGCAGCAGTCCAGGATCTGCCAGGCGCGACTTTGCTTCTGCGCTCGTCACGATCAGCCCCGACCTTGGAATCAAGTTCCGTCGATTGTAAACTCAAGAAGACTTGGAGAGGAAGAACTTTGATGAAGAGAGCTCAGGCAGCAGACGTCCACACACTGCTGTAGAGGCCGAAGAAGAGAGACTTGGCAGATCACCTGCAGAACAGCCTTCCTCTCTCTTGAACCGACTTTTCTCTCTCTAAAAACTCGAAATTCTCTCTCTAAAAATCACAAAATCGATGCAGGAGGGTGCTAGGACGTATTGAGATGCCTGGGGAGTCGTGCTCCTCCCCCTGGAACGACCAGAATCAGAGTCCATTTATAGGAGAACGAGTGATCTGATCCGGACTAAAAAATAGGGGGAATGCGCCCTGGTCCTGGGCGCATGCGCCCTGGTGCAGGGCGCATGCACCCCACTGAAGGGCGCATGCGCCCCCCATGGGGGGCACATCTTATCAACTCCGAAAAATTTGATCTTATCTCCTCCGTCTGTTCAGCAGCAGAGTCCCGGTGAAAAACTGATTCCCACGTGCCTCAAAGGTGGGGCGCATGTGCCCTCAAGTGAGGGCACATGGCCACGTGCCTCACTGGTAGGGCGCATGGGCACGTGCCCTGGGTCCCGGGCGCATGTGCCCTGGAACCTGGGCGCATGGGACTGGTTCTGCGCGTCCTTCTTCCGGAAGCCATTGCGAACACTCCTGAACTCGGAATTCGACGCCGTTTGTTGCGTTGGAAAGATAACAGGCCGAAGAAGCTTTCTATAGCATCGGATCAGCCATCACACCCTCCAAAAATTCAGAATTTTGTCCGGAAGTTAGGGCAGTGAACAGAAGGTCCGATACAGGTCAAAATGACTTCGACGGCAAACCGGAAAGGCACGGAATGCAATAAAACTTGTCCAGAGTGTGAATATGACCATAACCTTCAATGCATGATCATTAGGCATTGGTCATTCAGCCAATTTCCGTATTCACACGATTTACGTGCAGCTTTCGCTCGGAAATTACGGCTTTTTGCGGAAAACGTCGGAAAACATCCGATTTCGTTCGGCGAAGCTCCGAATCAACTTTAAAAGACCCGGCATCATTATAAGGTAAATCATACATGTTACCCTATAAAACATGAGTTTTATGCTCTGAATTAGGCGAATTTGGCGTGTCTACAACGGTGATTTGTGATGGTCAAATATCCTCTTCTGGGATTCCACATAATTGTAGCATTTCTGGTGGCAAGACATTG
This sequence comes from Cryptocoryne crispatula var. balansae, assembly GCA_036172225.1. Classification (NCBI taxonomy): domain Eukaryota; kingdom Viridiplantae; phylum Streptophyta; class Magnoliopsida; order Alismatales; family Araceae; genus Cryptocoryne; species Cryptocoryne crispatula. The sequence continues at coordinate 20,443,086 of CM069927.1, read as the reverse complement.
ATAGATGCACCGGTATCAACTAGACAAGACTTGATATCTGTTTCGTTAATGCTGACAGTGATACAAAGCGCGTATTTCCTTGCTTCTGGTTCGGCCAACTCTTCTTTGGTGAAAGTGAGGGCGGGGTGTTCACTTCTCGGGGTCAAGACTGATGCAATCTTCTAAGGGGAGGGTTTCATTGACCATTACTCATTGCAGATATTGTTGAAGAACTTCCTGATGAACCTTGGACCTTTTGATCAGCTCTAGAATGGAAATCCATGTGGGGGTTTTGTCAAGGTGCTTTAGAAAATCGTAAGATGTCCCTGGCACTGGTTCTTCTGGGTGTTCTTCTTCTTCTTCTTGTGATCACCCTGGTTGACTGGTCTAGGGAAAAATTCTTTGAAACATGCACCCGCTTCTTAGCACCATGGTGAGCTGAGGGGCTATGGTTGGTGTAGTGGAGGTGGATGGAGGATTAGGTCAAATGATGGGAGGCCTAGGTAGCGGTGTAGTGATGATAGTTCAGGTCGTAGGGATGTTGGTAGGTTGTGGTGGTAAGGTTGTACGAGGTGGTATGATAATGGGTCCTAATGGTGACGGTGTTTGTGGTGGCTCAACCGGGCGGATCAGGGTCCTACTTAGTTGGAGTTGTATGGCTGGTGGCGTTACGGTTGGTCGTGACAAAGTGCGGATGATTGGAGGTTGGCTTCTTCTGGTGGGTATAGCTCGTGGTATGGAGTGAACGGTTCAGTTAACGTGGTTTGTAGGGTTGATGTTTATGAAGGAAGCCGGTCCCTCAATTTACCAATTTTTGCCTCTATCACGAGGTTCATCGGTAGAGGTTAGAATGGGATTAACCCTCTGATTTTCTGGTGCTATTGCGGGTGCATGCGCGGGTAGCGGGTTCTGAATGATCCCCAGACCGGATTCCTGTTGTTGTTGTTGGGTTGGTGCTAGTTGCTGCTGCTAAGGTTGGTTCTTTACTGCCTTGATGTATTCGCCCATTTGACCCTAGTCAATACTTCCCTACTAATGGAGGTCATGGATATAATCTTTAAATTGGAAGCAATTCTCTACTGTGTGCCCCGGGTATCTGTGGTATAAACAATATCTATCTGTATTGTGGCCACTCCAGCTTTTCTCTTGGCAATGAAATCTGCCCTGCCTCTATAAGAGCATTTAAAATGTCTATGAGAGAGTATGGTAATGGTGGGTAATGGTTTCTTCTAGGCCCTGTCCTTCGTGGCACGTAGGCGGCGGGGGGAGGTGCCTGGTTATAGGTGGTTGGTTGGCGGGGTGGTTGAGGTGCAAATGTTTGCATGGCTAACTGTCGGGGTTGCTGGGGGACTAGTGTCTGCGTTGGCTGTTGGGTATACTAGTTCGGTGTTTGGTGACGGAAAGGTTGGGGTTGAATCTGAGGGCGAGGTGCCGGTTGGGTTTGGCGGGGGTTTCTGTACTGGGGATTTCTGTACTACTATTGGTGGTTGTTGGGCGGGTTTCCTATGATGTTGACGTGTTCGTTGGTTACCACACCTTCAGTTACGGGCCCAATGGTGGTGGTGGTTGTCTTTTTGGTGACTCAGGGTCTAGGGTCGAAGAGGTTCATGATGGGAGAGTCTCGGAGTTGGGTTTGGATGTACCGTGCTCTCTCATAGAGTTCACTCATGGTGACAGGGTGATGCAATGCCAATACGTTCTTCAGAGCTGGAGTGGCGTTAGTGATGATCATCTTGACTTGTTCTGATTCTGATAGTGCATTTGTCAGTCTTTCTGCCATTTCTCTTCATCTGTCAGCATATCTTATGAAATCTCATCATTTCTCATCTTCTCGGCCATGAGATATGTGATTGAATATGTAGGGCCGACTCGATCTTGGTATCTTTGCAAAAATTTTGCTTTAACGGTATCAAAGTTGCTGGCTTCCAAAGGGTCAAGTGAATAGAACCATTCCAACGTGGAGCCCTCTAATGATCTTCTAAACAAATATGCAAGGGCTTTTAGATCATTTTGCCACATGACAGACTCATAAAGGAAATCCTTGATGTGAATGAAAGGATTCCCATTCCCATTATACCAGTGGTAAATGGGCATTTCAGAAGGAGGAAGATGGAACACAGGGAGAGAGGGAAGGGATATCTCGGGGAGAGCTCTTGTGTCAATCAATCATTTGAGCTCCCGATATTGTTCATCCATTCTGTTGATTTTTAAGCATGGTTTGATCAACGGAGGATTCTTGGATGAGAGGAGAGGGAAGGACAGATGCTTGATTTGCCGGCATGGCCATTGGATAGGCTGAAGCGGCCGGGCAAGGAGGGTGTATCGGGTGGTGCATTTGTGGGCGGGTTCGATTGAAGTACGCAGAAGAATAGACCGGTGGCCTGAGCGGTGTGGTGTTATTTGGGTCCGGGTGGTTCAAGATGGCCACCGGATGAGGTGAGTTTGGAATCAAGGGTCCGTTGTGAGAATGGCCCGGTTCTGGGGCACCGGGTTGGTCAGTTGCTAATTGGGGGGTAGAAGTGTGGTGGCCTCCTTCGGCATGGGTGTGATGGATAGGAGATTTCCCCTTCAAGATGGCCTCAATGGCTTGTAGTTGAGTTGGGTTGGCATGAGAGAATGCCTCCCACAGAGAGTCTAGGTGGAGTCGGGGTGAGCTAGTTTCAGGGAGAATTTCGGGTTTGTTAACAACACATACGGCATCCGGGTGGAGATAGGATTGATCATACTCCAGCTGCAGTGGCTCATATCCTTGGTCCGTCATCCCGACGACTCGCCCTGATCTCAAGTTTATAAACACAAAGGAAGGATGACGAAAAACACAAGAATTCCTTTTTTTTAGTTTTAATCTTTTCCCTCTTTTTTGGTTTTTGATTTTTGTTTGAACAAACAAGTTATCAAGCAAATTAACCTCAAGCAAATATTTCTTTTTTTTAAGTGTTTTCAAATTTTTTGTTTTGGTTTTAAATTTTGATTTGCAAACAAGTAATGGCACAGACTTAAAATGATTACCGCAATTTTTTTGTGTTTCAACCTTAAATTAGTGGCTTGTTAAGAGAAATAATGTCCACTCAAATAAATGGGTAGGACCCTATGCTATCACAACGCCGAGCAATCTAAGGTTGTCACTCTTTTCACAATGATAGGTGATAGGTACTCCGGGTTTTGGGATAAAAGGTACAACCAGCCCGATCAGTAAAGAGGGAATCATTCACTTTTGGGGACTTACGGAGGTCTTGATGGAAGCTACCCGGTCCTTCCGAGAGGGAATCCCCGGAGGAGGAGTTGGCAACCACCAAGAGGGGTGTTTGGATGTGTAGGGCTTTGGGAGGAGAGAGCCTCCCTTCAAGGATGACCTAAAGGAGTCAAAGAAACCCCAATGCAAACTAAATGCAAGTAAGATATCAAGGAGTGAGAGGCAAACAAGAGAAAAGTAAAAGCATGCAACGATCAATAGAGTATTGGAAAACAAGTAAACAAGACAATGATATAAAGTCAAACGAGGATGAAAGCAAGTACTAATTCAACTAAAGATGCTTTAGAAAAGAAATTAGACCTTTTAAAGAAGATAAGCAAAGATGCTTAGCAAGATAACCCTTAAGATGCAAAGTCGAAGCAAGTTGATAAAGCAAGTCTAAAAATTAGATTGTGCTTTTCTTTTAAAAGAGAAGGACCAACGGAAAGTAAGTAGACCGGAAGAAACTAAATGATGCTCAAAGGAAGCAAGTAAACAAGCAAGCAAGTAAATAGGAATGCTAAGAAGATGTAATAACTCAAGCAAGAGCCAAAGTAAGGATGAGCATGTTGGACATTCTTTTAAAGAGATGAGAAGAGCTCACTAAAGCAAGAGTAGTCCCACTGTGGTCGCCAAAAGGTGTAGGCACTCGGATGAGCCGGTGGTTTGTAGTGTAGATGTGGTTGTTGGATGTATGTGTGTGGTTGTGGTTGCCAGGAGCCGAGGACTCCAAAATGTGATTAGGTATGAAGCAAATAGAATGAAAAACAAGTTTGACCGTCGTACCTTTGGGTATGGGAAAGGGGGGAGATTGTTAGGTTCTAACTTCTCCTCTCTCACCCGGCTGAAAGAGGAGAGCTTGAGTGAGCTCTTTCACTTCCGATCAGGTTGAAGCTTCACCTCAATCGGTTCACCTAAGAATGTCCTGCGTAGAAACATAAAAAAAACAAGTGAAGATCATTAGCTCTGGCGTGAGTATAGTATTATGCTTGGTATAGACTCTGAATCATGCAAAAGGGGATGAACTAACCGAATCGGGACGGAATCCCAACTGTCGACTCTGAAAATTTGACGGGGTCCTCTCCTTTTCAGGGAAGTCCGTGAACCCAGATCGTCACCTCAAGAGGGGATGAGAAAAGAAAGGAATAAAGCTCAGAAAGCAACTCTCACCTCGGTCCCACACTCACATTGATCCCCGAACTTTCATCTCCTGGCGTCGCTCGATAATCAAAGAGACGGCTCGGGTCATGTGGGAAGAGGGTGAGAAGAAAGAAATTAAGACATGTGGTCGCCAGGAACCGTGGGTTCCGATTTATAGAATTAAAATGACCGTGTGTACCTTAGCGTGAAGAATGTGAGTTAAAGCTTCTCCTTCTTCGGCCGGCCGATGAAGAAGAGTCCTCAATGCGGTGGGTGCTTGATATTCTGTGAAACTAGACAAACAAACAAGTGAAAGATACTATTAGAACTAAACAAGGTGGAGTATATGTAAAGAGAATAACATAAAACACACAATTGACTAGAAACTGACCGGATTTGGGTTATCTCTAACCCTTTTTTTTATTTTCGGAATAACAGAATAAAAGTAATGCAAAAAAATGTAAAAAAATGATAGGAGTATGGAGAATCACTAAAAAAATATATAGGAAAAATAACTGAAAGATTCTGAGTTGAATAGAGGAAGATATAGCCAAATCTGTGTTGTCAAAAAAGCCGAGCAGCAGTCCAGGATCTGCCAGGCGTGACTTTGCTTCTGCGCTCGTCACGACCTGTCCCAACCTCGGAATCAAGTGCCGTCGATTGTAAACTCAAGAAGACTTGGAGAGGAAGAACTTTGATGAAGAGAGCTCGGGCATCAGACGTCAACACACTGCTGTAGAGGCCTAGGAAGAGAGACTTGGCAGATCCCCTGCAGAACAGCCTTCCTCTCTCTTGAACCGACTTTTCTCTCTCTAAAAACTCAAAATTCTCTCTCTAAAAATTACAAAATAAATTCAGGAGGGAGTTTGGACGTATTGAGATGCCAGGGGGTCGTGCTCATGCCTTTGGAACGACCGGAATCAGAGTTAATTTATAGGAGAACAGATGGCGTTATCCGGGCTAAAAAATAGGGGCCTTGCATCCCACCCCTGGGCGCATGCGCCCTGGTGCAGGGTGCATGCGCCCCACTGAGGGGTGCATGTGCCCCCCAGTGAGGGCGCATGGGCACAAATCCCAAAAAAGTTGGTCTTATCTGATTGTCGGTTCAGTGGTAGAGTCCCGGTGAAAAACTGGGTCCCTCGTGCCTCAAGGGTGGGGCGCATGTGCCCTCAAGTGAGGGCACGAGGTCACGTGCCTCACTAGTAGGGCGCATGGGCACGTGCCCTGGGTCCCGGGCGCATGTGACCAGGAACCCAGGCGCATGGGACTGGTTTCGCGCGTCCTTCTTCCGGAAGCCATTGCGAACACTCTCGAACTCGGAATTCGACGCCGTTTGTTGCGTTGGAAAGATAACAGGCCGAAGAAGCTTTATATAGCATAGGATCAGCCATCACACCCTCCAAAACGTCATAATTTTATCCAGAAGTTAGGGCAGTGAACAGAAGATCCGATACGGGTCAAAATGACTCCGACGGCAAACCGGAAAGGCACGATATGCAACAAAACTTGTTCGGGGTGTGAATATGACCATAACCTTCAATGCATGATCATTAGGTATTGGTCATTCAGCCAACTTCCGTGTTTACACGATTTACGTGTGGCTTTCACTCGAAAATTACGGCTTTTTGTGGAAAACATCAGAGAACGTCCGATTTCATTCGGCGAAGCTCCAAATCAACTTTTAAAGACCCGGCATCATTCTAAGGTCAATCACACATGTTACCCTATAAAACATGAGTTTTATGCTCTGAATTAGGTGAATTTGGCGTGTCTACACCAACCCCTATTTTTTGGTAGGTTTTTAAATATATATGAAGTGTACAATGATCTAATACATGCCAAATAAAATGATGAAAAGTTCTAAGATGAAAACGGAAGACAAAAACTCGATCAGACGGGCGATTGGACTCTGAAAATTGCAAAACGGGCTTTTGCCCCTGCTAGTGCCCTATATATGAGGCGCTAGCTGTTGGTGCCCTACTTATAGGGCACGTTGACCAAGGTCAAAGCACCCTGTATATGGGGCACTAAGTCTAGCTCAAGCAGATTTTCTTCCCCTCTTCGCGATGCTGCTCTGGAGTGCTGGGCAGCTTTCGGGATGAAGTAAGGGCTCCTCCTTGTAGACAATATGCAAATGAAGCTAATGGTGGGTGGTTTTGATGCTGGATGCAAGAGGAGAGACGGATAGAGGCTTTCAAAGTGGAGGAAAATTTTTGTTTCTAGATGGCAAAAACAGTAGACTTTTGGGACTTTTGGGGGGGTGATTTTGGATCGGTTTGAAGGCTTGTGGGGGTGCAAATGGCTTAGAAACGTGGTATTGGATGAGCTCTAGGGTGGTACGGAGTTGGAACCTCCTTTCAGTTCCAAATGAGGGTTTATTTATAGCCCAAAAGAGGGTACTTTGGCCATTCCCGAAAAGCAGTTCCACGCGGCAAAGCGCCCTATATATAGGGCGCCAGCATCATGAGGTATGTCAAATCGATAAGATGAGTCCTATGAGGGGTCAAATCGGCCGGTCAAGTCAATTTGATTCGGTGCCAGGTGCCCTATATATAGGGCGCCTGGTGCCCTATATATAGGGCGCCTCGTGCCCTGTTTATAGGGCGCCCTATATACAGGGCGCCAGGTGCCCCATATACAGGGTGTTTTGGCCCGGTCGATCATTCTATCGATCCTCTTCAGAATGTGCCGAAAACCCTGATTCTTCCGGAAAACATGGTTTCCTTCAAATATTCTTCATGAAAACAAGAATTTAGGCCCTCCAACTAGGCCAAAATTGCGTGTCTACAATGGTGAAAGTGATCCATGATTTTAAATCTCTCTCAATCAATTGGGTAGGTTTTTAGAAGCCTCATGATAAAAATTAGTAGCATTAAATGGAGAAAATCTAACTTATGGTCGGATGTATCAAAACTTGCTATTTTTTGACCTATTTCTCATCCCCTATAAAGGGAAACTCATATAAACAACCTAAGGAGGGCATACCCATCCTTCAGCACTCTTATCCTTGCCTTCCAGCCACCCTAGGCTCATCCCAACCTTCCTAAATCATCTTCTCTTCATCCAAGTGCCCGAAGATCATCCCAAAGTGAAGAAGAAGCCGGTCTATGCTCTGACGCGCTATGTTGCTGATCATTGGCTTATATAGATGTTTATTATCATTTTATGTCCCATATTTCTTCATAATAAGTGTGACTAATAAAGCTATATTTTATATCCAACAAACAGAGATTGATTCTAACATCACCTTGGTTTGTGACGGCTTCTACACCAGCGCTGCGCAGACATATCTGAAGTCTCCTTTTTATGGCCATCGTCTTCTCAATCAATTTCACTGAACTTACTTGCAGATTATGCCTATACATCCTTCATATAAATTGTTACCCGGTGAGTTATCTTTCATTTAAAATAAGAATCATTTAATTCCAATATTTGTGGTGGCCGTGGTACATTCTGCATCAACATCGCGCTGGTGGCTTGTGGATCTTCACTTCCGACAACAGAACTTTCAGGTAAATTCATACCACTTCTGAAAGGATTCAAGAAAACTTGTCTTAATATAAAACTACCCTCGGTGAGTCCTCTTTATTTTGAAACAAACAAAACTTGATTCTGACATTGGTATTGTCTGCTGTGGTCTCTACATTAGAGCCGCGCAGTTTACATTTAATTTGTCCAACCCAGTTGCCACTTTGCCTGGGTTGTGTTGCCTTTTAATCATTCATATTCTCTTTGCTAACTCTTCATTCATATAATTTAGTTCATATTTAAGCATCATTTTTATTTAGTTTTGCATCATTCCATACATCATAAAAAAACCAAAAAAAGGGTTAGGGCTATCCCCGAATCCAGTGAGTTTGTTTTCAATTGCCATTTTATGTTATTGTTTTTACAAGTTACTAAACTTCACTCAATTCTAATCCTTCTTTACTTGTTTTCTTGTCTTATTGTCTTCTAGTTGCATAGATACATCAAGCTAGTATCAGTTGTGGACTTTTCTTCATTGGCCGGCCGAAGAGGAAGAATGTTGAACTCACACATCAAGCTCCTGCGCTAAGGTACACACAGTCATCTCATATTTTATTTCTATTCCATAAAGCGGAGCCCGCAGCTCCTAGCGACCAGAATTTTTCTTATCATGTTCTAAGTTCTTCTATTCCTCACTCTCCTCCCACATGACCTGAACCGTCTCCAGTGCTCAAGCGACGCCGTTAGATGAAAGTTCGGGGATCAATTTGAGTGTGGGACCGAGGTAAGGATTTTACCACTTTCCGAGTGTTTTCCGATTCACTCCCTTTCCCCTATTCCATCTTTCACCTTTTCTTGAGGTGTCGATCCGTAAGACAACAAACCCGTTTTTGGAGTCGACACCAAGCAGCCACACACCTTGATGGAGCTAACTACCATGCTCCAAAGGCAGAATGAGTCAACGGTCGATTACATTCGCCATTGGAGAGATGTATGCATGAAGTGCACCAATCCACCTTTAAACAAGGAGACAGTCACCTTGTGCAAGAGAGGCCAGGCTGAGATCCAAGAGAAGGTGTTGGGGATACAAATCTAGTCCTTCAATGACCTTAATGTCACAATTGCAGACATAGAACATTTCTATGTCAACAATCTCTTGATGGTAGCCACTCGACTAAAGCCAAATAAAGATCGGCTTTTAGGAATGCCAATATAGTTGGCATCACCTCCTCTTCCTTAAGGAAAAACAACAACAGAAGGGGCAAGAGTGCTACTATAGCTCCCTTGCAGACAACAAGTAACCCAACACTGAAGCCCACATGGGAGAAGCTTATGAAGAAATCGTACTCCTTCGCTCGAGATTACACAAGAAAGTTATTCGATGTTTTCATGTAGAATAGCTTGATCACTATGCCAATATACCATTGCCCTAAAGAGGCTATACAAAGTCAAGAGCTGAACTTCTACCCATAACACAGATTGTTTGGGCACAACTTCCAAGATTGCTTCTACTTCAAAGTCCTTGTCAACACCCTGATTTGTAACATGGTTTTGAACTTGAGAAATTGTCTAGTACAGCCCCCACAACTACATAGCCTACCCCAATAGCAAACCAACTTCACCATTAATGTGGGACACTATCAGCTGGCTGCACCCAATGTCAAGTTGTCTTCTCCTTTGCCTTTCAAATGGCTTCATCTATAGAAAGAATTGGGTCCAACCAACTCCTCTTGCATCCTCCACGCCATGCTAGAAGATGATCTACTAGAGGATCAGCAGACCGGGGGCACTTCATGCAAGCCCGTTCACCCTCAGGACTCTTCCTTATTTCAAAAACTTTTTCAAGAGCTAGTATAAGAAAATATTGAAATGCTGATCAAACCTATAGAATGCGAGGGTGACAAGCCTAACAACATAACCTTAATCTCTGACAAACCTACCAAAGAAGAAGAGATCCTCTTCTATGACTCCAACATAGGCCACAACCCAGTTGTGGCACCATCCTTTTCACATGATCTTGTCATCCTTGATGGGGGCAACACTCCTCGAGTAGGAAACATAACACAATATGACAAACTAGGGAACACACTGCTTAATTTGATGACAGTGGGCCTCCGATGGAAAAATTAATTGCTCAAGGCCATCCTTGCCAACGTTGGGCTGTTCCCAACACAATCAACACAAAATTTAAGATCCCCTATGATCTCTAGGCCCAATGTTGCTCAAGTTGGGTCACCACCAATGGCCTCACTATAGCTCGTCAAATGTCAGTAGGTAGACATGAGGGAATCCTTTGAAGACGAGTGTGCATGAACTCTCTTTATTTGCCACCAAGTCCCTCACCTAGAGTGTACATAGAGCACTCCCAAGAGCTATGATTGAGTAGCTAATTGACCTAAAAGGCTATCTCAACATGAGAAGAGATGAAACACAATAGGTCATCCTCAGCCTATTGTACGTCACTAGCAAAAACATCATTGTGTTAGTGACCTACGAAGGGCAATGTTTTAGTCATAGTGTGCAAGAGACAAACAACTGACAGTCGGCGTTGAAAACACAATCAGCCTCATCATCAAGAAATAATAACCATAGCTCGCCCACCAAAAATTTCTATATCATGGCCCACATGGGAGGAGCGTGCATTGAAAATCTACTCCTTCCCACAAGAACGCACAAGACAATTGTTTGATGTATGCATGGAAAACAACTTGATTAGCCTGCCTCAGATGAGACACCCTAAAGATGCTGGAAGGACTAGGGAACCAAACTATTATCCCTACCATAGAGCAATAGGGCAACCAATCGAGGAGTGCTTTCAAATCAAAGGCTTGGTCAAAGCTATGATTTGCAACGAGGTCATTGACGTGGGAGAGCACCTAGTGGTCCCTCCTCAAGTCCACTGTAGAGACAAGTAGCTGGTTTTCCATCATGTCAACACAATGAATGTCACTTCCTTGAGGAACAACAACTCCAAGGGCAAGAAAAATGTTCCATTGCCCCTTTAAAGGACTTTTAAAAATCTAAGGTCACAAGCCTCATGGTAGGAGTGTATGGCCAAATCGTATTCATTCCATCGGGAATACTCAAGGAAACTATTTGACATCTATATGAGGAACAATTTGATCAACTTACCACCAATGAAGTGCCTCGATGAGTCCCCAAGAAGTGGAGAGGCTAATTTTTGTATGTACCAAAAAATGGAGGGACATGTCATTAAAGAATGCTACTAGTTCAAGGATGTCATCGAGACCATGATCCATGACAAAGTCCTTAACCTAGGAAAATAATTGGTGAGTCCACCTCAGCCTCACTATTAAACTCGAATGCAAGCCGACTGTGCCATCAGCATGGCACACCACTAGCCACCACATCTTCATAGAATATAAGGCTTGCCAATTCATTCTAGGCAATTCTTTCCATTCTAAAGGTAAAGTACACTGGGGACAAGCTCTCCACACAAGCTACCCTTTGTCAAGAGCCCAGACAACGGACTCTCATACCGACTAGAGTCAAGAAACTAGACCCTCTACCCCAGTCCTTAAACAAATGTGGCTGCCAAAGACCAGCGTTCTCCAATGAAACTGCTACCTTTTAAGCCCGGCCATCCATTGCACTCGGACATAGACCCTTCTGGGTCAAAACCTCAACCTCAGCCCACATAGAGGGTCATTTCTGAACCACAACCCAAGGCTCCTTTGACTTGGCCGAAGGCTCAACTTGCCTCGCCACACTAATGGCAAGTCTATCGTTTTGATAATGATAGAACCACTGTTCCATGGGAGTTGCTCTACCAAGAATGTTCGTTTTAACCAATTGGCTTTCTCCAATGATGTTCCTAGGTGACGAGTAGCATGAGGACCTGAAGGCCAAATACAAATACTTTGGGAGCCATGGGGAGCCAGTCACCTTGATAACACCCCAAAGGATTCGAAATAGTAGTTCATCTTGGACCACGAACTAGCAGTCAAACTGGCCACCAACCATCACTGGATCTACAGAGCCAATAGCCAAACAACACCACTATGAACACATTATAGCATCATCAACTAGGGGGCATTCACTAGGTTGCCATCTTTTTTAAAAAATGGGCTAAAAATAGAGATTTTTGATGGACTTGGTTGGCTGAACACCATGGGTGACCAAGGGAAAAATTGTCAAAGCATCTAGTCAAGGTGAAAACCTGTAAAGGAACCTTGAGCAAAATTGAATAACCCTGTTGTGTAAAAATCCTACCACAGGATGCACATAAAAAATCTAGAAGGGGTCAACCTGGGTGAAAACTCTGCAAAGGAGTAGCCAGGTTAATACAAAAAACAACAAAAAAATCAATCAACTAGGGCGAGTCCCCAACCTAACAAGGTGAGTGGGTTTATCTCCTTAATTTTAGGGGGGAAATCCCACCATAGGATGCATATGCAAAATCTAGAAAATGTTAACCTGGGTGAAAGCTCTACAAAGGAGCAGTCAGGTTGATAAAAATAACAACAAAAATAACAATGAAAAAATCAATCAACTAGGGCAAGCCCCTAACCTAACAAGGTGAGTGGGTTTATCCCCCTAATTTTATTAGAGAGGAGGTTAGAATTGTCAATGACGAAAATGCTTTCATAGGCTCATCTACCTTATAGTAGAAATATGCTAGGGAGATCATACCTGAGGTAATGAGAAAGAACACCTCTCACTAATAAAATTTGAGGAAAGTCTCACACTCCACCTTGGAAGGAACAAAAGATAAAACCCTATTCCGATCTCACACATCATTGGCACTTCAGTTCTCTTGCTAGCTATGACAACCCTACCATCCTGATCACTCCGATCTTGATGGTCTACAAAAATATTCTCCAACCTTGGCTATTCAGGCTACATGTCCTGTAAAAAGTTCACACTACCACAACCCTCCAGATCCTTATGGTTTTGAAATTCATTCAAGCCTATACCATCTTGACCACTCTGGTCTTGTTGGTCCCCAAAACCTTTATGTTGTACTAACCACTTCAGTCCTAGCAATCTACCAAAGAACTCACAACTTATGGCTCATCATTCAAATGATCTTTGACGCCCTTACCATCTTGACCACTCTGGTCTTGGTGTTCTCAAATTGTATCGAACTTGTCCTAAACAATTTTTTTTTTGAAACCCACACCACCTTGGCTACTCTAGCCTTAGTAGTCACACAAAAAAAGATGCATAACACAACATATACCATGTAGAATCCCATTATGGACAATTTTTAAACTTCCTACCATCTTGATCACTCCGATCTTGATGGATCACAAGTAATTCCTACCATCTTATCATTCTGATCTCGATGGCCAATCAAAAATTGCACTCCCTTGTTACACGAGTTGAAACTCAAACTTGACAAGAAACATTTCATTTCATTCCCCTGTAACACAAGTTAAAACTCAAACTCGACACGGAACACACACACATCATTTCATTCCCTTGTCATACGAGTTGAAAACCACACTTGACAAGAAAACATCCATTCCTCTTGTTCCACAAGTTGAAAGTCACACTTGACAAGCAAACCAGTTCATTCCCTTGTTATACGAGTTGAAACTCACACTTGGCAAAGAAAATACCAACACTCACTCTTTCGTCATGTGAAAGGAAAATCATACTCAGCAAAAGCTTCTACTTCATTCCCTTGTTACCCAAGTTGAAAACCACACTTGACAAGGGCACTTCATTCCTTTGTTACACAAGTTGAAAATTATACTTGACAAGGAACACACCATTTCCTTCCCTTGTTATATGAGTTGAAACTCAAACTCGAAAAGGATAACACATCATTTCATTCTCTTGTTATGCAAGTTGAAATTCAAACTTGACGAGGAACACATCACTTCATTTCCTTGTTATACAAGTTGAAATCCAAACTCGACGAGGAGCATGTCACTTCATTCCCTTGTTATACAAGTTGAAATCCAAACTTGACGAGGAACACATCACTTCATTCTTTTGTTATACGACTTGAAATCCAAACTTGACGAGGAGCATGTCACTTCATTCCCTTGTTATACGAGTTGAAATCCAAACTTGGCAAGGACTTTCACTCCATTCCCTTGGCATACGAATTAGAACTCAAACACAGCAAGGAAAACATCATTCCACTTCTCTTGTTACACAAGTTGAAATTCAAATTCGGCAAGAACATTATTTTACATCATTCCATTCTTTTATTACACGAGTTGGAATATGCACTCAACAAGAACATTAGGTCATATCATTCTGTTCTCTTGTTACACAAGGTGAAACTCACACTCGGTAAGAACACCATTCCACTTTTCTTGTTACATGAGTTGGAACTCCCACTCGACAAGAACTAGTAGAAATATATGTCCTACAAGTTAATCATATATGATATGATTTGACATTTCTAAAAATATCTCATTCAATTAATTAAGCAAATTTTCATTACTAGCTCTTATTAGATACGTACATTGTAATGAAGTCATTGATCACATGCAATGATGATTGAATCATGATGAGATTTTGTTAACGAGATCAATCATCTAGAGGTATGTGATATAAATGTTCCTAGTCATAAGATCCTTAAGATGGGACATTAATGATCTAGATAAACTAGTGTGTGTGATGTTTTCTCATGTGATGAGTTGACCAATCTCATTGATCTTTAGTGTAGGACACTGAGATACACACATAGGTGCTTAATAGTGGAATGAGTTCACTAAATTAACCAATTTAGTAAACGTGATTGATATCTTACCGAATTGTCTATCAAAATATTCTTACATCTCAATAACATGGTTGGATCTTTGACTTAAGTTACCAAAGATGTCTTACCAGATATATCTTGTACTTTGACTATTGACTTACAGATCACCATCTTGATGGTCTACTATAGTTAATGTATTGGGTGTAAGAGAAATCCTATGAAGGTAATTAAGCAGACAATAAGGGATCATTCACTCTTGGTAGGAGAGAGAGAGAATATCTTATGGGATAGTACTCTAAATTCTTGGCCAAAGTACTTGGGATAATTAGAAAAGGAGTTTTCCAGTTGATCTAAACCTGAGTACAGGATCCCATAGAATCGGATTATTTGGGGTTGACATTTGGTGCCGAACCCCTGACCGACCAAGACATTGTATGGACGATGATTTAAATCCATGTGGTAACTAATGTTGGAAAGGCTCAATAGATGTTATTTAACTCTCCAAAGTTATTTGGGATCATAGAATGTGTTTTGTACTCTTTATCATCGGAAGGTTGTAAAAACTATTATTAGATAATAGTTTTGATTTAATTTTAAAATAATTATTCTTTTAAATTAATTAAGCCATCAAACAAATTGACTATTAGGCCTAGTGGGTCACACATATTATATCTGGTCAATAAAATGAGGGCATTGGCATAATTTTATAGAAGTTTAAGGTTTCTGTGAAAAATTCCAACTTCTACAAATAGATGGCATATGAAGCCAAACCCTAATAAACCATAGGGTTGGAGCACATCCCAAGAACCTTCTCTTTATCCTCTCTTCTTCTGAAGGTGATCTCCCATGGTCAAACTTGAATCTGGAAGGTTTCTTGAGGCATGGAGAAAGGAAGAACTCGTCTATTGAAAAAGTTCATGTGGATATTGCTAAAGATCATCCACTTGAATAATTTTCAACAAGGAGGAACATCCTTTCTTCATCCATGATGAGGGATTTTGAAATCCCGTGAGGTTCTCTTATTCTATTGCATATTCGTTTCTAGGTTGTACTTGTTTGTCATCGACCAAGGCAAATCTAATGGTTTTAAAGAATTAAAATTTTTTTCACTGTCATAGATTGATTCCTTACAAGAACATCATTCCACTCCCTTGTTATATAAGATGAAAGACAAGCTCGGCAAGGACAACATCATGCCACCATTTTGTTATACGAGTTGAAACTCACACTCGACGAGGACAAAGTCAATCCATTTCTCTTGTTATACAAGTTGAAACTCAAGCTCAGCAGGGAAACCTACACTCCATACAAACTAAGTTGAAATCCGTACTTAGTTAAAACCAACAATGAATACATCTTGAGGGATGCCTCAAATCCCTACCAAGAAAGCAAAAAAAGAAGCTAAAAAGAGAGATGCTCAAAAGGCTTGGTTGATCATTCACAAGATGATCAGTCAAGAGCAAAAATGTCAAGAGGGAACCTAGCTAGAGAGTACTTGAAAGGGTACTTTAGGCAAAATTAGGTGACTTTGTTACATGAAAACCTCTCCAGAGGCATGTTGACAAAATATCAAGGGGGGCTGGTCTAGGTGGAAATCTTGCAAGAGATAGTCGGATCAGTAATAAAAAACTAAACATAATAACAACACAAGTAGAGGGGCTCATCAGAGAATTTGCATCTTGGGGGACAATGTAGGAACTGGCATTGTTAGATGCATCCAATAGAAATATTGAAGCTTGTTGTAAGGAAGACAGGCAACCAAATCAATATGAAGCAAGGCTGATCACATTCAATGGTCAAAGCCCTTCTTAGTCTTGAAGAAGCTCATACAATAGAGGTAGTGAACAGATTGCCAAGGATAGAGGAACAAAAGGCTGAATGCCAACTCACATGAGTGGTCCCTTCTTGACTACCATCTCCAAGACACTGCCTATGTGGGCTATTTGTTGGCACCAAATTCTTTTTGTTCAACTTGCTCAATATAGATTTAAGTAATGATGAAGTTAGTCTGAAAATTCGACCTAGACTCGGTAAAATAAGGACTAGATGATGCAAATAGGCTTTGGAAATATCTTGACATGGCTTGATAGACTCCAAATAGCCAAAATAACAAGTTCATTGCATAGCCCAGGTTGAGAGCATTACATTGGTGCTCAAAAGATAGAAAACAGATACCTGAAGGCCAAAATGACCATTTTACCTCCGACATTTTTAAAAAAGTTGGGACTTTATCAATAAAATTCAACTTCATCATATTGTCAGTATCATATAGAGCTAGACAATGCTTGAAACAGATCAAAAATCCAACCACCTATTAGAAAGTTATTTGAGAAATATCAAATTTGGTCAAAGTCCATATTAAATCACACCAGAGGATTGATGGTCCAACTAATTTTCACATCAGCCTACTGGCTAAAAATTTTAAATTCTCAGTTCATGACTATAGTCTTGGGAATAGTGATGTATTGGAATTAAAATTTAGCTAACGAAAGAAATCAATTGTACTCAATTACAATTTCTAGCATTATTGATGGCCGAGATTGCACCAATTGGTAAAATTGATGGAATCAGAGATCCGATACAATTCAAGAGATCTTAACCACACATATTGATGTATCATTGGCCATCAAATAAAGTTAGGGACTTTTCTAAGTCAATTCAGACTTTATTTAATTGATTCTGGTCAGAATTTACGGTATCCGTTAGATCAGGAGGACTTTTGATCAAACCCAAGTTAAGACTAACCTATGATGGGCTAACCCATGCCTCATCTGGCTGAGCCAAGTTCTCTCCTTCCTACCTTGTGTGCTCAATCTCCTAGAATGTTGGATTGGGTGCACCAACACTTCAACCTACCATCATCTTATCTTGAAGATTATCTCACTTTATTACCATTTTCTTTAAGAAAAATCTTATCTCCGAACCACCTTATCTCCTATTTGGCTTATCCTTATCTCCCTCAGCCTCATCCTACCCAACGGATGGCCATCATCTAGGTGAACATCAGCCTTCTCCTAGCTGATCTGTGCGCATAATCCTCTACAAAGTAGGGTCAGGTGGTCTAATGCCTTACCCCATGTGTACATCCAGCAGGTGAGGCTTCTTCTTGCATGAGAACTCCTCTTGAACTAGACCTCTTTTGGAATTAGGACTCTAACCCACATAAGACTTATCTCTCAGCCTTATCACCACCTTCAGATGGCACCATTTTACCTTATAAATAGGCTTGTCATCTGGCCTTGGCCGGACCCAAGCTTGAGTCACCTGTGTGCCAGCCCTACTCCAACTCCTCCTCTCTTTGGCGCACCTTCAGCCCTGCTCCAACTCTTCTTCCTTCTACTTGAACATCTACAACAGCAAGTGAGCAAGCTCTACTTTTCATCAGTGGTGTGCCAAGTGAAGAAGAAGAAGGAGAAAGGGGCTTCCTCTTGCAGGTGCACCATCAACAAGTACAACCAACCTTCCTTGGTGCATCAACTCCAACAGCAACAAGTTCTTCTTGGTGTGCCAACCCCAGCACCATCTGCAAGAGAAGAACATGGAGAAGAAGAAGAAGAGAAGGCTGTTCATCTTCTCCTTCATCCTCCAGCAAGACTTGTGCCAAAAAAAGGTGAGGGGACATGTAGTGTTTTTTCTTAATTCTTTTCCTCCCCTCTTCTTTCTCTTCCCATCGGCCTCCTTCTTGGCCATTTAAGAAACTCCATTTCAACAATCAGCAAGCCCATGTTCAACCCTTCCCCATGCTGGTCCCATAAGTTATCAAAGATCAGCACCTTGGGCATCCCTTGCTATCCCATTTTAGGCCCCTTGCTGTCCATGTGCTTACAACACCTAGATGACCTGCAAGCAGCCCTCTTGGGCACCCCCATTTGGCCTCCACAAAAATAGCGCCTACTATTCTTATAAACCAGTCCTTGCTTCCTCCTAATCAGACCCCTTTGAGCCCTTCAATCAGACTTCTTGCTGTCCCTTAATTAGGCCCCCATTAGGTCACCTGATAAAGCCCTTTTGTGTGCCCCATGTTCAGCACCCTCTGAGCATCTTAATCAAGCCCTTTGATTGCCCTTAATCCTATCCATAATTAGGCCCTCTGTGTGGCTTAACATGTCCCCTAATCAGGCCCCTTGTGTGCCCATAAACCTGCCCCTTAACTAGGTTTCCCTGGACAGCCCCTTGGCTTCTTCATTTGGTCATCTAATATGCCCTAATTCTGCCTACCTGTGCAGCAGCCAAACAGCAGCCCCATCTGCCCATGTTTGCCCCATCAGAACTCCCCTTAAATGGATCTCTAGTTTCTTCTCTATTGTTTCCCTAGGACAGCATCAGTTTGGTCATAAAACAACACCAAAAATAGGTCATCTTTCCAACTCTCTACATGAAGGTGCGCACCATCTTCTACTATAGTAAGCAAGAAAAATACATGACTAATCCATACTGGTTGCAAAGTAGGCCTTACTATCCTTTGAAGTGCAAAGAACAGGCCTTGCTGGCCCATGAAGATAAAAAAGGCTTCTTTGGCCCAAGGACTTGAAGACCGGCCCATGGTGCCGATGAGACATGAACTAGCCTATTGGGCATTGAACAAAAATGACTAAGTTTAGGGAGTTAGTTCACAATTGGACGCTGTCTGGGAATATTAAACTTGAACTTAAGAAAATTTGACTAAGTCTGAGGAGTTAGCCCACCACTGGGCACTACCTTAGGCTTCACACTAAAAAAATGGCTAAGTTTGGGGGAGTTAGTTCACAACTGAGTGCTACCTCAGGCTTTGGTCTTAAAAAAACATTTAGGGAGTTAGCTCACCACTGGGTGCTACCTTAGGCTTCACACATAGAAAAACTACTATGTCTTGAGAGTTAGCTCACCATTAAACCCTGCTTCAGGCTTGGGAAAAAAGCTAAGTTAAGGAGTTGGTCCACAACTGAATGCTCCATTAGGCGGCTAGTCCAGATACGCTTCTGGTATGCTTCACCTTCATATTAGCCCCACATGGCCCTCCTTTTATTTTTGTCAATTACCAAATCAATTCCTACGGGGAACCACCCTTTTCTCTTAAAATTCAATTCTCTTATAAACCACCTTACTTTTCCATTTGGTTCTCATGTCAACCACCGTATTTTAAGATCAATCCCCACGTGAATCAAGCCTTTACTTCACATTCAAATTGGCCCCATGTGACCCTCCTTTTATTTTTTTCAATTATCAAACTAGTTCCTATGTGAACCACCTTTTTCTCTTCAAAACCAGTTCCTATGTGAGTGGCCACTCTTTTTCTTGGCTCATTTCCCACATGAACCATCTTACTTTTAAATTTATCCCTACATAGATCACCCTTCTACCCCATTTTCAGATTTGTCTCCACGTAGACCATTCACATTTTTATACTTTTCATTCAATTCT
Source organism: Cryptocoryne crispatula var. balansae (assembly GCA_036172225.1). NCBI lineage: Eukaryota > Viridiplantae > Streptophyta > Magnoliopsida > Alismatales > Araceae > Cryptocoryne > Cryptocoryne crispatula. Next base: position 20,423,185 of record CM069927.1, on the reverse strand, counting down.
CACACAAACCACCCTTTAGTTATGGTTGCTTGCATTGTTTCTTAGTTAACTATTTTGCTTATTACATTGCATTGCATATTTAAAATTCAGAATTGATTGCTCTCATATGTCATTCATATTGCTTCATGCTTATTCAAATTGATTGCTTCTTATCCTTGTCATCTTTTCATTGTATTGGGTACTTAACTTGTCTGACCCCAAGGTATTCAAGTGGGGCTCACTCTCCCAACACACCTTCACTTTTCAACACACTTCTTAGTGGTTACCGACCTCTCTTTTGTAAAATTTTTCTTGAGTTGACTTGGTCTATTTCCAACAATCAAGTAGGTCATACTTTTATCCCAAAATCTAAAGTATCCAAGTATCCCAACACGTGGTGAGTTTGTGATAACTTTAGGTCATTGAAGATTGGAGCAATAAGAACCAATCCTACAAGTGTTGAGTGGACAATTCTAACAATTCATTAATTTAAGATTCGAACAAAAACATTACGTAATTATTCGTTTTGCGTAACTTGTTTGTAAAACTAAAATGAAAAAGAAAATTTTTTAAAACACCAAAATAAAAAAAAAATCTGCTCAACTTGTTTGCCAAATTTTTTTTGAAAACATCAAAATAAAAAAATAAAATTTTAAATTTTTGGTCAATTTTGTTTGTCGAAAAAAGTGAAAGAAATTGAAAATACTAAAGCAACAAAAGAAGAAAAAAATTCTTTACACATTTTTGGAAAAAAATTTGATAGAATACCTATACAATTAGTCTAGAAGAATAGTTAAGATGTCAAATTACTACGAACAACCAACCGGAGTACTAAAAAAGTTAGTAATAAGAAATAAGAAAATTAGTAATATATTAAATTTCTTAATAACAACATGACGTGGCCGTGTTGGTGATTTCTAAAGAACTTCATATAGGATCCGTTTGTTTACGAGGACAACTTGCTCCATGTGCCAATTTTTCCGAAATGACCCTCAGCCAACTTATTTGGCTGTCAAAATTGCCCCATGGAAAATGAATTACGCATGAGTATATACCCATCTGGATTTTGGCATCCACCAGAATGTGAATGAAAGCCGTTTTTCGTGAACGGCGGGTGGAGCATTTCTAAAATAAATGATATTAAATAAATTATTATTAAATAGATAGTACTAGTGTAATAAGTTTATCATTTGAAATTAATTTGTTAAAGACATATATCACTAGATAGAAATTTTATTTTATTAGTATATGTTTAAAAAATAAAATATATTTTATTGTACGAAATATTAATTTAATAAATTTATTGACAAAATTTTGACTGAAAGTTGAGATTTTCAAGTGCTTGAATTAGTTTTTAACTAAATTATTTTAAATAGAAATTACGATAACACTTTATACTGTACTATCATGTGGTATATATTTTATATAGTGGCCAGTGTGTTGTAGTTTTCCAAAATATGGATTTTAGGAAACCAATTTTTTGTAATTGTTTTAGTTTTAAACAACGTGTTTTATCGTATGTTTAATTTTAAAATATTGTTGAAGTTTAATAATTATTTTTAAATATTCAAGTAATTAAATAAAAATAATATATTAAAATTTTACATAAAATTTTAAAAATAATTTACATATATCTAATGATTGAAAATAATTTAATAAAATAATTTTAAAATAACAAAATAATAAATCTTGTTCTTAAAAAAATATTTGATTAATATTTAAATAATAAACTATATTTTAATTTCATTGAAAAATATCTTCATGCAAAATAATTTATTTGATTTATTTATGCATTGATATTTTGTTATAAAATAATGTAATTATATAAATATTAATAAAATCATCTATGGATCTTCTTATGGAAGCATTTGATGAAATTTTCTAGAAAAGTAATTAAAGACAACCCAATATCTACTGGTGTTTTCATTTTTCTTGAAAATGGTATTCCCCGGAAGACTTCTTCGTTGGTTTTGGTTTTACACGAAACCAAATGGACCCATAGTCTCAAACAGGCGGAGGAGGGATGTGCCCGCCCGCTGCGCACCCCACCCACCACACATGGATGCGAGGCTTTTCTTTTCTTTTTCCTGTTTGATTCACGTGGGGGTGGAGGTGCGCTGCGTGCGCGAGGCGATCTGGACTCTCGTAAGAGACGGCTGATACGAGCGCGTGAGGCGATCCACGTTCCACAATTGGATATTTGGATGATGGACCTTCACGGCACATAATTTGATAGCATGCAAGACAGCAACAAAGCTGATTTCTCTTTGTTCCTCTCTAAATTATTCACTTATCTGGAAAAGAAACTTCGATTCTGGAGGATAATCTCGCGTCGTGCTTCACAGGTACGAAGACGAAGCATTAATTAGACTGTCCAGCCACCGGCCGTTGTTGCCGTCAGAGTTCCCAGTCCACCGGCGCGGAAGCGCCCCACAGTCAGCACAAAATCACCATCTGTCTCGATCTCCGTCCATGCTCCGCCGTCGTCGACCGTCCTCTTGCCCGTGGCTTTTTCTCCGCCGCACTTTTTCAGTTGATTTGTGGGGAGTAAGACTTGGATCCGCTGACACGGGAAGAGCGGTTGCGGCGCAACCGTGGACTTGGAGAGGAAGAGGGCGCTCGCCAACGGCCGTACAGACGAAGCAGGGTGGACGACGCCGGGGAAGTTTCTTGTTGCTACTTGGGAGGCAACTGGGGTGGGGACGAAACCAGCGAAAAAGTTAATTGAACAGAACTAAATTTGGTTTGAAACACGTTCAATTGATTTGAGTCTCACAAATTAAACAAATCGATCAAACAGATTTAAAATAAAATTATAAAACAATATTATATTATTAATACAAATTTTATTGTTATAATTTTATAATATAATAAGTTTACGCTAATTATTTATAATAAAAATAAATATATAATTAATTATTTTTAATCAAATTGAACCACCGTTCTTAGTTTGATATAACTATATAAATATATATAATCGAGATCAAACTAAACAATGCACCCCTTCTGAGCCAACCTCATTCATGGTAAGTTCAAGTCACTTTAGTCTTATAGTGGAGAAAATACCGTCGGTTCTTAAAAATAACTAGTCAAAAATTTTCATGTTACTTAATTGACAATTCGATAAAATAATTGTTATTAAATTTTTACTAAATTATTATTGAACCAACTGATTGAATAACAATTACATTAACTTTAGTAACACTTAATAACAAATTATATTAATTTTAATAACAAGTCATATTGACTTCGATATTCGTTTAATAATAATTTGTTCATAATTACTGTTGAATCATCGCTTAAATAATATAAAAAATTGTGATTTACTCTTATTGAAGACTGAGTGTTGTCTCAACGGATAACAGTTAGGCCATTAGTGATCCGAAATCGTTCGCAACGCCCGGCGTGGAGTAGGAAAGAACAAGCAAGGCGGCCGTCTTCCCTTGCGCGTGTCACGACGTCGTGTAGTCGTCTGGCTAGCTAGCCGGAAAGTTGGTTTTGTCCTCGGCGAGGTCGAGTTTAAGGCTCTAATCAAACTCCCAACCAACATACGATTTTGGGCGGACCGACGAACACGTACGACCTTCGTCTTCGATCTTCATTTCCGTCGAGCTCTCACCAACAGAACTTCCACCTACTCCTGCTCCGTCCACCGCATATCACGAGCTTTTTTTAAAATAACACTCATTTTTTATTTTTTATAAAAATAGCACTCTAACTTTTAATTTTGCAAGAATAGCATCGTTTCGCGAAAGTCGCACTTTCATACAACGATTTTCAACGATTTTATTACAAGTCGTTGTATATAATAACGACTATATAGTAAAGTCGTTTAACTAGTATACGACTAGTGATCAAAATATTGTTAAGACTAATCTCAATACCGTATTAGTTAATGTCGTTTAAATATACCACGACTTTGCGTAAAGTCGTTGTACGATATCACGACTTACTTAAGTTGTTTTAGCGCCTCCCGGACCCTTTCCCGCTCACCCGTTCGACTTTGCTTGTCCTCCCCGTTCGACTGCGCTTTGACGGCAGCGGCGCGGCGTCATTGAGGCAGGAACACTGGTGGCGGCTGCGGCGGCGGCTAGGGTGGAAGGGTCCTTGGCAGCGCCGGTGGTCGTAGAGGGGTGAGGGTCCTTGGCAGCCCCGGCTAGGGTGCAAAAGGAGGCGTTTTTGCAGGCATTGTTCGCTTCTGTGATCGTAAAGATCATTTGGTAAAATGTTCTTGAGCTTCTTAGCATAAACGTTTTCTATATTTGTTTTTTTTTATCTTGCCAAAAATTAGCATACAATGCGGAGGCTCAAAAGTTGGCATACAGTGCATCCCAGGTTGGTATAAAAGTGCATACATGGTTCTTTCAAATTTTCTTTTTTTTTTGGTGTCTGTGTATGCTCTATATACAATATGGTAAGTTCAATCTGATAGTGTCCACTACGGCGCAGCCATGGGTTCTTTCAAATTTTCTTAGACTTTCTTTTCCTTTCATATTATTTGCTTTTGAAAAAGAATCAAATTATCTTTGTATGTGCTATATTCTAGTGTGTCTCGCGCCCTTCATCTTGTTTTGTGAACGGGATTTTGAGCTCTAATATAATTTAACCTCATATTCGTGATCTGAACAGTATTTACTTGATAAGATCTCCATTTAGTCAAATCAAACAACACTTTTTATATAGAGTGTTTGGTTGCATGGCGAAAGAGAGGCTCTCCATGAATATATATATGTTTTATTTGGCAGCACTAGTCAAAATAATGAATAATGTTTGGCAGGTAGCCACGATGAAAATATATTTAGGGGGAATTTCTAAATAGATTAGAAAGGTGAGACCTCGATTTTATTATCCCCCACCTGTTTTTTTGGTTAAACATGGTCGTCCTCACAGAATTGATTTTATTTTTATGGCATCAAGTTCAAATTGATCTTCTAATGATCTATTCATACCAAATTAGCAAAGCGTAACTGAGTACTCTGTACCCTTTTACATATCTTAATGGTTAGAGAGAGATTCCTGTAGATTGTCTTATACTTCTAGAGAATTTGACAAAAAGAAAGTAACAAAAAGAAGACTATCATATCTGCACATGTATCCTTATGCAAAGAAAACTTTCAAGGTTTTTTTACCATATAATGCACTAAAATTGACTTCATATCTAGCTGCTTGCCATCTCCATTTTTCTTTATTAAAAATTGACTTCATCTGATGCAGTGCGGTGTTATGTATCTCAAGCCAGTACACACACACACACACACACACACACACACACATATATATATATAGGGGCAGACAGTCCATCCTAGGTTGGCATTTAGTGTTAAGTAAAATTTTTTTATTGGTTACTAAATTGTGCATATACTTATATTAACCATGTATGCACTTCTCCGTGGACCCGTGCATGTAACCTTCTCATGTAACCTTTGTTACATATAAATTAGATATGTGTCCGGTGATAGACTTTAAGTCATGTCCTAAAAAAGTTAGGTAGGAAGTTATCTTTGATTATTAGATTAACTCACTAAAGTTTTCAGGGTAATAGATTTTAACCATGTCATTGAGGAAAGGAGCAGAACCTCATGGAATTCCATACATGTCGAATCATCTTAGTATGACAGAGTTGTTGTCACAATATACATGTAATATTACTCCTTCGGATGTTGAAGCCGGACCGAGTAATACAACAACTTGTCACAATGAGATAGACATAAATGAAGACTTTGAATCAGACGGTACATATGAAGAATCAGGAAGTGATAATGAAGAAGTATCGAATCAAATGCTTGATAGCATTGTCGTTGTTGATGAGTACCATGAAAGTGAAGATGTCAATTGGATCAATAGTGCAATTGCCGATAACACATACATAGATAGTGATGATTCAAATGGTGGTGGGCAAGAGAATGAGGACATAGTTTGTAGTGACGGTGAAAATGTTGAAATTACCGTACAGGATGTCTTCACATCTAAAGAAGATTTGATAGCTACTGTTACTGCTTGGTCATTGAAACGTAATGTGCAATACCGAACAGATAGGTCGTCGAAGTCTAAACTAACCTTGATATGCCATGAGAAGCATCAAGGTTGTAAATGGAGGATACATGCTTGTGTTAGCAAAAGAGTAGGTGGATTGTGGAAGGTTACAAAATATGATGGCAACCACACATGTACTACTTCGGCACAAAATATGAGTCATAGACATCTTACATCCACTACAATATCACGTTTAATTTTACCCATACTTCGATGTCGCTTGAATGTTCAACCAACAGATATAATGGATATGGTACAAGTTAAGTATTCTATTTGGCCATCATACTACAGGCATGGAATGCTAGAAGAAAAGCTTTCGAAAAATTGTTTGGTGATTGGGAAAATTCATATACTCACCTCTTGAGATACATGGAAGCTGTCAAGTTGACAATGCCCGGCACAACATGCAGTTACTTATGTGAGGATGATAACAACTCAAGGTTGAAAATTTTCTTTGGAGTTTTCAGCCGTGTATTGAAGGGTGGAGGTTTTGCAGGCCAGTTTTAAGTGTGGATGGCACTTTCTTGCATGGAAAATATCGCGGTACATTACTCATTGCTTGTGGTGTGGATGCCGATCAAGGCTTATTTCCCATCACATTTGCAATAGTAAATAGTGAAAATAACAATTCATGGTCATGGTTTTTAGAATAGATGATAACACACATCCCATCTATTAGAGAACAACGACATGAACTTTGCTTCATTTCTGATAGGCATGTTTCAATTAAAAATGCAATAGAACAATGGTTTCCTTTGGCATCTCATCGATACTGTCTACGTCATTATCGGCAAAACTTTCAAAAACAATTTGTCAGGGCATCTTTACAAAAGGATGTATAGTGCGGGTGTTACTTGTAACATGATGGACTTTAATAGTCGAATGGGCGATATCCAACTACGTTCTCCGCAGGCATACGACTGGTTATTACAAGTTAATCCAGAGCATTGGGCTTTGGCATGTGACACAGATGGGAAGAGATTTGGAATTATGACAACGAATTACTCGGAATGTTTTAATAGTGTCCTTAAAATTGCTAGAGGATTACCCATCCATGCTCTTATACACATGACATACCATAGACTTAGAATGATGTTTTTTCAATGACGTGCAAAGGGTTTAACTCTTGGGACACATCTTACTCCACGATTTGAGAAGAAGTTGACAAAATTGAAAGAAAAAAGTAGAGAGATAATTATTGGAGCCCGAGTAAACATGGGAGAATGGGATGTAAATGATTCTTTAGGCCATGTGTTTCACATTGATATCCATGAAAGATCACTTTCTTGTACTTGTTGTGAGCCTCAATTACTTCATTTTCCCTGTAAACATGCAATTTGTGCTATTGGTTCTGTTAATTGGGATCCATATGCATATTGTCGACTCTGAAAATTCGACGGGGTCCTCTCCTTTTCAGGGAAGTCCGTGAATCCAGATCGTCACCTCAAGAGGGGATGAGGAAAGAAAGGAATAAAGCTCGGAAAGCAAATCTCACCTCGGTCCCACACTCACATTGATCCCCGAACTTTCATCCCTTGGCGTCGCTCGATCACCAAAGAGACGGTTCGGGTCATGTGGGAGGAAGGTGAGAAGAAATAAACGTGGTCGCCAGGAACCGTGGGTTCCGATTTATAGAATTAAAATTGACCGTGTGTACCTTAGCGTGAAGAATGTGAGTTAAAGCTTCTCCTTCTTCGGCCGGCCGATGAAGAAGAGTCCTCAACGCGGTGCGTGCTTGATATTCTGTGCAACTAGACAAATAAACAAGTGAAATAGACAATTAGAACTAGACAAAGTGAAGTATATGTAAAGAGAATAACATAAAACACACAATTGACTAGAAACTGACCGGATTCGGGTTATCTCTAACCCCCTTTTTTTAATTTTCGGAATAACAGAGTAAAAGTAATGAAAAAAATGTAAAAATATTATAGGAGGATGTATAATCACTAAACAAATATATAGGAAAAAGAACTAAAAGATTCTGAGTTGAATAGAGGAAGATTTAGCCAAATCTGTGTTGTCGAAAAAGCCGAGCAGCAGTCCAGGATCTGTCAGGCGCGACTTTGCTTCTGCGCTCGTCACGACCAGCCCTGACCTCGGAATCAACTGACGTTGATTTCAAACTGAAGAAGACTTGGAGAGGAAGAACTTTGATGAAGAGAGCACTTGCAGAAGACGTCCACACACTGCTGTAGAGGCTGAAGAAGAGAGACTTGGCAGATCACCTGCAGAACAGCCTTCCTCTCTCTTGAACCGACTTTTCTCTCTCTAAAAACTCGAAATTCTCTCTCTAAAAATCACAAAATTGATGCAGGAGGGTGGTTTGACGTCTTGATATGCCTGGGGAGTCATGCTCATGCCTTTGGAATGACCGGAATCGGATTCCATTTATAGGAGAACAGAAGGCGCGATCTATACTAAAAAATAGGGGGCCTTGCGCCCCACCCTTGGGCGCATGCGCCCTGGTGCAGGGCGCATACGCCCCACTGAGGGGCGCATGTGCCCCCCAGTGAGGGCGCATGGGCACAAACCCCGAAAAAATAGGCCTTATCCGATCGACGGTTAGTGGTAGAGTCCCGGTGAAAAACTGGGTCCCTCGTGCCTCAAAGGTGGGGCGCATGTGCCCTCAAGTGAGGGCACAAGGTCACGTGCCTCACTGGTAGGGCGCATGGCCATGTGCCTTGGGTCCCGGGCGCATGTGACCAGGAACCCGGGCGCATGGGACTCGTTTCGCGCGTCTTTCTTCCGGAAGCCATTGCGAACACTCCCGGACTCGGAATTCGACGCCGTTTGTTGCATTGGAAAGATAACAGGCCGAAGAAGCTCTCTATAGCATCGGATCAGCTACCACACCCTCCAAAACTTCATAATTTTATCCGGAAGTTAGGGCAGTGAACAGAAGGTCCGATACAGGTCAAAATGACTCCGACGGCAAACTGGAAAGCACGGAATGCAACAAAACTTGTCCGGAGTGTGAATATGACCATAACCTTCAATGCATGATCATTAGGCATTGGTCATTCATCCAATTTCCATGTTTACACGATTTACGTGTAGCTTTCGCTCGGAAATTACGGCTTTTTGCGGAAAACTTCGGAAAACATTCGATTTCGTTTGGCGAAGTTCCAAATCAACTTAAAAGGACCCGGCATCATCATATGATCAATCATGCGTGTTACCCTATAAAATATGAGTTTTATGCTCTGAATTAGGCAAATTTGGCGTGTCTACAGCTTGCCTCGCCTTGATGTCGGCTTTGTAAGGGAGTGGCATGTAATGAAGCGGAGTGATTCGTAGTGAATTGTAATGGAATGTATGTGAACGTAGATGAATGTAGCGGAATGGAATGGTGATGAACTGAAAAGGTGGCATCAAGGTGTAGATATAGACACGCTTATCTACCTGATCCAGCAAAATGAATCTCTCTGAGTATTCCAGATCGCTTTCATGTTCTATCAAAACCTCGTATAATTGACTGGTAAAAGACATGCCCTTGGCACGAGAGATGAAAAAGTAAATGATGAAGGATAAAAGGATGTAGCCAACCCTCAGCGTGGTGAGGAGTCCTCGAATTCGTAGGTTCATCATCAGCCAACAACCCGAACTTTGCGGTGTTCTTGTACTGTGATGGGCTAAAATTTGTAAAAGAGAAGTTGATCTTGAAATGAAAAGAATACCAATCCATCATATTTGGAATCTCAAGTTCATTCAAGTTTCACCAAAATACTCAGTTTAATTCTGAGTGAAAGAACCTCAAGTTCTAAAAGGGTTCATTTAAGCATAACAAAATTGCTCGGGTATCGTGAAAACCATGAATAACGCTCAGGCAGAAAAATCAAGTATTCGGAAAATGACAAGACAGATTTAAGTCATAGTGGGATTGAAAGATAATGGTGGGACTAACATAGAATGATGGGAAAGAAGAATAGCAATGGGATGACAATTGCCACAGTGGGGTGGGATAAAAGACACGGTGGGATAAAAGAAAGGACAGAATAAAACATGGTGGAACAAAAAGAAATGAATAAAACATGAAGGGATAAAATTGGTAATGATGAAGAATGAAAATGAGATGGATGTGAAAACATAGAAAATTATGTAAAAAATAGTTGAAGATATAGATTGTCTATTGGAGGTCAAGACACCTGATTAGGAACCATCGTCCCTCCAATGTTCAATTTTGGCTTATCCGTGAGTGTGAAGAAATGACCAAGCCGTCGTAGATTTTGTTGAAGGGGACCTCAGGCCCAGTCATCTTCACGCTCAAGGTCTTCAACATTAATGCATATAATATATATAAAATGGACCTAACATAACTAGGTGACAGATAGTAAGAGTGATGTGAAGTGCAAAAATGCAATGATGGTGGTGATGTGATGTGAGATTGATGAGAAGCGGGGATGAAATCTTCGGGTAAAGCTGCATCGACCTTTGATTCATCAGCATCTCTGATCCAATCTTTGTAATATAGCACCTTGATAACGTTCAGTTGGGTGGCGCTTCCTCTCTTTTTCGCCGCAAGGTTGGCATGACGTTCCTTGGGGAATACTGATCTCACCAATTCACCTATTAGGACTAAAAAGGTTGCCTGCACATTTCTGGTTAGTACCCAACAGAAAGAATTGTCATATAAAGCAGATTGTTCATGAAATGATCAATTGAAGATTTTACTATTAGAACCATCATTTGGAGGTCAAAACTAAGTTTTTGATGATGGTTCCTTTAGCAAAAATGTTATTTTTAACATTATAGACAATTTCTGAATTTTTGAGATTTTTTTTTGATTTTTTTGAATTTTTTTGTCCATGTGCCCCCGATCGGGGGCACACAGCCATGCGCCACAGGGTGGGGCACTGGCCATGTGCCCCCAGTGAGGGCACATGCGCTTCCTGAGACGAAATTTTTTTTTTTTTCAGAAAAAAATTGTACCTGATTGCCCTTCTCTTTTGCTTCTTCAGCTCCTGCAAACACTTAATGAAAATGATTAAATTTTTATTATTACTCATCCCTTTGCCTGTATGTCGTATGCCTTGATTTTGAGTCAAAGGGAGGAGCCTTCTTAACAAGGTGGAATAAAACAAATGACTTAAAATGAAATGGGGGGTTGAGAGAACTTACCTGTCATGGTGTGAATCCTCTCCTCTCCTGTATTGACATGCCTGAAACACTTGACAGAAGGAGATCAGGTCTTCATCAGGACTCATCCCTTTGCCCATTATGGTCAACTTTGACTTAGGTCAAGGGGAAGAGCCTTCTTAACAAGGTAATGGATATGCAATGCAGAAATGAAAATATGCACGACAATCAAATAAGCATGGATGCAACTAAGACAATGATCATGACTAAGCAAAAAAATTTTTGGATTTTCTTGAAAACAATCATTTGTATTTTCAAAAGTATTCAATTTTTTTGGATTTTTTTGAAGTATGTGTTTTTTTTGAATTTTTGAAATATTCAATTTTTTTGGGTTTCTGAAATATTCAATTTTTTGGGTTTTTGAAATATGCATTTTTTTTGGGTTTTTGAAATATGCATTTTTTGTGGATTTTTAAAATATGCATTTTTTGTGGAGAAAATGCTGGTATTTGAGATAATTCATCGGTCTTTGGAGTTTGTCAAGACTCAAGTGGTATATGCCTCGTGCAAAAATAAAGTTCCCCTATCTAGAATCCTTCTAACCTTCTTCCTTTGATCGACTTGGCTTCCACCTGGATTTGGTCGGTTTACCCTACCCAAGGGGTTTAAGGAGGAAGAGTATAGAGGAAGTCCTTGATAGGGTTTGAAGATGTTGAGAGGGATTTCTCTACTCTCACTCAAATTACCCATTGGGGTTCGGCCTCTTTGGGTTTTTCTTTTTGCTCTTTTCTATGTGGCACATATTTGGACGGGTTTTTTGACCGTGGGGACATTGCCCATCTTTTAGTGCCTTTTGCCTTGACTATCATTAGGTACTCATTAGGATAGGTTCATCATTTTCTTTTTCTAGCTTTTGAGGGGTTCATTGCCCATCTTTTGGCACCCTTTTGTACCCTGCGAGACGGCCTCCTACTAGGGTGGCGAATGTTTTCGATACTACCCCTCTCTAATCTTCTCTTCTTATCTTCGAGTGAGTAGAAGAGAATAGGGTAAGGGTACTCCTTCCATTTCTAGATTTCTGCCTTGCCTTTCGCAAGTGTCAGGTTGTAGGGATTCTAGGATCGGGAAGTGTGGTGTGTGTAGGATGGTACCTACCCTTGACTTCTCACGAACAACCTAGGATCGATGACTTGAGATTATACCAGTGGTTTCTCCATTTTTATGGAAAGTACTTTTGAGGTAAACTCCATTCCAAGGATGATTCAATTTTTCTCCATCTGCATTAGTCAATTCATATGCATTACCTGGATACTTTTCAGTGATTACAAAAGGCCCTTCCCAGTTAGGTTGCAACTTGGAGCGGGGACCCCCCGGCTTAACGAATATGCGTTTGACTACCATCTCACCGATCTCGAATTTTCTCACGACCACCCTCTTTTGATAAAACCTTTTGAGTCTATTTTGATAAGTCCGGGCATGCTCGGCGGCGGCTAGCCTTCTTTCATCCAAGAGTTCAAGCTGTGCAAGGAGAGATTCTCGTCTCTCATCAAAGGAATATCCCTATCGAGCTGAACTCGGAGAGATGGAAGTAATACTTCGTAAGGGACCACTGCTTCCATCCCATATGCCAAAGCATACGGGGTTTGTCCAGTGGGAGTCCTTACAGAAGTACGATAAGCCCATAGAGCATCTATAAGCTTATCAGGCCAATCGGCAAACTTGCTAGACTTACAAGATTTCTTGATGATTTTGATTAAGGTTTTGTTGGTGGCTTCTGCTTGACCATTGCCTTGAGGATAGTATGGCGATGAATGATGCAATGAAATGTAATACCTGTTGCAAAGATCACGCTGATCTTGAGAAAGAAATTGTGGACCATTATCGGTGACGATGTCGCTGGGGATCCCGAACCTTGCCAAGATGTTGTGCTTGATGAAGGAGCAAACTGTTGACGCTTTAATCTCCACGAATGCTTCCGCTTCAGCCCACTTTGTGAAGTACTCCGTTGCCATCAGAATGAATGATTTTGAGCGCATTTCGGAGTTGAGGTCACTCAAGGGGCCAATGATATCAAAGGCCCACATGGCGAAAGGCCATGGGGCATGAATTGGATGAAGGGAAGATGCGGGAGAGTGAATCTTGTCCGCATGGAGTTGACATGAATGACAATGCCGGACAAAGATGGAGCAGTCTTCTTCTACAGTTGGCCAATAATACCCTTGTTGGATGATTTTCTTAGCAAGGGCTTGGGCATTCACATGACCACCACAAACTCCAGAATGTGCTTCCTTCAGCACCAACTCAGCTTCTTCTTCATCAAGACATCTGAGTAAGATTCCACTTAGGATTCTCTTGTAGAGCACTCCTCCTAGGATTATATACCTCTGGGATACTCTTCTGATTGCCTTCTTTTCCTTGGTGGTTGATCCAGGCGGGTATGACTGATCTTGACAATACCTCGCAATCTCGTCATACCAAGGTCTCTCACCTTCTTCTAATTCTTCCAACTCAATCAAGGAGATTTCTTCTTTATGTTCCAAGTATTCCTTCCTGTTGAATCTTTCCTTAACCTTGAAAACATCCATCCTCAATTGCTGGAATTGTTCTCTTATAGATGCGAATAGTTCGCACTTGCCTGCCTAGCGGGACAGATAAAGATGAAGCTAGTAAAGCTAAGGCATCGGCGAGGATATTCTGAGAATGGGGGACATGGACAAAGGTGAGTTTGAAGAATAGCTTGATGTAGCAGGTGGTGAGCTCCTGGTAGGGTTTGAGGTTTGGATGGGAAGTTCGGTATTTGGATAAGACTTGGCGTAGGATCAATTGACTATCACCTATCACCCTCAGTTCGGTGGCACCATGGAAATGAGCGGCCTCCAGCCCGGCCAGCAAGGCTTCATACTCAGCTATGTTGTTGGTTCTTTGGAAAGTTAAGTGAAAAGCTTTGTGGAATGGTGACACCTTCGAGTGACGGAAAGGACAATACCTATCCCTCTACCATGAGAGTTCGAGCCCCGTCAAAATATAATGTCCAAAGATTGGAAGATCGGATGACATTAGTTCGTCATCGGGAACTCCGGCCAGGGTTGGGTCAAAGATGGGTATGGGATGATGGGCAAGGTGTTCGGCAATAGCATAACCCTTGATTGCCTTACAGTAGGACATAAGTGATATCAAATTGGGATAAGAAACTACTGCCATCGCCCTAACCAATCGATCAAGAGTATGTCTTCTCTAACGAAACTTAATAGGATTGATACGAGCAATGAGCTTGACTTGGTGAGCAAGGAAATAATGTTTGAGTTTCGAACCACCCAAACAAGAGTAGCGCGAGTCTTTTCTACCACGATGTACTTTAGCTCACAAACATCAAACATCTTAGACAAGTAATAAGTAGCTCGTTCTTTCCCTTCTTCATCAACTTGTGCAAGGACGCTTGAGAGAGTTCTCAAGAACCGAAATGTAGAGGACCAAAGGTTTGTCGGGAATTGGTGGTCTAAGTACAGGGGGACTTGCCAGGTATGTTTTCAACCCATCAAACGCCTCCTGGCACTTCGAATCCCATTTAAACTCGGCCCCCGCCTTGGTTAACTCATAGAAAGGTTTACACCTTTGGGAATGTTGTGAGATAAACCGGCGGACAAATTGTAGCGTCCCAATCAATTCTCGAAGTTCTTTCATATTCTTCGGAGGAGGCATACCAATAATTGCTTTGGCCTTGTTTGGGTCGATCTCTATGCCCCTTTTGCTTACTATGAACCCAAGTAGCTTTCCTGATGAAACTCCAAATGTACACTTCTTAGGGTTCATTTTTAGCTTGTATTCTCTAGCTCTTTGCAAGACCTTCCTTAGCACTTCAGAATGATCTTCCCGACTCTTGGACTTGATAACCAAATCATCCACATACACCTCTACAAGGGTGTGCATCATGTCGTGAAAGATAGCCATCATAGCCCTCGATATGTAGCACGAGGCATTCTTTAACCCAAAGGGCATGACAACATAGCAATATGTTCCCCAAGGTGTAGTGAACGAGGTCTTTTCTTGGTCCTCCTCGGCTAATCGGATACGATTGTATCCAGAACAGCCCACCATGAATGAAAGCATTTCAAATCCCGCTGTGCTATCAACCAAAACGTCGATATGAGACAAAGGGAATTCATCTTTAGCTCACGCTCGGGTCAAGTCCCTGCAGTCTATACAAATCCAAATTCGTCCATCCTTCTTCATAACAGGGACGATGTTAGCCGCTCATTGCGGATAAAGGACAACCTTAATAAATCTTGCTTGGTGTAGGTTGTCGACCTCTTCTTTCATTTTGAGTGCAATATCAGGGTGGAACCTCACGAGCTTTTGTTTTAACCGGGGTAGTTCCAAGTTTCAAGGTTAATCTATGTTCAACCAATGAATTATCTAATCCCGGCATATCTTCATATGTCCATGCGAATGTGTCCTTATATTCTTCCAAAACTTTGATCAAACGTTGTTCTTCTGAGGGAGTGAGGTTTGCACTGATGAGGATAGTCTTAGGATCTTCCAGGGTTCCTAAATTCAATTCCTTGGTTGGTTCATTCCCTGTGGCTGATGGTTCTTCAAATCTTCTAAGTCCAGATGCATATGCATCAGCCAAGTCCTCAATTTCATCCTCGGATTCGGGATCCTTCTCTGATACCACCTCATATACTCCCAAAGTATGATCGATGTTATGCTCATCCTCATATCGGATTTCATCTAGTTGGATGGGATTAGTTAAAAAGTTTGGTAACCTTGCACACTCTACGCATTTCTGTGCCAATTGTTGTAGATACCTATTTGGAACTCGCTTACCTCTGACTTTCCTATTTCCTAACCTAACTTGACCTACTGAAGATAAAGCTGGAAAGGTGGTATTTATAGTGGAGGGGGGATCGAGCAAATCGATCAATGATTCGAAAGAGGGATCCACGATTGGGAGCACCCTACGGGATGAGTAGAGATGTCTGCTCGATGGAAATGTGAGTTTCAGAGAAGACGTTTTTTTTTGGAAATTTCGAGTAAAAAGATAGAATGAGCCTGAGTGACTCGAGGCTTGCTAGAAGATGACTGAATTAATAGAGAGAAAAACTTAAGAATAAAAGGGAAAAAGGGGCTCGTGGGCCCAATGGTAACAGAAAGTGGACACATGGGTCCAAAATGGATTAAAAAAGTAAACGGGTACGCGGACCCGATCATAGAAATAAATGGGCATGTAAGCCCATGTTAATAAAAGCCCTCAGTTCTGAAGTTGATGAGGGAAGCAAATGGGCAAGCTGGCCCAATAAGAGTGGAAGGTTGAAGAGGGCTCATGGACCCAATGTGGGTAAGTGGGCCCTGAAGCCCATCCAAAAGATCTAGAAACAACGGCACGAGGTTTAAACATGGCATTGTTGTATTTGGGCCTCGTGGAATGGTTTTGCCTTGGGTGGTATGCTCAACCAGATGATCCAACATTGGTCTGCCCTTAAGTGGTTCCTGGTGCTCTTCCCCACTTGAGAACAGACGAGTCAAAGATAAGCATAAGTCTTCCAAGTCTTCTTCTTCTTCATCTGGAGCCTTTCTTCTCTTGACAGCTATCACGGAACTTTTGCCATCTTCAGCCATCATCATGGTCTCCCCTTTGATAAAGAAGGTGTGGAGCCCCATGGCATATCCTGGCTGGAAGATCCTCCTTGGGATGGAACCCTCTTCATATCCCAACCCCTGCCTGCGTGGCCTTTTTGCATTTTCAATTGGCTGAGTGATCCCTTGAAGATCCTTGCCTAAACCTCTTCCAGGCTGATAGCCCAATTTCATCATCATCTGCCATCCCGGATGTGTGGTAGAGAGGCGGTCATGCATCGACTTCGGCAATTCTCCCAACGAGATATGGGGTTGTATTGACGGACCTAGGGGTAAAGAAGCATCGTTCAGCTCGTCCACTTATAGGCATGCTAGTCACCTTGACCACTGTCCTTTAAAGGGAAATTTTATGCCTTGGTGGTTTGTTGAAGCCACGGCTCTATTGCCTCCAAGTATGGCCTCCCAAGTATAGCCCGAAAAGTTGGATCCAATTCTAGAACATGAAAATGCTGTATGTGTACATGGTCCAAGTTTAACTTCTAGAGTGACCACCCCATGTGCGGACTTCTTGGAGTTGTCGTAAGTTTGTCACCATGGCACGGGATGGCTTGATTTCTTGCTCGAAATGCCACACAGCGCAAAGTTTACGGCGGCATAACGTTGATAGAAGCTCCGGTGTCAACCAAACATGATTTTACTTCGACATTGCGAGATGATAACCACATGCAAAGCATATCTCCTAAAGTACGGATGCAATTCTTCTGAGAGAAAGTGAGTGTTGGGTGCTCACTTCTAGGGGCTAACACTGTAGTGATCTTCTCAGGTGGGAGATCTTCATTCACCATGACCCTTTGCAAGTACTGCTGTAGAATCTCCTGGTGCACCTTTTATCTTTTGATCAACTCAAGTATAGAAATACGGGCCGGTGTTTTATCCAAATGCTTTAACAAATCATAGGTTGTGCCTGGCATTGGTTCTTCTACCTGTTCCTCCTCCACTGGCTCTTGCGGTTGAGTTCCGGCTTGGGGAAAGAGCCGCTGGAACATCCTCCCACTCTGAAGCACCGGGGCTATTTGGC
The DNA here is from genome assembly GCA_036172225.1 of Cryptocoryne crispatula var. balansae. Taxonomy (NCBI): domain Eukaryota; kingdom Viridiplantae; phylum Streptophyta; class Magnoliopsida; order Alismatales; family Araceae; genus Cryptocoryne; species Cryptocoryne crispatula. The sequence goes on along the minus strand of CM069927.1, from coordinate 20,405,439 downwards.
GGTCGGGTAGAGGTGACGGGTTGGCCAGGGTGGGTTGTGGTGGAACGGGTGGTGTAGGTGCGGGTATGATAGGTAATGGGATCGATGGTTACGGGATGATGGGGTTAGTTGGTAGAGGGGTAGGATTTGGAGGTGGTAATGATGGTGATGCTTGGTGGCCTAATAAGAAGAGGCCGGGGTGCGAGTGGTTGATGAAGGTGTAGGTTGTGGGATTGGTTGTGGTGTTGGTGGTATGATAGGTTGGGGTTTTGGAGTGGTAGAGTTCATAGGCTGGGGGTTCATGTTTGGTGGTGATTGTGGTGGTCGGATGAGCAAGGGTCGGTGTGTAACAATGGTTGAAGGAGGTGTAGTTAGAGAGGGGGCTGGCCTAATGATGGGCCGGTGAGAAGAAGTGGCGGCCAGTGGTTGGGTTATTGAGCTTTGTGGTAGTTGTGGAGTAGCAGGTGCACGGATTATCTGTCTAGGAGGGTTCCTAGATGGAGACCTAGCGGGTTGACGAGGCATGGTTGTATTGTGGCTTTCTAGTTGCCAACCTTGAGCACGATCGGCATCTCCCTGGACAATGGAGTGTACTAGACCAATTCCTGGGTTTGGATGTGCTTGGTGCCGGTCTTTGGAGCGGGAGCATGTAATGGGAGCGGATTACGGACAATCCCCAAGCCGAGGTTGTTGTTGAGGGTTGAGCCGGTGGGCCATTGCCCGGCTAGCGCCTAGCCTTCATTACTGTATGCATTCCCCCATTTGGACCCAATCAATGCGCCTTGGTCATTCGGATCGTGGATGTAATCCTTGAATTGAAAGCACACTTCTACGGTGTGACCGGGACACGGTGGTAAGCACGGTATCGGGACATATCTACATTTGTTGGCCAAACCTCTCTTTCCTTGGGCAATTCAAGCTTGTTTCTCCGCCATGAGTACATTGAAGATGTCGGTCAGGAAGTAAGGGAGTTGGTAGTTCTCTCTCCTAGGACCTCCCCTTCGTGGTGCTTGATTGGGTGGTGGCGGTGCCCTATTGTAGGTAGGTTGACGAGGTTCTTTGGGGTTGTGCTACTTTGGTTGTGGGGGTTGTTGTGGTTGTCGTGGTTGTGGTGGCCTAACTTGTTCTTTGAGGGGTAATAGGAAGGGTTCTGTGGTGGGTTTACGGGCGTTTTGACGGTTCCCTCCTGGTTCCCCTACAATATTTACAACTTCGTTGTTGACCACTCCCTCGGTTGTAGGCCCAAGCGGGTGGGGGTCTTCCACTAAAGTTTCTAGGTTTAGGATCGAAAGGGTTTATCATGGTGGCATCCTTGAAGTGGGCTTGCAAGTATCGGGCCTTTGTCGTAGAGTTCATTCATTGTGGTAGGACGGTGCATGATCAAGACATTCCTCAAGGCAGGTGTAGTGTTGCCAATGAGCATCTTCACTTGTTCCCCTTCAGAAATCACATCTGTCAATTTTTCTGCCATTCCCCTCCAGCGATCAACAAACTTTATGAAGTCTTCCTCTGGCTTCATCTTTTCAGCAATCAAGTCTGTAATGGAGCATGCTGGTGCCACCTAGTCTCTGTATCTTTGCAAGAATTTTGTCTTGACAATGTCGAAGTCTCCTGCCTCAAAGGAGTCGAGTGAGTAGAACCATTCCAACGCAGACCCTTCTAGTGATCGGCGGAACAAGAAGGCAAGAACCCTAAGATCATCTTTCTAGAATGAGGATTCATAGAGAAAATCTTTAAGGTGGAGAAAAGGGTTGCCAGTACCATTGTAGCGGCGATAAACTGGTAGCTCAGAAGGTGGCGAGTGTGGGAGCGAGAGAAGGAATGGAGATTTCGAGCGGATTTGGAGTCCGGGCGACATCTCGGCTCTTCATAACGTTCATTCATGCAGGTGAGCGATCCATGATTGCCACAATGGTGAGAGCGAGGTTCTTGGTTTGCGGTGGGGGTATGTGGTTAGAGACATGGTTACGAAATTGAGGAGCATGACTTGAAGATTGTTCCATGACTTGATGGGCCAGGGAGCAACATGGTTGAAATAAGATGGTGAACAAATAAGGGTTGAACCACGGATGGTTGAACTATAGAGAGGTTGAGCTTGTAGATGGTTGTGCTAGTGCCAATGATGGTTGAATCATGGATTGTTGAACAACGAGGTGGTTGAACAAAGGGTGATTGAATGAGTGGTGGTCGAACTAGAGGACGAGGAGATAAGGCAACTTGATTGGTTTCGGCCGATGCGAAGCAATTTTGCCCTTCACCATGGATTGTATGCGGGTATAGGTTTCTGGGTCAGTATAGAGAGACAACTCCCTAAAGAGTTGTTCAACATCACGAGGAGCAGATGGTTGAGGGACCTCTTGCACTTCCGACTCAAATAATGGATTAACACGACCATCTGACGGATTTGGTTGATGACCCATCTCATGTTCTCGATGTTCAGCTTGTTCTGCCATTCCAACGTGCCTTCCAGACCTTAGTTGCATTGAACTTCAAGGAGAAAGTAAAACAAACAAGTTGACAAACAAATAAAGAACTTTTCTTTTTTTTTTAGTATTTTGCAAAAAGTTAGAGGTTTGAATTTTTGTTTGACAAGCAAGTGATGTAAAGACTTGAAAGCAAGATTACGCAATGATTTTGATTAAACCTTAGGTTTATGAATTTGTTAAGAATTGTTCTCTCAACAAATGGGTTAGGATCCTAACTCCAATCTCCAATGACTTAGGTTTCACACAATCTCACCACGTGTAGGTAACGTAGGATGCTTCGGGTTTTGGGGAGTGGTACAACCAACCCGATCGTGAAGAGGAATACTCCACGTATGAGGAATTACGGAGGCCTTGATGAAAGCCAACCAAGTCAACTAGGAAGGAATATCCCAGGAGAAGAGGTCGGAATCCACCAAGAGGGTGTTTTGGATGGGAGGGTAAATGGGAGAGTGAGCTCCCGCCTCGAAAAAGTGTAAAGAAGGAGGTAGAGAGAAGGAGCAGAGAATGCAATCAAGTAATAAAACAAGTAATGAGCAAAGCATAAACTTAAATAAACATGCAATCAACACCAGACAAGCAATTAGAAACTAGACAAGCAACTAGAAACTAGAATCTAGACTTGTTTCTTATGTGAGCCAAATGGAGATAGTGAAAAAGGTGATGGAAAGAAGAGGGTTCAGATCTGGTAGCCAAGCTAAAGGGTGGTCCACGTGGGGACCGATGTGGGAAGCTTCAGGGTAAAAGGTAAAGGTGGTTCACGTGGGAACCGGTTTTGAAGGTAAAAGGGGTGGTTCGCGTGGGAACCGGTTTGAATGATCAAAGAGGTCCACGTGGGGCCAATTAAAGGTGAACAAAGATCTGATCAGTGGGGATAGATCTGAAAAAAGTGGTTTAGTTCACGTGGGTACCGAAGAAAAGAAAGAGATTGGATCACGTGGGAGCCGGTTTAAAAGGAAAAGGGTGGTGAACGTGGGCACCGGTTTAAATAAGATGGAGAAATTAAATGGCATACTTGGCACTTCAGATCTGATGAAAGATGGGTGAAATCAGAAATTATGAGATGGCATGAAGTTAAGAAAGGTGGAAGGAAGGAAAGACTCACGTGGGAACCGGTCTAGAACTAGAACTAGTTGCAAACAAAACACTAAGCACCCACAGTTGAAAACATTGCTTGTCCCACCGTGGTCGCCACAAAGCTGTCGACTCTGAAAATTCGACGGGGACCTCTCCTTTTCAGGGAAGTCCGTGAATCCAGATCGTCACCTCAAGAGGGGATGAGGAAAGAAAGGAATAAAGCTCGGAAAGCAAATCTCACCTCGGTCCCACACTCACATTGATCCCCAAACTTTCATCCCTTGGCGTCGCTCGATCACCAAAGAGACGGTTCGGGTCATGTGGGAGGAAGGTGAGAAGAAATAAATGTGGTCGCCAGGAACCGTGGGTTCCGATTTATAGAATTAAAATTGACCGTGTGTACCTTAGCGTGAAGAATGTGAGTTAAAGCTTCTCCTTCTTCGGCCGGCCGATGAAGAAGAGTCCTCAATGCGGTGGGTGCTTGATATTCTGTGCAACTAGACAAATAAACAAGTGAAATAGACAATTATAACTAGACAAAGTGGAGTATATGTAAAGAGAATAACATAAAACACACAATTGACTAGAAACTGACCGGATTCGGGTTATCTCTAACCCCCTTTTTTTAATTTTCGGAATAACAGAGTAAAAGTAATGCAAAAAAAATGTAAAAAAATTATAGGAGGATGGATAATCACTAAACAAAGATATAGGAAAAAGAACTGAAAGATTCTGAGTTGAATAGAGGAAGATTTAGCCAAATCTGTGTTGTCGAAAAAGCCGAGCAGCAGTCCAGGATCTGTCAGGCGCGACTTTGCTTCTGCGCTCGTCACGACCAGCCCCGACCTTGGAATCAAGTGCCGTTGATTTCAAACTGAAGAAGACTTGGAGAGGAAGAACTTTGATGAAGAGAGCACTTGCAGCAGACGTTTACACACTGCTTTAGAGGCCAAAGAAGAGAGACTTGGCAGATCACCTGCAGAACAGCCTTCCTCTCTCTTGAACCGACTTTTCTCTCTCTAAAAACTCGAAATTATCTCTCTAAAAATCACAAAATTGATGCAGGAGGGTTGTTTGACATCTTGAGATGCCTGGGGAGTCGTGCTCATGCCTTTGGAACGACCGGAATCGGATTCCATTTATAGGAGAACAGAAGGCGCGATCTATACTAAAAAATAGGGGGCCTTGCGCCCCACCCTTGGGCGCATGCGCCCTGGTGCAGGGCGCATGCGCCCCACTGAGGGGCGCATGTGCCCCCCAGTGAGGGCGCATGGGCACAAACCCCGAAAAAATAGGCCTTATCTGATCGACGGTTATTGGTAGAGTCCCGGTGAAAAACTGGGTCCCTCGTGCCTCAAAGGTGGGGCGCATGTGCCCTCAAGTGAGGGCACAAGGTCACGTGCCTCACTGGTAAGGCGCATGGCCATGTGCCCTGGGTCCCGGGCGCATGTGACTAGGAACCCGGGCGCATGGGACTCGTTTCGCGTGTCTTTCTTCCGGAAGCCATTGCGAACACTCCCGGACTTGGAATTCGACGCCGTTTGTTGCGTTGGAAAGATAACAGGCCGAAGAAGCTCTCTATAGCATCGGATCAGCCACCACACCCTCCAAAACTTCAGAATTTTATCCGGAAGTTAGGGCAGTGAACAGAAGGTCCGATACAGGTCAAAATGACTCCGACGGCAAACCGGAAAGCACGGAATGCAACAAAACTTGTCTGGAGTGTGAATATGACCATAACCTTCAATGCATGATCATTAGGCATTGGTCATTCAGCCAATTTCCATGTTTACACGATTTACGTGTAGCTTTCGCTCGGAAATTACGGCTTTTTGCGGAAAACTTCGGAAAGCATTCGATTTCGTTTGGCGAAGTTCCAAATCAACTTAAAAGGACCCGGCATCATCATATGATCAATCATGCGTTTTACCCTATAAAACATGAGTTTTATGCTCTGAATTAGGCAAATTTGGCGTGTCTACACATATGTGTCAGATTGGTTTACAAGCCATCAATATCGATTAGCATATCAAGGGGAATTTCATACTGTGTTAGATGCGCGTTACTGGCCACCCTTCGATTCAAGTAGGAATTTGATCCCGTTATTACCACCAAGCGTTGTCCGGAAGACCGGGAGGCCACGCAATAAAAGATTGCCAATGGTAATGGATCGCAATCTAAGTAGACAAAGAAATCAATGCAATATCTATAAAGAACGAGGTCATAACCGCTCTACATGTGTTCATAGACGTAACAAGTATGTATATTACTTCTTAATGCTATTTTTTTTGTTCACGTTATTGGTATATATATTTTTGCTATATAATCAATCATGTATGTTCTTTAATTGCATGTTATGATTGAAATTTTTGTAACTTATCATTGGATTGTAACTTGCAACAATGAATCTAGGACTGCGTGACACATCACTTTTGCACGGACAGGGTAGACATCGATCTACAGATCCAGAGGTAATATTAGTTCTACTAACCCTTTGTTATTTTTTTCTATTATTCTTTGTGCATGGTTGTAACGAGCAATCTTTTTGATAATTATTTTGATATTTGCAGGGTGGTACATTACTGACATTAGTGAGCCATTTTAGGCATATGTCCAGTTGGGTTGTAAATAATGACCCTGTTTTGGAGTACTTAGAGCGGGGCTATTTTTTTTTCTCACGTACCTTCGCTGGTTCCCTTTGGACCGGCAATTGATCACCGCTCTCGCGGAGAGGTGGCATCCTGAGACGTCTACTTTTCACTTTCAACATGGTGAGATGACTGTGACATTGCAAGACATCTCGATGATATTGGGATTGCGTATAGATGGACCTCCTATCATTTGCCCTATACGAGTTCCTTCCCAGGATTACGAGAGTTGGGTCAACGTAGCAGAGCGATTTTTAGGTGTTCGTCCAGCCTTGGATGACATGGGGCCCAGTCGGTCAACTACAAAATTGACATGGTTGTCTAGCCATTTTGGTGATCGGATGGGTGAATTACCGGTTGATGATAACGAGGAGAACCGGTTGGTGTGTCTTCACCATACTAGAGCATTAATGTTAATGTTCTTAGGATGTTTTTTGATGCCAGACACTTCTGGCAGTGAGGTTCATATGCAATATTTGTTGTTTATGGAAGATATAGATTTATGTGGGAGGTTATCTTGGGGTAGTGCGGTGTTGGGATTCTTATACCGCCAATTGTGTTCAGCTACGTCCTCGACACGTAATCGTATCGGGGGTTGTCTTCATCTCCTCCAAGTACGTTTGAATTATTTATTGAGTAATTTCATTTAAAAATATTTCATTTTCTACTTTATAATATTGTTGTTCAACAGATATGGTCTTGGGAACATCTACACGTTGGCAGACCCTTCATTGCACGGTCAATTGAAAATTTTGAAGTTCAGCGACCCGTGGGGTGTAGGTAAATTCGATGTCACCATGATGTGAATTATTTACTTAAGTGTAATGTGATGTTATGTATGTTATTTTGGCAGGTGGAACCTAAATGCGGACATCATACGTCCAAAGCATAGGTTCACTTTACTTTTTTATCGGAATGAGTTGGATATGGAGGAAGCTACCCAGGTAATAATATAATAACATTCTTTCTCGTCTTTACTTGAATATGAATGTAAATTAAAATTTTTTTGCTCATCCATGACAGATAATATGGCAACCGTACACGGAACAGGTGATGAATTCTGTACCACCTGTATGTTTGGAAAGCAGAGAATTGTGGTTAGCTTCAGTTCCATTATTGTGTTGCTCGGTCATGGAAGTGCATGCTCCTGAGAGAGTATTGAGACAATTTGGGCTTCTTCAAATTGAGCCAAATGATCGAGAACAATATGACAGAAAGGATGGACATGGGCGTTGGTCAACAGATTGGACACTTGAATATGCACGGTACATTACATGGTGGAATGCATGGATGGACCATGTATATACAGATAGAGAAGGAGAAAATGCTATTGAGGATGAACTGCAAACACAAAGGTATACCGATTGGTATACGGAGCGTACAATTCCATACCTTATCAGGAATACTTCAGATCCTCCAATCCAATATTATCCAAGAGGACCTTCAGAGCGAGAAATGGTAAAGCTAGATCCGATAGTCATTTAAATTTAAGATTTCTACATATGATAGCATTTTTGAACAATTATTTATTGATCTTATCTCTTTAACAGCTTGGTGCACATAAACGTATCACGGAAATGTTGGTTACACGTAATGACTATCAACTTCAGCAAACAAAGATGGATATCATTGAGCTACAAAGAGATATGTACAACAAACTCCACATTGTGATGCCAACGTTCACACCAACACAAGATCCGATGCAAACTCCATTTGGATCATGGTTGCAACCTCCTTTTTTACATAGTGGTCCAGGGGAGCCTTCCTCAAGACGGCAAGAGCAAACTACACAACAGGGTACCCAAGAACGTGAAGAGGATGTGATCACACCGGCAGAAGCCATCTTTCAAACACAACAATCCGACGTGATAGATCAAACTCCACCGGCTCCTCTTCGTCCAAGAAGACATGCAAATCCCCTCCCCCGTCCAGACCGAAGATATGTCAGAAGGAAGGGTGCTAGGAGAGGGAGAGTAGAGGATTAAGAAACTTTCTTAAATTGCTTTGTATTAATCAATTTCAATCTTGTTTTTGGTAACTTACCTTTACTTAAATTTCTTTGTGATGTTAGAACATCTTATCTTCATTTACAATGTTTGCGTGGAATGTGACTTTGTAGCTTGTGTGGATGTTGTGATGTGCATGTACTTGTGAGTTGGATGCCAAATCAAATATGTGTATGTGCGTGTACAGGTTTTTGTATGATGAGTTGGAAGGTGCATGTGTATCTTGTGAGTTGGAAGGTGCATGTGTACAGGTTTATATTGTACATGTTATAATATTGTACAGGTTATTTGTGTATGTGTTTGTACAGTTTTGATATATAATGGGGGTGGGTGCATGTGTGGCAAATGTTTGTATTGCACAGCTTTTTTTTTACCTTGTGATGAGAGTGTGAAATTGGAAGGTGCACAGGTTATGTGCTTGTACACAGGTTTTTTATATCGTATGTGCTTGTACAGATTTTTTATGTTGTATGTTTTTTTGAGTGTGGTGTGGCTTTGTGAACATGGGAGGAGCACAACCTCTCCGAAGCTTTCTGTAAATTTATTTTTCCTGTAAAACATAAGTCGCACTATTACAATGCGACTATCTGAGAAAGTCGCACTATTATACCACGACTTTCTCAGATAGTCACTACATCATTCCGCGACTAATAGTTGGGCCCATATAAAGTCGTAATATTATAATACGACTTTAAAGTCGCTCTGTACCATAACGACTAACCTTCCGATGGGCCGTTTCTGGGGGATTGTAAGTCATATTTAGAAAGTACGACTTGTATATAAAGTCGTTTTATAATAATACGACTTTAAGGTCTTTGTCCTGGCTTCAAATTATATCGTGCTCTACACGACTTTTTTAGCTATCATTGTAAAGTCGTACTATCATAGTACGACTTTAAAGTTGGTCTGTATTACTACGACTTAATGCTGAAATGCACTTTTCTGGAATGTCCTAAAGTCGTTATATTTTATGACGATTTTAAATTAGTTTGTTACAAAGTCGTTATACTATATAACGACTTATTTAATAAGTCATGTAAAATAATACCGACTTATATTTAGTTTTAAACCATCCCCTTACAACTCAAAGAGTCGATTGTGATTGAAATCCCCTAAGTCGTTGTATGAAAGTGCGACTTTCGTCAAATGGTGCTATTCTTGCAAAATTAGAAGTTAGAGTGCTATTTTTATAAAAAATAAAAAATGGGTGTTATTTAAAAAAAAAACTCTGCGTATCACTGTCTTCCTCGGGCCCATATTTTTGCGAGTTCGGATCGCCTCAGGACCCCTCCTGAGGCGAGCCTCTCAGTCGCCAACCGCGTGAGGCCACGTTTTGTCTGGATAAATGCACCAGACGGCTGTCGAACGATAGCCAACATGTTAACGGTGCCGTTTCTCACGTCTGTTATCCTTCCGTGGCCTCATCATTAATGATGATGTGATTAAAAAATTCTATGTAAAGTAGCGCGCGCTGTCTCACCGTTTGAACTGCTTTCTCCTTCTTGACTACCCTGGCAGGCGACAGTTCTATTTCTGAATAAATGTTATTTATTTTTTATATGATAGTAGCTACATTTCCCTTCTTAGTGAAAGAGAATTTAATGGAGAAAATCAAACTATATGCATGATTGAGCTTATTTAGGAATTAAATATTATTATTATAAAATCATCATTTAATATCATATTGTTAAATAAATAAAATGGTTAGACATAGCTAACATAATTTTATCTCGGCACTCTTTGCAAAAGAGAGAATTACATTCTATCCGATTTTTTTCATAAAATATGTCTGCAGTTGTTTATTTTCACCGATACGAAATATCTAATATGTCTATTGATTAGGTCAATATAAATATATATCTAATATAACAAATAAGTAATAATTAATATAATATATAAATTGATAAAATGATAAAATAAAGTTTTAAAATATTATATCAAAATTTACTAATTATATGTGAATTATTAATAAATTTTTGAATAAAAATTAATATTTAATATTAACCCTTTACATAGCCCTCTCAACCCATTTTTCAGAAGTTACTAACCCTCTCCATATGTTACTAACCCTTTACATAGCCCTCTGAACCATTTTTCAAAAGTTACTAACCCTCTCCATATGTTACTAACCCTTTACATAGCCCCTTGAATCTATTTTTCGGATGTTACTAACCCTCTCCATATGTTACTAACCCTTTACATGGCCCCCTGATCCCATTTTTCGGAAGTTACTAACCCTCTTCATATGTTACTAACCCTTTACATAGCCCCGTGAATCCATTTTTCGGAAGTTACTAACCCTCTTCATATGTTACTAACCCTTTACATGGCCCCCTGAACCCATTTTTCAAAGGTTGCTAACCCTCTCCATATGTTAATAACCCTTTACATAGCCCCCTGAACCCATTTTTCGGAAGTTACTAACCCTCTCCATACCTTACTAACCCTATACATGGCCCCCTGAACCCATTTTTCACAGGTTACTAACCCTCTCCATATGTTACTAACCCTTTACATAGCCCCCAGAACCCATTTTTCGGAAGTTACTAACCCTCTTTATATGTTACTAACCCTTTACATGGCCCCGTGAACCCATTTTTCTGAAGTTACTAACCCTCTCCATATGTTACTAACCCATTTTACATAGCCACCTGAACCCATTTTTCGGAAGTTACTAACCCTCTCCATATGTTACTAACCCTTTACATAGCCCCGTGAACCCATTTTTCGGAAGTTACTAACCCTCTTCATATGTTACTAACCCTTTACATGGACCCCTGAACCCATTTTTCAGAGGTTACTAACCCTCTCCATATGTTACTAACCTTACATAGCCCCTTGAACCCATTTTTCGGATGTTACTAACCCTCTTCATATGTTACTAACCCTTTACATGGCCCCCTTAACTCATTTTTCGGGAGTTACTAACCCTCTCCTTATGTTACTAACCCTTTACATAGCACCTTGAACTCATATTTCGGAAGTTACTAACCCTCTCCATATGTTACTAACCCTTTACATGGCCCTCTGAACCCATTTGTCAGGGGTTACTAACATATGGAGAGGGTTAGTAACTTCTGAAAAATGGGTTCAGGGGGCTATGTAAAGGGTTAGTAACATATGGAGAGGGTTAGTAACCTGTGAAAAATGGGTTCAGGAGGCCATGTAAAGGGTTAGTAACATATGGAGAGGGTTAGTAACTTCCGAAAAATGGGTTCAGGGGATTATGTAAAGGGTTAGTAACATATGGAGAGGGTTAGTAACCTCTCAAAAATGGGTTCAGGGGGCCATGTAAAGGGTTAGTAACATATGGAGAGGGTTAGTAACTTCGTAAAAATGGGTTAAGGGGGCCATGTAAAGAGTTAGTAACATATGAAGAGGATTAGTAACTTCCGAAAAATTGGTTCAGGGGGCTATGTAAAGGGTTAGTAACTTCTGAAAAATGGGTTCAGCGGGCCATGTAAAGTGTTAGTAACATATGGAGAGGGTTAGTAACTTCTGAAAAATGGGTTCAATGGGCTATGTAAAGGGTTAATAACATATGGAGAGGGTTAGCAACCTGTGAAAAATGGGTTCGGGGGGCCATGTAAAGGGGTAGTAACATATGCAGAGGGTTAGTAACTTCCGAAAAATGGGTTCAGGGGGCCATGTAAAGGGTTAGTAACATATGGAGAGGGTTAGTAACTTCCGAAAAATGGGTTCAGGGGGCTATGTAAAGGGTTAGTAACATATGGAGAGGGTTAGTAACCTGTGAAAAATGAGTTCACGAGGCCATATAAAGGGTTAGTAACATATGGAAAGGGTTAGTAACTTCCGAAAAATGGATTCAGTGGATTATGTAAAGGGTTAGTAACAAATGGAGAGGGTTAGTAACCTCTCAAAAATGGGTTCAGGGGGCCATGTAAAGGGTTAGTAACATATGGAGAGAGTTAGTAACTTCCGAAAAATGGGTTCAAGGGGCTATGTAAAGGGTTAGTAACATATGGAGAGGTTTAGTAACCTGTGAAAAATGGGTTCAGGAGGCCATGTAAAGGGTTAGTAACATATGGAGAGAGTTAGTAACTTCCGAAAAATGGGTTCAGGGGATTATGTAAAGGGTTAGTAACATATGGAGAGGGTTAGTAACCTCTCAAAAATGGGTTCAGGGGGCCATGATAAGGGTTAGTAACATATGGAGAGGGTTAGTAACTTCGTAAAAATGGGTTAAGGGGGCCATGTAAAGAGTTAGTAACATATGGAGAGGATTAGTAACTTCCGAAAAATTGGTTCAGGGGGCTATGTAAAGGGTTAGTAACTTCTGAAAAATGGGTTCAGGGGGCCATGTAAAGTGTTAGTAACATATGGAGAGGGTTAGTAACTTCTGAAAAATGGGTTCAAGGGGCTATGTAAAGGGTTAGTAACATATGGAGAGGGTTAGCAACCTGTGAAAAATGGGTTCGGGGGGCCATGTAAAGGGGTAGTAACATATGCAGAGGGTTAGTAACTTCCAAAAAATGGGTTCAGGGGGCTATGTAAAGGGTTAGTAACATATGGAGAGGGTTAGTAACCTGTGAAAAATGAGTTCACGGGGCCATATAAAGGGTTAGTAACATATGAAAAGGGTTAGTAACTTCCGAAAAATGGATTCAGTGGATTATGTAAAGGGTTAGTAACAAATGGAGAGGGTTAGTAACCTCTCAAAAATGGGTTCAGGGGGCCATGTAAAGGGTTAGTAACATATGGAGAGGGTTAGTAACTTCCGAAAAATGGGTTCAAGGGGCTATGTAAAGGGTTAGTAACATATGGAGAGGATTAGTAACTTTTGAAAAATGGGTTCAGAGGGCTATGTAAAGGGTTAGTAACATATGGAGAGGGTTAGTAACTTCTGAAAAATGGGTTGAGATGGCTATGTAAAGGGTTATATTAAATATTAATTTTTATTCAAAAATTTATTAATAATTCACATATAATTAGTAAAATTTGATATAATATTTTAAAACTTTATTTTTATCATTTTATCAATTTATATATTATATTAATTATGACTTATTTGATATATTAGATATATATTTATATTGACCTAATCAATAGACATATTTGATATTTCGTATCGGTGAAAATAAACAACTGCAGACATATTTTATGAGAAAAATCGGATAAAATGTAATTCTCTCTTTTGCAAAGTGTGCCGAGATAAAATTATGTTAGCTATTTCTAACTATTTTATTTATTTAACAATATGATATTAAATGATGATTTTATAATAATAATATTTAATTCCTAAATAAGCTCAATCATGCATATAGTTTGATTTTCTCCTATTAAATCCTCATTCACTAAGAAGGGAAACGTAGCTACTATCATATAAAAAATAAATAAAATTTATTCAGAAATAGAACTGTCACCTGCCAGGGTAGTCAAGAAGGAGAAAACAGTTCAAACGGTGAGACAGTGCGCACTACTTTACATAGAATTTTTTAATCACATCATCATTAATGATGAGGCCACGGAAAGATAACATACGTGAGAAACGGCACCGTTAACGGGTTGGCTACTGTTCGACAATCGTCTAGTGTATTTATCCAGACAAAATGTGGCCTCACGCGGTTGGCGACTAAGGGGCTCGCCTCATGAGGAATCCTGAGTCGAACCAAACTCTATTTTTGCACGTCAATTCATCGAAAGCCAACTCCCACGTTGCCGTTATATTTCTATTGCTTCATATATTTTCTGCAGTCGCCAGCAGTCGGAACGCTATAAAAGGTGTATCGCCGCCTACAAATGATTGGAAAGTAATGCCTAACACACATATATAAGTGATAGTCCTGCACACCCACTCCCACCACTTATGCTCGGTATCTATGTACTGCAGCCAGGCTGAAGGTGGCTGCGGCCAGCTGCAGCTACAATGAGGCTCCGCCTCAACCCTGTTGCCGCTCTTCAACATCCTCTTTCTTCCCGTGATCCCTCCTTTACCCGTTCTTCCACTGATCACGTGTACATCGGCAGCCGGTGGAGAGAGTACCAGGGCGCCAACAACTGGGAGGGCCTCCTTGAACCTCTCGATCACACCCTCTGCTCCGAGCTCCGCCGCTACGGCAAGTTCGTCCAGGCAGCGTACAGCTACTTCGAGTCGTCCTCGGCCTGCGCATTCCCGGCCAAGTGTTCCCTCCTCTCGCGCTGCGGTCTCCCAGACACGGGATATCAGGTGACGCGCAGCCTCCACGCCACCTCCAGCATCCAGCTGCCCCGCTGGGCGGAGGTGCGTGCCCCCTCCTGGCTTTCCAACCAGTCAAGCTGGATCGGCTACGTAGCCGTCTGCAAGGATGAACGCGAAATCGCGAGGCTTGGCCGGCGGGACGTTGTCATCGCGCTCAGAGGCACCACTACCTGCCTCGAGTGGCTCGAGAACTTCCGCACGACCCTCAGCTGCGTTACGGCGGAGGACGGGGAGTCTCGCACTGGGCAATGCAGGAGGCCCATGGTGGAAACCGGCTTTATGAGCCTATACACATCTTCCAGCCTCACCCATCGCAGCTTGCAGGAGGAGATAAGGCTCGAGGTGTTAAAGCTGATGGACAGATATTGCCGCATGGAGATGGCACCCATGAGCCTGACTGTAACAGGCCACAGCCTCGGCGGAGCCCTGGCCGTGCTAGCCGCCTATGATATCAGGGCAACAGTTCAGCATGCGCCGCCGGTGACGGTCGTCTCCTTCGGCGGGCCTCGAGTGGGGAATTCCAGCTTCCGAAAGGCGGTGGAGGACACGGGCAGCAAGATCCTCCGCATCGTGAACACTAAGGACATTATAACGAAGGTGCCGGGGTTCGTTATCGACGATGCAGCTGCAAAGGACGAGACCGGGCCGTGGAACTGGCTGTCCAAGGCTGGTTGGGCGTACTCCGACGTAGGTCGAGAGCTGAGAGTGACCTGCCGGACGTCAAATATGATCGAGTGCCACGATCTAAACCTGTATCTCCGTCTCCTCAGCGAGCTGGATTCTGCGGTGTGCTCCCCGCGTCGTCTGCCCGTGACATCAAACTCTGGCAATCACTACACGACATACGGTGCACAAGCGGCGTCCACGGCCGCCTGACGAAGATCTCTACCTACGTGCAAAGGGCGGAAGCGTGGCGGCCAATGATTGTCACCGGCCTGCTCTTGTCATCTGAGGCGATCCGGCAATCATGCGTAGTGTTGTACAGTGCAGTCAATCGGTGGACTTTCCAAAAGGATGGTGGCTGATGTAGATTGATATTTTATTCTTCAATGGATAGTGTCAGAAATCAGAGGTGCCAGCAAGGCTCTATTAAATAATGGCATAATCTCTGACAGATGTTGTTGACAACATTCTCTGACTTTTTTGCATGGACAGAATTTTAATTAAAGAGGGAGATTGGAAAATTTTTTCCGGAGAAATTCACAGCGTGTACTTTTCAACTTTAACTGAACGTCCGGTCAAAAATTCAATTTAAGGGAAGATCCCGTTCGGGGATTTCATTTCTGCTCCAAAATTGACATCAACCGAGGGAGATCAGACGTTAAATGACTGTCAAAATACCTTTTTTGTTTTTTAAATCCCTAAAATTAATCTTGTCCATTGGCGTTGTTTTCTTCTCAGGAAGGGATGATAAACGTGTTAAATAAACATAGAAATCTGATCTATGATAAAATATCTAATCAAATATTTAAAAATATAAAAAATCGATTATGGCATTTGATGAAATATAAATGTATATGTCAATATAAACTTAAAAAATAGATAATCATAAATTATTATTTGTATGTATTGATATAAATCAAATATAATAGTTTAAAAATAGTCATGATATAAATAAAATAAAATAATTTTTACTTTATTTTTGTTGATATTATTTAGTCATAATAAATACATATTAATCATAATATTTTACACTGAATTTAATAACATTTTGAAGTTATAATATATATAACTAGCATTGTATAATAAATAGATTAGTATTAATAAATTATATTTATAAATTATATTTATAAATTAGATATAATAATTTTGAAATTTAAGATATGATAAAATGAAGTTATGCATAAATTTAAAAACAAATTTTAATAATTTTATTATATTTAAAATTAAATATAATAAAAAAAATTTAAACATGAAAAATATTTTATAGTTATAAATCACATATATTCAACATGTAAAACTATATTAATATTTAATAATCAGATATAAAACAACACAACGTAATCAATTGATTAATATTTAATATCTATTATATTTTTAATCTTGATGCAATATAATTTTATCTTAAGCACATTGACATTTTGTAATAAAAATAATAAATTATAAATATGATGCAATAAATATGTTTATAGTCATAATAATTTTTATTTTAAATATAATAACACTTTGCAGTTATAAGTAAAATAAATTTAATACATTAAAAATTTTAATTTTTCTACATAAATCAAATATAATAAATTTTACTTTAAATATAATAATATTTTGGGTTATTTAAATAAATAAATATTTATTTGATTTATATTTCACCATTGAAACATTTGTTGAGTAAATACAGTTTGCGTATTTCAAAATTTAAGCCCTTTTCGGTAACAATATCAAATGTCTTTTATCACTATAAATTTTAAAATTTATATTGATAGTAATCACTTAGAAGTGTTCAATTAATAATATCAATTTTTAAATTTATAGTGAAAAAAATATGTTATACAATACAAGTGTTAACTTCTATCAATTTTGATATTGATAGTAATTAAGTTGCTAAAAAATATTAATATCAATATTAATATAGTATCATTCTTGATACTTTAACTAAACGGGCCATCGACACCAATTAATTGAGCTTTTAAGATTAGTATGAGTAAAATTAGTCCATAAGCTACTTTGATAAATGGTTCATTGATCGCCAAAGTATATAAACTCAATGTGTGTTGAATTGTGGGTTTCTATGCTGGTTAATTGTACGAGAAATTTTGTACTTCTGTATAGTTTAATTGTATATGGAATTGTGGATTTCTATATGGATTAATTGCATATGGAATTGTGACTCTTCTATACTAGCTGATTGTATATCTATACATAGTTGTAATCTTGCATGGATTTCTTATTTTCTATTGTTAAAATTATTTTTTAAAATAATTAGTAGCAAAGGCCACTAACTATCGACAATTGCTCCAAGCTATCACCAACCAACCAACTCAAGCTCTTGTAGCTAGTTTGGAAGTTGAAGTGACTAGTTGGCGATGGCTGGGAGCCATCACTAATAGGTTTACTAGTGAAGGCTCTTAGCCATCGCAAGAACAATTATTCTTATCAAGTTTATTTTATTTTTATCATTGGAAAATAAAAGAACAAATCATAACTACAATGCAAAAGGAAAGCTAACCTCACGCGGAACAGGGACATTGAACTCCTCTAACTCAGAATCATGATGACGGATCCTCCTTGGCACTTTTACCATTTAAAAGAGAAGTTAGCACCAAAAACATAGAAATTAGCTAATTAATTGACCAATTAATTAATTCATTAGTTAATCAAAAAAAAGGGAAAAAATCAAGCCTCACCTGAGAGTGCACTGGGCGTGCCCTTAGGGTGAGGGCATGCCCTCCGACTAAGGGCACGATCACTACACCGTCAGACTGAGGGCAAGGTCACTACGCCTTCAGCCCACTCATTGGGGGAGGATGCAGCAACTGTGCCCTTAGGTTGAGGATGCAATCAACGCCCCTGCATTGACCGCTTGCCCCTCGAGTCGAAAATCCATGTTTTCATAGTAAATTGGGTTAATGAACTCAGAATCACACAAAACGTTTACCAAATTGAAGATTAAGTCATGATCTACATTTTTTGTAACATGGGTACTAACCTTTGAAGGCATCTTGAGCCCAAAAAATGAGAAAGAAGTGGCAAACCATCTAGGCGAGGATAGATGATGTGCAAGTGAAAATGAAGAAATCATAGTTTTGAGAGGTATTTATGAAGCATAAAAATGAAAAAATGAAAGAAAATTTAAAAAATCACTTCATGGTTCAAAACATCGAGTTGATTGTGAAGCCACTAAAAGAATATCTATCTAACGCATGGTTTGCCTATTTTTTTTAAAAAAATTTCTTTTTTAATTCCCACCAAAAATCACTCCTTTTACGTAACGTTGTATCCCTCATGCTCTAAAATAGCTAGACATATTCTTGCTTTTTATCATCACTAACTAAATTTTTTTAGGTGACGAGAAATTTCTAGACATTTCTTATTTAGAAATGTTTAAAATATATTTATAGGGCTCAAAATTGACAAAAATTAAATTTTTTTTTCAAAAGGTGTTGTGCTATTTAGAAAATCGAGCCAATCAAGGAGCCACCGAAGGAAAATTCATTGAGCCCATGGTTTGCTCTAAAAAATTATTTTGAAGAAAAAAGACACTTTAAAACCTATGGAAAGTACTTCATTTTATATTAAAAACCATCCATTGGGTTCAAAAATAGCAAGACATATTCATCATAATTGTAAACACTTGCTCTCTAATTTTATGAAACAAGACGAATTTTCATAGAATTTTCGTTCAAAATTAGCTATATAAAATTCATTGTTTATTCAAAAGATAATAATGATGAGTCTCACAAGAAAAAACAAGAAAGAAGGCTATTACATAGGAGAAGCTTAAGCTCAAACATGTAACTACGCTTTCAACTGGGGTCCTCTTCAATCAGAAGGCCCGAGTGACACACTCGACTTGTCTCCCACAAGGCAACCACTGACACTGCTTCCTTGTCATCTACAGAACCAAGTTGCATGCCCTTGATGGGTGGCAGGTGAGACAACTTGGGCAACTTGTAGCGAGGCAAGCCGATCTGGGAATGGCAATGGTGCCCATTGTACAACACAAGGGCAGAGCCGGTAACCAAGCAAAGATCCATACTGGGCACAAAGCATACATAGGGTTCCTTCTGCATCAGGGTAACTGAAGAGTGCAAAAAACTAGAATGGTTCATGGAAGCAAAATGAGCATGCCACTTTGGCCTCTTTTTCAGTGAAGCACACTTATTAGAAAACTTCTTGCCAAAGCTATGTGCATCAACATATGGAAACAATGGGCTGCGGCAGAAAAGGTTTGACCTAGTAGTCACCCTGTCTGCTAGAGCGAACATGAAGTGAATGTCAGCCCAACAAGCCAGCATAAGAGTGCTACCAAATGGGGTGTAATAATTTGATTTTTTTTATTTTTTATTATAATTTGAATATTTAAATTAGATTATATATTAATATTTTAATTAGATTTACTCTCCCTTTAGAACTCTGCTTTCCCTCTCCCGATCGAATTCGACTTCCCCTCTCCTGATCGAATTCTACCTCTCTTCCCCTAGTCCCGGTCGGACTCTCCTTTCCCCCTCTATTTATTTCCCGCGTTTAGCAGCCTCTGCCTTCCACCCTCCCTCTTCTTCTCTTCCACGAGCGCGCAACAGGACGCTGCCCCTCCCACCTTCCTTCCTCTCAGCGCGTGTGCAGCGCCCGCACCGGCCAGCCCTCTCCAAGCCACCCGATCACCGGCGACACCACTGCACCCTCCTTCGCGGCTGCGCCCTGCCCCCCCTTACCTCGCCACCCTGCAGCAGCCCCGCGCAAGCCATCGCCGGCGCTGCCCACGGCTGCATGGTCCGCCGCCTCCCTCCACGCTTCCTGTCGCCGTCGGCCATGCACCCGCCGGCCCCACTTGCACCGCCACCTACTTCCGGCGGCCGCACGATGCCCGCTCGACGTCGCCTGCCGCGCGCGCCCAGCTCCGCCGCCCATCGCCCTGCGCCCTCCGCGGGTCGCCGCCGTCCACGGCCACTCGCCCGGCGCCGCCCGCCCGGCGCCAGCCCCGCCGCCCGCCGCATGGCCGGTGCCTTCCGCGCGTGCCCGCGCGCTGCGCCACCTGTGCGCTAACCTGGTCCCCCCCCTCCGCGGTATCTCCCTCTCTCTCTCATATTGCACTCTCTCTCCTATCCATCTCTCCCCTATCTACCGACCTATCTCTCTCTCTCTCCTCAATACCCTCTCTCCTATCTATTATATCTTCCTCTAATCTTTATTTAATTGTCATTTATTTATTTTGACAGATTGTTAACCAGTTCTTCTTGGATTTCAATTAATTTTATCGTTGTCAGTCAGGTAGGCATCTCAACTATCTCTTATCATTTTAAATATATTAATTAAGGCATTGAAATATGATTAGTTAATTTTGGTTAGAAAAATATATTTAGTTAGTTAGATGGGTTTAGTTGTGTGCTTGATTTCAATTAGAAGTTAATTTAGGTGTTTATACTTAGATGTTTATTTAATATGAATGATATCATATTTAGATAGTTTTGAGTGCATATAATTATGTAACAAGCATTGTAGGGTATTTATGATCTTATATATATATATATCTTGATTCATGCTAATATTTATTGTTAAGAGTTAATTAGTAAGAAACATATATTTGATTAAATATATGTAGATTGCAATTGATTAATATTACTAATCGTATGCCATATTAAATCATAGTAGATTGCATGATTTTAGAATAGTGCATTGTCTTAGATTGATTAGCCATGACTTAACATGCATGTAGGTGTAGTTGTATTCTTTTTAATTATGTCATTGTATAAGGTTGCATATAGGTATATTTTATGTCAGTTTGCTCTTAGCTTGTGTGCTTGGGTTAATTGGTGTATGTCTGAGTATTATATGCTTCCAACTTGTGAGATGTAGTTGATGCAATGTGCTGCATTTTGTAATATGATTTGCATTTCACCAGACTATGGTTAGTGGCCCGTGGGCAGTGGATGAAATAGAACAGTTCGGAGCATCCTTCGATCCCGGATACCGCGGTTTATCCTAAGTACACCCCTGCCTAGGTGTACTATGGGATTTAGCTTACTATATGTTACATTTTACTATATGGTAAATCTGGTGCTAGTCCTGGAACATAACTGCAATGTCCAAGTGAAGCGTGTATTCTACTCAGACAAACAGTTTAGTGTTGTTTATGTTATGACATGTAGATTAGTGAGCTATCGCATTTAATTCATCATAGGTCTTTGTGGTAGGTGCATATAGAGTTGTATTAGTATGCATTTGGTGAATCATGTTAATCTATACAATGGGTAGAAAAGCATCTTTTTTAGTTAATTAAATCTTGATAATTAGCTTTACTTATAGTTGTTATAATCTGATTTTGCTTGGGGTTTATATTGTTATTATCATTAGGACTTTTTTATTATAGTGGGGGTGGTTGGGTGTAAGTCCTACTGGGTCTTCATGACTCACCCCTTTCCTTTATTGATTATTTTTAGCTGAGTTTGAGGAACCCTTGCCTGAAGAAGAGTTTGAGGAGGAGCTTGAAGAGGATCTTGCTCCACCTGAGGAGCCAGAGTTTGGCGAAGAGTGATTGTTTTTGTCTAGGTGGTTTAAGTTTATTTCTTGTAATGTAATAGAATTTATCTAGATAGTACATAGTAGTTGTTTATTTAAGGATGAACTCCATAGGTCATTTGTTTAAGTTGTAGTGTTAGTTTGGAATTTATATTGTTCTCCTACTTTTTGGAATTTTAATTCCACTGTCTCGACTACGGTAGATTCCGCTGCACTATACTTTCCGGGTCGTGACATGGGGGATGGCCTACACAAGCTGAATACAACCTGCAATACAAGAAACCCAAGATTGAGGGGCTGAGGTGCGTGCAGCTCCAAATGCCATAGATGCATGACAACTTATCTGGCCCCAGAAAGCTATTCTCTGCAGGAAATAGTAACACTGCGGCAAGGCTAGCCGCAAATACCTTTGCACCTTTGAGTATCTGATCCTCATCCATACTTGGGGATGACAAAGTAGATATCGTCCAAGCTGCTAACTTGGGAACACTATTTCGCTTGCCAGCAAGAAAAGAGCCGATTTGCTCTGTCTCAACATAGTCCTTCAGGAAGTCCAAGTTGGAGAGCAACTAAGAAGAAATGAACTTGCCATCTGTATCACTTTTTCGAGTTCAAGGAAGACCAAGCAGAAGCTCCGCCTCCTTGAGTAGAACTATGCACTCAAAGCTACCGAAGATGAACGTGTCGGTGTCAGGATGCCACAGCTCAACCAAGGCCCCCATCAAGATGAAGTCAAGAGAAAACCCTGGGTACTGCTTGGCATGCACCAAAAGCCTAGTCAAACTCCAATAATAAAGGATCACTTTGATCGATAGGCCGAGGACGTCGAGCAATTTTCCAAGAGGAGGTATGAGGAAAGTACAAGAGTGTGAAAGCTAAAATTAACTGTGAACTCACCAAGTTGGTGCCGATTCTAGCCTTCAAGTGACCTGGGATACTTGAAATACCTCTAACCACACCGACACACTATTTCATCAAAGGAGGAGCATCCTGGGTGCTGGGTAGACATTCTATACGTCCCATAAGAAGATTATGTAGGGTAAAATGGCCCCAATTTGAGTCAAAATCAGATCCGGCTCAAACTAGAAACTTTGTAAATTCTGGGACTAGATGTGCCCTCAAATTGTGGGCACGCAAGCTGCGCCTCTAGTTCAAGGGTGTGGTAAACCTATTTCAAAAAACAAAAATATAGAAAAAAGATAAAAAAATGGTAAATTAAGTTTATTTATATTTTATTTTGATTGAGGACAAGTGGACATCGTTGTCCCTTCAGAACTAACATCTTGATGAATGATAGGAATCCCTTGTGCAGGCGAAAGAATGATGTGGGAAACCCCATGAAGTGCTGAATAACATAAGTCATTAGTCATATATCTTTATTTATGAATTAATGTTGAAGATTGTAGGTGCGAAGAAGACTGCACTTAAGATCCCCTTTATCAAAATCTACGACGGTCAAGTCATTCTTCATACTCATAGATAAGCCAAAGTTGTATAGTGAAGGAAGATGATTTTTAATATGTGTATCTTGACCTCACAAACAATCTATATTTTCAACTATTTGTTAAGTAAGTTTTTTTTTGTTTTTTAAGCCCATCATACATCATATAGTCTTGCATTAGTTTCATTGCATTCTTCCTTATCATCTCTACATACCATGATGATCATCACCTCTCCACCATGTTATCTAGATCCCACTGGGTGCCTTCTTCCCATCATTCATCCCATGATTATGATCTTCTCAATCCCATTGTGTCTTTAGTCCCACCATGTCCGTCATCTATCATAATCATCTTTTGTCTCACAACGACTTTAATTTCTATCTCACTGTGGCCTCTACATCACTTCCTTGGTACTTATCCCACCATCATCTTTGCAACACTTTCTTGCTACTTATCCCACTGTGGTAGTCACTCCTTCCACAAGGGGCTTCCATTTCCTTCATAACCCTTATCCCTACAGTCTACTGGTTGAAGCTTTAACATTTGCCTTTGGAATCTAGGGTCATTCTATTCTGAATCTAATCATGCCTTTTGAAAAACTCAAACGAATCTGAGAGCCTAAACATACTTGACCGGTATTACTTTATTTTACAAAACAAATCTCTTTTAAAAACTTTAGCTCATCAAGGTACAAGAACACCACAAAGATTGGGTTGTGAATGATGATGAACCTATGAACCCATGATTCGGGGACTCCCCACTGCATTGCGGGTTGGCTACTCTTTTATTTTACTTCTCTCTTTCCCACGACACATCTTTTACCAATTGAATGTAAGAAATTTTGATGAATCATGGCAGTAATCTAAGGAACTTGAGAAGATTTGCTTTGCCAAATTTGGTCGATAAAGCGTGTCTGTATCAACACCTTAATACCACCCTTTCAGTCCATTGCTATTTCATTTCACTTCATTTCATTACATTCTACTCCACTTTGCTACATTTCTTTACATTCCATTTCACTGTGCTACATACCTTTCCCTTGCAAAGTTGATATCAAGGTGAGGCAAGCTATAGACACACCAATTTGGATTTATTTGGGGCTTAAGACTCTTATTCCATTGATGATACTTTTTACCTGGTTATCTGATCAAAATCACCTCGCGGAGATGAGTCGAGGACGTTGGCGGGAGAGCCAAGTGTATTAAGAATAGAGCAAAGATTTCTGAGGAAAGCCATAGCCTTCAAGCGAGAGCCGCACGTTAACCGTGGAAAGATGGGAGCCGCTCAATGACCGATGCTTGTTTATCTCTATTTGAAGGTCGCAATAACACCAGATGCATTCAGAGCCATTCCATAATGTTTCACTTTCTATCGTATCTTCTGGGCTAACATACGACTACTCTGGCTCTTATCCCATCATTTCAATAGGTGTTATGTACATACACAACCATCAAGACCTTGCATCATGTCTTTATGGTAGTCGCAAGATTTTTGAATGAATTATGGATGTTTTGATAGATATCTTGTCTTTTCTAATCACCGTTCTGGGCTTCAACACCACCGGAAGCCTAAACCGGAGGTTAAAATCCTGTATGGAAGTCTTGGGATTGTAGACACACCAAATTGGCCTGATTCGGAGTTTAAGATTCTTATTCCATTGGCAATACCCATTATTTGACCGATTATTTGATCCAGATTATTTAGTGGAGATGAGCTAAGGATGCTGGTGGAGCCCCTTGTAAATTGGGAATGGACTGATGATTTCTGGAACAATGCCGTAACCTTCAAGCGAGAGCCACACGTGAATTGTGAAAACATAGAGCTTGCTCAATGATTGACCTTGAATAGTCCTTAATTGATGGTCTCAGGAGTCCCTCATGTGTTCCGTAACATTCAGGTTTTACGACAAGTCATTTCGGTAAGCATTGTTCTATAATGGCTTTTCGTTATGGCTTTTTTGATTTGTACTGACACGGCTATCCTGGACAACGCGTCAAGCCTTTTCGGTCATCACCAGGTCTTTTCGAGTCATCCAAGTCGATCCTAGCCGTATATTTCATCAACCGGGACCATACGGCCATTTTGGTCGATTTTAGGGTTTCACAGCAGTTCCAAGTTTCGGTTTACGTTTACTAGGTTAATCTCAGATTTTTCGATGATTTTGAGTTTTTCGACCATACCAGACTTGTTCAGTCATCATTTTAAGTAATCCTGAGTTGACCCGAGATTCTTCGACCGGAACCGTGTCTTTTCGGATCTCCGCTGCGGCTTTTGGCTTTTCGCGAGAGGGTAAACCGGTAGAAAGCCCCGTGCGAACGTCTCAGGAGTCATGCTATCTGGCTTACTGACTTGAGGAGGTGTGGTTGAAGGCCCTCTTTCCAACGCAACAAATGGGAGCCGAATCGGACATCCTGTTTGCAAGTTACAGCTCGCAGAACGCGCGTGTAGGAGAGAGAGTGTACCGCACCCCCACCCCCTTTGAAATTGGAGGGCGCGGTCACCGCGCCCTCAACATGGGGCCGCGCCCTAAGCACCCTCAACTTAGGGGCGCGCCCTACGCGCCCCCGCTTCCTTTGAAACGCGAGGGCTCGATACGTTTTTGAAAACCAGAAATAACCTTGATTAGCACATTCTAAACCGGATTTTGGAAGGTTACCATCGTTGATTATGGTTTATTTTGACTGTGCCCTCGGGTCGGGGGCGCATTACGTTTGTCAAGTCAAATTTTTAGCAATGTCTGGAAGATTCTGTCAATTTTTAGCAGTGAGACGCGTAACGCGTCCCCGCCTGCTTTGAAACAGGGGGGCACGCAGACCGCGCCCTCAAGGTGAGGGCGCGCCCTGCGCGCCCTTGGATCGGGGGCGCGCCCTACGCACACTCACTTCCTTTGAAAGGTGGGGGTGCGGTTGGTCCAATTTCCATGTTTTGCACCGATTTCCTCTCCTCTATAAATTGAGGGCCATTCTCAACGACCCAAGGTTAATCCCCCGTGCCTAGCTCGTCTTGAGGTCATCCAAGCTCTCTCCCAAGGCCTCCCCGACGTCCAAAGGTGATCTGACGTCAAAAGATCGATCCCAAGGCAAAGGAGAAGCCCGATCCATGCATTCTGCATCAACTAACTTCAATGGCTTCTGCAGAAAATCCGGGGCTCCTACTGCAAAAGTCTTCAACCGAGGAGTTGTTCTCTTCATCCTCTTTCATTTGCAGCTGGCGGCACTTGATTCCAACTTGCTGTCTATTCGTGATGATTGCTGCACTGAGGGCGCGCATCCAGGTTCTATTTTTTACATCTGTCCACTTTCATAGTTTTTACAGACTTCTGTAGGAGTATTTCGGAGAAGTCATCAACATAAGAACTCTTCCTCTCAGAGTCTTCTATCTACTTCACCAAACGACACTCAATTCTGACATCAGTACTGCCTGTGACAAGCTCTGCACCAATGTTGCGCCAGATAGTGCAACGTGCCCCTGAATGAAGGGTGCGTAGACTGCGCCCTCACACCTAAGGTGCACCCACCACACCCTTAAACCCACGGCACGTTCAGTCCAGTGCGCTGTCTGGCCATATTGGTGATATCTTCTCCGTTTTAGCTCCGATTTGAGCCGTTCAAGTTTATATGTCTTCATCATTCATCCAGAATCATTTTAGCATCATTTTAATTTAATTTTTGTATAATTTTATATCACAAAAAATTGCACAAAAAAGGGGTTAAGTCTCACCCCGAAGCCGATGAGTCCGATTCCAATTGCTTCTTTCTCATCTTTTCTCTACAGTTACTACACTTCTCATAAGTCTAATCAAACTCTTCACTTGTTTTATTGTCTTATGTTGCACAGGTTTATCAAGCTAGCATTGGTTGGACTCTTCTTCATCGGCCGGCCGACGAGGAAGAAGGTTTAACCCACATATCATCTCCCGCGCTAAGGTACACACGGTCAACTCATCTCTTGATTTACATTCTATAAAGTGGATCCCGCAGCTCCTGGCGACCACCTCTTTTATGTTCTAAGTCATTATATTCCTCACTCTCCTCTCACATGACCCGAACCATCTCCGGTGCTCGAGCGATGCCGTAAGATGAAAGTTCAAGGATCAATGTGAGTGTGGGACTGAGGTGAAGACTTTTTACCTCTTTCCGAGTGTTTTCCAATTCACTCCCCTTTTTCTCCTTATTCCATCTTTCACCCTTTTCTTGAGGTGCCGATCCGGAACCCGTTTATGGAGTCAACAGCTTTTTGGTGACCACGGTGGGACAACCAATGTCTTCAACCATGCTAGCTTGATGGATCCGTGCAACTAGTTGTTTTTTGATTTGGTTCCCGCGCGAACCGGCTTGTCCTTTACCTCTTCCATGTCAATTTACCTTTAAACTTGATGCTTACTCTTTCTTTAAGATTGTCCCCCACATGGACTTGACTTACTTGTTTTTAATTTCAACCCGGTTCCCGCATGAACCACTCTTTTCTTCTTATAAACTGGTTCCCGTGTGAACCACCTTTCTTTTCCAAATCGGTTCCTGCGTGAACCAACTTATTTTAAAATTGGTCCCTGCATGGACCACCTCTTTACAGCACCTTCAGATTGGCCCCACGTGGCCCTCTTTTCATTTTGTCACCTTTTACACCGGCTCCCGCGTGAACCACCCCTTTCTTCATTAAAACCGATTCCCGCGTGAACCAACCCCTTTTCTAAACTGGTTCCCGTGAACCAACCCACTTTCAGATCGGTCCCCGCATGGACTACCCTTTTTCACCACTTTAAATTGGCCCCAAGTGTCCTTTCTTCATTTTTCCAATCAAATAAACCGATTCCCACGTGAACCACCCCTTTTCCTTCAGAAACCGGTTCCCGCGTGAACCACCTACCTTTCCAAAACTTGGCTCCCACGTGAGCCACTTTATTTTCAAATCGGTTCCCATGTGGACCATCCTTTTACCTTTACTTCAGATTTGTCCCCTCTTGGACACTCCATCACAAGCCGGTTCCCACGCGAACCACCTTTAGTTGCTAGTTGCTAGTTATTTGTTTTACTTTATCATTGCTTGTCTTGCTTGTCTTCACTTGTTTGATTTATTTAGTAGCTTTCATTCATGTTTGCATATTGATTACTTCTTCTCCTCCTACCCTCCATTTTTCATTTTTGCATTAGCTTTTGCATCGGGTACCGGACTTGCTCCGATCCATAGGGCATTCGAGATGGGGGCTCTCTCTCTCAACACACCCTCACCCTCCAAACACCTTCTTGGTGGATTCTAACCTCTCTTCTGGGATATTCCTTCCTAGTTGATTTGGTGGTTTCCATCAAGACCTCCATAAGTCCCCATCCGTAGAGTATTCCTCTCCGCACGATTGGACCGGTTGTACCACTTTCCCAAAACTCGAAGAACCCAAGTACCTACTCGTGGTGATTGAGTGACAACCTTAGGTCTTGAAGATTGAAGCAATAGGAACCATACCCATTTGAGTGAACAATTGCTAACAATCTATGTAATCTAAGGTTTCAACCCAAATATTGTCGAGTAACCATTTTAAAACCTTGTTTGCATAACTTGCTTGCTCACCAAAAATTGAAAACAACCAAAAATTTCTTCTTGCAAAACACCTAAAAAAACAAAACAAAAAACTCTATAATTTTGTGTTCAACTTGTTTTCCAAACAACCAAATTGAAACAAAAAAATCAAACAAAACAAAACATAACAAAAAAATCTTCAATTGTGTGCTTGACTTTCCCTTCTTTTTTAACCATCTTTGAAGAAAGATTGACAGGATGCCCATGATGCTGGACTACTACAAGACGGGTCACTACATGCTACAGCAACCCATGGTCCAACTAGAGGGCCATGTTAGTGCCATCAGGGAACCCGAAATTCAAGATCCCACCCATCAGCCTGCACCACTCAGCATGGAGCAACTCCTTCAGGGTCTATCTCTCTACCTTGATCATAAATCCTTCTCAATTGTGCAGTCCCTAGCAAAGGGCAAGACACTTGTCAATCATGGTCCAGCCAAAGTCAACTGAGCTACCAAATCACTTACCATAACCCCACTTGGGCAGTCCTGCCATGCTACTTCACCTACTCACCCCATTGTGGGTCATTCTTTAGCTTGCACACCAACCCACCCCCTCCCATCCGAGTGCCACATGTACACCCCTGGTGAATTCTTCCCCACCTGTTGCCAAGGATCAAGAAACCCTTGAACTTCCCCTCTATACTATCTACATCCCCCAATCACAAATGCCAACCTACCATCGCTACAATGGCTCAGGTGATCCCTTCACCCATGTCAATGATTTCCTGAGCAAATCATCTCGGTGGCAGAATGATAGAAAGACCCTTGCCTTTCTTTTTAGGAGATCTTTAGAGGGTGCAGCCCTAGATTGGTTTTTTTCATTGAATAAAGTAGATATATGAGATTTTGAAATTGTCAAGGCCAAATTCTTGCAACGATATGGGCTGAATTATTCAATATTTAGGGAAGCAAAAGAAGATGTGAAATTAATGCAATATTCTGATGAATTGAGGCCCAGGCTTGAGAGGAGCATTGATGCTATGCATAAACCTAGGAGTCCTCCCCAATCCCATCCTGATCATCTTCATCTGCCGATTCCTCGACGCCAGTTGATTAGGCCACCCATGCCACAACCTCAGCCGGTCATGCAACCCTTGCCAATGGCACAACCAATTGTGCACAATCAAGTTCCTCTTGTCGCTTGTACAAATACGTCATTACCTAAGCCGGCTCCACCAACATTTCCAAAGGTGCCTCAACCAATCATCCGGCCCTTGGCTTCTCAGCCTATTCCAACAACAACCCCTCGACTAACCACGCAAGCCTTGGCCCCTCAACCCACTTCACCAATGGTCCCTCGGCCAATCATTCATCCTAAGCCGATCGAGCAAACCCCGACTTCTCAACCAATCCCACCGCATAGGGATCCTCCTCAGTTGGTTGCACAACAACTAATCATTTCTTCTATTACTCTTGCCCCAACAAAGGAATCAATCACTCCTACTATTCTTGCTCCTGTTGTAGTAGAAGATTCAGACACTTCGACCCTTCAAGCTCCTGCCCTGGCAGAGGAATCAATCACTCCAACCATTTGTGCTCTTGCCCCGTTAGAGAAATCAGTTTCTACCCCTCAACATATCTATGCTATTTCTCAAAATCCATGTTAGCCAAAAGGGGAGGTTGAACCAAACCCTGCGATACTTCCGGAATCCCCTAGACTAGGCATGCCCCCTTTTATAGAGCAACCTAAGGAGAAACCTCCTGTAGGGAGCTTAGATAAGGGGATCACAAATTTAGTTGATTGTCAAGGACTAGGCAAGGATTCTTCAGGAATAGATCAACTATCGTCATCATTGGAATTGATCCCTGAAGTTTGTCAGATTGAATTGACCCCTGAGCTAGGAAGTAAGGAGACCGAATTAATCAGTGAAATGGGAAAGGAATCTATAAACCTACAGAAGGAAGATGTGGATCTTAGCAAGGGGATACTAGGACCTCCTCCAGCTAGGCAGGTAAATCCCTTAGCATCAATCTTAGGGCCACGACTCTTAGCCCATTCTTCTCCTAAGCAGCAATCCAGCCGATGGGCCCACAATCAATCAATCTTAGGGCCACGACCCTTTCTTTATTCTCCGCCAAATCAACGATTGGGCCCTTGGGCCCACAATTCCTCAATCTTAGGGCCACTGCCCTTTCTTTATCCTTCTTACAACCATCAATAAGGCCCATGGGTCCAAAATCTGTCAATCTTAGGGCCATGGCCCACACCTCATCCCACTTAATTGGGATCTTATGCCCCTCTTCTGCAATTGGGCCCTTATGCCCCATCTTCATGTAAGTAATCATCCATAAAATAATGGTGCAGTGGAAGCGACGATTCCTATGAGTTCCTTTAGAATATGTCTCAATCGGAACCGAACGACGAAAATCGAAAACCGATCAAATCGGGTTCGAATATACCTGATAGGGATTCATATAATCCTATGGAGAGGAAGGAGATGAACTTCTTAAGCTATTCAAACCGTTCAAGTGTCCGGTCTCCAGCAGTATCCGCACGAACTTCATCCACAGCAGGTTCTCCCTTCGCATCGGCCTCGAGAACTCTTCTCGAATGGAGCTCCATCAACCATGGACACCTTCCAGAGAGAGGAGGGGGTAGGGAGGAGTCTAGGGACGTGGTTTTCACCCTTGGCTTGATGGGGTTTGGCTGAAACCATTAGTATTTATAGAGAATTATAGAATTTTTCATAAAAACCTAAAATCTCTATAAATTACATCCTTGCCCCTGTACTTGTGGATAAGTCCTTTTGTGTGTGATCCACTAGGCCCAATAGCCTATTTGGTTGAGACCTAAATAAAATAGAACAATTCTATTTAATTTAATTAAATTTGTTATCCGATAATAGATTAATCGGCCTACTGATCATGAAGGGTACAAGCCACATCCCATGATCCCAAATGGCTATGGGGATAATCTCATCTCCATTGAGCCTTTCCATCATTAGTTACCACATGGATATAAACCATCATCCATCCAATGTCCCGGTCGAAAAGGAGTACGACATCGATTGTTAACTCCTTAGTGTACCGACTCTATAGAATCCTATACTCGGAATTGGATCAATTGGAAAACTACTTTTCCAATTATCCTATCTACCCTGGCCAGGGATTTAGAGTACTATCCCATAGGACATTCACTCTAACTTACCGAGAGTGGATGATCCTTTGTTGTCCGCTCAATTACCTCCATCAGGTTTTTCTTGTACTTGATCTATCGCTATACTAGACCATCTGAATGGTGATCCATAAGTCAATGGTCAAAGCACAAGTTCCACCCAACAAGGCACCTTTGGAGACTCAGGTCAAAGGTCCAACCATGCAACCGTGATGATAGAAAACCCTGATAGACAGTTCGGTAAGATACCATTCAGGATTTCTAATTCGCTCAGTTCAGTGAACTCATTCAATTAATGAGCACCTGTATATGTATCTCAGTGTCTCCACACTAATGACCAATGGGATCGGTCGTCCTCATCACATGAGAAGACATCACATACATTAGTCTATTTGGATACTTGATGTCCCATCTCAAGTATCCTATGACTAGGAATATTTAGATTAAATACCTCTAGATGATCAATCTCATTATCATGATCTCATTATGATTTAATCATTATTGTATTTGATTAAGGACTTCATCATGATATTCGCATTTAATAAGAGCTTATAATGAAGATTTGCCTAATTAATTGAATGAGATATTTCTAGAAATGTCAAATCATATCATATATGATTGCCTTGTAGGGCATCATACATTTCTATCAATCTCCCACTTGCACTAAAGCCAATCACCCATCTAATTGATCTGTATCAGCTCAAGGTGAAGCTCAAACACTCTTTGAGTAACTACTTCAGTTAGTGGATCTGTAATGTTATTAGTGGTAGATACTTTATCTTTAATTATATCTCTATAAGCTGCAATCTCTCTTATTGTATGGTATTGCCACAGAAGTTCTAAACTTCTGATAAGACATCGGCTCTACTCCATTGTTTTCTTAAAACAATGATACAATTTCGGAGAAAATTAGGACAATCCCATATCAAATATGTAAATGAAAATCTTCATCTAGACTACTTCTCAAGTAGTGTGCAACTACCATGTAAACTTGTTTACATATGTTGTAAAATTTCTAGTGTTCTATGCATAGAACTCTTCCAGCTCACTGCACCACCATTATTCTAACTTAATATCAAACTTATTTGATTAGAACTTGTGTTTGTAAAACTACAAGACTTCAAGTCTTATCCTCCAGTGTATAGAGATATAATCTTAGTGCTTCTCAAGTACCAAATGATATATCTCTAAACTATCCGGTGACTCTCACCTGGATCTTCTTAATGAATGCTCATAACACTTAGAGCATTAATCATTTCATGTACGTAGCATCATATAAATGATAGACCCTATGACAAAGGCATAAGGGCTCTATTAATGTGATCTTTTTATCTCTCAAGAAGTCTTCAAAGACATCACTTTAGAGAGATCAACTCCACACCACATAGGTAAGAAACCTATCTTGGAGTTTATCATGTCAAACTCTTTGACTATGGTGACTACGTACATTAACTAGGCATTGCTTTTAGATCTATCTCCATAGATCTTAAAACCCAAATTATGTTTGGAGGATTAATTTGATAGCTAGGCTCACTGATGATAACACACCTACTTCATTCTCAATTAGTAGTGCATCATCCACATAAAATGTCAAGAAAGTAACAGCACTCCCACTTATCTTGTTGAATACACAAGGCTCCTCTTCGTTCTTAATGAAGTTATAAGATTTAATCTCATTAAACCTTATATTCGATCTAAGGGAAGTTTTACTTCAATCCATAAGTGAACTTAAAACACACTATTCTTGGATGTTATTGAGACTTGATTCCCTATAGTTGTATCATATACATATGTTCCTCAAAATACCTTAGAGCAACACTATCTTAACATCCAATGAGCTTATCTTATAATCATAGTGTGTAACAATCAAAATACGAATGGATTAATCCATGGAATAGGTAAAAGATCTCATCATAGTCAACCATTTGACTTTGATGATATCCTTTTCAACTATTCTCACATTTGAAGGTCTCTACCTTCTAATCCACTCCGATCTATTCTTTAGTGATCCATTTATTCCTTATGGATACTATACCCTTAGGTGGATCTATCAAGTTCTAAACTTGATTAGAATAGATAAATTTTATATCAGATTTTATTGTCTCTTCACATTTATGAATCAATATTTTATATTGGTTCTTTATAGATCTTAGGATCAATATCCTTATTATCTTATGCCTCATTTCATCTATCAGAGATATGTCTCACATATCTCTTAGGTTGAATGAACACAAGTAAAGACCTATAAATTGTCCTTGTGTAATTATTAACTAGCACCTTAATAGAAGTGTTATTGGGTTGTGGGACTGGAATATCTTCCATATATACCTTGCTCTCACTATCTTTCTTAAGAAGGAACTTTTCTTTTAAAAATATAGTGAGCTGAGCAACACATACCCTTGTTCATAAGGGTGGTATATTAATATCCAGAAGTTTTCTTAGGATATTCCACAAGCCAACACTTCATAGTTATATATTCCAACTTGTTAGAGTTATACTTCTTCACCAAGTCGGACATTCCGAAATCTTAACTTGCTTAAGGTCAAGTTTTAACCCCTTTTCCATATCCTATATGGAATAATCATAACAGATTTAGAAGGTGCCTCTTAAGATCAAGTGGTTATATTGTGTACTTAGCCAAAATTAGATAAAGAGGAATTTTACAAAGCTTGTCATTGTTCATATTATGTCTTACATAGTATGGCTTCTCATTTTAGCTACTCAATTAAGTTAAAATGTGTAAAGATGTGTCCATTAGATTCTATTATCCTTCAAATATATGTGAATTATGTACTTAAGTATTCCCCTCCTTGATCTCATCAAAGAGTTCTAATACTTGCTCCATTAGTATCTCTACTTCATTCTTA
This sequence comes from Cryptocoryne crispatula var. balansae, assembly GCA_036172225.1. NCBI lineage: Eukaryota > Viridiplantae > Streptophyta > Magnoliopsida > Alismatales > Araceae > Cryptocoryne > Cryptocoryne crispatula. The sequence goes on along the minus strand of CM069927.1, from coordinate 20,370,877 downwards.
ATCTCAAATAATTTCTCAAAGGTTTTAGATTTGTACTTCATAAAGTACATGTATCCATACCTAGAGACATCATCTTTGAAATTATGAAGTAGAGATATTCTTCTTTAGCCTTACTAGATATGGGCTAACATACATCTAGATGTACGAGTTCTAATAACTCATTAACCCATTCTCCATGTCTATATAAAACTAAAGTGTAGATTGATCCAATTCAACCCATTTCCTCTTAAAAGGAATATTCACACATAACATGAGAGCTAACATATCAAATATGATTAAACAATTCATTAAGCTCCCACTGGCAAACACGTTGCCATTCAATCTATTAGAACATCTATCTATTCCATAGCTTAGAATAAATCAACATTTATTCAAGTAGGAAATCATATAATGTTCTTGTAGAAGGATATAATAGCAATATTAATTATTAAGATATCTCCATAAGGCTATTAAAGAATTGCACCTCCCACTAATAATGATGCAACTTTTGTACCATTTCATATGTAGGTCAATTTCTTTTTTATTAAGCCTTCATTTACTTGTCATCGTCTACAACTCCTTGTAGATATAAGATGCATATCTGGTATCTCATACCATTAGATGCATCCATAGTATCTAATATTATGATATACACATATGGTATCTAATACTATTAAGTGTATATTTAAAACAAGTAAGTGTCAATGACTTGGATACATGAAATTTCTTAAGCTCTAGCTTTGCATTATATACAAAACACTTTGTACTTCTCTTCCACTTATCATCATCATGATAGTGTAAGAATCCTGTCTTATTCTGGCTTTATTATTTTGACCACCTTCTTTTACTATTAACTCTCTCCTATTTCTATCTAATGATTTTACTTCTTATAGTTTGTCTCACCAACAAGAAGTAATTAAGATGTATTGTTGTTCTAACTTGCCCTTTAGTTAGCTCATCACTATGAGCCATGATGGATCTCATATCCATCTATCCATGTTGTCTCTATAATTTATGTCTCATAGAGACTAACATCTAGTTTAAGGCAAACAATGCATCTTGTCTATGAGATAAGATCTTATCTTTCTTTCATATCATTATATAATTTAGGAGACACCTACTTCTCAAGTAGAATAGTTAATTGGTCAACTATGAGAACAATTCTCTTAGTTCTAAAGCAATCTAAGAAGTGTGAGCCATTAAGCTATTTGGCATCTAGTATGCCATACTAATGGTGATTTATTATCGTATTCTACAACTGAGATATAATTTTATCAATATAACATTGCAGATAGTCATTAAAATTAAGATATGGTCTTTGATTCTAATTTATGCTCTCACTAATTATAGACGAATTTGCATAACCCTTATTATGTAAAGACGGGATATCACGATAAAATCCTAGTGGGGACTAAGACCCTATTAACTTTATGGTGGTAACGTTGTGGGAAACACAACAAGTCATCCCATACTTAATAGGTAGGTAACTTTTACCAATTTCATCCCTTGCAATTCTTAGTCATTTAGCCTCTAGAGTTTTAACCTTGTAGGAAACACAACAAGCTATATACTCTAGTTAGGTCAAATCCGCTTATTACGTTATGAGGATGAATTCTTAACATAGCCCTTGTGGGAAACACAACAAGGCCATGCAATAGTTCACCCCAAAGTTCGACAAATGCCTTGGCCATGATCACCAATCCCTTATTGAATAAGTCTTGTGGGAAACACAACAAACCCATCCAATCTAAGATTGACTCATCAAGACCATAACAATGGAAGGCTACGTGAGTCATTCTTAATGTCACACGTTTGTAGACACGCAATTTTGGCCTAGTTGAAGAGCTTAAATTCATGTTTTCATGAATAATATTTGAGTAACCTTTCAAGAGAACCGAGTTTTTCGGAAAAATCAAGTTTTTAGGCGCATTTCGAAGAAGATCGATAGGTGTTGACCACGGTCAAAGCGCCCTATATACAGGGCACCTGGCACCCTGTATATAGGGCACCTGGCACCCTATATGTAGGGCACCTGGCGCCCTACTTATAGGGCACCAGGCGCCTTATAAATAGGGCACCAGGCGCCCTGTATATAGGGCACCTGGCGCCCTGTATATAGGGCACCAGGCGCCCTATAAACAGGGTGCCTGGCACCAAATCAAATCAATTTGACCGGCTGATTTGACCCCCTGCAGTGACTCGTCTTGTCGACCTGACAGACCTCATGATGCTGGCGCCCCATATATAGGGCGCTATGCCGCGTGGCACTGTTTTTCGAAAATGGCCAAAGTGCCCTCTTTTGAGCTATAAATAGACCTCCATTTGGAGCTTGGAGGAGGTTCCAACTTCGTGCCACCCTAGAGCTCATCCAACATCACGTTTCTAAGCCATCTACACCTCTCATAAGTCTTCAAACCGATCCAAAACCCTCTCCCAAAAACCCCAAAAACCTGCAGTTTCCTTCTTCAGAAATATGATTTTTCTCCGACTTTGAGGGCCTCTACACTCCATTTCCCTTGCATCTAGTGCCAAAAAAACTCTTCCATTAGCTTCACTTGAGTATTGTCTGCTTGAAGAAGTCCTTTTTACGTCTTGTAGGTCTTCCTACACTCCGGGGTGACGCCACGAAGAAGGGAAAAAAATCTGCTGAAGCCAGTCCTTGGTGCCCCATAAATAGGGCGCTTTGACTTTGGTCAACACGCCCCATCAAGGGGACACCTGCAGCAGGCGCCCCATATATGGGGCACTAGTAGGGGCAGACCCCGTTTTGCATTTTTTTGAGTTTATTTACCTTTCCGGTCGATCCTTTACTCCCTCCTTTCATTTTAACTCTCATTAACATGTCATTTAGCATATATTGAGCCACTCATTTGCATTTTCATGCATATCTAAACCTTCTAAATAGGGGTTGGGATTTAGTCCCAATCCGGTTAGTCTCTTTCCTTTTGCATGTTTGAATTCAAATTTGAGCACGATACTATGCTTTCATTAGAACTAATGAACCTTTCACTTGTTTCTATGTTTTCTTATGGACATTTTTAGGTAAATCTAGGTAAATCCGATTGAGGCAGAGCTCCAACCGGATCAAAGATGAAGGACTCACTAAGCTCTCTTCTTTCGGCCGGCCGAGAGAGGAGAAGTCAGAACCCAACAATCTCCCCACTTCCAAAGGTACGACGGTCATTTCTCTATTTCATTTCATTTCATTCTACCATATTTTGGAGCCTTTGGCTCCTGGTGACCACACCAACTAACACCTCATCCACCAAGTCCCCAAAGCAAGCGTAGGGGTCGGAAAAGAGGGAGATCTACAGATATCCCGTTTCGGGTGCTTACACCTTTTGGCGACCACGGTGGGACCGACTTTGCTTTAGTGAGTTCTTCTCTTCTTTCCTAAGAATGTTCACTTGAAAACATGCTTATTTTCACTCTAGTTCTCATTTAAGCCATTTCCATTTTCTTACATTTCCATTTGCTTGCTTACATGCTTGTTTATTTCCTTGAAGCATCATCTTGTTTCTTCCGATTTACTTGCCTTCCGTTGGTCCTTTTAAAAGCATACAATCTGATTTCTAGCTTGGTTTATCAACTTATTTTACCTTAGCATTTTAGATATCATCTTTTTTCATCCCTTATTAAGTATAATTGGTTATTTCCTTCTAAGCCTAGTTTTCCTTTAGCAAATCTTTCAAAGCATGCTTAGTTAAATTAATGTTTTTTTCCATCTTAGTTTAATTTCATATCATTGTCTTGTTCACTTGCTTCCTACAACATCTCATTAATCATTGTATGCTTTTATTTTCTTCTTGCTTGCTTTTTATTCCTTGACATTTCACTCGCATTTAGCTTGCATTGGGGTTTCGGCTCCATAGGTCATCCGAGAAGGGAGGCTCTCTCCTCCCAAAGCCCCACACATCCAAACACCTCTCTTGGTGGTTGCCAACTCCTCCTCCGTGGATTCCCTCTCGGAAGGACTGGGTAGCTTCCATCAAGGCCTCCGTAAATCCCCAAACGTGAAGGATTCTTTCTTCACTGATCGGGTTGGTTGTACCTTTTCATCCCAAAACCCGAAAAACCCATTACCTATCGTTGTGAAAAGAGTGATAGCCTTAGATTGCTCGACATTGTGAGAGCATAGGGTCCTACCCATTTATTTGAGTGGACGTTATTTATCTTAACAAGCCATTAATTTAAGGTTGAAACAAAAAAAATTTGCGTTAATCATTCCAAGTCTTTGCTATTACTTGTTTGCAAACAAAAACTGAAAATTAAACAAAAATCCAAAAATCACCTAAAAAAACTGAAACAAAAAATTGCTTGAGGTTAATTTGCTTGACAACTTGCTTGTCCGACAAAATAAAATCAAAACAAAAAGGGGTCAAAAAATCAAAAAAAAATCCTTGAGCTTTTATTTATCAACCTTTTTTTTCTGTTGTGTTTATGAATTTAAGGTCAGGATGAGTTATCGAAATGGCGGATCAAAGATACGAGCAACTACAGTTGGAGTATGACCAGTCTTATTTCTACCCTGATGCCGTATGTGCCGTCAATGAACCCGAAATTCTCCCCGAACCTAGTCAAACTTCTCCTCAACCCAATCCAAATTCACTTTGGGAGGCATTCTCTCATGCCGACCCTACCCAACTTCAGGCTATCAAAGCCATCCTCAAGGGAAAGTCGCTCGCCGACCACATTCCTCCCGAAGGTGGTCTTCACATCTCTACCCCTCGGTCAGTGGCACATCAACCCAATGTGCCCACTCATGGCCATTCTCATACCGGGCTCATGGCCCCAATTTCTCCTCATCCGGTGGCTAATCTAGATCATCCCAATCCAAATGTTGTTGTTCCTTCTAGACCACCAGTTTATTCTTCTAATCATCTCAACCCTACTCACCCTTTGGTGCATCTCCCAATGTACCCTTCTTATCCGGCCACTTTGGCCCATCAAATCCTAATTTCGGTGCACCAAGCACCCACTTCTCCTCCTCCTCTTAGGGAACCTTCTGTCAATCAGGCCATGATTAACAAGATCAATCGCATGGATGAGCAGTATAGTGAGCTTAGACGTTTGATCGACACAAAGGCAGCCCCTGAAATTTCTCTTCCTTCCCTCCCTACTTTTCATCTACCTCCCTCTGAGATGCCGGTATACCGTCGCTACAATGGAACCGGTAATCCATTCATTCACATCAAGGACTTTCTTTATGAGTCGGTAATGTGGCAAAATGATCCAAGGGCCCTTGCTTTTCTTTTCAGAAGATCATTAGAGGGTTCAGCTTTAGAGTGGTTCTACTCGCTTGACTCTTTGGAGGCGAGTAACTTTGAAATTGTCAAAGCTAAATTTTTGCAGAGATATCAAGATAGAGTCGGACCAACATATTCCATCACTGACCTCATGGCTGAAAGAATGAGAAATGATGAAGACTTTACCAGATATGCTGATAGATGGAGGTCAATGGCAGAAAGGCTTACTGATTCCATTTTAGAACCGGAGCAAGTGAAGATGATCATCACCAACGCCACTCCAGCCTTAAAGAACATGCTAGCTTTGCATCACCCCACCTCCATGAGTGAACTCTATGAGAGGGCACGGTACATTCAGACACAGCTTAGGGACTCACCTATCATGAACTTGTTTGATCCTAGACCCCGAGTTGTCAAGAAAACCACTTTTACCACAACCGGCCCAGTGACTGAGGACGTAGTGACAAACGAAAACCTTAACGTTGTAAGGAACCCACCTATAAATTATCAACACCAGTTCAGGAACCCTCAACAAAATCAACCATTTAGAAACCCTCGTCAACCTCAACATCAACCTCAGTTCCAGCCTCGTCAACAACAAGCCCCAATTCCTCAGCGACCGCAAGTCCCAGTTCCCCAACCACCGCGGCAACAACTGGACAACTACAACCAAGCACCCCCTCCTATGGCCTATGAACCCCGAAAGGTTGGACCCAAGAGGAACCATTACCCGCCTTTGCCGTACTCTCTCGTGGACATCTTTAATGCACTCATGGCGGCAGGGCAAATTGCATTGCCAAGGGAGAAGTCGGAGTGGCCTCAAAATGCCAACACAGAGCGATACTGCTTGTTCCATAGATATCCTGGGCACACCATGGAAAATTGTTTTCAGTTCAAAGACTATATCCACGATCTTAATGAGCAAGGAAGTATTGACTGGGACCAGATGGGGGAATATATCAGAACTGTGAAAAATCAACCTCAACGGCAGCACGTACCAGCTCAGCAGCAACAACAACAGAACCCCGGCCTGGGGATTATCCAAAACCCTTTACCTCCACATGCACCCGCACCTGGGAATCAACATGTTAATCCCATCTTGATCTCTTCCGAGTATCATGATCGGGGCCAGAATTGGCAAGTCGAGGGAGCCACCTCTGCCATGCACATCAACTTACCTCACCGAACCGTCCACTCAATACCCCGAATAACTATGTCACCTAATCCCATCATATTAAACAGACCACCCATCATCTGTGCACCATCACAACCCATCATCACACCACCAGCCATTCAACTCCAATCGGGACGAACCCTAATCCGCCCGGTTAATCCACCACAAACATCACCATCACTAGGACCCATCATCATCCCGCCCTGAGCAACTGAGCCTTCACGACCTACCTACCCTACTATGCCTCAAACCACCATCATTACACCCATCGCAAGAGCTCCCATCATTCGACCTAACCCGCCACCCACCACTACCATCCCAGCCATAGCTCCTCAACTTGCCATAGTACTCAGAAGTGGGCGCATGTTCCAAAGGGTCATTCCCCAGGCCGGTCAGTCAGGGTTGGTACCAGAAACATAAGAAGAACACATCGAAGAACCGTTGCCTGGGACATCCTATGACTTATTGAAGCATCTTGATAAAACCCCGGCACGAATCTCTATTTTAGAGTTGATCAAAAGATCCAAAGTCCATCAAGTGGTTCTCCAACAATACTTACAGCGGGTGATGGTGAATGAGAGCCTCCCCCCAGAAAAAATCTCATCAGCTCTGGTCCCGAGAAGTGAGTACCCGGCCCTCACATTCACAAAGGAAGAGTTAGCCAACCCAAAAATAAGGAAATGTGCCTTGTGCATCACAGTCCACATCAATGGTGTAGGCATTAAGTCATGTTTAGTCGATACTGGAGCATCCATTAATGTTCTGCCACCAGAAACATTACATCTTTGTGGATTCTCCGAGGAAGACATCCGGCCATCTCAAATAACAGTGACCGCATATGACAATTCGAAAAAGCCTGCCGATGGCATGATTACATTAAATGTAAAGCTTGGACCCCGAACAGTCACTGTCAACTTTCACATACTAGAGATGGATCCAACCTACAAAGCTATTCTGGGACGGCCCTATTTGGAAGCACTAGAGGCAGTCGCCTCCACCAATCACCAGTGTCTTAAATTCCCTCACAAGGGACAAGTGATTAAGGTGACGAGCATGCACTAGATTTTGGGTTTTTATTAAAAATTTTATAATTCTCTATAAATACTAATGGTTTCAGCCAAACCCAATCAAGCCAAGGGTGAAAACCACATCCCTAGCCTCCTCCCTACCTCCTCCTTTCTCTAGAAGGTGTCCATGGTCGATGGAGCTCCGTTCGGGAAGAGTTCTCGAGGCCGGCGCGAAGGGAGAACCTACTGTGGATGAAGTTCGTGTGGATACTGCTAGAGACCGGACACTTGAATGGTTTGAAGAGCTTAAGAAGCTAATATCCTTCCTCTCCATGGTATTATATGAATCCCTATCAGGTATATTCGAACCCGATTTGATTAGCTTTCGATTTTCGTCATTCGGTTTTGATTGAGACAGATTCTAAAGGAACCCATAGGAATCGTCACTTCTACTACACCAAACTTTTATGGATGATTTCTTACAGTGGTATCAGAGCCCGGTTCAAGTCTCGGTCAAAACTGACGTCGAATCGACATTATTTCATGTTATTTATGTGTTCCCGAATCGGCCACCATATTCTGTGTATGACTCAGATAAAAGATTGGTTGGCTCTGGTAGAATCTTGTGATATAGGGCTTTCCAATTCCATAAACCGTTTGAAGTTTGGATCTTTGTAGTGTTTGGGAGAAGCCTCAAAAGTTGGTGTTTCTGTCATGCCCGAACCGACACCCGGATTTGGGTATTTTGTGAAATCTCCGTCCATAGAAGAAATTGAGACATGTAAAAGGTTTAAGATATGGGTAATATGATTACCTAACCTTTCCCTTTGATCTCTAGCTTTGAACGACGGCGGAGGAAGAGAATTTTTGAGTTTTCCGGTGAACTAGGGTTCTGCGGAGTCTGGCGGCGCCGACCTGTTTCTTCCTGATTTCCCGTTGATAGAGAATTTTTCTATAAAGGGATATATACATGTTTAGAAACGTCATTTGATGAGGATTCTAAATTGTATTTTTGGAGAATATTTTGTTTCTGGGATAAGGAGTTATCCTTGTTGCAAAATAGAGATTTCTACTACGGAATCTCGGTTACCGCCGCCTCTTCTTCCCTATTTGATAAGGATTCCAACATATGGACGATTCCTTACAGTAAGATGGGTTTTGTGGTGGGTTCCTATACTAATTTTGGAAGCTCCCTTCTAGTTTTCCACATTGTTACAATATCATTGTTGACTACTCCCTCGGTTGTAGGCCCAGTTGGTGCAGAAGTGGTCTTCCTGTTGTTTGTAGGCTTGTGATCAAATGGTTTTATCATTGTGGCATCCTTGAAATGAGCTTAGAGGTAGAGGGTGCTATCGTAGAGTTCATTCATGGTGGTAGAATGGTGCATGATCAAAACATTCTTAAGAGCTAGTCGGTTCCCCAAATTAAGAACTTGGTCCTAGATCAATTTTTCGGCCAAGTCCTTGAATTGGTAGCAATCTTCAATCATATGCCCCACCAGTCTATGGTACGGGCAGAAGTTCGATTCTTGACTCTTAGCAGCATCCTCCGGGCATCGACTCGTCGGCAGGCTAATCAGTCCATTCTTCATACAAGCATCAAATAATTTCTTTGTATAGTCCCGTGCGAAAGAATAGGGCTTCAAAGCACGTTCTTCCCATGTGGGCCTTGGAGCAAGATTGGTGGTATTCCTCTGAGGGTGTGCCGTGGTAGCACTTTTGCCCCCAGCATTATTATAGGGTCTAGAAGATGACGAGACATCCACCGTATTGATATCCCTAGAAACTGGCTGTTTGTCCTTCATTGGCCTTGATCTTGCAGCTGCCACCAAAGGGTTATTGACATAGAAGTGTTCTATGTCAGCAACTGTGACATTCAAGTCATCAAAGGATTGGATACGTGTCTCCAACACCTTTTCCTGGATCTCAGCCCTAAGGCCTCTCTTACACAATGCAACTGCCTCCTCATGCAAAGGTGGATTGGCACACTTCATACATACATTTCTCCAGCGGCGAATATAGTCGACTGCCGATTCGTTTCGTCCTTGGAACATAGTGGTCAACTCGACCAGGGTATGAGGCCATTCGGAGAAACTAAACCTCTCAATAAACTTTCTTTGTAGATTAGGCCAGTCTACTACTGACCCAGGCTTCAACTTAGAAAACCACTCAAAGGCTATGCCCGTTAGAGTGGTGGCGAAGTACTTAAGCAAGTACGATTCGCAATGTGCTAACTCACCCATGTGAGTGTAATATAAAGCCAAATGCTCCTCGGAGGACCCACGCCCATCAAACTTGGAGCACTTGGGCACCTTAGAGACGTCAGGAGGAAGCTTCACATACTGATGATGTGGTGGGTATGGGACTTGGTAGAGGCCCGCCACACCTTGTCCATCGTCATGTTGCGCCAAACGCATAGAAATCATTTGATCTATCATAGCTCGCTGAGAAGACTCGAGAAAATCTTGTTGCGGTGGAGGCAGAGGGGCTTGGTACTGTGGTTGAATGAAGATCTCATCATCAATGGGTGGTCTAGGAGCCGGATGCATGGGAGTAGTAGGACGAGGCTGTGCTACAGGTGGCAGTTCTCCTTGAGTAATACAAGGCCCATCTGAAGCCTCAGTGGCACCTGATGCTTGTGCCAGTTGAGAATAGAGCAAGCCGGAACTGGCTAGGAGAGCCTTGAGCTGTTGATTCTCCCTCCAAAGATCTTCTAATTTCAATGCCGGTGGCATGACCACTACTTCATCGCTTGGCATAATATCCTTGTCCTTACGACGGCGCGCGCCCTCCGCGGCGATGGTAGATTGACGTTCGGCCATACTACGTGTGACGGGCCCAACATGGACTACAGTCTGAGAGTCCTCTGGAACATCATCAGGGTGACCAGCACCTGTAGTGTAGCAAGTGTATACTTGCATCTGGACTCCTGGCCCCCGTGCTACTTAGCGTTTGGGGGCAGTATCAGACAACATAACTCGGTCAATGACTGACCCTCTTCTGGGTGGTAGCTCCTGTGGAGTAGTGGTCGCATGACCATCATCAAAATGATAAAACTGCCGCCGGTGGGGCGGCGCAAACTGAGCCTTTGGCCGAATAGAATTGGCCTTTGGTTGCTGCGGGGGGTTGAATACAGCCCTCGGCTGCGGCTGTGGTTGGGACTTCAGCCCAGAAGGCCCCTCGTCTGGGTGAGGTTGACGACAGGCTTTGGAGACAAGTGGTCCTATAAGGGGAATGCTGGCCTTAGGGCACCAAACCTTCGAGATCGGGATAGAGGGTCTGAATCCCTGCCCCCGGTGGGCACGAGTGTCCACTGTCCGGGACTCTCGGCGAAAAGATGCTTGAATGGGGGACGTGCCCCCAATCATTGGAACTGGTTGCCAAAATGAAAAGTCAGTATTTGGGCTGACTGCTGGAGTCTTCAGTACAGCAGGCGGCTGCTGCTGGGTCTTCTTGGGCTGGACCGTTGAGCAGTCAGCCGGGTGAGCCAAAAACTTCATGGGGAGTTTGCCCCCGGTTGGTTGGGCAGAGAACCGAAATGGTTGGTCGGCAAATCGACTATTTACATAGAACTTTTGATGGGCAGGTGGTAGCACCTGCAGGTTCTCATTGACATAGACCGCTGATCGGTCCAAGGAGGAAAGACAAGCCAAGGGATGGCCCCTCGCCCGAGCTGATATCTTGAGAACCGCTGATCGGCTCGAGTCTTCAAGTTTTTTAGGAGAGGGCTTCCCCCTCTCAACAGCATCCCCGGCCACTGGTCGGCCGATCTTTCTGGAACGGCCAGAAGGTTGACTCTTCCCCCGTACAGTTGGCATATTCTTAATAACGGGCGTAGCAGGGGCCCGTAACTCATCATCCAACTCGCTCAGAGTAACGAACCGGTTGACAAGGGGTAGAACGATAAGCCGCGGTCGGCTGCGCTTCTCTTCCCTAAACTTAGAGGGAGTCTTGATGAAAGTGGCTGGGCGGGTACAGTTCCAAGGGCACCGTACGTTACCAACCTCCAAGTTACGACGGGAGCCATGTTCAAGCCGAAGCTTGCATAGACTCGACTGAGGAGATGCGGGCGCGGGCCCGGAGTTAATGGTGATAACATTCACTGAAAAAGGCTCCTGAAGAAGAGATGGTTGAGGTGACTTCGGGAGGGAAGCCTTAAAGAGTAGGGCGGCATCTACAGAAGCTATTTGAAGTTGTTGGAAGGGATGGACCTCCTCCTCAATAGCGAATGGCTCCTCCAGTGTGGCACCAAGACGGTCAGGGTGTAGCACAACTTTGGGGAAACAGCCAAAAGTGATGCTGGAGGTGACGGCACCAATGCAACGGCTGTTGATGTAGGCCTCGGAAAAACGAACACCGTTGTCAAACTCCATTAAACCTGCAAAAACATACAAGGCCGACCTGATCAGATGAAGAGAGTCTTTAAAGAGATAGTGGGTGTGCACTTTCTCAGATCGCTATGGCAGAGAGATGAAGGGAAAAAGAAGTCCCACCGGGCGTGCCAATTTGTGGGAACCTCGGGAATCGTTTTGATTTTTTGAAATGTGTTTAAAAGATTTGTTTTTTGAATGTTGAAAATATCGTACCTGAATTTTCTAGTAAAATAGGTGATAGACCATAAAAACTACTAGATAGTCCAGGTGATATTAGAAGAGTATAGAATCGAGGTTCGGGTTCTGTGAAAATATTTTTTGACCTCTCTCCATCGGATGATGCGAATATCCAATGTTCATTTACATCGAGCAAACACTTGAACACCCTTGATTAACTGCCATAGCGATCTTGTTTGACGAGAGTGTGCACATCCACAACATATAAAGAACACAAAGGGCCCTGGCCTTTTAGGCCCGATGAGATGCAAACAAGTTTGATTAGATTTTGTTTGAAGTTGTTTTATGTTTGATTTATGAATTGATTTGTATGTGGTTTGAAATGTTGATTTCAGATTTCCATTTAACTAGGATTTATATGTTATTTGTTTCGAGCTTGTTTAAATTGTTTGGTTTGTTTTACTTCAATTGGTTGAAGTTTACTTTATTTTTGTTTGAACTTGATATTCTAGATGTGTTGATCAATTTGACTTGTTTAAATTTAATTGACATGTGTTGAGTCATTTTCAAGTGATTTTCTCATGTTGGTTGGTGTTTTAGTACCGATTCGGGTGTGTTCGGTATGTTTTAGATGTTTTGAAGTTTAGTTTAAAGTGATTAAACTTGAACTTCAAATTGTTAATGATCTGAATTTGACATGTTTTAAGATGAATTTCATATGCATTAATGTTTTCTTCATGTGTTCTTTTCAATTGGTTATGAATTATTTGATTTGCACTTGTTTAAGCATTTGAATTCCAATGGATTAAGTGTATTGAATTAATTTTTCCAGATTGTATTAAATATGATTTTTGTTGAATGTTAAAGCTTTAATGATCTGTTTTAAGCATGTTTCAATGTTGGTTTGAATGAATTTTCAGATTTAATTAAGTTAACTTCAGATTTGGTTAACTCTTATTCGGTTTGCATCACATCCGGTCTATCGAGCTAGTGTCGATGCCCAGTCACATGCAATCAACTCGGCACTTGAAATGTTCATTGAAAATTCATGTTCTTGCTGGTGTACATCAGATGTGGCAGTTCATATGCCATGAATAATGCTTGTCGAAGTGCAAATGTGTAAATGTCCTTCCCTGGTTGTAAAATCCCACTTGACCAGGAAAATTTTGGCAGCATGCCGCCTTATTTTCTGATCGGTGTGGAATTTGTACCCGTCCTACATGGCATAGTCTTTTGACTTTCCAAGTAGTGGGAAGGATCGTCTGCAACGGGAGCTGGCCCGCGCCTACGTCCGGGTCAACATACCGGATACGTGTCCGGGCTAGCTGCCCAAGGTGGAGCGCCTACGTGGTGGTGCTAACTCCTTATTTAATTTTGGCATTTCGCCTTCAGATTTAATTAAGGTTTATTTTAAATGTCCAAGGCCCAATGGGCCAGCTTCATCAGCACAGTGGGCTGGTCTTCATGCTATGTCGGCCCAGTTGGCCCAATCTTGTGCTTCATGGGTCCTGGCGGCCTGCTTTGAACTTCATGACCCAATGGGCCTGCTTTGCACCTCCATGGCCCGGTTGGCCTGATTTGCCCTCCATTTTTGCACCTTGACATCTTGCTATAGAAGCAGGCTAGGTGAGCCTCAGAGGGGCTAGAATGGGTTGGCTAAGGTGCTGTTTAGGTGAGCTTTGGTAGGACTGCACAAGGGGTAGGTTTAGGTGTGAACTAGGACTGGTTTTAGGAATGCACAAAGGGCATGAGAATTGAAGGCCCACCTGAGTAGTCTCGGTACGTCCGGCGGATTCCGAGAGTCTCAAAGCGTCGACCCTCAACCTATATGTAGACACGCCAAATTTGCCTAATTCAGAGCATAAAACTCATGTTTTATAGGGTAACACGCATGATTGATCTTATAATGATGCCGGGTCCTTTTAAGTTGATTTGGAGCTTCGCCGAACGAAATCGGATGTTTTCTGAAGTTTTCCGCGAAAAGCCGTAATTTCCGAGCGAAAGCTGCACGTAAATCGTGTGAACACGGAAATTGGCTGAATGACCAATGCCTAATGATCATGCATTGAAGGTTATGGTCATATTCACACTCCGGACAAGTTTTGTTGCATTCCGTGCCTTTCCGGTTTGCCGTCGAAATCATTTTGACCTGTATCGGATCTTCTGTTCACTGCCCTAACTTCCGGATAACATTCTAAAGTTTTGTAGGGTGTGATGGCTGATACGATGCTGTATAAAGCTTCTTAGGCCTGTTATCTTTCCAACGCAACAAACGGCGTCGAATTCCGAGTTCGGGAGTGTTCGCAATGGCTTCCGGAAGAAGGACGCGCAGAACCAGTCCCATGCGCCCAGGTTCCAGGGCACATGCGCCCGGGACCCAGGGCACATGGCCATGCGCCCTACCAGTGAGGCACCTGACCATGTGCCCTCACTTGAGGGCACGTGCGCCCCACCTTTGAGGCACGTGGGAGCCAGTTTTTCACCCGGACTCTACCGCTCAACCGACGGACCGGATAAGATCGAAATTTTCGGAGAAGATGAGATGTGCCCTCACTGGGGGGCACATGCGCCCCTCAGTGGGGCGCATGCGCTTGGCACCAGGGCGCATGCGCCCAGGAGTGGGGCGCACAGACCCTATTTTTTAGCTCCGATAAGACCTGCTCGTTCTCCTATAAATAGACTCTGATTCTGGTCGTTCCAGAGAGATGAGCACGACTCCCCAGGCATCTCAAGACGTCCTAGCACCCTCCTACATAGATTTTATGATTTTTAGAGAGAGAATTTCGAGTTTTTAGAGAGAGAAAAGTCGGTTCAAGAGAGAGGAAGGCTGTTCTACAGGTGATCTGCCAAGTCTCTCTTCTTCGGCCTCTATAGCAGTGTGTGGACGTCTGCTGCCTGAGATCTCTTCATCAAAGTTCTTCCTCTCCAAGTTTTCTTGAGTTTACAATCAACGGCACTTGATTCCAAGGTCGGGGATGGTCGTGACGAGCGCAGAAGCAAAGTCGCGCCTGGCAGATCCTGGACTGCTGCTCGGCTTTTTCGACAACACAGATTTGGCTATATCTTTCTCTATTCAACTTAGAATCTTTCTGTTCTTTTTTCTATCTCTTTGTTTAGTGATTCTACATCTTCCTATAATTTTTTTACAATTTTTTGAATTACTTTTACTCTGTTATTCCGAAAAAATAAAAAAAGGGGTTAGAGATAACCCGAAGCCGGTCAGTTTCTAGTCAATTGTGTGTTTTATGTTATTCTCTTTACATATACTCCACTTTGTCTAGTTCTAATTGTCTATTTCACTTGTTTATTTGTCTAGTTGCACAGAATATCAAGCACCCACCGCGTTGAGGACTCTTCTTCATCGGCCGGCCGAAGAAGGAGAAGCTTAAACTCACACTCTTCACGCTAAGGTACACACGGTCATTTTAATTCTATAAATCGGAACCCCGGTTCCTGGCGACCACGTTTATTTCTTCTCATCCTCCTCCCACATGACCCGAACCGTCTCTTTGGTGATCGAGCGACGCCAAGGGATGAAAGTTCGGGGATCAATGTGAGTGTGAGACCGAGGTGAGATTTGCTTTCCGAGCTTTATTCCTTTCTTTTCTCATCCCCTCTTGAGGTGACGATCTAGGTTCACGGACTTCCCTGAAAAGGAGAGGACCCCGTCGAATTTTCAGAGTCGACAGCCTTTGTGGCGACCACGGTGGGACAAGCAATGTCTTCAACCGTGGGTGCTTAGTGTTTTGATTTGCAACTAGTTCTAGTTCTAGACCGGTTCCCACGTGAGCCTTTCCTTCCTTCCACCTTTCTTAACTTCATGCCATCTCAAAATTTCTGATTTCACCCATCTTTCATCAGATCTGAAGTGCCAAGTATTCCATTTAATTTCTGCATTTTATTTAAACCGGTTCCCACGTGAACCACCCTTTTCCTTTTAAACCGGTTCCCACGTGAACCAATCCCTTTCTTTACTTCGGTTCCCACGTGAACCAAACCCCTTTTTTCAGATCTATCCCAACTTGGATCAGATCTTTATTCACCTTTAATTGGCCCCACGTGGCCCTCTTTTGACCATTCAAACCGGTTCCCACGTGAACCACCCCTTTTTTACCCAAAACCGGTTCCCACGTGAACCACCTTTGCTTCTTACCCCAGTTCCCACATCGGTCCCCACGTGGATCACCCTTTTCCTTGGCTATCAGATTTGAACCCTCTTCTTTCCATCACCTTTTCACTACCTCCATTTGGCTCACATAAGAAACAAGTCTAGATTCTAGTTTCTAGTTGCTTGTCTAGTTTCTAATTGCTTGTTTGGTGTTGATTGCTTGTTTAAGTTTATGCTTTGCTCATTACTTGTTTTATTACTTGATTGCATTCTCTGCTCCTTCTCTACCTCCTTCTTTTACACTTTTTTGAGGCGGGAGCTCACTCTCCCATTTACCCCTCCCATCCAAAACACCCTCTTGGTGGATTCTGACCTCTCTTCTGGGATATTCCTTCCTAGTTGACTTGGTTGGCTTTCATCAAGGCCTCCGTAATTCCTCATACGTGAAGTATTCCTCTTCACGATCGGGTTGGTTGTACCACTCCCCAAAACCCGAAGCATCCTACGTTACCTACACGTGGTGAGATTGTGTGAAACCTAGGTCATTGGAGATTGGAGTTAGGATCCTAACCCATTTGTTGAGAGAACAATTCTTAACAAAATTCATAAACCTAAGGTTTAATCAAAATCATTGCGTAATCTTGCTTTCAAGTCTTTGCATAACTTGCTTGTCAAACAAAAATTCAAACCTTTAACTTTTTGCAAAATCATAAAAAAAAAAAAACCAAAAAAAAAATTCTTTGTTTGTTTTGTCAACTTGTTGAAGTTCAATGCAACTAAGGTCTGGAAGGCACGTTGGAATGGCGGAACAAGCTGAACATCGAGAGCACGAGATGGGTCACCAACCGCTTCAGTCAGAAGCGCAAGAGGTCCCTCAACCATCTGCTCCCCGTGATGTTGAACAACTCTTTAGGGAGTTGTCTCTCTATACTGACCCAGAAACCTATGCCCGTATACAATCCATGGTGAAGGGCAAAATTGCCTCAGATCAAGCTGAAGTTAACCAAGTTGCCTTATCTCCTCGTCCTCTAGTTCAACCACCACTCATTCAGTCACCCTTTGTTCAACCACCTGTTGTTCAACAATCTATGATTCAACCACCAGTTGTTCAACAATCTATGATTCAACCTCCTGTTGTTCAACAATCTATGATTCAACCATCTGTAGTTCAACCCTCTATAGTTCAACCACCTGTGGTCCAACCCTCATTTGTTCATCCATCTTATTTCAACCATGTTGCTCCCTTGACCCATCAAGTCATGGGACAATCTTCAGTGAATTTGCCAAGTCATGCTCCTCAATTTCAGAACCATGTCTCTAACCACATACCCCCACCAAGAAACCAAGAACCTGCTCTCACCGGGGCAATCATGGATCAGCTCAGCCAGATGAATGAGCGTTATGAAGAGCTGAGATGTCGCATGGACTCCAAGTCAGTGCCTGAGATTTCTATTCCTTCTCTGCTAGTCCTACACCTGCCACCTTCTGAGCTACCAGTTTATCGCCGCTACAATGGTACTGGCAATCCTTTTCTTCATCTAAAAGATTTTCTCTATGAATCCTCATTCTGGAAAGATGATCGTAGGGTTCTTGCCTTCTTGTTCCGTCGATCATTAGAAGGGTCTGCATTGGAATGGTTCTACTCACTCGACTCCTTTGAGGCGAGACTTCGACATTGTCAAGACCAAATTCTTGCGAGAGATACGAGAGACCGGGTGGCACCGGCGTGCTCCATTACGGACTTGATTGCCGAGAAGATGAAGCCCGAAGAGGACTTCATAAAGTTTGCTGATCGCCGGAGGGGAATGGCGAGAAAAATTGACGGATGTTATTTACGAAGGGGAACAAGTGAAGATGCTCATTGGCAACACTACACCGCCTTGAGGAATGTCTTGATCATGCACCGTCCTACCACAATGAATGAACTCTATGACGGTGCCCGATACTTGCAAGCCCACTTCAAGGATGCCACAATGATAAACCCTTTTGATCCTAAACATAGAAACCTCGGAAAACCCCCTTTGCACCGCTTGGGCCTACAACCGAAGGAGTGGTCAACAACGAAGCTATAAACATTGTGGGGAACCGGGGAGGGAACCGTCAAAACCGATTCGAAACCCACCACAGAACCATTCCTATTACCCCCCTCAACAACAGGTTAGGCCACAACAACCACGACAACCACAACAACCCCCGCAACAAGTAGCACAACCCCAGCAACCTCGACAACCTACCTACAATAGGGCACCGCCACCACCCAATCAAGCACCACGAAGGGGAGGTCCTAGGAGAGAGAACTACCAGCAACTCCCTTACTCCTTGACCGACATCTTCAATGTACTCATGGCGGAGAAACAGTTGGAATTGCCCAAGGAAAGAGAGGTTTGGCCAACAAATGTAGATATATCCCGATACTGCGCTTACCACCGGTGTCCTGGTCACACTGTAGAGGTGTGCTTTCAATTCAAGGATTACATCCACGATCTGAATGACCACGGCAGCATTGATTGGGATCAAATGGGGGAATGCATACAAGCTATGAAGGCTAGGCAGCAGCAGCGGCAACGTCCACCGGCTCAACCTCAACAACAACCTGGCCTGGGGATTGTCCAGAATCCGCTCCCATTACATGCTCCCGCTCCAGCACCGGCACCAGCACATCCAAACCCAGGAATTGGTCTAGTAAACTCCATTGTCCAGGGAGATACCGATCGTGCTCAAGGTTGGCAACTAGAAAGCCACAATACAACCATGCCTGTCCACCCGGCTAGGCCTCCTGCTAGGAACCCTCCTAGACAAATAATCCATGCACCTGCTACTCCAAAACTACCACAAAGCTCAATAACCCAACCACTGGCCGCCACTTCTTCTCGCCGGCCCATCATTAGGCCAGCCCCCTCTCTAACGACGCCTCCTTCAACCATTGCTACACACCGGCCCTTACTCATCCGACCGCCACAATCATCACCAAACCTGAACCCCCAGCTTACAAGCTCTACCACTCCAAAACCCCAACCTATCATACAACCAATCCCACAACCTACACCTTCATTAAATTCATCAACCACTTCTGCACCCCGGCCTCTTCTTATTAGGCCACCGGTATCACCATCATTACCACCTCCAAATCCTACCCCTCTACCAACTAACCCCATCATCCTAGGACCATCAAACCCATTGCCTACCATACCTGCACCTACACCACCTGTTCCCACCCTAGTTAACCCATCACCTCTACCCGACCGCCAAATAGCCCCGGTGCTTCGGAGTGGGAGGATGTTCCAGCGGCTCTTTCCCCAAGCCCGAACTCAACCTCAGGAGCCAGTGGAGGAGGAACAAGTGGAAGAACCATTGCCAGGCACGGCGTATGATCTGTTAAAGCATTTAGATAAAACACCGGCCCGTATTTCTATACTTGAGTTGATCAAAAGATCAAAAGTGCACCAGGAGATTCTACAGCAGTACTTGCAAAGGGTCATGGTGAATGAAGATCTCCCACCTGAGAAGATCACTACAGTGTTAGCCCCTAGAAGTGAGCACCCAACACTCACTTTCTCTCAGGAAGAATTAGCAGATCCAGACTTTAGGAGATATGCTTTGCATGTGGCTGTTATCATCTGTAATATTGAAGTGAAATCATGTTTGGTTGACACTGGAGCTTCTATCAACGTTATGCCACCAGAAACTTTGCAGTTGTGCGGTATTTCTGAGCAAGAAATCAAGCCATCTTGTGCCATGGTGACAGCCTATGATAACTCCAAGAAGTCTGCAAGTGGGGTGGTCACATTAGAAGTCAAACTTGGACCATGTACAGTTACAACAGATTTTCATGTTCTAGAATTAGATCCAACATTTCGGGCTATACTTGGGAGGCCATACTTGGAGGCAATAGGAGCTGTGGCTTCAACAAACCACCAGTGCATAAAATTTCCCTTTAAAGGACAGGTGGTCAAGGTGACTAGCATGCCTATAAGGGAAGAGCTGAACGATGCTTCTTTACCCCTAGGTCTGTCAATACAACCCCAGATCTCAGTGGGAGAATTGCCAGAAGTCAGATGCATGACCGCCTCTCTACCAGACACACTGGGATGGCGGATGATGATGAAATTGGGCTATCAGCCTGGAAGAGGTTTAGGTAAGAATCTTCAAGGGATCACTCAGCCAATTAAAACTGTGAAAAGGCCACGCAGGCAGGGGTTGGGATATGAAGAGGGTTCCATCCCAAGGAGGATCTTCCAGCCAGGATATGCCATGGGGCTCCACACCTTCTTTATCAAAGGGGAGACCATGATGATGGCTGAAGATGGCAAGAGTTCCATGATGACAGTTGTCAAGAGAAGAAAAGTTCCAGAAGAAGAAGAAGAAGACTTGGAAGACTTATACTTATCTTTGACTCGTCTGTTCTCAAGTGGGGAAGAGTATCAAGAACCACCCAAGGGCAGACCAATCTTGGATCATCTAGTTAAGCATACTACCCAAGTCAAAACCATTCCACGAGGCCCAAATACAACAATGTCATGTTTGAACCTCGTACCTTTATTTCTAGATCTTTTGGATGGGCTTCAGGGCCCACGTACCCACTTTGGGCCCATGATCCCTCTTCAACCTTCCACTCTTATTGGGCCAGCTTGCCCATTTGCTTCCCTCATCAACTTCATAACTGAGGGCTTTTCTCAACATGGGCTCACATGCCCATTTATTTCTAAGATCGGGTCCACGTACCTGTTTACCTTTTTCATCAGTTTTGGACCCATGTGTCCATTTTCTATTACCATTGGGCCCACGAGCCCCTTTTTCCCCTTTATTCTTAAGTTTTTCTCTCTATTAATTCAGTCATCTTCTAGCAAGCCTCGAGTCACTCAGGCTCATTCTATCTTTTTACTTGAAATTTCCAAAACGTCTTCTCTGAAACTCACATTTCCATCGAGGAGACATCTCTACTCATCCCAGAGGGTGTTCCCAATCAGGGATCCCTCTTTTCTGAATCATTGATCGATTTACTCGATCCTCCCTCCACTGTAAATACCACCTTTCCAGCTTTATCTTCAGTAGGTCAAGTTAGGTTAGGAAATGCGTAGAGTGTGCAAGGCTGCCAAACTTTTTAGATGATACCATCCAGCTAGATGAAATCCGATATGAGGATGAGCATAACATAGATCATACTTTGGGAGTATATGAGGTGGTATCAGAGAAGGATCCCGAATTCGAGGATGAAATTGAGGACTTGGCTGATGCATATGCATCTGGACTTAGAAGATTTGAAGAACCATCAGCCACAGGGAATGAACCGACCAAGGAACTGAATTTAGGAACCCTGGAAGATCCTAAGACTATCCTCATTAGTGTAAACCTCACTCCCTCAGAAGAACAACGTTTGATCAAAGTTTTGGAAGAATATAAGACACGTTCGCATGGACATATGAAGATATGCCGGGATTAGATAATTCATTGGTTGAACATAGATTAACCTTGAAACCTGGAACTACCCCAGTTAAACAAAAGCTCAGGAGGTTCCACCCTGATATTGCACTCAAAATGAAAGAAGAGGTCGACAAACTACATCAAGCAAAATTTATTAAGGTTGTCTTATATCCGCAATGGGTGGCTAACATAGTCCCTGTTATGAAGAAGGATGGACGAATTCGGATTTGTATAGATTTCAGGGACTTGAACCGAGTGTGTCCTAAAGATGATTTCCCTTTGCCTTATATCGATGTTTTGGTTGATAACACAGCTGGGTTTGAAATGCTTTCATTCATGGATGGCTATTACGGATACAATCAGATCCGGTTAGCTGAGGAGGACCAAGAAAAGACCTTGTTCACTACACCTTGGGGAACATATTGCTATGTTGTCATGCCCTTTGGGTTAAAGAATGCCGGTGCTACATATCAGAGGGCTATGATGGCTATCTTTCACGACATGATGCACACCCTTGTAGAGGTGTATGTGGATGATTTGGTTATCAAGTCCAAGAGTCGGGAAGATCATTCTGAAGTGCTAAGGAAGGTCTTGCAAAGAGCTAGAGAATACAAGCTAAAAATGAACCCTAAGAAGTGTACATTTGGAGTTTCATCAGGAAAGTTACTTGGGTTTATAGTAAGCAAAAGGGGCATAGAGATCGACCCAAACAAGGCCAAGGCAATTATTGGTATGCCTCCTCCGAAGAATATGAAAGAGCTTCGAGGATTGATTGGGAGGCTACAATTTGTCCGCCGGTTTATCTCACAACATTCCCAAAGGTGTAAACCTTTCTATGAGTTAACCAAGGCGGGGGCCGATTTTAAATGGGATTCGAAGTGCCAGGAGGCGTTTGATGGGTTGAAAACATACCTGGCAAGTCCCCCTGTACTTAGACCACCAATTCCCGACAAACCTTTGGTCCTCTACATTTCGGTTCTTGAGAACTCTCTTGGGGCAGTCCTTGCACAAGTTGATGAAGAAGGGAAAGAACGAGCTACTTACTACTTGTCTAAGATGTTTGATGCTTGTGAGCTGAAGTACACTATGGTAGAAAAGACCTGTGCTGCTCTTGTTTGGGTGGTTCAGAAACTCAAACACTATTTTCTTGCTCACCAAGTCAAGCTCATTGCTCGTATCAATCCCATTAAGTTTCTGTTAGAGAAGACAGTCTTGACTGATCGGTTAGGGCGATGGCGAGTTTCTTATCCCAATTTGATATCACTTATGTCCCACGAGAAGGCAATCAAGGGTTATGCTATTGCCTGAACACCTTGCCCATCATCCCATACCCGTCTTTGACCCGGTCCGGTCGGAGTTCCCGGATGACGAACTAATGTCGGTCCGATCTTCCAATCTTTGGACATTATATTTTGACGGGGCTCTCGAACTCTCATGGTAGAGGGATAGGTATTGTCCTTCGTCACCTCGAAGGTGTCACCATTCCACAGGCTTTTCGGCTTAACTTTCCGGCAACCAACAACATAGCCGAGTATGAAGCCTTGCCGGCCGGGCTGGAGGCCGCTCATTTCCATGGTGCCACCGAACCGAGGGTGATAGGTGATAGTCAATTGATCCTACGCCAAGTCCTATCCAAATACCGAACTTCTCATCCAAACCTCAAACCCTACCAGGAGCTCACCACCTGCTACATCAAGTTATTCTTCAAACTCACCTTTGTCCATGTCCCCCGTTCTCAGAATATCCTCGCTGATGCCTTAGCTTCACTAGCTTCATCTCTATCTGTCCCGCTAGGCAGGCAAGTGCGAACTATCCACATCTGTAAGAGGACAATTCCAGCAATTGAGGATGGACGTTTTCTGAAGGTTAAGGAGAGATTCAACAGAAAGGAATACTTGGAACATAAAGAAGAAATCTCGTTGATTGAGTTAGAAGAATTAGAAGAAGGTGAGAGACCTTGGTATGATGAGATTGCGAGGTATTGCCAAGATCAGTCATATCCGCCTGGATCAACCACCAAGGAAAAGAAGGCAATCAGAAGAGTATCCCAGAGGTATACAATCCTAGGAGGAGTGCTCTATAAGAGAAGCCTAAGTGGAATCTTACTCAGATGTCTTGATGAAGAAGAAGCTGAGTTGGTGCTGAAGGAAGCACATTCTGGAGTTTGCGGTGGTCATGTGAATGCCCAAGCCCTTGCTAAGAAAATCATCCGACAAGGGTATTATTGGCCAACTCTAGAAGAAGACTGCTCCATCTTTGTCCGGCATTGTCATTCATGTCAACTCCATGCCAACAAGATTCACTCTCCCGCATCTTCCCTTCATCCAATCCATGCCCCTTGGCCTTTCGCCATGTGGGCTTTTGATATCATTGGCCCCTTGAGTGACCTCAACTCCGAAATGCGCTCAAAATCATTCATTCTGACGGCAACAGAGTACTTCACAAAGTGGGCTGAAGCGGAAGCATTCGTGGAGATTAAAGCGTCAACAGTCTGCTCCTTCATCAAGTGCAACATCCTGGCAAGGTTCGGGATCCCCAGCGACATCGTCACCGATAATGGGCCACAATTTCTTTCTCAAGATCTGCGGGATCTTTGCAACAGGTATTACATTTCATTGCATCATTCATCACCATACTATCCTCAAGGCAATGGTCAAGCAGAAGCCACTAATAAAACCTTAATCAAAATCATCAAGAAATCTTGTAAGTCTAGCAAATTTGCCGACTGGCCTGATAAGCTTGTAGATACTCTATGGGCTTATCGTACTTCTGTAGGGACTCCCACTGGACAAACCCCGTATGCTTTGGCATATGGGATGGAAGCAGTGGTCCCTTACGAAGTATTACTTCCATCTCTCCGAGTTCAGCTCGACAGGGATATTCCTGTTGATGAGAGAAGAGAATCTCTCCTTGCACAGCTTGAACTCTTGGATGAAAGAAGGCTAGCCGCCGCCGAGCATGCCCGGACTTATCAGAATAGACTCAAAAGGTTTTATCAAAAGAGGGTGATCGAGAGAAAATTCGAGATCGGTGAGATGGTAGTCAAACGCATATTCGTTAAGCCAGGGGGTCCCCGCTCCAAGTTGCAACCTAACTGGGAAGGGCCTTTTGTAATCACTGAAAAGTATCCAGGTAATGCATATGAATTGACTAATGCAGATGGAGAAAAATTGAATCATCCTTGGAATGGAGTTTACCTCAAAAAGTACTTTCCATAAAAATGGAGAAACCACTGGTATAATCTCAAGTCATCGATCCTAGGTTGTTCGTGAGAAGTCAAGGGTAGGTACCATCCTACACACACAACACTTCCCGATCCTAGAATCCAGACAATCCGACACTTGCGAAAGGCAAGGCAGAAATCTAGAAATGGAAGGAGTACCCTTACCCTATTCTCTTCTACTCGGTCCAAGATAGGGAGAGAAGATTAGAGAGGGGTAGTATCGAAAACACTCGCCACCCTAGTAGGAGGCCGTCTCAGAGGGTGCAAAAGGGTGCCAAAAAGATGGGCAATGAACCCCTCAGGTTAGAGAAAAAAAATGATCAACCTGTCTGAATGAGTACCCAGAATGATAGTCAAGGCAAAAGGCACTAAAAGATGGGCAATGTCCCCACGGGTCAAAAAACCTGTCCAAATATGTGCCACATAGAAAAGAGCAAAAAAGAAAGAAAAACCCAAAGAGGCCGAACCCCAATGGGTAATTTGAGTGAGAGTAGAGAAATCCCTCTCAACATCTTCAAACCCTATCAAGGACTACCTCTATACTCTTCCTCCTTAAACCCTAGGGAAGGGTAAACCGACCAAATCCAGGTGGAATCCAAGCCAATCAAAGGAAGAAGGTTAGAAGGATTCTAGGTAGGGAACTTTATTTTTGCACGTGGCATCTACCACTTGATTCTTGACAAACTCCAAAGACCGATGAACTGTCTCAAATACCAGCATTTTCTCCACAAAAAAAGTTGCATATTTCAAAATTTCAAAAAAATTGCATATTTCAAAAATCCACAAAAAATGCATATTTCAAAAACCCAAAAAAATTGAATATTTCAATAACCCAAAAATTTTGAATATTTCGAAAATTCAAAAAAAACACATACTTCAAAAAAAAAATTCAAAAAAATTGAGTACTTTTGGAAAAAAAATGATTGTTTTCAAGAAAACCCAAAAAAAAAAAAAAATTTTTGCTCAGTCATGATCATTGCCTTAGTTGCATCCATGTTTATTTGACTGTCATGCATATTTCCATTTCTGTACTGCATATCCATTTTTTTACTTTAATTACCTTGTTAAGAAGGCTCTTCCCTCTGACCTAAGTCAAAGTTGACCATAATAGGCAAAGGGATGAGTCACGGTGAAGATCTAATCCCCTTTCTATCAAGTGTTTCAGGCATTTTCAATGCAGGAGAGGAGGGGATTCACACCACGGCAGGTAAGTTCTCTTAACCTTTACCCCTATTTCATTTAAGTCATTTGTTTTATTCCACCTTGTTAAGAAGGCTCCTCCCTTTGACTCAAAATCAAGGCAAACGATATACAGGCAAAGGGATGAGTCATAATGATAAAAATTTAATCATTTTCATTAAGTATTTTCAGGAGCTGAAGAAGCAAAAAGAGAAGGGCGGTCAGGTACAATTTTTCTGCAAAAAAAAAAAAAAATGGCCTCAGGGCGCATGTGCCCTCATCTGGGGGCACATGGCCAGGTGCCCCACCCTAGGGCGCATGGCCAGGTGCCCCCGATCGGGGGCACATGGACAAAAAAATTCAAAAAAATCAGAAAAATCTCAAAAATTCAGAAATTGTCTATAATGTTAAAAATGACCTTTTTGCTAAAAAGAACCATCATTAGAAACTTTGTTTTGACCTCCAAATGATGGTTCTAATAGTAAAATCTTCAGTTGATCATTTTAAGAAACAATCTGATTCATATGACAATTCTATCTGTTGGGTACTAACCAGAAATGTGCAGGCAACCTTTTTAGTCCTAACAGGTGAATTGGTGAGATCAGTGTTCCCCAAGGAACGTCATGCCAACCTTGCGGCGAAAAGAGAGGAAGCACTACCTATCGTGGTGCTATATTCTGTCAGAAGGCAAGACGAGGATGGACCAGAGATGCTGATGAATCAGGCAGTCGATGCAAGTCGATAGACCACGCCTGAAGACTTCACTCAAATCCACATTCTCAACAGTCTTACATCATTACCATCATTGCATTTTGCACTTCACATCACTCCTGCTATCTGTCACCTAGCTATGTTAGGTCCATTTGATACATATTATATGCATTAATGTTGAAGACCTTGAGAGTGAAGATGACTAGGCCCGAGATCCCCTTCAACAAAATCTACGACGGCTTGGTCATTTCTTCACACTCACGGATAAGCCAAAATTGAACATTGGAGGGACGATGGTTCCTAATCGGGTGTCTTGACCTCCAATAGACAATCTATATCTTCAACTATTTTCTACATGATTTTCTATGTGTTCACAGCCATCTCCTTTTCTTTCTTCATCATTACCAATTCTATTTCATTATGTTTTCTCTTTCTTTTATTTCATCATGTTTTATTCTTTCTTTTATCCCTTTATGTTTTATTCCTTTCCTTTTGTTCCACCATGTTTTATTCTATCATTTCTTTATCCCACCGTGTCATGGCAATTGTCATGCCATTGTCTCTTCTTTCCCATCATTCTATGTTAGTCCCACTATTATCTTTCAATCCCACTATGGCTTAAATCTGTCTTGTCGTTTTCCGAATACTTGATTTTCTGCTAGAGCGTGATTCATGGTTTTCACGATACCCGAGCAATTTTTGTTATGCTTAAACGAACCCTTTAAGAACTTGAGATTATTCCACTCAGAATTAAACTGAGTATTTTTGGTGAAACTTGAATGAACTTGAGATTCCAAATATGATGGATTGGTATTCTTTTCATTTTAAGATCAACTTCTCTTTTTACAAAACTTTAGCCCATCACAGTACAAGAACACCGCAAAGTTCGGGTTGCTGGCTGATGATGAACCTACGAATTCGAGGACTCCTCACCACGCTGAGGGTTGGCTACATCCTTTTATCCTTTATCATTTACTTTTTCATCTCTCGTGCCAAGGGCATGTCTTTTACCAGTCAATTATATGAGGTTTTGATAGAACATGAAAGCGATCTAGAATACTCGTAGAGATTCATTTCTTTGGATCGTGTAGATAAGCGTGTCTATATCTACACCTTGATGCCACCTTTTCAGTCCATCACCATTCCATTTCACTACATTCATCTACGCTCACTTGCATTCCATTACAGTTCACTACGAATCACTCCGCTTCATTACATGCCACTCCCTTACAAAGCCGACATCAAGGCGAGGCAAGCTGTAGACACGCCAAATTTGCCTAATTCAGAGCATAAAACTCATGTTTTATAGGGTAACACACATGATTGATCTTATAATGATGCCGGGTCCTTTTAAGTTGATTTGGAGCTTCGCCGAACGAAATCGGATGTTTTCTGAAGTTTTCCGCGAAAAGCCGTAATTTCCAAGCGAAAGCTGCACGTAAATCGTGTGAACACGGAAATTGGCTGAATGACCAATGCCTAATGATCATGCATTGAAGGTTATGGTCATATTCACACTCCGGACAAGTTTTGTTGCATTCCGTGCATTTCCGGTTTGCCGTCGAAATCATTTTGACCTGTATCGGATCTTCTGTTCACTGCCCTAACTTCCGGATAACATTCTAAAGTTTTGGAGGGTGTGATGGCTGATCCGATGCAATATAAAGCTTCTTAGGCCTGTTATCTTTCCAACGCAACAAACGGCGTCGAATTCCGAGTTCGGGAGTGTTCGCAATGGCTTCCGGAAGAAGGACGCGCAGAACCAGTCCCATGCGCCCAGGTTCCAGGGCACATGCGCCCGGGACCCAGGGCACATGGCCATGCGCCCTACCAGTGAGGCACCTGACCATGTGCCCTCACTTGAGGGCACGTGCGCCCCACCTTTGAGGCACGTGGGAGCCAGTTTTTCACCCGGACTCTACCGCTCAACCGACGGACCGGATAAGATCGAAATTTTCAGAGAAGATGAGATGTACCCTCACTGGGGGGCACATGCGCCCCTCAGTGGGGCGCATGCGCCTGGCACCAGGGCGCATGCGCCCAGGAGTGGGGCGCACAGACCCTATTTTTTAGCTCCGATAAGACCTGCTCGTTCTCCTATAAATAGACTCTGATTCTGGTCGTTCCAGAGAGATGAGCACGACTCCCCAGGCATATCAAGACGTCCTAGAACCCTACTACATAGATTTTATGATTTTTAGAGAGAGAATTTCGAGTTTTTAGAGAGAGAAAAGTCGGTTCAAGAGAGAGGAAGGCTGTTCTACAGGTGATCTGCCAAGTCTCTCTTCTTCGGCCTCTATAGCAGTGTGTGGACGTCTGATGCCTGAGCTCTCTTCATCAAAGTTCTTCCTCTCCAAGTTTTTTTGAGTTTACAATCAACGGCACTTGATTCCAAGGTCGGGGCTGGTCATGACGAGCGCAGAAGCAAAGTCGCGCCTGGCAGATCCTGGACTGCTGCTCGGCTTTTTCGACAACACAGATTTGGCTATATCTTTCTCTATTCAACTTAGAATCTTTCTGTTCTTTTTCCTATCTATTTGTTTAGTGATTCTCCATACTCCTATCATTTTTTAACATTTTTTTGCATTAATTTTACTCTGTTATTCCGAAAAAATAAAAAAGGGGTTAGAGATAACCCGAAGCCGGTCAGTTTCTAGTCAATTGTGTGTTTTATGTTATTCTCTTTACATATACTCCACTTTGTCTAGTTCTAATTGTCTATTTCACTTGTTTATTTGTCTAGTTGCACAGAATATCAAGCACCCACCGCGTTGAGGACTCTTCTTCATCGGCCAGCCGAAGAAGGAGAAGCTTAAACTCACACTCTTCACGCTAAGGTACACACGGTCATTTTAATTCTATAAATCGGAACCCACGGTTCCTGGCGACCACGTTTATTTCTTCTCACCCTCCTCCCACCTGACCCGAACCGTCTCTTTGGTGATCGAGCGACGCCAAGGGATGAAAGTTCGGGGATCAATGTGAGTGATGGACCGAGGTGAGATTTGCTTTCCGAGCTTTATTCCTTTCTTTTCTCATCCCCTCTTGAGGTGACGATCTGGGTTCACGGACTTCCTTGAAAAGGAGAGGACCCCGTCGAATTTTCAGAGTCGACACTATACTCAAAGGGGAAGGAAAAAAAGGAAGCATGGGGTCTGGTTTCATGGCCAGCAGAGGGGCCTGATTTCAAGGCCAGCAGAGGGGCCTAATTTGGGTATGTTCTGAAGTATGTCCACTTAGGCAGCAAGGATGGTCAAACATGGCCTGATTAGGAGCATGTTCAGGAGCCTAATTGGCTACTAGAGGGATGGCAACAAGGGGCACGGTGTTAGGTGACAGCATGGGGCTGCTTGGGGATGCCAAATGGGCTGTTTACAGGCCACCTATGGGCTGTGCGCACATGGGCAATGAGGAGCTAGAATTAGGACAGCAAGGGGTATGAAATGAAGGGCTCAAAGAGGCTGATTTTTGATGGCTTGTGGGACCAGCATAAGGAGGTTGAACATGGGCTCTAGGTGGTACCAACAAGGCTGGGTTTTTGGAGCTTCTTGAATGGCCATAGAGAAGGCCGAGGGGAAGAGAAAGAAGAGGGGAGGGAAAGAACTAGAAAGTACTACATCTTCCCTCACCTTTTTGGCACAATCCTTGTTGGAGATTGAAGGATAATATGGCTGGCCTTATATCCTTCTTATTCTTCTTCTTTTGTTGCTGAAGATGGGGCCAGAATCGGTGCTCCAAGAAGGAACACCTGCTGTTGGAATCAGAGCACCACCAGTTGGGCTGCTGCTGGCGCACCTGCTGGAGGGAGGCCTTTTCTCCTTCTTCTTCTTCACTTGGAACACCACAAGGGGGCTGGAGAGGTTGCTGACTTTATGATGAAGACGTCCAAGCAAGAATAAGCTCTCTTGGAGCAGGGTTGAGGGAGGAGAGGCAGGGCTTCTGCAGGGTGATCAGCTTGTCCTGCTCATGGCCAGCTGAGGGGGCTTTTATAGGGGCTGAGAGGCGCCATCTCCAGGAGGAGATAAGGCTGGAGGTTGTTGAGAGGATATAAGGATAACTCAAGGGAGGTTGGGGATGATAAGGATAACCCATAGTTGGTTGTTGAGGATGATTATGCGCCAACTAGAAAGAGAGGGAGAGAAGGGTGCGCACCATCTCCTCCTTTCAAGGAGGTGTGCGCACATGACATTTGGCAAGAAGGCAGGTTTGACCAAGGCTTGGATGAGGATAAGCTTGGTTAGTTGTAGGATTAGTTAGGATGAAGATAAACCAAGGGAGAGATAGGGATAAGCCATGGGAGGTGGTTGAGAGAAGTGGTTGAGTGGGACCCACCAGCCAAGGAAGGAGGAGGTGGGTGCACCTCCCTCCCCTATTTTCTAGGGCTTCTTACGCACACATAATATGAGAGATGATGGGGTTCGGCCATGAAAGGTTGGGTTAGCCCATCTTGGGTTAGGTTTAACCCTGGTTTAATCAGAGTGCTCCCGATCCAACGGCTAGCATTAATTCCGACCAAAACCAATTAAATAAATCCCAAATTGACTTCAAAAAAATTCTAGATCATGCCCTGATGGCCATTGATCTTATGCTCCATCCTGATGTGTGGTTGAGATCTCTTAATTGCAACAAATCTCTTAATTTAGCTAGTTTCTCTGATCGGTGCGATCTCGGCCGTTGATAATGTCGAAAACTGTATCTGAGTGCAATTACCTTCTCCCATTGGCCAAATTTAATTTTCATGCATCAATATTCATGATATAAAAGTTTTGGGTCATGAAAATTGAAATTTTCAGCCCATGGGTCGATCCAGAGCTAATCGGACCATTATGCCCCTGGTGCGAGAACATACGGCTTTCCGTCCGGATTTGCTCTTTCTTGCATATCTCTTCATCCGGGGGTCGGATTTTCGATCCGTTTTGAGCGTTGCCTAGCTCTATCTAACCTTGAAAATGTGGTAAAGTTAGAATTCCATGTTAGAGTCCCAATTTGTCCCAAAGTGTCAGGGGAAAAATGGTCATTTCGGCCTTCCGGTGTCCGATTTTCATGTTTTGGGCACCGTTGCGAAGCTCTTGACTGGGGCTATGTAATGAGCACATTATATTGGCCATTTGTAGCATGTAAGGCCATGCCAAGGCATTTCCAAAGCCTGTTTACATCATCTATTCACGAATTTTCCAAATCTAGGTCAGATTTTCTGCACCGGCTTCGGCATTGCTGAAACTTGTATCAAGCAAGCTAAGCGAAAAAAATTGATGCCAGCAATGACCCAATGGGCCTGATTTGCACCTCCATGGCCCGATTGGCCTGATTTGCACTCCATTATTGCACCTTGACATCTTGCTGTAGCAGTGGGATATGTGAGCCTCAGAGGGGCTGGAATGGGTTTGTGGAGGTTCTATTTAGGTGAACTTTTGGTAGGACTGCACAAGGGGCAGGTTTAGGTGTGAACTAGGACTGATTTTAGGAATGCACAAAGAGCATCAGAATTGAAGGCCCGCTCAAGTAGTCTTGGTCCGTCCGGAGGATTCCGAGAGTCTCAAAGCATCGACCCTCAACCTATACTCAAAGGGGAAGGAAAAAAAGAAGCATGGGGTCTGGTTTCATGGCCCGTAGAGGGGCCTGATTTCAAGGCCAGCAGACGGGCCTGATTTGGGTATGTTCTGAAGTATGTCCACTTGGGCAGCAAGGATGGTCAAACATGGCCTGATTAATAGCATATTCAAGAGCCTAATTGGCTGCTAGAGGGATGGCAACAAGGGGCACGGTGTTAGGTGACAGCATGGGGTTGCTTGGGGATGCCAAATGGGCTGTTTACAGGCCACCTATGGGCTGTGCGCACGTGGGCAATGAGGAGCCAGAATTAGGACAGCAAGAGGTCTGAAATGACGGGCTCAAAGAGGCTAATTTTTGATGGCTTGTGGGACCAACATAGAAAGGTTGAACATGGGCTTTAAGTGGTACCAACAATGCTGGGTTTTTGGAGCTTCTTGAATGGCCATAGAGAAGGCCGAGGGGAAGAGAAAGAAGAGGGGAGGAAAAGAACTAGAAAGTACTACATCTTCCCTCACCTTTTTGGCACAATTCTTGTTGGAGATTGAAGGAGAAGATGGCTGGCCTTATATCCTTCTTATTCTTATTCTTTTGTTGCTGAAGATGGGTCTGGAATCGGTGCTCCAAGAAGGAACACCTGCTGTTGGAATCAGAGCACCACCAGTTGGGCTGCTGCTGGCGCACCTGCTGGAGGGAGGCCTTTTCTCCTTCTTCTTATTCACTTGGAACACCACAAGGGGGTTGGAGAGGTTGCTTACTTTCTGATGAAGATGTCCAACCAAGGATAAGCTGTCTTGGAGCAGGGTAGAGGGACGAGAGGCAGGGCTTCCGTAGGGTGATCAGCTTGCCTTCCACATGGCCAGCAGGGGCGGTTTATATAGGAGTTGAGGGTGCCATATGAAGGAGGAGATAAGGCTGGAGGTTGTTGAGGGAAGATAAGGATAAATCAAGGGAGGTTGAGGATGATAAGGATAACCCATAGTTGGTTGTTGAGGATGATTGTGCACCAACTAGAAAGAGAGGGAGAGAAGGGTGCACACCTTCTCCTACTTTCAAGGAGGTGTGCGCACATGACATGTGGTAAGATGGCTGGTTCGGCCAGGGCTTGGATGAGGATAGGCTTGGTTAGTTGTAGGATTAGTTAGGATGAAGATAAACCAAGGGAGTGGTTAAGGGTGATAAGGATAAGCCATGGGAAGTTGTTGAGCTTGTTGAGGTGGTTGAGGGAGATAAGCCAAAGCCATCAGATGGGGAGTTCGGCCAGCTCCCTAACTTGCAGGGGATTGTGAACAGGGCAGATGGGGAGGAGTTCGGCCAGCCAAGTGGAGGGAAGAGAGAGAGAGAGATCCATTCTAGACCATTCATCTAACAGACTCCTGATCCGACGACTATCATTAATTTCGGCCGAAAATTTATTAAACACAGGCAAAATTAAATCAAAAAAATATGGGACAATCATTGATGAACATTGATCTTATGATCCATACAAATGTGTGGCTGAGATCTCCCCAAATTTCCCAGGATCTCTGATTTTACCAATTTCTCTGATCGGTGCGATCTCGGCCGTCGATAATGCCAAAAACTGTAATTGAGTGCAATTACCTTCTCACATTGGCCAAATTTATTTTTCATGCATAAATATTCATGAAATAAAAGTTTTGGGTCATGAAAATTGAAATTTTCAGCCCATGGGTCGATCCGGAGCTAATCGGACCATTATGCCCTTGGTGCGACGATATACGGCTTTCCGTCCAGATTTGCTCTTTCTTGGATATCTCTTCATCCGGGGTCAGGTTTTCGATCCGTTTTGAGCGTTGCCTAGCTCTATCCAACATTGAGAATGTGATAAAGTTGGAATTCCATGCTAGATTTCCAATTTGTCCCAAAGTGTCATGGGCAAAATGGTCATTTTGGCCTTTCGGTGTCCGTTTTCCATGTTTTGGGCACCATTGCGATGCTCTCGACCGGGGCTATGCAATGAGCACATTATCTTGGCCATTTTTAGCATGTAAAGCCATGCCAAGGCATTTTTAGAGCCTGTTTACATCATCTATTCATGAATTTTCTGAATCTGGGTCAGATTTTCTGCACCGGCTTCGGCATTGCTGAAATTTGTATCAAGCAAGCTAAGTGAAAAAATTTGATGCCAACAGTATGAAAAAACAATTCTCTAAAAAGTTAGTCAACATTGTTTGGAGTAGATAGGTGAGTGACCTCTTGCACTTTTGGTTCAAACAAGGGATTGAAATGGCTGTCATACTGGATCATAAGTGGTTGATGAATCTCGTGATGACCCGGCTCGTTCTCTTGATGCTTAGAGTATTCCACCATTGCATCTTTCAGACCTTTATTACATTGCCATCCTATTAACTTTTTAAAAAGAGAGTGAAAAAAAGAAACTTCTTCTTTGTTTTTGATGTTTTCAACAAGAACTTTTGTTGTCTCCACTTTTAGTTTCAACAAGCAAGTTGAACAAAGCAATTAAAACAAAATTGTTTAGTTTTTTGGTGTTTTTATTTTTTTTGGTGTTTTCAATTTTTGTTTGACAAACAAGTGATGCAAAGACTTGAAAACAAAATTATGAAATAAATTTTTTTAAAACCTTAAGTTTATGGATTGTTAATATTTGTTTTCTCAACAAATGGGTTAGGATCTTAACTCCAATCTCCAATTACCTAGGATTCACACAGTTTCACCACGTGTGGGTAATTGGGATACTTCAGGTTTTGGGGTAATGATACAAACAACCCAAACATGAAAAGGAATACTCCACATATGGGGAATTACAGAGGCCTTGATGAAAACCAACCTAGTCAACTAAGAAGGAATATCCCAGAAGAGAGGCCAGAATCCACCAAGAGGGTGTTTTAGATGAGAGGGGTATGTGGGAAAGTGAGCTCCCACCTCAAAAAGGAGGAACACATAATGCAATCAAGTGATAAGACAAGTAATGAGCAAAACATAACTTAAATAAACAAGCAACCCCACAAGACAAGCAACTAGAAACTAGAATCTAGACCTTGTTTCTTACGAGAGCCAAATGGAGGTGGTGAAAAGCGATAGAAAAAGGGATGGGATAGACCTGATAGACAAGAAAAAGGGTGGTCCACATGGAGACTGATGTAAGAGTATGCTGGTTCATGTGGGAACTGGGATAAAAAGTGAAGATGCTTCATACAAGAACCAATTTTGGGTAGAAAAGGTGGTTCACACAGGAACTGGTTTGAATGATAGAAAAAAGGGCCATGTGGGACCAATATGAAGGTGAATAAGGATATGATCCTCATGGGAATAGATCTAAAAAAAGGGTTTGTTTCACATGGGAACTGAAGCAAAGAAAGAAGTTGGTTCATACAGGAACCGGTTTGAAGTAGAAAAGGGTGGTTCGTGCGGGAACCGATTTAAATGACAATTGAAAATAAAACAGGGTCACGTGGTGACCAATTTGAGGGTGAGATAACCAGCAATAAAGGAAGAACAACTGTATTTGGAAGTCTGAAAACAAATTTTTGTTCACGTGGGAACCAGTTTGTAGAAGAGAGTTGGTTTGCACGAGAACCGATTTTAAAAGCAATGGCGGGTTCACACAGAAATTGGCTAAAAATAAATGACAAAAATTAAATAAAAACTTGGCATTTCAGATCTGATGAAAGAATGTGAAATCATAAAATTAAAGATGGAATCGAGTTGAGAAAGTCAGAAAGAAAGAAAGACTCACGTGAAAATTTCGATTATTTTTATTTATGAAAATGTTTTATTACATGCTATGAATGAAACTGATACTTCTCTCTTTTATGTTTTTGTTTTTCGATTTGGGGCTACCTCCACCTTCCCCTCGCGCATGGTCGACTCCAAAATGAGGATGTGTTAAACTAGATCGTCACCTCTGTAGACACACCAATTTGGATTAATTTGGAACATACATGTTGGACCATCAAAATTAAGTTGAACTACCCTTTTGGATAAGCTAAGGATCTTATTGACAATTTGAGGGCAAGTTACTAATCCCTAGTTGAATCCATGATTGCCAAGTGAGGGCCATTACGTCATTTCCTTTCGTGATCATTGTCATGTCATTATATGTTTTCTGCTTACCGTTAGAGTTTCTTAGTTGCCGCTAGGTCATTCTGGTCAGTATCGGGGGAGCATAGAGCATATCAGATTTGTCCCATTATTTTTGGTCATCAACCCGAGTCATACAGGTTTCCACCAGCCTTTTCGGTCATTCCAAGTTCTCTATGTCATCCTCGGCTCTTCCAAACATCCTTCCGAGTTCTACAAGTCATCCTCGGCTCTTCCAAGTATCTTTCCATGTTTTCCAGGTTCCTCCCATTGTTTACGGTCATCAATCGAGTGGTATGGGTTGCCGTCAGCTTTTCTAATCATTCCAAGTTCTCTGGGTCATCCCTAGTTCTTCCGAGCTTCTCTTCGAGTTTTCCAGGTTCTTCCCATCATTTTTGATAGTCAAGTCGAGTGGTACGAGTTGCTATCATCTTCTCTGATCATTTTGAGTTCTTTGGGTCATCCTCAGCTCTTCCGAGAACCTTTCCAAAATTTTGGGGTTCCTCCCATCATTTTAAGTCATCAACCTAAGTTGTACAAGTTGCCACCGACCTTTTGAGTCATTCTGAGGTTTTTCGAGTTATCATTGGCTTTTTCGAGTTTTGGATCATCGCTCAGGCCTTTGGTGCCACTAGAAGAATAAACTAGAAGTTATAGTTTTATATAGCAGTGTACCAAAGGGATTATCAATTCGAGGAGTTGTGTTTGTGAGTTCTCTTTCAAATGCAACAAACGGGGGTCAAAATAGACGTCATGTTTGCATGTTATGGCTTGCGAAGCAAGTGCATGCAAGAGAGAGAATTAAACATGCCCCCGAATTGGGGGCATGGTCTGTGCACCCTCTGACCTAGGGTATGGTCAGTGCACCCTCAACCTGAGGGTGTGTCCAGTTCGAGAAACCTGATTTATTGCCCCATTTTTCGACTTTCCAAACCCATTTTGGAAGGTTTTCTCTTCAAAAATTGACCATTTTGATCGCATCCTTGGGTCGAGGGCATGTGCATTTTAGAAATCCATATTTTGGAATTTTTTGGAAGGTTTTGGGTGGAAAATAGAAACCGCATGCTGAACTCACCCTTAAGGTGAGGGCATGGCCACCGCGCCCCGAACCCCAGGGTGCATCTAGTTTCTTTCCCCAATTTACACTGGGTCTACTTCCCCTATAAATTTGGGCCATTGAGATACAATCTGGGGTTATTATCCTCATCATCCAGCCACCCTAGGCTCGTCCCAACCTCTATAAGTCATCCTCTTTTTTATTCCAATGCCCAGAAATCATCCCAAAGTGAAACAGAAGCCGATCTATGCTCCGTTGTGCTATTTCGCTGATCATCGGCTTCCACAGATTTCTTTGAGTGTTTTTTGGCCAACCCTCCTTCATAATAAGTGTTTATCATCAAGTTTCCTTTCATCTAGAACAAACTAGGATCAATTATGACTTCTCCTTAGATTGTGCTGGCTTCTATAGTGGCACTGCATAGATAAATCCAGAGTCTACCCTTCTCTGCCATCATCTTTTCAATCAATTTTCATATAATTCCTGGTAGATTCAGCTCATACTATCTTCATAAAAAATGTTCCTTGGTGAGTTATCTTTATTTTTAACAAACATCATTCAAATCTGCCATCTTTGGTGCTTGTATCCTACATCCACATTCTGCCAGTGGTTTCAAGATTTTCACCCTACAACATTAGATTTATCAGGTAAATTCAGACCTCTTCTTAGAGGATTCAAGCAAACTTGTCTTCATATTAAATCACCCTCAATAAGTCTTATTTATTTTAAAATAAATTGAATCCTATTCTGACATCTCTGTTGCTCATGTTGATCTCTACACTAAGGTTGCGCTGCCACCTTGTGCGCCAGATTATGCTTTTCCTAACATACCTCCTATTTTAAAATCCTTTATAGGATTCTATGGACATCTACTAAAGAAATATTCAACATAAATAATCTTCCTCTCTTAGTTCTCTTTTTAGTAAAGTAAACAACATTGAATTCCAACATTAGGTTTGTCTGTGGCGAGCTTTGGACTAAAGTCATCACAGAGTTCAATGGGTCCCCAATCCCAGTGCACACAAACCGTGCCCTCAATCCTAGAGTACGGCCTCCATGCCCTTGCCTATGTGTAGGCTATCTAAATTAGTCATTTTTAGTTTCGATTTGAGCTGTTCAAGTTTCTACTTCTTCCTCATTCATCCAACATCATTTATACATCATTTTTATTTAATTTTGCACAATCTCATATATCATAAAAACAAAAAAAGGGGTTAGGTTAACTCCAAAACTGGTAAGTTGTTTCCGATTGCCACTTTTCATGCCACTTTCTTTACAATTACTACACTTCACTTAGTTCTAATCCTTCTTTTACTTGTTTTATTGCCTTCTTGTCTTCTAGTTTCATAGGTACATCAAGCAAGTGGTGGTTAAGGACTCTTTTTCATCAGTTGGCCGAAGAAGAAGAAGGTTGGACCCGTACAGTACTACGTACTTTATTTAGTTTAAATTAGAGCTTGTGGCTCCTGTTGACCACTCTTCTTCATCTCTACTTCTACTTCATGTCCTCTTCTATTTCTGATTTCTTTTAGTTTATTTTCTTCATCCTCGAACTATGTCTCCCATGCTCGAGCGACGCCAAGGAGATGAAAGTTTGGGGATCAATGTGAGTGTGGGACCGAGGTGAGAGTATCTCCTTTTTTATCATCCTTTCGAGGTGCTGACCCGAGATCCATTTTTGCAGTCGACAACTTCTTAGCGACCACGATAGGACAACCATTGTCTTTAACCACACTTGCTTGATGTTCTAGTGCAACTAGTCTCTACTTCATTCACATACTTGATTTTCTTAATTGATTGCTTTCATCTATATCATTCTATGTTTTCATAATTGATTGCTCCTCCTCCTCTTTCCCTTCATTTTTTTGCATTAAATTTGTATCAGGTACCAGACTTGTTCCGATTTGTAGGGCATTCGAGGTAGGGACTCTTTCTCCCAACACACCTTCACTCTTCAAACACCTTCTTGGTAAATTCCAATATCTCTTCTGGAATATTCCTTCCTAGTTGACTTAAATTGTTTCCATCATGGCTTCCATAAGTCCCCATTCATGGAGTATTCCTTACTACACGATTGGGCTAGTTGTATCACTTATCCAAAAACCCGATGAACCCAAGTACCCATTTGGGGGGAGTTTGTGAGAACCTTAGGTTTTTGGAGATTGGAGCAATAGAAATCAAACCTATTAGAGTTGAGTGAACAATTACTAACAATACACCTAATCTAAGGCTCAACAAAATTATTGTGTAATCAATCAAGGGTTTTTGCACAACTTGTCTATCAACAACAATTGAAAACAACAATGACCTTCAAAACTCAAAAATAACAAATGTCTCTCTAATTTTGTGTTCAACGTGTTTGTCAAATCAAAACTAAAAATAGAAAAAATTTTCAAAACACCAAAGTAACAAAAATGATCTTTTTAATTTTATTTTCAACTTGCTTGCCATTAAAAAAGTGAAAACAACAAAAATTTAGAAAATACCCAAAACCACAAAAAATACACTTGTTCTATTCATCTACTCTTTGGAAAAGTTTGACAGGATGCTCATGATGCTAAGGTCCAAAAGACATGTCAAGATGTCAGACTACTTTGAGTAACAAGAGTACGAGGTAGGTTTCTATGAGCTCCAACAACAATCTATGATTCAACCAGAGGGCCATATCAATGATGTTATGGAACCCAAAGTGCAAGGGGCTGCCCATCAATCCGCTCCATGCAGTGTGGAGCAACTCTTTAAGGAACTATCTTTTCACATTGATCCTAAGACTTTGTCAATCATACAATCTCTAGTAAAGGGCAAGACACCTGCTAATCAAGGTCCAGCCAAAGTCAACTGAGTTGCCTAACCTCCCCAATCGGAAATTCAGCCTCTTATCATAACCCCACTTGGATAGTCCTACCATGTTGCTTTACCTACTCACTCCATTGTGGGCCATGCATCAGATTGCTTGTTGGTTCATATTTCCAACCCATCACCTCTGGTCCAATCATCTCGTTATCTTGCAAATCACATGTCAGCACCCGTAGCCCAAGAACCCACTCATACTCAAGCATTCATTGATAAGCTCAACCAAATGGATGAGTGTTGTGAGGAATTGAGGCACCAATTACATTCAAAAACTACCCCAAAGGTCTCTATGTTTTCTTTCCTGGACCTTCATCTTTCCCCTGTCGAGTTGCTAGTCTTCCAGCTTTATAATGGCACTGGCAACCCATTCTTTCAAATGAAAATTTTTCTCTATGATTCATCTTCTTGGAAGAATGATGACAAAGCCCTTGTGTTTCTCTTCAAATGTTCCTTGAAAGGGTTGGCCCTGGAGTGGTTCTACTCGCTCGACTCCACAAAAGTGAGTGACTTCAATATCATCAAGACTAAGTTCTTGTATCAGTACAGAGACCGTGTAGAGCCCACTTACTCTATCACCAACTTGATTGCTGAGAAGATGAGAGGAGACAAGGATTTTATGCAATATGCTAAAAGGTGGAGGTCAATGACCAATAAGATTAAAGATACAATCTCAGAGCC
This sequence comes from Cryptocoryne crispatula var. balansae, assembly GCA_036172225.1. NCBI lineage: Eukaryota > Viridiplantae > Streptophyta > Magnoliopsida > Alismatales > Araceae > Cryptocoryne > Cryptocoryne crispatula. Next base: position 20,330,080 of record CM069927.1, on the reverse strand, counting down.
AGAGCAAGTCAAGATGAATATTTCCAATGCCACACTGGCTCTGAGAAATGCTTTGGTCTTGTATTTGTAGACACGCCAATTTGGCCTTATTTAGAGAGCTTAAACCATTATTCCATTGGCAACATCTCTTTTAGACCATAAAAATCATGATGAACCACCCTTTTGGATGAGCCGAGGTGCTTATTGAAAATATGAGTATGATTTTCCAATTTCTAATCAAATATGTGTTTGCCGAACAAGAGACTCTTGGTGGTGTGCCAGATTATGCTTTTCCTAGCATATCCTCTACTTGAAAATTTTTCACAGGATTTTGTGAACTTCCAATGAAGAAGTCTTCAACAACAATAATCTTCCTCTATGAGTTATCTTTCCATTGCAACAAACTTCATTCAATTCTGATCTCCCATTTGTCTGCAGCACCCTTTGGAAGTCAGATGTGCAGTTCTGTCCGCACGCAGCACCTATCAAGCCCAATTGCATGCAAGCCCAGCCCATTGGGCACATATCTGACCAATTCACGACCTTACCTTCTTTTTTTCTCCTCCATATCACTTGGTAAATTATATGGAAGTTTCATGGTCAAAATTAGCATCATCTAATGAAGGCAATCCAACTTGTTGTCTTGTATATCAAGACTTGCCATTTTTAGACTAGATTTGTTTCCTCTTCAAGTGGAGACATATTTTGAACATGGGAAAGGTGATCCATGGTTTCCAATCTCTCTCAATCATTTAGGTAAGTTTATAGATGCCTCAGTATTAAAATCAACAACATTAAATGGAGGAAATCCAACCTATGGTCGGATGTATCAAAACTTGCTATTTTTTGACCTGGTTCTCATCCCCTTTAAAGGGAGACTCATATGAACGACCTAAGAAGGGCATACCCATCCTCCAACACTACTCTCTTCATCCTCCAGCCTCCCTAGGCTCTTCCCAACCTCCCCGAATCGTTCTATCTTCGTCCCGGTGCCCGGAGATCATCCCAAAGTGAAGAAGAAGCCGGTCTATGCTCCGACGTGCTGCACTGCTGATCATCGGCTTCTACAGATATTTATAGTCATTTTCAGATAGATCCGAAGTCTTCTCTTCTAAGTCATCATATTTTCAGTCAATTTCAGTACATTAATGGTGGATTCAGCCCATACATCCTTCATATAAATTGTTCCCCGGTGAGTCCTCTTGTATTTACAACAAGAATCATTCAATTCAGATATTTATGGTTCCCATAGCATGTCCTACATCGACATTGTGCTGGAAGTTTCCAGAACTTCATTGTCCAAGATCCGGATTATCAGGTAAATTCAGATTACTTATCATAAGATTCAAGCAAACTTGTCTTCATATCAAACCACCCTCGGTGAGTCCTATTTATTTTGAAACAAAAATAACTTTATTCTGACATTGGTGCTGCTCGTTATGGTCTTTGCATCAGAGTCGCGCATTTTACAATGAATATGTCCAACCCGGTTGCCACTTTGCCTGGGTTGTGTTATCTTTAACCATTCATATTCTCTTTTCTAACTCTTCATTCATATCATTTAGTTTATGTTTAAGCATCATTTTTATTCATTTTTGAATCATTTTATATATCACAAAAAACAAAAAGAAAAGGGGTTAGGGCTAACCCCGAATCCGGTGAGTTTGTTTCCAGTTGTCGTTTATGTTATTGTTTTTACAAGTTACTACACTTCACTCAGTTCTAATCCTTCTTCACTTGTTTTCTTGTCTTATTGTCTTCTAGTTGCGCAAATACATCAAGCTAGCACTGGTTGGACTCTTCTTCATCAGCCGGCCGAAGAAGAAGATGGTTGAACTCACATCCCAATCTCCCACGCTAAGGTACACACGGTCATCTAACTTAATCTCTTGTTCAAATCCATAAAGCGGAGCCCGCGGCTCCTGGCGACCACTTCTTCTCTTATTCATGCTTTAAGTAAATTCATTCCTCACTCTCCTCCCACATGACCCAAACCGTCTCCGGTGCTCGAGCGACGCCGTGTGATGAAAGTTCGGGGATCAATGTGAGTGTGGGACCGAGGTGAGGACCTTTTACTGCTTTTCGAGTGTTTTCTGATTCACTCCCTTTTTCTCCTATTCTATCTTTTACCTTCTCTTGAGGTGCCGATCCGGAACCCGTTTCTAGAGTCGACACTATTATCTTAAAACCTTGCATGAATTATATGATGAGACAAGGTACATTCAAGCCCAACTCAAGGATATATTGATCATGGATCCAGCTATAGACACGCCAAATTGGCCTGATTCGTAGCCCCAGACTCTTATTCCATAGGTGATATCTTTTATTTGACCATTATCTGATTTGTATTACCTCGTCGAGATGAGCTAAGGACGCTGGTGGAGCCCCTTATGAGTTGGGAATGGACCGATGATTTCCGGAACAATGCCGTAACCTTCAAGCGAGAGTCACACGTGAATTGTGAAAACACGAAGCCTACTCAATGACCAACCTTGAATGGTTCTTAATTGAAGGTCTCGAGAGTCCCGCATGTGTTCTGTAGCATTCAGTGTTTCCAAGAAGTCATTTCGGTAGTAGTCGGTCAATGATGGCTTTCGTTATGGCTTTCTACATCTGTACTGACACGGCTATCCTGGACAATGCATCAGGACTTTCCAGTCATCACCGGGTCTTTTTGAGTCATCCAGGTCGATCCTAGCCATATATTTCATCAACTGGGGCCATACAACCATTTCAGTCGATTTTAGGGTTTTACGGCTTTTCCAAGTTTTGGTTCACGTTTACCGGGTTAATCTCATATTTTTCGATGACTTCAAGTTTTTCAATCATACCGGACTTGTTCGGTCATCATTTTAAGTCATCCCGAGCTGACCCGAGATTCCTCGACCGGAACCGTGTTCTTTCGGATCTTCGCCACGGTTTTTGGCTTTTCACGAGAGGGTAAACCGGTAGAAAGCCCCGTGCGAATGTCTCAGGAGTAATTCCAGCTGGTTTACTGACTTGAGGAGGTGCGGCTTAAGGCTCTCTTTCCAACGCAACAAACAGGAGCTGAATCGGACATCCCGTTTGTAAGTTACGCCTCCTTTAAAATGCAGGGGCACGGTCAGTTTCCGAAAATCAGAAATTGCCCCGATTAGCACCTTCTAAACCAGATTTTTGGAAGGTTACCATTGATAATTTTAGATTATTTGTACCGCGCCCCCAGGTCGGGGGCGCGTTACGTTTGTCAAGTCGGATTTTAGCAATTTTTAGAAGATTCCAGCAATTTTTAGCAATAAGACGTGTAACGCGCCCCGGTTTCTTTGAAACTGGGGGGGTGTAGACCGCACCCCCAAGGTGAGGGCATGCCCTGCGTGCCCTTAGGTCGAGCGTGCACTCTGCGCGCTCTCGCCTCCTTTGAAAAGCAGGGGCACAGTCGATCCAGTTTTCATGTTTTGCATCTGTCTCTCTCCTCTATAAATTAAGGGCTATTCCCAACGACCCAAGGTTAATCCTCCATGCCTAGCTCATCCTAAGGTCATCCAAGCTCTCTCCCAAGGCTGTCCCAATGCCCAAAGCCGATCCAACATCGAGAGATCGATCTCGAAGTGAAAGAGAAGCCCGATCCGTGTGTTCTGCATCAACCATCTTCATCGGCTTCTATAGAAACTCTGGGGCTCCTTCTTTAAAAGTCTTCAACAGAGGAGTTGTTCCACTCTTCGTCTTCTTTCATTTTCAATTGATGGCATTCAATTCCGACTTGCCATGTGTCCGTGGCGATTGCTGCACCAAGGGCGCGCATCCAGGTTTTACTTTTCTATATCTGTCCACTTTCAGAGAAGTCATCAACATAAGAACTCTTCCTCTCCAAGTCTTCTATCTACTTCAATAAACTTCACTCAATTTCGACATTGGTACTGCCCATAGAAAGCTCTGCACCGATGTTGCGCTAGACAGTGCAACGCGCCCCTAAACCAAGGGCGCATAGACCGCGCCCTCACACCTAGGGCGCACCCACCGCGCCCTTAAACCTAGGGCACGTTTAGTCCAGTGCACTGTCCGGCCATATTGGTGATATCTTCTCTATTTTAGCTCCAATTTGAGCCGTTCAAGTTTCTATGTCTTCATCATTCATCCAGAAGCATTTTAGCATCATTTTATTTAGTTTTTGCATAATTTTGTATCACAAAAAAAATACACAAAAAAGGGGTTAAGACTCACCCCGAACCTAGTGAGTCTGATTCCAATTGCTTCTTCCTCATCTTCTCTCTACAGTTACTACACTTCTCATAAGTATAATCAAACTCTTCACTTGTTTTATTGTCTTAAGTTGCACAAGTTTATCAAGCTAGCATCGGTTGGACTCTTCTTCATCGGCCGGCCGACGAGGAAGAAGGTTTAACCCACATATCATTCCCCGTGCTAAGGTACACAGTCAACTTATCTCTTGATTTACATTCTATAAAGTGGAGCCCGCAGCTCCTGGCGACCCACCTATTTTATTCATGTTATAAGTTCTTCTCCTCACTCTCCTCCCACATGACTTGAACCATCTCCAGTGCTCGAGCGTCGCCGTGAGATGAAAGTTTGGGGAACAATGTGAGTGTGGGACCGAGGTGAGGATTTTACCGCTTTCCGAGTGTTTTCCAATTCACTCCCATTTCTTCCACATTTCATCTTTCACCTTCTCTTGAGGTGCCGATCCAGAACCCGTTTTCAGAGTTGACAGCTTTTTGGTGACCACAGTGGGACAACCAATGTCTTCAATCGTGGTAGCATGATTGATTCGTGCAACTAGTTGTTTTTCGATTTAGTTCCCGTGCTAACTGACTTGTCCTTTACCTTTTCCATGTCAATTTACCTTTAAACTTGTTGTTTACTCTTCCTTTAAAAATTGTCCCCCATGTGGACATGATTTTATTATCTTTAATTTCAACCCAGTTCTCGCGTGAACCACTTTTCTTCTTATAAACAGGTTCCCGCGTTAACCACCTTTCTTTTCCAACTCGGTTCCCTCGTGAACCAATTTATTTTCAGATCGGTCCCCATGTGGACCACCTCTTTATAGCACCTTCAGATTGGCCCTATGTGACCGTCTTTCTATTTTGTCAACTCTTACATCGGTTCCCGTGTGAACCACCCTTTTCTTCACAAAAACCGGTTCCCGCGTGAACCAACTCCTTTTCTAAACCGGTTCCCGCGTGAACCAATACACTTTCAGATCGGTCCCCGCATGGACCACCCCTTTGCACCATCTTAGATTGGCCCCACATGGCCCTCCTTTCATTTTTTAAATCCAAACAAACCGGTTCCCGTGTGAACCACCCCTTTTCCTTCAAAAACTGGTTCCCGCGTGAACCACCTACCTTTCCAAAACCCGGCTTCCATGTGAGCCACTTTATTTTCAAATTGATCCCCATGTGGACCATCCTTTTACCTTCATTTCAGATTTGTCCCCACTTGGACACTCCATTACAAGCCGGTTCCCACGCGAACCACCTTTTAGTTGCTAGTTGCTAGTTACTTGTTTACTATATCATTGCTTGTCTTGATTGCATTCACTTGCTTGATTTATTAGCTTTCATTCATTTCATGTTTGCATATTGATTTATTCTTCTCCTCCTACCCTCTATTTTTATTTTTTGCATTAGCTTTTGCATCGGGTACCGGACTTGCTCTGATCCATAGGGCATTTGAGGCGGGGCCTCTCTCTCCCAACACACCCTCACCCTCCAAACACCTTCTTGGTGGATTCTTACCTCTCTTCTGGGATATTCTTACCTAGTTGATTTGGTGGTTTCCATCAAGACCTCCGTAAGTCTCCATCCGTGGAGTATTCCTCTCCGCACGATTGGGCCAGTTGTACCACTTTCCCAAAACCCGAAGAACCCAAGTACCTACTCGTGGTGATTGAGTGATAACCTTAAGTCTTGAAAATTGAAGTAATAGGAACCATATCCATTTGAGTGAACAATTGCTAGCAATCTATCTTATCTAAGGTTTCAATTTAAAAATTGTCGAGTAGTCATTTTAAAAACCTATTTGCATAACTTTCTTGCTCACCAAAAATTGAAAAGAACCAAAAATTTCTGCTTGCAAAACACCTATAAAAACAAAACAAAAACCTCTTTAATTTTGTGTTCAACTTGTTTTCCAAACAACCAAATTGAAACAAAAAAATCAAATAAAACAAAACATAACAAAAAAAACTTCAATTGTGTGCTTGACTTGCCCTTCTTTTTTTAACCATCTTTGAAGAAAGATCGACAAGATTCCCATGATGCTAAGGTCCGAAAGGCATGTCGGGATGCTGGACTACTACAAGACGGGTAACTACATGCTACAGCAACCCATAGTCCAACCAGAGGGCCATGTTAATGCCATCAGGGAACCAGAAATTCAAGATCCCACCCATCAGCCTGCTCCACTCAGCATGGAGCAACTCCTTCATGGTCTATGTCTCTACCTTGATCCTAAATCCTTCTCAATTGTGCAGTCCCTAGCAAAGGGAAAGACACTTGTCAATCATGGCCCAGCCAAAGTCAACCAAACTGCCTCACCTCCCCAATCGGCAGTTTGACCTCTTACCATAACCCCACCTGGGCAGTCCTACCATGTTACTTCATCTACTCACCCCATTGTGGGTCATTCTTTAGCTTGCACACCAACCCACCCCCTCCCATCCGAGTGCCACATGCGCACCCCCTGGTGAATTCCTCCCCACCTGTTGCCAAGGATCAGGAAACCCTTGAATTTCCCCTCTATACTATCTACATCCCCCAATCACAAACACCAGCCTACCATCGTTACAATGGCTCAGGTGATCCCTTCACCCATGTCAATGATTTCCTGAACAAATCATCTCGATGGAAGAATGATAGAAAGACCCTTGTTTTTCTTTTTAGGAGATCTTTAGAGGGTGTAGCCCTAGATTAGTTTTTTTCATTGAATGAAATAGAAATATGGGAATTTGAAATTGTCAAGGCCAAATTCTTGAAACGATATGGGCCAGGCTATTTAATAATTGGGGAAGCAAAAGAAGATGTGGAATTAATGCAATATTTTGATGAATTGAGGCCCAGGCTTGAGAGGAGCATTGATGCTATACATAAACCTAGGAGTCCTCCCCAATCCCATCCTGATCATCTTCATCGGCTGATTGCTCAACACCAGTTGATTAGGACACCCATGCCACAACCTCAGCCGGTCATGCAACCCTTGCCAATGGCACAACCAATTGTGCACAATCAAGTTTCTCTTTTCGCTTGTGCAAATACGTCATTACCTAAACTGGCTCCACCAACATTTCCAAAGGCCCCTCAGCCAATCATCTAGCCCTTGGCTTCTCGGCCTATTTCACCAACAACCCCTCGGCCAATCATCCAGCCCTTGGCTGCACAGCCTATTCCACCAACAACTCCTCAGCCAACCATCCAAGCCATGACTCCTCAACCAATTACACCAATAGCTCCTCAGCTTGAACCGACTTCTATGCCAACATCACTTCAATCAATCCCTCAACATAGGGTTTCCCCTCAGTCAGTCAAACCACTTGTTTCGTCTATTGCTCCTGCCATGGTAGAGGAACCAGTCACTACAATCATTCATGCTCCTGCTATGGTATATGATTTAGTCACTCTAACTCCTCAAGCTCCTACCCTGGTAGAGGAATTAATCACTTCAACCATTTGTGCTCCTGCCCTGGCAGAGGAATCAACTCCTCAACATATCATTGTTATTTCTTAAAATCCAAGTCAGCTAGTAGGGGAGGTTGAACCAAACCCTTCGATACTTCCGGAATCCCCTAGACTAGGCATGCTCCCTTTTATAGAGCAACCTAAGGAGAAGCCTACTGTAGGGAGCTTAGATGAGGGGATCACAAATTTAGTTGATTGTCAAGGACTAGGCAAGGATTCTCCAGGTATAGATCAAATGTTTCCATCATTATAATTGATCCCTAAAGTTGGGGAGATAGAATTGACCCCTGAACAAAAAAATAGAATTGGTCAGTGAAATGGAAAATGAATCTACAAGCCTCCAGAAGGGCATAGACAAAGGGATACTGAGACCTCCACCAGATAGGCAGGAAAATCCCTTAGCATCAATCTTAGGACCACAACCCTTACCCCATTCTTCTCCTAAGCAACAATCTGGCCCATGGGCCCACGATTAATCAGTCTTAGGGCCACGACCCTTTCTTTATTATCCTCCAAATTAATGATTGGGCCCTTGGGCCCACAATTCCTCAATCGTAGGGCCACTGCCCTTTCTTTATCCTTCTTACAACCATCAATCAGGCCCATGGGTCCAAAATCTGTCAATCTTAGGGCCATGGCCCACACCCCATCCCACTCAATTGGGATCTTATGCCCCTCTTCTGCCATTGGGCCCTTATGCCCCATCTTCGTGTAATGAATCGTCCATAAAATAATGGTGCAGCGGAAGCGACGATTCCTATGGGTTCCTTTAGAATCTGTCCGAATCAGAACTTAACGACGAAAATCAAAAACCAATTAAATCGGGTTCGACTATAACTGATAGGGATTCATATAATCCGATGGAGAGGAAGGAGATGAACTTCTTAAGCTATTCAAACCGTTCAAAAATTGATCCCTGAAGAGGAAGCCACGACCCTTTCTCTACCCTCCTCCTAATCAAAAAATAGGCCCATGGGCCTACAATTCCTCAATCTTAGGGCCACCGCTCTTTCTTTATTCTTCTCGCAATCATCAATTGGGCCCATGGGTCAAAAATTTGTCAATCTTAGGGCCATGGCCCACACCCTATCCCACTCAATTGGGCCCTTATGCTCCATTTTCGGGCCTTTATGCCCCATCTTCGGGCACTTATGCCCCTTTTCGTCAATCGGTCTCTTATGCCCCTTTTCATCAACTGGGCCCATGTGCCCCTTTCCATCAGCCAGGCCCATGTGCCCCCTTTATCCAACCGGGCCCATGTGCCCCTCTTCATAAACTGGGCTCTTATGCCCATTTTCTTCAACCGGGCCCATGTGCCCCTTTTAATCAATCGGGCTTGCATGCCCCTTTCCTTCAACTGGGCCCATGCACCCCTTTTCTCCGACTGGGCCTACATGCCCCTCTTCTTCCATCGGGCCCACGTGCCCATAATTCTTCCCATTTGGGCCCATGTGCCCTTAATTTTTATAAATCGGGCCCACATACCCACAATTCACCTCAATCGGGTCCACGTGCTCACAATTCAACCTCAATCGGGCGCACATACCCATGTTTTTCTACAACTGGGCCCATGTGCCCAAATTTCTTCTAAATCGGGCCCACGTGCCCACCTTCCATCAACCTCGGGCACACATGCCCACACTCCTTCAACTTTGGGCCTATACGCCCCCATTTCTTCACTATCAGACCCGTGTGTCCATACTTCTTCGAAATCGGGACCCTGCGCCCCAACTTCTCCAACTTTGGGATTGCACACCCATACTCTTCAATGGCACCAGCGAGCCTATCAGAAATCACAATCTTGCTCTCAACCATTTAAATGGGGTCCATGTGCCCGCTCTTATCGTTGGGTCCCTCAGGATCAACCTTCAATCGGGCCTTCGAGCCCATCATCTCCAATTGGGCCCTCATGCCCATCAACATCAACTGGGCCCTCTAGCCCACCTTCAATTCTTGGGCCCACATGCCTCTTGATTCCAACCATTTCTAGGCCTTCAAACCCACTATCAACTCCCGGGCCCAAGATCCCACTTTAACTTGCTTTTGTTTTCAAGCATGTTTCTTTCCTTTTTGATTTCTTTTTCTTTTTATAGGTTTCAACAAAAAAAATCAAAGGTAGAGAAATTTCCTGGGTGATACCCCAATCTTTGCCTTCTACATCATCAATCCTAGTTCCACCATGCCAAATCAAATCTACCACATCTTGCACCTCACTGTATGACTCTTACTCTTTGATTCAATGTGGAGCATATCAATAGTGGAAGCAGTTGGGCAAGGCATGGCAGGCAAGGCAAGGCAAACACAAGCAAAGCCATCATCAGCAATGAACTTCTTCTTCTCTCAGGTATTACATGAAATTACATTCATCATCATTATGTCATCTGCAAGGCAATATTTTTTGAAATGATTTTGAATTCACATGACAATTTTAATGGAGAGAAATTCATTATTGACGATATTTGTAGCTACCTTGTTTTTATTAAACAAATTCTTTACATTGCAAGGCATGTGAACAATTGATTCACCTCTGGAATGTAATCAACCTCAAAAAATGGAGAGAACTACTAGTATGACTTAAGTCCACATGTTCTAGGTTGTTATCTAGGTGTCGAGGGTAGATACCATTTTACACACACAACACGTCCTGATCCCAGAATCCGGATGACCTAACACCCGAGAGAAGCTAGGCAAATCTTAGAGATGGAAGGAAAACCCTTACCCTACTCTCTTCTATTTGATCTAAGATAGGTGAAGGGGATTAGAGGGGGAGAGTATCGAAAACATCCGCCACCTTAGTAGGAGGCCGTCTAAGAAGGTCCAACTTCTCAAAGAAAAAAATGGGTGCCAAAAGATGGGCAATGAACCCCACAGGTTTAAACAAATATGGGCCTGTCTAAATGAGTACCCGAAATGTAGAAAATGATATAAAAAGGCACCAAAAGATGGGCAACGACCTGACAAGTCAAGGCACCTGTCCGAACGTGTGCCACAAAAATAGGTTTGTCAATAAAGAAGAAAAGACCCGAAGAGGCCGAATCCCAATGGGCAATTGGGTGTGAGTAGAGAAATCCCTCTCGACATCTTCAAAGGCTATCAAAGACTTTCCCATAATTCTTCATTCTTAACCCCTAGGGTGTGGGTGGACGAACCAAATCGAAGCTAAACTCTGGCCAATCAAAGGTTGAAGGTCGGAAAGATTCTGGGTAAGGAACCCCATTTTGCACATGGTATCTACCAGTAAACCTAGAAAAACAACCGAGTGATGAGAGCTCGTGTCAATACTAAATTTTATCTCTAAAAAAAGAAAAAAATATTTTCAAAAACTCCAAAAAAGTTGAATATCTTCAAAACTCCAAAAAAAAATTTTATTCTCAAAACTCCAAAAAAATGAATATTTTCAAAATCTCAAAAAAATTTAAATCTTTTCACTAAACTTCTTTTAAAAATTCAACAAAATTTTCAAAAAAAAATCACCATTATTCTTTTGAATTCTTGTCTTTACATTCATATTTATTTTTAGTCTCTCATGTTTCAAAATTTTCATTGCATATTTGTTGCTTTATTTTTACACCCTTAAGAAGGCTAGTACCCTTTGACAAAGGTCAGTCATACTGCAACTTGCAAGGGGGATAAGCCGCATTGTTGTTCTAATCTCTTCCTTCTAAGTGTTTCAGGCATAAGGAGAACTTATCACCCCTTGAGAAAGGTAAAGACATACTGCAACTTGCAAGGGGATAAGCCATATTGGCATTCTAATCTCCTTTTTTCTAGTGTTTCAGGCACGAAGAACAAACAAGGAGAACTGCACAACAAGGCGATGCTCGCCACTTTCCTCCCCTGAGGATTCTTAGGAGGAGGTGTCAACATAACCTCGGCCTTAATTTTACCGAGAAATCTTTTGCAGGCAACACTGGCCATTTCTCTCCCTTGACGATTCTCAGGAGGAGGTGTCATTATTACCTCGGCCCCAACTTTGCCGAGAAACTTTCACTTTGTGTCCTTATTAGGACACATGAACTCTTTTGTGAGAATTCATGTCAACATCGCAAACTCATTGCCATCATTTCATTTTTAGCATATAATAGGTGCATTACTACTTATTTTATGCATTAATGTTGAAGACCGTGACTACGAAGAAGACTTGACCCGAGATCCCCTTCATCAAAATCCACGACGGTTGGGTTATTCTTTGTGCTCACGGATAAGCCAAAGTTGTGCTGTGAGGTACGATGGTTCTCGAATGAGTATCTTGAGCTCATAGACAATCTATATCTTCAACTATTTGTTATACAAGTTTTGTTTTATTTTCTTGAGCCAACATGCATAATGTAGCATTAGTTGCATTACATTTTGTTTTGTCATTGCATACATTCTTTCATAATCTTTACCTTCTCACCTTCGTCTCTAAATCTTTTATCCTAATTCCACTCATTCTAAAGCCCACCGTATTTTCTAATCCCACCGTGTTCTCTAGTCCCACTGACCTGTCGACTCCGAAAACGGGATCCGGATCGGCACCTCAAGAGAAGGTGAAAGATGGAATAGGGGAAAAAGGGAAGTGAATTGGAAAACACTCGGAAAGTGGTAAAGAGTCCTCACCTCGGTCCCACACTCACATTGATCCCCGAACTTTCATCTCACGGCGTCACTCGAGCACCGGAGATGGTTCGGGTCATGTGGGAGGAGAGTGAGAAATGAATTAACTTAGAACATTGTAAGAGGTGGTCGTTAGGAGCCGCGGGCTATGTTTTCTGAAATGTAAATCAAAAGATGAGTTGATCGTGTGTACCTTAGCGTAGGAGATGATATGTGGGTTCAACCTTCTTCTTCTTCGGCTGGCCGATGAGGGAGAGTCCAACCGATGATAGCTTGATCAATCTGTGCAACTTAAGACAATAAAACAAATGAAGAGTTTGATTAGACTTGTGAGAAGTGTAGTAACTATAGAGAGAAGATGAGAAAGAAGCAATTGGAATCAGACTCACCGGCTTCGGGGTGAGCCTTAACCCTTTTTTTGTGTATTTTTTGTGATATAAATATATGCAAAAAATAAATAAAAATGATGCTAAAATGATTTTGGATAAATGATGAAGGCATAGAAACTTGAACGGCTCAAATCGGAGCTAAAATGGAGAAGATATCACCAATATGGCTGGATAGCACACTGGACTGAATGTGCCCTGGGTTTAAGGGTGCGGTGGGCGCGCCCTAGGTGTGAGGGCGCGGTCTGCGCGCCCTTGGTTCGGGGGCGTGTTGCATTGTCTAGCACAACATCGGTGCAGAGCTCGTCACGGGCAGTACCAATGTCAAAATTGAGTGCCGTTTGTTGTAATAGACAGAAGACTCGGAGATGAAAAGTTCTTATGTTGATAACTTATCATAAATCCATCTTTAGAAGTTTGTAAAAAATCTGAAAGTGGATGGATATGGAAAAGTAAAACATGGATGTGCGCCCTAGGTGCAGAAATTGTCACGGACAAACGGCAAGTCGGAATCAAATGTCGTCAATTGAAAATGAAAGAGGACGAAGATAGGAATAACTCCTATGTTTAAAACATTTGCAAAAGAAGTCCTAGATTTTCTACAGAAGCCGATGAAGTTGGTTGATGCAGAACGCATAGATCGGGCTTCTCCTTTGCCTCAGGATCGATCTCTCGACGTCGGATCACCTTTGGACATTGGGACGGCTTTGGGAGAGAGCTTGGATGACCTCAGGATGAGCTAGGTATGGGGGATTAACCTTGGGTCATTGAGAATGACCCTCAATTTATAGAGGAGAGAAACCGGTGCAAAACATGGAAACTGGATCGACTGCGCCCCCACTTTTCAAAGGAGATGAGGGCGCGCAGAGTGCGCCCTCAAACCAGGGGCGCGCAGGGCGTGCCCTCAACCTGGGGGCATGGTCTGCGCGCCCCCCTGTTTCAAAGGAAGCGGGGGCATTACGCACCTCACAGATAAAAATCGACGGAATCTTCCAAAAATTGCTAAAAAATTGACTTGACAAACGTAATGCGCCCCCGAACCGGGGGCGTGATACAAATAATCAAAATTTATCGATGGTAACCTTCCAAGAATCTAGTTTAGAAGGTGTAAATCGGGGCAATTTTCGATTTTTGGAAACTGACCTCGCCCCCACGTTTCAAAGGAAGCGGGGGCACACAGAGCTCGCTTCCAGTTTGAGGGCGCACAGGGCGCGCCCCTAGGTTGAGGGCACGGTGAGCGCGCCCTCCCATTTCAAGGGGAGAAGGGGCGTGGTACACTCTCTTTCCTATGCGCGTGTTCCGCGGGCCGTAACTTGCAAATGGGATGTCCGATTCGGCTCCCGTTTGTTGTGTTGGAAAGAGGGCCTTCAACCACACCTCCTAAAGTCGGTAAACCAGCCGACATGGCTCCCAAGACGTTCGCACGGGGATTTCTACCGGTTTACCCTCTCGCGACAAGCCGAAAACCGTGGCAAAGATCCGAAAGGGCACGGTTCCGGTTGAGGAATCTCGGGTCAACTCGGGATGACTTAAAATGATGTCTGAACAAGTTTGGTATAGTCGGAAAACCCGAAATGATCGAAAAATCCTAGATTAACCCAGTAAACATGAATCGAAACTCGAAAAAGCTGTGAAACCCTAAAATCAACCGAAATGGCCGTATGGACCCGGTTAATGAAATATACGGCTAGGATCGACCCGGACGACTTAAAAAGACCCAGTGATGACCAGAAATGCCTAACGCATGGTCCAAGATAGCCGTGTCAGTACAGATCAAGAAAGCCATAACGAAAGTTGTCATTGATCGACGACTACCGAAATGACTTCTCGGAAACCATAAGTATTACGGAATGCATGCGGGATTCCCGAGACCTTCAATTACGGACTATTCAAGGTCGGTCATCGAGCAAGCTTCATGTTTTCATGGTTCACGTGTGGCTCTCGCTTGAAGGTTACGACATTATTCCAGAAATCATCGGTCTATTCCCAACTCACAAGGGGCTCCACCAGTGTCCTTAGCTCATCTCCACGAGGTAATACAGATCAGATAATGGTCAAATAAAAGATATCGCCTATGAAATAAGAGTCTGGGGCTCCGAATCAGGCCAATTTGATGTGTCTACAACTTGCCTCACCTTAATGTCAGCTTTGCAAGGGAATGACATGTAGCGAAGTGGAGTGAAACGTAGAGAAAGCATAGCGATGGATCATAGTGGAATGTAGTGGAGTGAAATGATGATGGACTGAAAAGGTGACATCAAGGTGTATATATAGACACGCTCAATGACCAAATTTGGCAAGACGAATCTCCTCAAGTCTCCTGGTTAACCTCCATGTTTCATCAAGTCTTCTTATGTTCGATTGGTAAGAGATGTGCCATTGGCATGAGAGAAGAATAGCCAACCCCCAACGCGGTGGGGGGTCCTCGAAACATGGGTTTGTAGGTTCATCATCAGCTAGTAACCCGATCTTTGCGGTGTTCCTGTACTGTGATCGGCTAAAATTTTAAAAAGAGATTTGATTTGAAAAATAAAAGAATACCAATCGAGTACATTTAGGCTCTCAGATTCATATAAGTCTTCCAAGAGGCAAGATTCAATTCGGAATGGAATGATCTCGAATTCCAAAAGGAAAGTGTTAAAGCTTAGACTGTGAAGATAGTGATGGCACAAGTTCTGATTGAATAGGAGGGCCTTGGCGGATGAAGCAACTGCCACAGTGGGATGAATAGCAAGAAGGGTTGTAGTGGTCACAGTGGGGATAGAAATGAAAGATTTGGAGGCACAAGGTGATTACCAAACACGGTGGGATTAACAGACATGGTGGGATATTAGAAAGGTCGGTGGGACTAGAAAATATGGTGGGATTATCAAACATGGTGGGATTCAAAATGATCGGAATTAGGATAAAAGATTTATAGACTAGGGTGAGAAGGTGAAGATTATGAATGAATGTATGCGATAACAAAACAAAAGGTAATGCAACTAACGCTACATGATGCATGCTAGGCTCAAGAAAACAAAACTTGTATAACAAATAGTTAAAGATATAGATTGTCTATGAGGTCAAGATACCCTTTCAAGAACCATCGTCCCTCACAGCACAATTTTGGCCTATCCGTGAGCACAAAGAATGACCCGACTGTCGCGGATTTTGATGAAGGGGATCTCAGGCCTAGTCTTCTTTGCATTCATAGTCTTCAGAATCACTACATAAAATAAATAGTAATGCACATAATATATGCTAAGAAAGGAAATGATAATGGTGAGTTTGCGGTGTGATGACATGCATTCTCACAAAAGAGTTCATGTGTCCTAATGAGGACATAGAGCAAAAGCTTCTCGGCAAAGTTGAGGCCGAGGTAATGATGATACTCTCTCCTGAGAATCCTCAAGTGACGGAAGTGGCGAGCATCGCCTTATTGAAATCTTGAAAAAGAAAGCTCCTCGGCAAAGTTGAGGCTGAGGGTATGGTGACACCTCCTCCAAAGAATCCTCAGAGGAGGGAAGTGGCGAGCATCGCCTTGTTGAAGTCTTGCAAAAGGTTCCTCAACGAAGTTGAGGCCGTGGTTATGGTGACACCTCCTCCTAAGAATCCTTGGGGGAGGGAAGTGGCGAGCATCGCCTTGCTATGTAGTTCTCCTTGTTTGTTCTTCATGCCTGAAACACTCGAAAAACAAGATTAAAACGACAATATGGCTTATCTCCCTTGCAAGTTGCAGTATGCCTTGACCTTTGTCAAGGGGTTTAGCCTTCTTAAGAGTGTAAAAAAAAGAAAAATAAAGCAGAAAATATGCAATGAAATATTTGAATTATGAGAGACTAAGAATAAATATGAATATAAAGATGAGAATTCAAACCAAGCATGTTGATAAAAAACTTTTTTTCAAAATTTTGTTGGAATTTGAAAAGAAGTTTTGTTAAAAGATTAAAATTTCTTTTGGGATTTTGAAAATATTCAATTTTTTGGAGTTTTTAAAATACTTAATTTTTTATGGATTTTTGAAGATATTCAACTTTAAAAAAAAATTGGGAGAGAAAAAAATAGTATTGACACAAGTTCTCATCACTTGGTTGTTATTCTAGGTTCACTAGTGAATACCATGTGTAAAATGGGGTTCCTTACCCAGAATCCTTTTTTTTTGACCTTCAACCTTTGATCGGCTAGAATTTAGCTTCGATTTGGTTAGTCCACCCATACCCTGGAGGGGTTAAGAATGAAGAATTAATAGGAAGTCCTTGATAGGCTTTGGAGATGTCAAGAGGGATTTCGCCATTTGCACCTAATTGCCCGTTGGGGTTCGGCCTCTTCAGGTCTTTTCTTCTTTATTGACCAACCTATTTTTGTGGCACACATTCGGATAGGTGCTTTGACCTGTGGGGTCATTGCCTATGTTTTGGTGCTTTTTTCATTTTCTACATTTTTGGGTACTCATTCAAACAGGCACATATTTGTTTAAACTTGTGGGGTTCATTTCCCATCTTTTGGCACCCATTTTTTTATTTGAGAAGTTGGACCTTCTGAGATGGCCTCCTACTAAGGCGGTGGATGCTTTCGATACTCTCCCCCTCTAATTCCCTTCACCTATCTTGGACCGAATAGAAGAGAGTAGGGTAAGGGTTTTCCTTCCATCTCTAAGCTTTGACTAGCTTCTCTCGGGTGTTAGGTCATCCGGATTCTGGGATCGGGACGTGTTGTGTGTGTAGAATGGTATCTACCCTCGACTCCTAGACAACAACCTAGAACATGTGGACTTATGTCATACTAGTAGTTCTCTCCATTTTTGAGGTAGATTACATTCCATAGGTGAATCAATTGTTCGCATGCCTTGCAATGTAAAAAAAATTATTTAATAAATACAAGATAGCTACAAATATCATCAATCATGAATTTCTCTCAATTAAAATTGTCATGTGAAATTCAAAATCATTTCAAAAAAATATTGCCTTACGGATGACATAATGATAGTGAATGCAATTTCATGTAATACCTGAAAGAAGAAGTTCATTGCTGATGACGGCTTTGTTTGTGCTTGCCTTGCCTTGCCTGCCATGCCTTGTCTTTCCTTGCCCAACTGCTTCCACTGTTGATATGCTCCATTTGAATCGAAGAATAGGAGTCATACAACAAGGTGCAAAATATGGAGGATCTGATTTGACATAGTGGAACTAGGATTGATGACGTAGAAGACAAAGATTAGGGTATCACCTAGGAAATTTCTCTACCTTTGATTTTTTTTTTGAAAATAGAATTTGGAAAAGGAAAGAGAATGCTTGAAAAGAAAAGCGAATTAAAGTGGGATCTTGGGCCCGGGAGTTGATAGTGGGCTTGAAGACCCAGAAATGGTTGGAATCAAGAGGCATATGGGCCCAAGAGTTGAAGGTGGACTAGAGGGCCCAGTTGATGTTGATGGGCATGAGGGCCCGATGGGAGGTGATGGGCTTGAAGGCCCGATTGGAGGTTGAGCCCGAGGGACCCAACGAAATGAGCGGGCATATGGACCCGATTTTAATGGTTGGGGGCAAGATTGTGATTTGTGATGGGCTCGCTGGCACCATTGAAGAGTATGGGTGCGCAATCCCAAAGTTGAAGAAGTGGGGGCACAGGGGCCTGATTTCGAAGAAGTATGGGCACGCGGGCCCGATTTTCAAGGAATGGGGGCATATAGGCCTGAAGTTGAAGGAGTGTGGGCATGTGTGCCTGAGGTTGATGGAAGGTGGGTACGTGGGTCCGATTTAGAAGAAATTTGGGCACATGGGCTTGGATGCAAAAAAGCACGGGCATGTGAGCCCGGTTGTGGTGAATTATGGGCACGAGGGCTCGATTGAGGTGAGTTGTGGGTACGTGGGTCCGATTTAGAAAAATTAAGGGCATGTGGGCCTGATTGGGAAGAATTATGGGCACGTGGGCCCGATGGAAGAAGAGGGGCATGTAGGCCCAGTTGGGGAAAAAGGTCGCATGGGCCCAGTTGAAGGAAGGGGGCATGCAAGCCCGGTTGATTAAAAGGGGCACGTGGGCCCGGTTGAAGAAAATGGGCATAAGAGCCCAGTTGATGAAGAGGGGCACATGGGCCTGGTTGGCTAAAGGGGGCATGTGGGCCCGACTGATGGAAAGGGGCACATGGGCCCAGTTGATGAAAAGGGGCATAAGAGCCTGATTGACGAAAAGAGGCATAAGTGCCCGAAGATGGGGCATAAGGGCCCAATTGCAGAAGAGGGGCATAAGAGCCCAATTGAGTGGGATGGGGTGTGGGCCATGGCCCTAAGATGATAGATTTTGGACCTATGGGCCTGATTGATGGTTGTAAAAAGAATAAAGAAAGGGCAGTGGCCCTAAGATTGAGAAATTGTGGGCCCATGGGCCCAATCGTTGATTTGGAAGAGAATAAAGGAAGGGTCATGGCCCTAAGATTGATTGATCATGGGCCCATGGGCCGGATTGTTTCTTATGAGAAGAATGGGGTAAGGGTCGTGGCCCTAAGATTGATGCTAAGGGATTTGCCTGCCTATCTGGTGGAGGTCCCAGTATCCCTTTGCTATGGTCTGCATCTTCCTTCTGCAGGTTTATAGATTCCTTTCCCATTTCACTGACCAATTCGATCTCCTTACTTCCCAGCTCAGGGGTCAATTTAATCTGACAAACTTCAGGGATCAATTCCAATGATGACGATAGTTGATCTATACCTGAAGAATCCTTGCATAGTCCTTGACAATCAACAAAATTTATGATCTTCTTACCTAAGCTCCTTACAATAGGCTTCTCCTCAGGTTGTTCTGGGGAAGAGGGTGTGCCTAGTTTAGGGGATTCTAGAATGATAGAAGAGTTTGGTTCGACCTCCCCTACTGGCTGACTTTGATCTTGAGAGAGAGCAAGGATATGTTGAGGAGTAGAAACTAATTTCTCTACCGGGGCAAGAGCACAAATGGTTGAAGTGATTGTTTCCTCTGCCGAGGTAGGAGCGTGAAGAGTCAAAGTGTCTAAATCTTCTACTATAGCAGGAGCAAGAATAGTAGGAGTGATTGATTCCTTTGTTGAGGCAAGAGTAATAGAAGAAATGATTGGTTATTGTGCAACCAACTGAGGAGGATCCCTATGCGGTGGGATTGGTTGAGAAGCCGGGGTTTGCTCGATTGGCTTAGATGAATGATTGGCCGTGGGACCGTTGGTGAAGTGGGTTGAGGGGCTGTGGGACCGTTGGTGAAGTAGATTGAGAAGCTAAGGGCCCGATGATTGGCTGAGGGGCCTTTGGAAATTTTGGTGAGGTCAAAGGCTGGGGAGCTGGTTTAGGTAATGAAGTATTTGCACAATGGACATGAGGAGCTTGATAATGCACAATTGATTGTGCCATTGACACGGGTTGCATGACCGACTAAGGTTGGGGCACGGGTGGGCTAATCAACTGGCGTCGAGGAGTCGACTGAAGAAGATGATCTAGATGAGGTTGGAGAGAGCTCCTAGGTTGGTGCATAGCATCAATGCTCCTCTTAAGCCTGGGCCACAATTCATCAGAATATTGCATTAATTCCACATCTTCTTTTACTTCCCCAATTATTGAATAGCTTGGCCCATATCGTTTCAAGAATTTGGCCTTGACAATTTCGAAATCCCATATCTCTACTTCGTTTAATGAAAAAACCAATCTAGGGCTGCACCCTCTAAAGATCTCCCTAAAAGAAAGGCATGGGTCTTTCTATCATTCTGTCACCGAGATGATTTTCTCAGGAAATCATTGGCATGGGTGAAAGGATCACCTGAGCCATTGTAGCGATCGTAGGTTGGCATTTGTGATTGGGGGATGTAGATAGTATAGAGGGGAAATTCAAGGGTTTCCTGATCCTTAGCAACAGGTGGGGAGGAATTCACCAGGGGGTGTGCATTTGGCACTTGGATGGGAGGGGGGTGAGTTGGTATGCAAGCTAAAGAATGACCCACAATGGGGTGAGTAGATGAAGTAGCATGGCAGGACTGCCCAGGTGGGGTTATGGTAAGAGGTTGAACTGCTAATTGGGGAGGTGAGGTAGCTCGGTTGACTTTGGTTGGACCATGATTGACAAGCATCTTGCCCTTTGCTAGGGACTGCACAATTGAGAAGGATTTAGGATCAAGGTGGAGAGATAGACCCCGAAGGAGTTGCTCCTTGTTGAGCGGAGTAGGCTGATGGGTGGGATCTTGAATTTCTGGTTTCTTGATGGCATTAACATGGCCCTCTAGTTGGACCATGGGTTGTTGTAGCATGTAGTGACCCATTTTGTAGTAGTCCAGCATCCCGACGGGTCTTTCGAACCTTAGCATCATGGCATTCTATTGATCTTTCTTCAAAGATGGTTAAAAAAGAAGGGCAAGTTAAGCACACAATTGTAGATTTTTTTGTTATGTTTTGTTTTGTTTGATTTTTTTGTTTCAATTTGGTTGTTTGGAAAACAAGTTGAACACAAAAATAAAGAGGTTTTTTTTTGTTTTTTTAGGTGTTTTGCAAGAAGAATTTTTTTGTTGTTTTCAATTTTTGGTGAGCAAGCAAGTTATGCAAACAAGGTTTTAAAATGACTACTTGACAATATTTGGGTTGAAACCTTAGATTAGATAGATTGTTAGCAATTGTTCTCAAATGGGTATGGTTCCTATTGCTTCAATCTTCAAGACGTAAGGTTGTCACTCAATCACCATGAGTAGGTACTTGGGTTCTTCGGGTTTTTGGAAAGTGGTACAACCGGCCTAATCATGCGGAGAGGAATACTCCACAGATGGGGACTTACGGAGGTCTTGATGGAAACCACCAAATCAACTAGGAAGGAATATCCCAGAAGAGAGGTAAGAATCCACCAAGAAGGTGTTTGGAGGGTGAGGGTGTGCTGGGAGAGAGAGCCCCCGCCTCGAATGCCCTACGGAACGGAGCAAGTCCGGTACCCGATGCAAAAAGCTAATGCAAAAGTAAAAATGGAGGGTAAGAGGAGAAGAAGCAATAAATATGCATAAACATAAAATGAAAAGAAGTAAGTAAATAAAGCATGTAATATGCAAACAAGACAAGCAATCATGCAACAAAACAAACAATCTAGTGACTAGAACTGAATTAGAATGAAACTAGTTGCACAAACAAATCAAGCTAGTACGGTTAAAGACATTGGTTGTCCCACCGTGGTCGCCAAAAAGCTATCGACTCCAAAAATGGGCTCCGGATCGGCACCTCAAGAGAAAGTGAAAGATGGAATAGGGTAAAAAGGGAAGTGAATTGGAAAACACTCGTAAAGCGGTAAAGAGTCCTCACCTCGGTCCCACACTCACATTGATCCCCGAACTTTCATCTCACGGCGTCGCTCGAGCACCGGAGATGGTTTGGGTAATGTGGGAGGAGAGTGAGAAATGAATTAACTTAGAACATGATAAGAGGTGGTCGCCAGGAGCCGTAGGTTCCACTTTATGGAATGTAAATCAAGAGATGAGTTGACCATGTGTACCTTAGCACAGGAGATGATATGTGGGTTCAGCCTTCTTCTTCTTCTTCGGCCGGCCGAAGAGGGAGAGTCCAACCGATGTTAGCTTGATCAATCTGTGCAACTTAAGACAATAAAACAAATGAAGAGTTTGATTAGACTTGTGAGAAGTGTAGTAACTATAGAGAGAAGATGAGAAAGAAGCAATTGGAATCGGACTCACCGTCTTTGGGGTGAGCCTTAACCCCTTTTTTGTATTTTTTTGTGGTGTAAAATTATGCAAAAAATAAATAAAAATGATGCTAAAATTATCCTGGATGAATGACGAAGACAGAGAAACTTGAGCAGCTCAAATCGGAGCTAAAATGGAGAAGATATCACCAATATGGCCGGACAGCGCACTGGACTGAACGTGTCCTGGGTTTAATGGCGTGGTGGGCGCACCTTAGGTGTGAGGACGTGGTATGCGCGCCCTTGGTTCAGGGGCGCGTTGCATTGTCTGGCGCAACATCGGTGCAGAGCTCGCCACGGGCAGTACCAATGTCAGAATTGAGTGCCGTTTGTTGTAGTAAACAGAAGACTCGGAGATGAAGAGTTCTTATGTTGATAAAGAAAAATTTGAAAGTGGAAGGATATGGAAAATAAAACATGGATGCGCACCCTTGGTGCAACAATCGCCACAGACAAACGACAAGTCAGAATATAATGCCATTAGTTGCAAATGAAAGAGGACGAAGAGTGGAACAACTCCTATGTTGAAAGCATTTGCAGCATAAGTCCTGGATTTTCTACAAAAGCCGATGAAGTTGGTTGATGCAGAACGCACGGATTGGGCTTCTCCTTCGCCTCGGGATCAATCTCTCGACGTCAGATCGCCTTTGGATGTTGGGACAGCTTTGGGAGAGAGCTTGGATGACCTCAGGACGAGCTAGGTATGGGGGATTAACCTTGGGTCATTGAGAATGACCCTCAATTTAGAGAGGAAAGAAACCGGTGCAAAACATGGAAACTGGACCGATCGTTGTCGACTCCAGAAACGGGTTCCGGATCGGCACCTCAAGAGAAGGTGAAGATAGATAGAATAGGGGAAAAAGGGGAGTGAATCGGAAAACACTTGGAAAGCAGTAAAAGGTCCTCACCTCGGTCCCACACTCACATTGATCCCCAAACTTTCATCTCACGGCGTCGCTCGAGCACCGGAGATGGTTCGGGTCATGTGGGAGGAGAGGGAGGAATAAATGACTTAGAACATGATAAGAGAAATTGTGGTCGCCAGGAGCCGCAGGCTCCACTTTATGGAATGTAAATCAAGAGATGAGTTGATTTGATAGTGTGTACCTTAGCGTGGTAGATTGGGATGTGAGTTCAACCTTCTTTTTCTTCGGCCGGCCGATGAAGAAGAGTCCAACCGATGCTAGCTTGATGTATTTGTGCAACTAGAAGACAATAAGACAAGAAAAAAAGTGAAGAAGGATTAGACTTGTGAGAAGTGTAGTAAGTGTAGTAAGAAGATAAGAAAGACACAATTGGAATCGGACTCACCGGCTTCGGGGTGAGCCTTAACCCCTTTTTTGTGTATTTTTTGGTGATATAAAATTATACAAAAAAAGTAAATAAAAATGATGCTAAAATGATCCTGGATAAATGACGAAGATATAGAAACTTGAACGGCTCAAATCGGAGCTAAAACGCATAAGATATCACCAATATGGCCGGACAGCACACTAGACTGAACGTGCCCTAGGTTTGAGGGCGCGGTCTGCGCGCCCTTGGTTCGGGGGCGCGTTGCACTGTCTGGCGCGACTCCGGTACAGAGCTCTCCATAGGCAGTACTGATGTAGGAATTGAGTGCCGTTTCTTGCAGTAGATAGAAGACTGGTAGAGAAAGAGTTATTATGTTGATGACCTCTCCAGAATCCGCCTGTAGAAATCTTAAAAAATTCTGAAACTAGACAGATGTGAAAAATAAAACCTGGATACGTGCCCTCAGTGTAGCAACTGCCACGAACAAACGGAAAGTCAGAATCGAGTGCCGTTAGTTGGAGATAAAAGAGAACAAATAAAAGAACAACTTATATGTTGAAGACTTTTCCAGAAGGAGTCCTATAATTTCTGCAGAAGTCTATGAAGTCGGTTGATGCAGAACGCCCGGATTGAACCTTCTCCTTCACTTCGGGATCGATCTCTCGACGTCGGATCGACTTTGGACGTCGGGACGGCCTTGGGAGAGAGCTTGTACAACCTCAAGAAAATATAGGCATGGAGGATTAACCTTGGGTCGTTAAGAATGACCCTCAATTTATAGGGGAAGGAAGCCAGTGCAAAAAAAGGAAACTGGACCGACCGCGCCCCGCTTTTCAAAGTAGACGAGGGCGCGTAGGGCGCGCCCTCAAACCAAGGGCGCGCCCTCACTTCGGGGGTGCGGTACGTGTCTCACTGCTAAAATTCGCCGGAAACTTTCGGAAATTGCTAAAAATCGATTTGACATACGTAACGCGCCCCCAAACCGGGGGCGCGGTACAAATAATCGAAAATCATCCGCGGAAACCTTCCAAAAATCCGGTTTAGAAGGTGCTAATCGGGGCAATTTATAATTTTTGGAAACTGACCACGCCCCCACTTTTCAAAGGAATCGGGGGTGTGCAGGGCACGCCTCCAGTTTGAGGGCGCGCAGGGCGTGCCCTCCCTTTTCAAAGGGAGCGGGGGCGCGGTAGATTCTCTCTCCTACGCGCGTGTTCTGCAAGCTGTATCTTGCAAACGGGATGTCCGATTCAGCCCCTGTTTCTTGCATTGGAAAGAGGACCTTCAACCTCACCTCTTCAAGTCGGTAAACAAGCTAGCATGACTCCCAAGACATTCGCACGGGGCTTTCTACCGGTTTACCCTCTCGCGGAAAGCAGAAACCCGTGGCGAAGATCCGAAAGAGCACGGTTCCGGTTAAGAAATCTAGGGTCAACTCAGGATAACTTAAAATGATGACCGAACAAGTCTGGTATGATTGAAAAGCCTGAAGTCATCGAAAAATATAAGATTAACCTGGTAAATGTGAACCGAAACTCGGAAAAGATGGGAAACCCTAAAATTGACCGAACCGGACGTATGGCCATGATTGATGAAAATATTCAGCTAGAATCGATCCGGATGACCCGAAAAGACCCGGTGATGACCAAGAAGGCCTAACACGTGGTCCGGGATAGCTGTGTCAGTACAGATCAAAAAAGCCATAATGAAAGCCGTCATTGACCGACGCCTACCGAAATGACTTCTCGAAAACCCTGAATGTTACAAAACACATGCGGGACTCCCGAGACCTTCAATTATGAACCATTCAAGGTTGGTCATCGAGAAAGCTTCATGTTTTTACAGTTCACGCGAGGCTCTCGCTTGAAGGTTTCGGCATCATTCCAGAAATCATTGGTCCATTCTCAACTCACAAGGGGCTCCACCAATGTCCTTAGCTCATGTCCACGAGGTAATCCGAATCAGGTAACGGTCAAAAAAGAATATCGCCTATGGAATAAGAGTCTGGGGCTCTGAATCAGGCCAATTTGGCGTGTCTACAGCTTGCCTCACCTTGATGTCGGCTTTGCAAGGGAATGGCATGTAGCGGAGTGAAGTGAAACGTAGAAAAAGCGTAGCAAAGCGAGATGGATCGTAGTGGAATGTAGTGGAGAGAAATGGTGATGGACTGAAAAGGTGGCATCAAGGTGTACATATAGACACGCTCAACGACCAGATTTGGCAAGACAAATCTTCTCAAGTCTCCTGGTTAACCGCCATGTTTCATCAAGTCTTCCTATGTTCGATTGGTAAGAGATCTGCCATTGGCACGAGAGAAGAATAGCCAACCCCCAACGCGGTGGGGAGTCCCCGAAACATGGGTTCGTGGGTTCATCATCAGTCGGTAACCCGATCTTTGCGGTGTTCCTGTACTGTGATGGGCTAAAGTTTTTAAAAGAGATTTGTTTTGAAAAAGTAAAAGAATACCAATCGAGCACATTCAGGCTCTTAGATTCATTTAAGTCTTCTAAGAGACAAGATTTGATTCGGAATGGAATGATCTCGAATTCCAAAAGGCAAATGTTTAAGCATAGACTATGAAGATAGTGACGGTGCAAGTTCTGATCAAATAAGAGGCCCTTGGCGGGATAAGTTGACTGCCACAGTGGGATAGATAGCAAGAAGGTTGTTGCAGTGGCCACAGTGGTGACAGAAATGAAGGAGTTGGAGGCACAAGGTGATTACCAAACACGGTGGGAATAACAGACACGGTGGGATATTAGAAGGGTCGGTGGGACTAGAAAATACAGTGGGATTAGAAAACATAGTGGGATTAGAAAACATGATGGGATTTAGAATGATCGGAATTATGATACAAGAGGGTGAGAAGGTGAAGCTTTTGAAAAATGTATGCAATGATAATGAAAAATGCAATGCAACTAATACTATATGATGCATGCTGGGCTCAAGAAAACAAAAACAAAACTTGTCTAACAATTAGTTGAAGATATAGATTGTCTATGAGGTCAACATACCCATTTGGGAACCATCGTCCCACACAGCACAACTTTGGCCTATCCGTCAGCACAAAGAATGACCCGATCTTCATGGATTTTGATGAAGGGGATCTCAGGCCTGGTCTTCTTTGCATTCACGGTCTTCAACGTCAATGCATAAAATAAATAGTAATGCACCTAATATATGCTAAGAAAGGAATTGATAACGGTGAGTTTGCAATGTGATGACATGCATTCTCACAAAAGAGTTCATGTGCCATAATGAGGACAAAGAGTGAAAGTTTCTCGGCAAAGTTGAGGTCGAGGTAATGATGATACCTCCTCTTGAGAATCCTCAGGGGAGGGAAGTGGTGAGCATTGACTTATTGAAATTTAGAAAAAGAAAGCTCCTCAGTAAAGTTGAAGCCGAGGTTATGATGACACCTCCTCCTAAGAATCCTTGGGAGAGCGAAGTGGCGAGCATCGCCTTGCTGTGTAGTTCTCCTTGTTCATTCTTTGTGCCTGAAACACTCAGAAAAGGAGATTAGAATGACAAGATGGCTTATCCTCCTTGCAAGTTACAGTATGCCTTGACCTTTGTCAAGGGGTGTAAAGTTTTTCTTGTGCCTGAAACACTTAAAAGGAAGAGATTAGAACAACAATGCGGCTTATCCCCCTTGCAAGTTGTAGTATGCCTTGACCTTTGTCAAGGGGTAATAGCCTTCTTAAGGGTGTAAAAAAAATAAAGCAGCAAATACGCAATGAAAAATTTAAAACATGAGAGACTAAGAATAAATATGAATGCAAAGACAAGAATTCAAATCAAGCATGGTAAAATAAATTTTTTTTGTTTTGAAAATTTTGTTGGAATTTGACAAAGAAGTTTTGTGAAAAGATTCAAAAATTTTTTTGAGATTTTGAAAATATTCATTTTATTGGAGTTTTGAAGATATTCAGCTTTTTTTTGGACTTTTTTGAAAAAATCAGTATTGACACAAGTTCTCATCACTTGGTTGTTTTTCTAGGTTCACTGGAACCTAGAAAAACATCTATGGTCCATCCTTGTCTTGCCTTCTGACGGAATACAGCACCACGATAATGTTCAGTTGGGTGATGCTCTCTTTCTTTTCGCCACAAGGTTGGCATGACGTCCCTTGGGGAATATTGATCTCACCAATTCACCTGTTGGACTTAAAAGGTTGCCTGATGGCCTTTCTCTTTTGCTTCTTCAGCTCCTGAAAACACTTAACAAAAATGATTAATTTTTCATCATTACTTATCCCTTTGCCTGTTTATCATTTGTCTTGATTTAAGTCAAAGGGAGGAGCCTTCTTAACAAGGTAGAATAAAATAAATGACTAAAATGAAATGAATGTAAGGGTTGAGAGAACTTACCTGCCGTGGTGTGAATCCTCTCCTCTCCTGCATTAAAATGTCTGAAACACTTGATAAAAGGGGATTAAGTCTTCACCACGACTCATCCCATTGCCCATTATGGTCAGCTTTAACTTAGGTCAAAGGGAAGAGCCTTCTTAACAAGGTAATTAAAGCAAAATGGATATGCAATGTAGGAATGGAAATATGCATGACAGTCAAATAAACATGGATGTAACTGAGGCAATGATCATGACTGAGCTAATGATGCATTTTTTTGGGTTTTCTTAGAAATATTCAATTTTTTTGAATTTTTGAAATATTCAATTTTTTTGGTTTTTTTTGAAATGTCCATTTTTTGACCTTTTTTTTGAAATATGCATTTTTTTATTTGAAATATTCATCATTTTTTTTTGATTTTTAAAATATTCTCTTTTTTTTAGGGAAAATACTAGTATTTGAGACAATTCATTGGTCTTTGGGATTTGTTAAGACTCAAGTGGTAGATACCATGTGCAAAATAATGTTCCCTACCTAGAATCCTTCTAACCTTCTTCCTTTGATCGGCTTGGATTCCACCTGGATTTGGTCAGTTTACCCTACCCAAGGGGTTTAAGGAGGAAGAATATAGAGGAAGTCCTTGATAGGGTTTAGAGATGTTGAGAGGGATTTCTCTACTCACACTCAAATTGCCCGTTGGGGTTCGACCTCTTTGGGTCTTTCCTATTTTTTTGTTCTTTTCTATGTGGCACATATCTGGACATATTTTTGACCCGTGGGGACATTGCCCATCTTTTAGTGCCTTTTGCCTTGACTATCATTCTGGGTACTCATTCAAATAGGTTGTTCATTTTTCTTTTTCTAACCTGAGGAGTTCATTGCCCATCTTTTGGCACCCTTTTGCACCCTCCAAGACGGCCTCCTACTAGGGTGGCAAGTGTTTTCGATACTACCCCTCTTTAATCTTCTCTCCCTATCTTGGACCGAGTAGAAGAGAATAAGGTAAGGGTACTCCTTCCCTTTCTATATTTTTGCCTTGCCTTTCGCCAGTGTCGAGTTGTCTGGATTCTAGGATCGGGAAGTGTTGTGTGTGTAGGATGGTACCTACCCTTGACTTCTCACGAACAGCGTAGGATCAATGACTTGAGATTATACCAGTGGTTTCTCCATTTTTATGAAAAATACTTTTTGAGGTAAACTCCATTCTAAGGATGATTCAATTTTTCTTCATCTACAGTAGTCAATTTATATGCATTACCTGGATACTTTTCAGTGATTACAAAAGGCCCTTCCCAGTTAGGTTGCAACTTGGAGCGGGGACCCCCTGGCTTAACGAATATGCGTTTGACTACCATCTCACTGATCTCGAATTTTCTCTCAACCACCCACTTTTCATAAGACCTTTTAAGTCTATTCTGATAAGTCTGGGCATGCTCGGTGGCGGCTAGCCTTCTTTCATCCAAGAGTTCAAGCTGTGCAAGGAGAGATTCTCGTCTCTCATCAACAAGAATATCCCTGTTGAGCTGAACTCGGAGAGATGGAAGTAATACTTCATAGGGGACCACTACTTCCATCCCATATGCCAAAGCATATGGGGTTTGTCCAGTGGGAGTCCTTACAGAAGTACGATAAGCCCATAGAGCATATACAAGTTTATCAGGCCAGTCGGCAAACTTGCTAGACTTACAAGATTTCTTGATGATCTTGATTAAGGTTTTGTTGGTGGCTTCTGCTTGACCATTGCCTTGAGGATAGTATGGTGATGAATGATGCAATGAAATGCAATACCTATTGCAAAGATCACATAGATCTTGAGAGAAAAATTGTGGCCCATTATCAATGACGATGTCGCTGGGGATCCCGAACCTTGCCAGGATGTTGCGCTTGATGAAAGAGCAGACTATTGATGCTTTAATCTCCATGAATGCTTCCGCTTCAGCCCACTTTGTGAAGTACTCCATTGTCGTCAGAATGAATGATTTTGAGCGCATTTCGGAGTTGAGGTCACTCAAGGGGCCAATGATATCAAAAGCCCACATGGCGAAAGGTCATAGGGCATGAATTGGATAAAGGGAAGATGCGGGAGAGTGAATCTTGTCAGCATGGAGTTGACATGAATAACAGTGCCAGACAAAGATGGAGCAGTCTTCTTCTAGAGTTGACCAATAATACCCTTGTCGGATGATTTTCTTAGCAAGGGCTTGGGCATTCACATGACCACCACAAACTCTAGAATGTGCTTCTTTTAGCACCAACTCAGCTTCTTCTTCATCAAGACACCTGAGTAAGATTCCACTTAGGCTTCTCTTGTAGAGCACTCCTCCTAGGATTGTATAACTCTGGGATACTCTTCTGATTGCCTTCTTTTCTTTGGTGGTTGATCCAGGCGGGTATGACTGATCTTGGCAATACCTCGCAATCTCGTCATACCATGGTCTCTCACCTTCTTCTAATTCTTCCAACTCAATTAAGGAGATTTCTTCTTTGTGTTCCAAGTATTCCTTTCTATTGAATCTCTCCTTAACCTTCAGAAAACGTCCATCCTCAATTGCTGGAATTATCCTCCTACAGATGTGGATAGTCCTCACTTGCCTGCCTAACGGGACAGATAAAGATGAAGTTAATGAAGCTAAGGCATCGGCGAGGATATTCTAAGAATGGGGGACATGGACAAATGTGAGTTTGAAGAATAGCTTGATGTAGCAGGTGGTGAGCTCTTGGTAGGGTTTGAGGTTTGGATGGGAAGTTCAATACTTGAATAGGACTTGGCATAGGATCAATTGACTATCACCTATCACCCTCAGTTCGGTGGCACCATGGAAATGAGCAGCCTCTAGCCTGGCCAGCAAAGCTTCATACTCAGCTATGTTGTTGGTTGCTGGAAAGTTCAGCTAAAAAGCCTGTGGAATGGTGACCCCTTCAGGTGATAGAAGAACAATACCTATCCCTCTACCATGAGTGTTCAGAGCCCTGTCAAAATATAATGTCCAAAGATTGGAAGATCGGACTGACATTAGTTCATCATCCAAGAACTCTGACCGGACTGGGTTAAAGATGGGTATGGGATGATGGGCAAGGTGTTCAGCAATAGCATAGCCCTTGATTGCCTTTTGTGGGACATAATGTAAGGAATCGTCCATTAAAATTTGGTGCAGCGGAAGCGACGATTCCTATGGGTTCCTTTTAGAATCCGTCTCAATCAGAACCGAACGACGAAAACCGAAAACCGATCAAATAGGGTTCGAATATACCTGATTGGGATTCATATAATCCCATGGAGAGGAAGGAGATGAGCTTCTCAAGCTCTCCAAACCGTTCAAGTGTCCGGTCTCCAGCAGTATCCACACGAACTTCATCCACAGCAGGTTCTCCCTTCGCGCCGGCCTCGAGAACTCTTCCCGAACGGAGCTCCATCAACCATGGACACCTTCTAAAGAGAGGAGGAGGTAGGGAGGAGACTTGGGACGTGGTTTTCACCCTTGGCTTGATGGGGTTTGGCTGAAACCATTAGTATTTATAGAGAATTTTGGAATTTTTCATAAAAACCCAAAATCTCTATAAATTACGCCCTTGCCCCTGTACTTGTGGATAAGTCCTTTTGTGTGTGACCCACTAGGCCCAATAGCCTATTTGGTTGAGGCCTAAATAAAACAGAACAATTCTATTTAATTTAATTAAATCTGTTATCCGATAACAGATTAATCGGCCTACCGATCATGAAGGGTACAAGCCACATCCCATGATCCCAAATGGCTATGGGGATAATCTCATCTCCATTGAGCCTTTCCATCATCAGTTACCACATGGATATAAACCCTCATCCATCCAATGTCCCGGTCGGAAAGGAGTACGGCATCGACTGTCAACTCCTTAGTGTACCGACTCTATAGGATCCTGTACTCGGAATTGGATCAATTGGAAAACTCATTTTCCAATTATCCTATCTACCCTGGCCAGGGATTTAGAGTACTATCCCATAGGACATTCACTCTCACTTACCGAGAGTGGACGATCCCTTGTTGTCCGCTCAATTGCCTCTATCGGATTTTCCTTGTACCCGATCCATCGCTATATAGGACCATCTAAATTGTGATCCATAAGTCAATGGTCAAAGCACAAGTTCCACCCAACAAGGCATCTTTGGCGACTCAGGTCAAAGGTCCAACCATGCAACCCTGATGATAGAAAACCCTGACTCGGTAAGATACCATTCAGGGTTTCTAATTCGGTCAGTTCAGTGAACTCATTCAACTAATGAGCACCTGTATGTGTATCTCAGTGTCTCCACACTAATGACCAATGAGATCGGTCATCCTCATCACATGAGAAGACATCACATACACTAGTCTATCCGGATCCTTGATGTCCCATCTCAAGTATCCTATGACTAGGAACATTTAGATCAAATACCTCTAGATGATCAATCTCATTATCATGATCTCATCATGATTTAATCATCATTGTATTTGATCAAGGACTTCATTATGTTATTCGCTTCTAATAAGAGCTTATAATGAAAATTTGCCTAATTAATTGAATGAGATATTTCTAGAAATGTCGAATCATATCATATATGATTGGCTTGTAGGGCATACATTTCTATCAATCTCCCACTTGCACTAAAGCCAATCACCCATCTGGCTGATCTATATCAGCTCGAGGTGAAGCTCAAACACTCTTTGAGTAACTACTTCAGTTAGTGGATCTGCAATGTTATTAACGGTAGATACTTTATCTTTAATTATATCTCTATAAGTTGCAATCTCTCTGATTGTATGGTATCGCCACAGAAGTTCTAAACTTCTGATGAGACATCGGCTCTACTCCATTGTTTTCTCAAAACAATGATACACTTTCAGAGAAAATTGAGACAATCCCATATCAAATATGTAGATGAAAAACTTTATCTAGACTACTTCTCAAGTAGTGTGCAACCACTATGTAAACTTGTTTACATATGTTGTAGAACTTACAGTGTTCTATCACATAGAACTCTTTCAACTTACTGCACCACCATTATTCTGACTTAATATCAAACTTATTTGATTAGAAGCTTGTGTTTGTAAAACTACAAGACTTCAAGTCTTATCATCTAGTGTATAGAGATACATTCTCAGTGCTTCTCAAGTACCAAATGATATATCTCTAAACTATCCAGTGACTCTCACCTGGATCTTCTTGATGAATGCTCATAACACTTAGAGCATTAATCACATCATGTACGTAGCATCATATAAATAATAGACCCTATGACAAAGGCATAAGGGCTCTATTTATGTGATCTCTTTATCTTTCAAGAAGTCTATAAAGACAACACTTTACAGAGATCAACTCCACACCACATAGGTAAGAAACCTATCTTGGAGTTTATCATGTCAAACCCTTTGACTATGATGACTGCGTACATTAACTGGGCATTGATTTTAGATCTATCTCCATAGATCTCAAAATTGTGTTTGGAGGATCAATTTGATAGCTAGGTTCACTTATGATAACACACATACTTCATTCTTAATGAGTAGTATGTCATCAACATAAAATGTCAAGAAAGTAACAGCATTCCCACTTATCTTGTTGAATACACAAGGCTCCTCTTCGTTCTTAACGAAATCATAAGATTTAATCTCATTAAACCTTATATATGATCTATGGGAAGTTTTACTTCAGTCCATAAATGAACTTAATACACACTCTTCTTGGATGTTATTGGGACTTGATTCCCTATAGTTGTATCATATACACCTATTCCTCAAAATACTTTAGAGGAACACTATCTTAACATCCAATTAGCTTATCTCATAATCATAGAGTGTTACAATCAAAATCCGAATGGATTAATCCATGGAATAGGTAAAAGATCTCATCATAGTCAACCATTTGACTTCAATGATATCCTTTTCAACTATTCTTTCCTTTGAAGGTATCTACCTTCTAATCCACTCCAATCTATTCTTTAGTGATCCATTTATTCCTTATGGATACTATATCCTTAGGTGGATCTATCAAGTTCTAAACTTGATTAGAATAGATAAAGTTTATATCGGATTTTATTGTCTCTTCCCATTAATGAATTAATATCTCATATTGGTTCTATATAGATCCTAGGATCAATATCCTTATTATCTTATGCCTCATTTCATCTATCAGAGATACGTCTCACATATCTCTTAGGTAGAATGGACACAAGTAAAGACCTATCATTAGTCCTTGTGTAATTATTAACTAGCACCTTAATAGAAGTGTTATTATTGGGTTGTGGGACTGGAACATCTTCCATATATACCTTGCTCCCACTATCTTTCTTAAGAAGGAACTTTTCCTTTAGAAATATAGTAAGCTGAGCAACACATACCCTTATACATAAGGGTCGTATATTTAATATCCAAAAGTTTCCTTAGGATATCCCACAAGTAACACTTCATAGTCTTATATTCCAACTTGTTAGAGTTATACTTCTTCACCAGTCGGACATTCCGAAACCTTAACTTGCTTAAGGTCAAGTTTTAACCCCTTTTCCATATCCTATATGGAATAATCAGAACAGTCTTAGAAGGTACCTATTAAGAACAAGTGGTTATAACGAATACTTAACCAAAATTAGACAAAGAGGAAATTTGCAAAGCTTGTCATTGTTCATATTATGTCCTACATAATATGGCTTTTCCTTTTAGCTACTTAATTAAGCTAAAATGTGTAAAGATGTCCATTAGATTCTATTATCCTTCTATTATATGTAAATTATGTACTTAAGTATTCCCCTCCTTGATCTCATCAAAGAGTTCTAATACTCTTTCCATTAGTATCTCTACTTCATTCTTAATCTCAAATAATTTCTCAAAGGTCTTAGTTTTGTACTTCATAAAGTACATGTTTCCAAACCTAGAAACATCATCTTCGAAATAATGAAGTAGAAATATTCTTCTTTAGCCTTACTAGATATGGGCTAACATACATCTAGATGTACGAGTTCTAATAACTCATTAACCCATTCTTCATGTCTATATAAAGCTAAAGTGTAGATTGATCTAAATCAACCCATTTCCTCTTAAAAGGAATATTCACACATAACATGAGAGCTAACATATCAAATATGATTAAACAATTCATTAAGCTCCCACTGGCAAACACTTTACCATTCAATCTATTAGAACATCTATCATTTCCATAGCTTAGAATAAATCAACATTTATTCAAGTAGGAAATCATATAAAGTCCTTGTAGAAGGATATAATAGCAATATTAATTATTAAGACATCTCCATAAGGCTATTAAAGAATTGCACCTCCCACTAATAATAATGCAACTTTTGCACCATTTCATATGTAGGTCAATATCTTCTTTATTAAGCCTTCATTTACTTGTCATCATCTACAACTCCTTGTAGATATAAGATGCATATATGGTATCTCATACCATCAGATGCATCCATAGTATCTAATATTATGATATACACATATAGTATCTAATACTATTAAGTGTATATTTAAAACAAGTAAGTGCCAATGACTTGGATACATGAAGCTTCTCAAGCTCTACCTTTGCATTATATACAAAACACTTTGTACTTTCTCTTCCACTTATCATCATCATGACAAGTGTAAGAATCATGTCTTATTCGCTTTATTATCTTGACCGCCTTCTTTTACTATTAACTCTCTCCTATTTTTTATCTAATGATTTTACTTCTTACTATTGGTCTCACCAACAAGAAGTAATTAAGATGTATTGTTGATCTAAGTTGCCCTTTAGTTAACTCATCAATATGAGCCATGATGGATCTCATATCCATCTATCCATGTTGTCTCTATAATTATGTCTCATAGAGACTAACATCTAGTTTAAGGCAAACAATGCATCTTGTCTATGAGATAAGATCTTATCTTTCTTTCATATCACTAGATAATTTAGGAGACACATACTTCTCAAGTAGAATAGTTAATTGGTCAACTATGAGAACAATTCTCTTAGTTCTAAACCAGTCTAAGAAGTGTGAGTCATTAAGCTATATGGCATCTAATATGCCATACTAATGGTGGTTTATTATCGTATTCTACAACTGAGATATAATTTTATCAATATAACATTGCAGATATTCATGAAATTAAGATATGGTCTTTCATCCTAATTTATGCTCCCACTAATTTTCGACGAATTTGCATAACCCTCATTATGCAAAGACGGGATATCACGATGAAATCCTAGTGGGGACTAAGACCCTATTAACTTTATGGTGACAACCTTGTGGGAAACACAACAAGTCATCCCATACTTAATAGGTAGGTAACTTTTACCAATTGCAACCCTTGCAATTCTTAGTCATTCAGCCTCTAGAGTTATAACCTTGTGGGAAACACAACAAGCTATATACTCTAGTTAGGTCAAATCCGCTTGTTACGTTATGAGAATGAATTCTTAACATAGCCCTTGTGGGAAACACAACAAGGCCATGCAATGGTCCACCCCAAAGTTCGGCAAATGCCTTGGCCATGATCACCAATCCATTGCTGAATGAGTCTTGTGGGAAACACAACAAACCCATCCAATCTAAGATTGGCTCATCAAGACCATAACAACGGAAGGCTACGTGAGTCATTCTTAATGTCACACGTTTATCAACCTAATTATGACAAGGAGGGATTTTATTTTAGTCTCATCAAGAATATGTGCTAAGTATATATAATACCTTTGGAATATCATATATCTAAGGTATAAAAGATAGCACACAACCACATATCAAATATGCATAAAAATTAGGTGATCATGGACTTAACCCTTAGCATGCACCTAAGGCACCCCTCTATGTGCAAATCCTTACTTCGGATGCTTGAGTTGGTATGCTCCCACTTCAGAAGGGTGCTTCTCCAAGTGGTCCCGCTCTCCAACCTTCCACGAACCGGCTTCTAACTCTTATAAGCGGCTTAAGGGTATGCAGACCCCACAAATGTACATAACTCAATAAGAAACCTTGGTTTTAACCAAGGGGAGTACATTAATGGAGGGAGGTAGAATGTACAATCAGATTGTATAGAGAGAGAGGAGGCACACGCAGGCCCCATTTAATAACATAACCAACATAATTAAAAGCAATCACAAGCCAAGCACAATTAAGTCCATGATCACCTCCATACACACTAACATTCATCACATGAACATAGAGCGCATACGTGATAATTATATGAGATATATCATATATATCAGCATAAAATTATATATAATTTATTTTGAAATTCTCAATTTCATGCATGTCGAATTTTTCATGGAATAAATAACATGAAAATAACATGACAATAACATATAAACAATTTATATGAAATGAACATATAAAACTAAACTATTTAGAACATTCATGCATTCCCAATACTGTGCAAGGTCAGAAATTAATGTCCCAATTTATATTCTTTAAAATCTCATTTTACAGAATTAATTAAGACACTAATAATTTAAGTTAAACCTTTAAAACAATTTTAAAGTTTAACCATGAGTGAATCTATGTAAATAGGGCTAAACATCATCTAACATGTCACTAAACACTTTAAAACATGTTAAATAATATTATAGAATTTTTAAGAATTTTTATAGATTTTTATGGCATTTTTTCGTATTTTTCTATGATTTTAAACAATTTAAAATCATTTAATAAATAATGTGGCGCATTGCACCGCGTGCGGCGGCGCACTGCGCCCGTCCGGCGTGCGCCACACTGCGCCGCGGGCGCTGGCGCATTGCGCCGCCACGGTGTCTGCGCCGCCGGTGCGCCGACGCCATGCCACCGAGCGGGCACTGTTCATCCGGAGGAGATCGTCCAAATATATCAGGTCCTTATCTCTCTATACCGGACTCCCAAAAATCTGGAAAAATATGCGTTGGAATCCTTATCAAATAAGGAATCCAAAAAAGTCAGCCTCATATCAAGGAAAAATCCCAATCGTCCGGAAAATGAGGAAGAAGAGGCGGCGGTCACCCAAATTCCGTAGCAGAAATCTCTATTTTGCAACGAGGATAACTCCTTATCCAGGAAGCCAAATATTCTCCAAAAATACAATTTAGAATCCTCATCATATGAAGTTTCCAAATATTTATATATCCCTTCAGATAAAAATTCTCTATCAACGGGAAATCAGGAAGAAACAAGTCGGCGCCGCCAGATTCCGCAGAACCCTAGTTCGTCGGAAAACTCAAAAATTCTCATCCTCTGCCGTCGTTCAAAGCTGGATATAAAAGGTAAAGGCTAGGTAATCATATTACCCATCTCCTAAACCCTTTACAAGCCTCAATTTCTTCTATGGACGGAGATTTCACAAAATCCCCAAATCCGGGTGTTGGTTCGGGCATGACAGAAACACCAACTTTTGAGGCTTCTCCCAAACTCTACAGAGATCCAAACTTCAAACGGTTTGCGGTGTTGGATAGACCTATATCACGAGATTCTACCAAGGCCAACCAATATTTTATCTGAGTCATACACAGAATATGGTGATCTCGTCAAAACAGACGTTTGCACAGATTCGAGAACACATAAATAACATGAAATAATGTCGATTCGACGTCGGTTTTGACCGAGACTTGAACCTGGCTCTGATACCACTGTAAGGAATCGTCCATTAAAATTTGGTGCAGCGGAAGCGACGATTCCTATGGGTTCCTTTTAGAATCCGTCTCAATCAGAACCGAACGACGAAAACCGAAAACCGATCAAATCGGGTTCGAATATACCTGATTGGGATTCATATAATCCCATGGAGAGGAAGGAGATGAGCTTCTCAAGCTCTCCAAACCGTTCAAGTGTCCGGTCTCCAGCAGTATCCACACGAACTTCATCCACAGCAGGTTCTCCCTTCGCGCCGGCCTCGAGAACTCTTCCCGAACGGAGCTCCATCGACCATGGACACCTTCTAAAGAGAGGAGGAGGTAGGGAGGAGACTTGGGACGTGGTTTTCACCCTTGGCTTGATGGGGTTTGGCTGAAACCATTAGTATTTATAGAGAATTATGGAATTTTTCATAAAAACCCAAAATCTCTATAAATTACGCCCTTGCCCCTGTACTTGTGGATAAGTCCTTTTGTGTGTGACACACTAGGCCCAATAGCCTATTTGGTTGAGGCCTAAATAAAACAGAACAATTCTATTTAATTTAATTAAATCTGTTATCCGATAACAGATTAATCGGCCTACCGATCATGAAAGGTACACGCCACATCCCATGATCCCAAATGGCTATGGGGATAATCTCATATCCATTGAGCCTTTCCATCATCAGTTACCACATGGATATAAACCCTCATCCATCCAATGTCCCGGTCGGAAAGGAGTACGGCATCGACTGTCAACTCCTTAGTGTACCGACTCTATAGGATCCTGTACTCGGAATTGGATCAATTGGAAAACTCATTTTCCAATTATCCTATCTACCCTGGCCAGGGATTTAGAGTACTATCCCATAGGACATTCACTCTCACTTACCGAGAGTGGACGATCCCTTATTGTCCGCTCAATTGCCTCCATCGGATTTTCCTTGTACCCGATCCATCCCTATATAGGACCATCTAAATTGTGATCCATAAGTCAATGGTCAAAGCACAAGTTCCACCCAACAAGGCATCTTTGGCGACTCAGGTCAAAGGTCCAACCATGCAACCGTGATGATAGAAAACCCTGATAGACAGTTCGGTAAGATACCATTCAGGGTTTCTAATTCGGTCAGTTCAGTGAACTCATTCAACTAATGAGCACTTGTATGTGTATCTCAGTGTCTCCACACTAATGACCAATGAGATCGGTCATCCTCATCACATGAGAACACATCACATACACTAGTCTATCCGGATCCTTGATGTCCCATCTCAAGTATCCTATGACTAGGAACATTTAGATCAAATACCTCTAGATGATCAATCTCATTATCATGATCTCATCATGATTTAATCATCATTATATTTGATCAAGGACTTCATTATGTTATTCGCTTCTAATAAGAGCTTATAATGAAAATTTGCCTAATTAATTGAATGAGATATTTCTAGAAATGTCGAATCATATCATATATGATTGGCTTGTAGGGCATACATTTCTATCACATAAGTGATATCAAATTGGGATAAGAAACACTGCCCCAAGTTCTTTCCCTTCTTCATTAACTTGTGCAAGGACTGCCCCAAGAGAGTTCTCAAGAACTGAAATATAGAGGACCAAGGGCTTGCCAGGAATTGGTGGTCTAAGTATAGGGGGACTTGCCAGGTATGCTTTCAACCCATCAAATGCCTCCTGGCACTTCGAATCCCATTTAAACTCGACCCCCGCCTTGGTTAGCTCATAGAAAGGTTTACACTTTTGGGAATGTTGTGAGATAAACCGGCGGACATATTGTAGCCTCCCAATCAATCCTCGAAGCTCTTTCATATTCTTCAGGGGAGGCATACCAATAATGTGCACTTCTTAGGGTTCATTTTCAGCTTATATTCTCTAGCTCGTTGCAAAACTTTTCTTAGCACTTCAGAATGCTCTTCCTGACTCTTTGACTTGATAACCAAATCATCCACAAACACCTCTACAAGGGTGTACATCATGTCGTGAAAGATAGCCATCATAGCCCTCTGATATGTAGCACCAGCATTCTTTAACCCAAAGGGCATGACAACATAGCAATATGTTCCCCAAGGTGTAGTGAATGAGGTCTTCTCTTGGTCCTCCTCAGCTAACAGGATTTGATTGTATCCAAAATAGCCATCCATGAATGAAAGCATTTCAAATCCAGCTGTGACATCGATATGAGGTAAAGGAAAATCATCCTTAGGACATGCTCGGTTCAAGTCCCTGAAATCTATGCAAATCCGAACCCGTCCATCCTTCTTCATAACAGGGACTATGTTAGCCACCCATTGCGGATATAGGACAACTTTAATTAAATTTTCTAAGTGTAGTTTGTCGACCTCTTCTTTCATTTTGAGTGCAATATCAGGGTGGAACCTCCTGAGCCTTTGTTTGACTGGGGTAGTTCCAGGTTTCAAGGTTAATCTATGTTCAACCAATAAATTATCTAATCCCAGCATGTCTTCATATGCATATGCATCAGCCAAGTCCTCAATTTCATCCTCAAATTCGGGATCCTTCTCTTATACCACCTCATATACTCCTGTGGGAACCTCAGGTATCTTTTGTTTTGTTCTTTGGAAAAGATTTATTCTTTTTGTATGTTTTGAAATATCGACATCCGAATTTTCTAGTAAAGTAGGTGATAGACCATAAAAATACTAGATAGTCCCGGTGATATTAGAAGAGTATAGAACCGAGGTTCGGGTTCTGTGAAAATATTTTTGACCTCTCTCCATCGGATGGTGCGAATATCCGTGTCGACTCCAGAAACGGGTTCCGGATCGGCACCTCAATATAAGAAGGTGAAAGATGGAATGAGGGAAAAGGAGTGAATCGAGAAACACTCGGAAAGCGATAAAGACTCCTCACCTCGGTCCCACACTCACATTGATCCCCGAACTTTCATCTCACGGCGTCGCTCGAGCACCGGAGATGGTTCGGGTCATGTGGGAGGAGAGTGAGGAGGATATGAATTTAGAACATGAATAAAAAGAAAGTGTGGTCGCCAGGAGCCGCGGGCTCCGCTTTATGTAATGGAAATATAAAGAAGTTGACCGTGTGTACCTTAGCGTGGGAGAAAGGGATGTGAGTTCAACCTTCTTCTTCTTCGGCCGGCCGATGAAGAAGAGTCTCCAATCCAATGCTAGCTTGATCAACCTGTGCAACTAGAACAATGAACCAAGTGAAGAGTTTGGTTAGACTTGTGAAGTGTAGTAACCGTAGAGAGAATATGAGAGAGAAGCAATTGGAATCGAACTCACCGGATTGGGGGGAGTCCTAACCCCCTTTTTGTGTTTTTGATGATGTAAAAATGATGTAAATGAACTAAAATATGCTTTAAAACAGTAAATAAACAGAATTAATGGAGTTTAGAAAGCTTATGGAATGATTTGGCTTGAGTTGAAGCCGAGTTGGTTGAAAACAGCCGGTTCGGGTAGCTTGGTACCCTTCTGGCGCGACTTTGGTGCATAGGATGTTACGGACGACCCCGATGTCGGAATTGAGTGCCGTTTGTTGGAGTAGACGGAGGACTCAGAGAAGAAGAGTTCCTATGTTGATGACTTCTCCGAAATCCTCCTGTACAAGTCAGTAAAAATTATGAAAGTGGGCGGATATCAAAAACAGAACCTGGATGCGCGCCCTCAGTGTAGCAACCGCCACGAACAAACGGCAAGTCGGAATGGAGTGCCGTCAGTTGGGGACGAAAGAGGACGAAGAGAGGAACAATTTGTATGTTGAAGACTTTTGCAGAAGAAGCCTCGGATTTTCTCCAGAAGTCGATGAAGATGGTTGATGAAGAACACCCGGATCGAGCCTTCTCCTTCACCTCGGGATCGGTTTCTTGACTTCGGATCGCCTTTGGACGTCGGGACGGCTTTGGAGAAGAGCTGGGACGACCTTGGGACGAGCTAGGCACCGGGGTTCAACCTTGGGTCGTTGAGAATGGCCCTCAATTTATAGGGGAAGAGAGCCGGTGCAAAATTTAGAAACTAGATGTACCGCGCCCCCGCGTTTCAAAGGGGACAAGGGCGCGCAGGGCGCGCCCTCAAACCAAGGGCGCGCAGGGCGCGCCCCCAGTTCGGGGGCGCGGTCTGCGCGCCCTCCTGTTTCAAAGGGAGCGGGGGCGCGTTCGGCGTCTCACTGCTAAAAATCGACGGAAACTTCCGGAAATTGCTAAAAATCGACTTGACATACGTAACGCGCCCCCGAACCGGGGGCGCGGTACAAATAAGTGAAAATCCTCGCCCGGAAACCTTCCAAAAACCCGGTTTAGAAGGTGCTAATCGGGGTAATTTCCGATTTAAAGCAACTGACCGCGCCCTCGCCTTTCAAAGGAATCGGGGGTGCGCAGGGCGCGCCCCCAGTTTGAGGGCGCGCAGGGCGCGCCCTCAGGTTGAGGGCGCGCAGGGCGCGCCCTCCTCTCTCAAGCGGAGTGGGGGCGCGGTACACTCTCTCTCCTGCGCGCGTGTTCCGCGAGCCGTATCTTGCAAACGGGATGTCCGATTCGGCTCCCGTTTGTCGCGTTGGAAAGAGGGCCTCCAACCGCACCTCCTCAAGTCGGTAAACCAGCCGGAATGACTCCCGATGTTCGCACGGGACTTTCTACCGGTTTACCCTCTCGCGGAAAGCCAAAACCCGGTGCGAAGATCCGAAAGAGCACGGTTCCGGTCGAGAAATCTCGGGTCAACTCGGGATGACTTGAAATGATGACCGAACAAGTCCGGTACTATTGGACAATCCGAAGTCATCGACAAATCTGAGATTAACCCGGTAAACGTGAATCGAAAGCCGTAAAACCCGCGAAACCCTAAAATTGACTGAACCGGCCTTATCGCCCCGGTTGATAAAATATACGGCTAGAATCGACCCGGATGACCTGAAAAGACCTGGTGATGACCGGAAAGGCCTAACATGTGGTCCGGGATAGCCGTGTCAGCACAGATCGAAAAAGCCGTAACGAAAGCCGTCATTGACCGACGCCTACCGAAATGACTTCTCGGAAACCCTGAATGTTACGGAACACATGCGGGACTCCCGAGACCTTCGATTATGGACCATTCAAGGTCGGTCATCGAGCATGCTTCGTGTTTTTACGGTTCACGCGCGGCTCTCGCTTGAAGGTTACGGCATAATTCCGGAAATCTTCGGTCCATTCTCAACTCACAAGGGGCTCCACCAATGTCCTTAGCTCATCTCCACGAGGTAGTCCGGATCAGATAACGGTCGGATAAAAGATATCGCCTATGGAATAAGAGTCTAGGGCTCCGAATCAGGCCAATTTGGCGTGTCTACAGCTTGCCTCGCCTTGATGTCGGCTTTGCAAGGGAATGGCATGTAGCGGAGCGAAGTGAAACGTAGAGAAAGCGTAGCGAAGCGAGATGGATCGTAGTGGAATGTAGTGGAGTGAAATGGCGATGGACTGAA
Organism: Cryptocoryne crispatula var. balansae; assembly: GCA_036172225.1. Lineage (NCBI taxonomy): Eukaryota > Viridiplantae > Streptophyta > Magnoliopsida > Alismatales > Araceae > Cryptocoryne > Cryptocoryne crispatula. The sequence continues at coordinate 20,286,127 of CM069927.1, read as the reverse complement.
AAGGTGGCATCAAGGTGTAGATATAGACACGCTTAACGACCAGATTCGGCAAGACGAATCTCCTCAAGTCTCTTGGTTAACCGCCATGTTTCATCAAGTCCTCCTATGTTCGATTGGTAAAAGATGTGCCATTGGCACGAGAGAAGGATAGCCAACCCCCAACGCGGTGGGGAGTCCCCGAAACATGGGTTCGTAGGTTCATCATCAGCCGGTAACCCGATCTTTGCGGTGTTCCTGTACTGTGATGGGCTAAAGTTTAAAAAAAGATATTTGTTTTGAAAAAGTAAAAGAATACCAATCGAGCACATTCAGGCTCTCAGATTCATTTAAGTCTTCCAAGAGACAAGATTCAATTCGGAATGGAATGATCTCAGATTCCGAAAGGCAAATGTTTAAGCATAGACCGTGAAGATAATGATGGTGCAAGTTCTGATCAAAATTGAAGGCCCTTGGCGGGATGAAATGGCTGCCACGGTGGGATAAATAGCAAAGAAGTTGCAATGGCCACAGTGGTGAAAAGAATTGAAAGATTTGATAGACACGGTGGGATATTAGAGAGGTTAGTGGGACTAGAGAATATGGTGAATGACACGGTGGGATTTAGAATGATCGAGAGGGTGAGAAGGTGAAGATTAGGAAATGATGTATGCAATGACAAAACAAAATGTAATGCAATTAATACTACATGATGCATGTTGGGCTCAAGAAAACAAAACAAAACTTGTATAACAAATAGTTGAAGATATAGATTGTCTATGAGGTCAAGATACCCATTCGGGAACTATCGTCCCTCACAGCACAACTTTGGCTTATCCGTGAGCATTAGAGATGACCCAACCGTCGTAGATTTTGATGAAGGGGATCTCGGGTCAAGTCTTCTCCATACTCAAGGTCTTCAACAAATAATGCATAAGATAATAATACACGACTAGCGACATATATGCTAGTTGGCAAGTTATGGGGGTTTCCCATGTCCGTTCTTCTGTTTCCGCGAGCAATTCCTGTCTTGGCCACTCCTTTGGAGCATCACCGGAACGAGGCGGTTGCGGCGGTATGGTTTCCATGCCTTCTCCACGTGGTCATTCTTCTAGAGTCAGTGGCAATCAGACACTGATATCTATAGCAGGCTTAATCTTCTTCTGGTGTTGTAGCTGCTTTTCTTCCTTGTCATAGCACTTCTTGCTTCAATGTTGTTTGACCTACTTGACATTTCTTGAAAGGATAGTCAGTTTCAAATTCCGGCTTGGCCCCTTGCAAGTTTGTCAAGGGGTGAAGCCTTCTAAGGGATGGCAAATAATAAAAGTAAATAATAGATGTAGGGTTAAGAGACATACTGTTGGCGAGATTCTCACCCTCCTTGACTTGTGTTTCTTTCTGAAATACTTAATAGAAGGGTTAAATCTGCTCTATGGCTTACCCCCTTGCCTATTGTTGTCTTGCCTTGCTTATATGTCAAGGGGTAGCCTTATCAACCAGGTAGAATGCACAAAATGACAGACGAGGTAAAAGTTACGAGTGCTTACCTGCTATGGCGAGAGTTGCTCCCTTCTTGATCTCAGAATCCTGAAACGCTTAATGAAGGGGATTAAATCTTCACCATGGCTTATCTCTTTGCCTATTGCTGTCTGCCTTGACTTAGGTCAAAGAGAGGAGCCTTCTTAACAAGGTATAAAAATAGACTAGATGACCGAAATGAAATGGTTAAGAGAACTTACCTGTCGTTGAGAGAACCTTCTCCTCTTATTTTAAAGTCCCTGAAAACACTTGATAAAAGAGAATTAGATCTTCACAACGACTCATCCCTTTGCCTATTATGGCCAACTTTGACTCAGGTCAAAGGGAGGAGCCCTCTTAATGGGGTGATAATGAAGGAAAATATGCAATGCGGAAATAAAACATGCAAGACCTAAAGATAAACATGAATGCCAGCAAAGGCAAAAAAAAGCAAGGTTATGCCAAGTTAGATGATGCATTTTTTTTTAGATTTTCGGAAAGTATTCAATTTTTTATTTTTGAAGATATTTTTTTTTTGGATTTTTTTTTTTGAAAATATTCGATTTTTTTGTATTTTTGAAAATATGTGATTTTTTTTTGGATTTTTGAAAATATTCATTTTTTTAGATTTTTGAAAATATTCATTTTTTTGGATTTTTGTGGAGAATGTGCCGGTATTGAGACCATTCATCGAACTTTGAGTGTTAATCAAGATTCAAGCAATAAGCACCACGTGTCAATAAGGTTCCCTACCCAGAATCTTTCTTGCCCTCTTCTCTTGATCGGTTTGGATTCCCCCTGAGTTTGGACAGTTTACCCTACCCTAGGGGTTTTAAGATGGAAGAATAATAGAGGAAGTCTTTGATAGGATTTGGGGATGTTGAGGAGGGTTTCTCTACTCATGCCCAAATTGCCCGTTGGGGTTCGGCCTCTTCGGGTCTTTTCTACATGTGGCACTTACTTAGACAAGTCTTTGACCTGTGGGGTCATTGCCCATCTTTTGGTGCCTTTTCTTCATTTTCTATTCTTTCAGGTACTCATTCAGACAGGCCCATATTTGTTTAAACCTGTGGGGTTCATTGCCCATCTTTTGGCACCCTTTTGCACCCTATGAGATGGCCTCCTACTAAGGCGGCGGGCATTTTCGATACTATCCTCCTCTAGTCCCCTTCACCTATCTTGGACCGAATAGAAGAGAACAGGGTAAGGTTTCCTCTCCGCCTTCAGGGTTCTGCCTTGCCTCTCTTGAGTGTTGGGCTATCTAGATTCTGGGGTCGGGAGGTGTTGTGTGTGCAGGGTGATGTCTACCCTTGACTTCTAGCTAACACTCTTGGATCGATGACTTAATATCATACCAGAAATTCTCCATTTTTCTTTTCTAAGGAAAATATTTTTTGAGGTAAACGCCGTTCCATGGATGGTTCAATTTTTCTCCATCGACATTGGTTAGCTCATATGCATTGCCTGGATATTTTTCAGTTATAACAAAAGGCCCTTCCCAGTTAGGTTGCAACTTGGAGCGGGGACCACCCGGCTTAACGAATATACGTTTAACTACCATCTCACCGATTTCGAACTTTCTCTCTACCACCCTCTTTTGATAAAACCTTTTCAATCGGTTCTGATAAGTCCGGGCATGCTCGGAAGCGGCCAACCTTCTTTCATCTAGGAATTCAAGTTGTGCAAGGAGAGATTCTCGCCTCTCATCGACAGGGATGTCCCTATCGAGTTGAACTCGGAGTGATGGAAGGAGTACTTCGTACGGGACCACCGCTTCCATCCCATATGCGAGAGCATACGGGGTTTGACCAGTGGGGGTCCGTACGGAAGTACGATAAGCCCATAGGGCATCTACAAGCTTATCCGGCCGGTCGGCGAACTTGCTAGACTTACGGTGTTTTCTTGATGATTTTAATCAAAGTTTTGTTGGTGGCTTCGCTGACCATTGCCTTGCGGGTAATAAGGAGATGAATGATGCAATGCGATGCGGTACTCGTTGCAAAGATCACGCAGATCTTGAGAGAGAAATTGCGGTCCGTTGTCGGTGACGATGTCGCCGGGTATCCCGAACACAGCGATGATGTTGCGTTTGATGAAGGAGCACGGTGTTGATGCCTTGATCTCCACGAATGCTTCCGCTTCGCCCACTTGGTGAAGTACTCGTTGCCGTCGGGATGAACGATTTGGAACGGATTTCGCAGTTAAGATCACTTAGAGGGCCAATGATATCGAAAGCCCACATGGCGAAGGGCCATGGGGCATGAATCGGATGAAGGGAAGATGCGGGAGAATGGATCTTGTCGGCATGAAGTTGGCAAGAATGACAGTGCCGTACAAAGATGGAGCAATCCTCTTCTAGGGTTGGCCAATAATACCCTGCTCGATGATTTTCTTGGCAAGAGCTTGAGCATTGACATGGCCCCCACGGACCCGGAATGTGCTTCCTTAAGCACCAATTCTGCCTCTTCTTCATCGACGCATCTCAATAAGATTCCGCTCGAGGCTCCTCTTGTAGAGCACCCCTCCTAGGATGGTATACCTCGGGATACTCTCCGATGGCCTTCTTTTCTTTTGCATTTGATCCAGGTGGATATGTTTGATCTTGACAATACCTTGCAATCTCATCAAACCAAGGCCTCTCACCCTCATCTAACTCTTCCAACTCGATTAGAGAAACTTCCTCTTTCTGCTCTAGATACTCCTTCCTGCCAAATCTCTCCTTAACTTTCAAAAATTGCCCATCCTTAATCGCTGGCATCGACCTTCTACGGACATGAATAGTCCGCACTTTGTCTACCTAGCGGGACTGATAGAGATGAAGCTAAGGAGGCTAGGGCATCAGCCAGGATGTTCTGAGCTCGAGGAACATGGACAAAAGTGAGTTTGGAAAAGAGCTTGATGTAGCAAGAGGTGAGTTCTTGGTAAGGTTTGAGGTTTGGATGAGAAGTTCGGTATTTGGTTAGGACTTGGCGAAGGATTAGTTGGCTATCACCTATCACCCTCAATTCTGCGGCACCATAGAAATGAGCAGCCTCCAGCCCGGCCAGCAAGGCTTCATATTCAGCTATGTTGTTGGTTGCTGGGAAGTCAAGCTGAAATGCCTGTGGAATGGTGACACCCTCGGGTGATAGAAGGACGATTCCTATTCCCTTACCGTGTGAATTCAGAGCCCCGTCAAAATATAATGTCCAAAGATGGGAGGATCGGATCAACATTAGTTCGTCATCCGGGAGCACCGATTGGACCGGGTCAAAGAGGGGTATAGGGTGATGGGCTAGATGTTCGGCAATGGCATAGCCCTTAATCGCCTTCTGGGGGACATAGGTGATATCAAACTGAGAAAGGAAGCTCTGCCAACGACCTAACCGATCAGTTAGAACTGTTTTCTCCAGAAGGAATTTGATGGGATTGATGCGGGCAATAAGGTTGACCTCATGAGCTAAGAAATAGTGTTTAAGCTTCTGAACTACCCAAACTAGTGCAGCACAGGTCTTCTCCACTACAGTATACTTCTGCTCGCATGGATCAAAGATCTTTGACAAATAGTAAGTTGCCCTCTCTTTCCCTTCTTCATCAATTTGTGCAAGGACTGCCCCAAGAGAATTCTCCAAAACCGAGATATATAAAACTAAGGGCTTGCCGAGGGTAGTGGTCTAAGCACGGGGGACTAGCCGGTATCTTTTCAAACCATCGAATGCATCCTGGCACTTCGAATCCCATTTGAACTCGGCCCCCGCCTTGGTCAACTCATAGAAAGGTTTACACCTTTGGGAGTGTTGTGAGATGAACCGGCGGACAACCGTAGCCTCCCGATTAATCCTCGAAGTTCTTTCATATTTCTCGGAGGAGGCATACCAATGATTGCCTTGGCCTTGTTTGGGTCGATCTCTATGCCCCTTTTGCTCACTATGAACCCCAACAGTTTTCCTGAAGATACTCCAAACGTGCATTTCTTTGGGTTCATCTTCAATTTGTATTCCCTAGCTCTTTGCAAGACCTTTCTTAACACTTCCGGGTGATCTTCTCGGCTTCTGGACTTAACGACCAGGTCGTCCACGTACACCTCTACAAGGGTATGCATCATGTCATGGAAGATAGCCATCATTGCCCTCTGATAGGTAGCACCAGCATTCTTCAGTCCAAAGGGCATGACGACATAGCAGTAGGTTCCCCAAGGTGTGGTGAACGAGGTCTTCTCCTGGTCCTCTTCGGCCAACCGGATTTGATTATATCCAGAATAGCCATCCATGAATGACAACATATCGAATCCAGCAGTGTTATCAACCAGTACGTCAATATTGTCGACTCCAAAAATGGGTTCCGGATCGGCACCTCAAGAGAAGGTGAAAGATAGAAGAATTGGGAAAAAAAAGGGGAGTGAATCGAGAAACACTCGGAAAGCGGTAAAAACTCCTCACCTCGGTCCCACACTCACATTGATCCCCGAACTTTCATCTCACGGCGTCGCTCGAGCACCGGAGATGGTTCGGGTCATGTGGGAGGAGAGTGAGGAGGATATGAATTTAGAACATGAATAAAAATAAAGTGTGGTCGCCAGGAGCCGCGGGCTCCGATTTATGTAATGGAAAGAGAAAGAAGTTGACCGTGTGTACCTTAGCGTGGGAGAAAGGGATGTGAGTTCAACCTTCTTCTTCTTCGGCCGGCCGATGAAGAAGAGTCTCCAATCCAATGCTAGCTTGATCAACCTGTGCAACTAGAACAATGAACCAAGTGAAGAGTTTGGTTAGACTTGTGAAGTGTAGTAACTGTAGAGAGAATATGAGAGAGAAGCAATTGGAATCGAACTCACCGGATTGGGGTGAGTCCTAACCCCTTTTTTTTTTGTATTTTTGATTAGGTAAAAATGATGTAAATAAACTAAAAGATGCTTTAAAACAATGAATAAACAGAGTTAATGGAGTTGAGAAGGCTTATAGAATGGATCGGCTTGAGTTGAAACCGAGTTGGTTGAGAAAAGGCCGGTTCGGGTAGCTTTGCACCCTTCTGGCGCGACCTCGGTGCAGAGGATGCTACGGACGACCCCGATGTCAGAATCGAGTTCCGTTTGTTTGAGTAGACGGAGGACTCAGAGAGGAAGAGTTCCTATGTTGATGACTTCTCCGAAATCCTCCTGTACAAGTCAGTAAAAATTATTAAAGTGGGCGGATATCAAAAACAGAACCTGGATGCGCGCCCTCAGTGTAGCAACCGCCACGAACAAACGGCAAGTCGGAATGGAGTGCCGTCAGTTGGGAACGAAAGAGGACGAAGAGAGGAACAATTTGTATGTTGACGACTTTTGCAGGAGAAGCCTCGGATTTTCTCCAGAAGTCGATGAAGATGGTTGATGAAGAACACCCGGATCGAGCCTTCTCCTTCACCTCCGGATCGGTTTCTTGACTTCGGATCGCCTTTGGACGTCGGGACGGCTTTGGAGAAGAGCTTGGACGACCTTGGGACGAGCTAGGCAAGGGGGATTCAACCTTGGTTCGTTGAGAATGGCCCTCAATTTATAGGGGAAGAGAGCCGGTGCAAAATTTAGAAACTGGGTGTACCGCGCCCCCGCGTTTCAAAGAAGACGAGGGCGCGCAGGGCGCGCCCTCAAACCAAGGGCGCGCAGGGCGCGCCCCCAGTTCGGGGGCGCGGTCTGCGCGCCCTCCTGTTTCAAAGGGGGCGGGGGCGCGTTCGGCGTCTCACTGCTAAAAATCGACGGAATGTTCCGGAAATTGCTAAAAATGGACTTGACATACGTAACGCGCCCCCGAACCGGGGGCGCGGTACAAATAAGTGAAAATCCTCACCCGGAAACCTTCCAAAAACCCGGTTTAGAAGGCGCTAATCGGGGTAATTTCCGATTTAAAGCAACTGACCGCGCCCTCGCTTTTCAAAGGAACCGGGGGCGCGCAGGGCGCGCCCCCAGTTTGAGGGCGCGCAGGGCGCGCCCTCAGGTTGAGGGCGCGCAGGGCGCGCCCTCCACTTTCAAGCGGAGCGGGGGCGCGGTACACTCTCTCTCTCCTGCGCGCGTGTTCCGCGAGCCGTATCTTGCAAACCGGATGTCCGATTCGGCTCCCGTTTGTCGCGTTGGAAAGAGGGCCTTCAACCGCACTTCCTCAAGTCAGTAAACCAGCCGTATGACTCCCGATATGTTCGTACGGGGCTTTCTACCGGTTTACCCTTTCGCGGAAAGCCGAAACTCGGGGCGAAGATCCGAAAGAGCACTGTTCCGGTCGAGAAATCTCGGGTCAACTCGGGATGACTTAAAATGACGACCGAACAAGTCCGGTACGATTGGACAATCCGAAGTCATCGAAAAATCTGAGATTAACCCGATAAACGTGAATCGAAAGCCGTAAAAGCCGCGAAACCCTAAAATTGTCCGAACCGGCCTTATAGCCCCGGTTGATAAAATATACGGCTAGAATCGACCCGGATGACCTGAAAAGACCCGGTGATGACCGGAAAGGCCTAACATGTGGTCCGGGATAGCCGTGTCAGCACAGATCGAAAAGCCGTAACGAAAGCCGTCATTGACCGACGCCTACCGAAATGACTTCTCGGAAACCCTGAATGTTACGGAACACATGCGGGACTCCCGAGACCTTCAATTATGGACCTTTCAAGGTCGGTCATCGAGCAGGCTTCGTGTTTTTATGGTTCACGCGCGGCTCTCGCTTGAAGGTTACGGCATAATTCCGGAAATCTTCGGTCCATTCTCAACTCACAAGGGGCTCCACCAATGTCCTTAGCTTATCTCCACGAGGTAATCCAGATCAGATAATGACCAGATAAAAGATATCGCCTATGGAATAAGAGTCTAGGGCTCCGAATCAAGCCAATTTGGCGTGTCTACAGCTTGCCTCGCCTTGATGTCGGCTTTGCAAGGGAATGACATGTAGCGGAGCGAAGTGAAACGTAGAGAAAGCGTAGTGAAACGAGATGGATCGCGGTGGAATGTAGTGGAGTGAAATGGCGATGGACCGAAAAGGTGGCATCAAGGTGTAGATATAGACACGCTTAACGACCGTATTCGGCAAGACGAATCTCCTCAAGTCTCTTGGTTAACCGCCATGTTTCATCAAGTCTTCCTATGTTCGATTGGTAAAAGATGTGCCATTGGCACGAGAGAAGAATAGCCAACCCCCAACGCGGTGGGGAGTCCCCGAAACATGGGTTCGTAGGTTCATCATCAGCCGGTAACCCGATCTTTGCGGTGTTCCTGTACTGTGATGGGCTAAAATTTTAAAAGAGATTTGTTTTGAAAAAGTAAAAGAATACCAATCGAGCACATTCAGGCTCTCTGATTCATTTAAGTCTTTCAAGAGACAAGATTCAATTCGGAATGGAATGATCTCAGATTCCGAAAGGCAAATGTTTAAGCATAGACCGCGAAGATATGACGGTGCAAGTTCTTGATCAAAATTGAAGGCCCTTGGCGAGATGAATTGGCTGCCATGGTGGGATAAGTAGCAAAAGAAGTTGCAATGGCCTCTGTGGTGAAAGATTTGAGGGCACAAAGTGGTTACCGAACACGGTGGGATTAATAGACACGGTGGGATATTAGAGAGGTTGGTGGGACTAGAGATCATGGTGGGATTAGAGAACATGATGGGATTAGAAAACACGGTGGGATTTAGAATGGTCGAGAGGGTGAGAAGGTGAAGATTAGGAAATGATGTATGCAATGACAAAACAAAATGAAATGTAATTAATACTACATGATGCATGTTGGGCTCAAGAAAATAAAACAAAACTTGTATAACAAATAGTTGAAGATATAGATTGTCTATGAGGTCAAGATACCCATTCGGGAACTATCGTCCCTCACAGCACAACTTTGGCTCATCCGTGAGCATTAGAGATGACCCGACCGTCGTAGATTTTGATGAAGGGGATCTCGGGTCAAGTCTTCTCCATACCCAAGGTCTTCAACAAATAATGCATAAGATAATAATACACGACTAGCGACATATATGCTAGTCGGCAAGTTATGGGGGTTTCCCATGTCTATTCTTGTTTCCGCGAGCAATTCCTGTTGGCAAGATTTCCCCTCCTTGACTTGTGTTTCTTTCCGAAATACTTAATAAAGGGGTTAGATCTGCTCTATGGCTTACCCCTTGCCTATTGTTATCTTGCCTTGCTTACATGTCAAGGGGGTAGCCTTATTAACAAGGTAATATGAACAAAATGACAGACAGGGTAAAAGTTAAGAGTGCTTACCTGCTATGGCGAGAGTTGCTCCCTTCTTGATCTCAGAATCCTGAAACACTTGATAAAAGGGGATTAAATCTTCACCATGGCTCATCTCTTTGCCTATTGTTGTCTGCCTTGACTTTGGTCAAGGAGAGGAGCCTTCTTAACAAGGTGTAATAACCTAAATGACCGAAATGAAATGGTTAAGAGAACTTACCTGTCGTTGAGAGAACCTTCTCCTCTTATTTTAAAGTCCCTGAAAACACTTGATAAAAGAGGATTAGATCTTCACAACGACTCATCCCTTTGCCTATTATGGCCAACTTTGACTCAGGTCAAAGGGAGGAGCCCTCTTAATGGGGTGATTAATCAAGATAAATATGCGATGCAGAAATGAAACATGCAAGACATAAAAATAAACATGAATGCTAGCAAAGGCAAAAATCAAGGTTATGCCAAGCTAGATGATGCATTTTTTTTTTTTAGATTTTCGGAAAGTATTCATTTTTTTTATTTTTTTTGAAGATATTGGATTTTTGAAAATATTCAATTTTTTTTTTGAATTTTTGAAAATGATTTTTTGGTTTTTTTTTTTTTTTTGAAAATATTTGATGTTTTTGGATTTTTGTGGAGAATGTGCCAGTATTGAAACAATTCATCGATCTTTGAGTGTTAATCAAGATTTAAGTGATAAACACCACGTGAAAAAAAGGTTCCTTACCTAGAATCTTTCTTGCCCTCTTCTCTTGATCGGTTTGGATTCCCCCTGAGTTTGGATAGTCTACCCTACCCTAGGGGTTTTAAGATGGAAGAATAATAGAGGAAGTCTATGATAGGATTTGGGGGTGTTGAGGAGGGTTTCTCTACTCATGCCCAAATTGCCCGTTGGGGTTCGGCCTCTTCGGGTCTTTTCTACATGTGGCACTTACTTAGACAAGTCTTCGACCTGGGGTCATTGCCCATCTTTTGGTGCCTTCTTTTCATTTTCTATTCTTTCGGGTACTCATTCAAACAGGCCCATATTTGTTTAAACCTGTGGGGTTCATTGCCCATCTTTTGGCACCCTTTTGCACCCTATGAGACGGCCTCCTACTAAGGCGGCGGGCATTTTCGATACTATCCTCCTCTAGTCCCCTTCACCTATCTTGGACCGAATAGAAGGGAATAGGGTAAGGTTTCCTTTCCGCCTTCGTGTCTCTGCCTTGCCTCTCTTGAGTGTTGGGCTATCTAGATTCTGGGATCGGGAGGTGTTGTGTGTGCAAGGTGATGTCTACCCTTGACTTCTAGCTAACACCCTTGGATCGATGACTTAATATCATACTAGAAATTCTCCATTTTTTTTTCTAAGGAAAATATTTTTTGAGGTAAACGCCGTTCCATGGATGATTCAATTTTTCTCCATCGGCATTGGTTAGCTCATATGCATTGCCTGGGTATTTTTCAGTTATAACAAAAGGCCCTTCCCAGTTAGGTTGCAACTTGGAGCGGGGACCACCCGGCTTAACGAATATACGTTTAACTACCGTCTCACCGATTTCGAACTTTCTCTCTACCACCCTCTTTTGATAAAACCTTTTCAAACGGTTCTGATAAGTCCGGGCATGCTCGGAGGCAGCCAACCTTCTTTCATCTAGGAGTTCAAGTTGTGCAAGGAGAGATTCTCGTCTCTCATCGACGAGGATGTCCCTATCGAGTTGAACTCGGAGTGATGGAAGGAGTACTTTCGTACGGGACCACCGCTTCCATCCCATATGCAAGAGCATACGGGGTTTGACCGGTGGGGGTCCGTACGAATACGATAAGCCCATAGGGCATCTACAAGCTTATCCGGCCGCCCGCGAACTTGCTAGACTTACGGAGTTTTCTTGATGATTTTAATCAAAGTTTTGTTGGTGGCTTCTGCTTGACCATTGCCTTGCGGGTAATAAGGAGATGAATGATGCAATGTAATGCGGTACCTGTTGCAAAGATCACGCAGATCTTGAGAGAGAAATTGCGGTCCCTTGTCGGTGATAATGTCGCTGGGTATTCCGAACCTGGCGATGATGTTGCGTTTGATGAAGGAGCACAGTGTTGATGCCTTGATCTCTACGAACGCTTCCGCTTCTGCCCACTTGGTGAAGTACTGCGATTGCCGTCGGGATGAACGATTTGGAACGGATTTCAGAGTTAAGATCACTTAGAGGGCCAATGATATCGAAAGCCCACATGGCGAAGGGCCATGGGACATGAATCGGATGAAGGGAAGATGCGGGAGAATGAATCTTGTCGGCATGGAGTTGGCAAGAATGACAATGCCGGACAAAGATGGAGCAATCTTCTTCTAGGGTTGGCCAATAATACCCCTGCCTGATGATTTTCTTAGCAAGAGCTTGAGCATTGACATGGCCCCCACAGACCCGGAATGTGCTTCCTTAAGCACCAATTACGCCTCTTCTTCATCAACGCATCTCAATAAAATTCCGCTCGGGCTCCTCTTGTAGAGCACCCCTCCTAGGATGGTATACCTCCGGGATACTCTCCTGATGGCCTTCTTTTCTTTTGCATTTGATCCAGGTGGATATGTCTGATCTTGACAATACCTTGCAATCTCATCAAACCAAGGCCTCTCACCCTCATCTAACTCTTCCAACTCGATTAGTGAAACTTCCTCTTTCTGCTCTAGATACTCCTTCCTGCCAAATCTCTCCTTGACTTTCAGAAATCGCCCATCCTTAATCGCTGGCATCGACCTTCTACGGACGTGAATAGTCCGCACCTGTCTACCTAGCGGGACTGATAGAGATGAAGCTAAGGAGGCAAGGGCATCAGCAAGGATGTTCTGAGCTCGAGGAACATGGACGAAAGTTAGTTTGGAAAAGAGCTTGATGTAGCAAGAGGTGAGTTCTTGGTAAGGTTTAAGGTTTGGATGAGAAGTTCGGTATTTGGTTAGGACTTGGCGAAGGATTAGTTGGCTATCACCTATCACCCTCAATTCTGCGGCACCATAGAAATGAGCGGCCTCCACCTCGGCCGACGCAAGGCTTCATATTCGGCTATATTGTTGGTTCTTTGGGAAGTCAAGCTGAAATGCCCGTGGAATGGTGACACCCTCGGGTGATAGAAGGACGATTCCTATTCCCTTACCGTGTGAATTCGAGCCCCGTCAAAATATAATGTCCAAAGGTGGGAAGATCGGATCAACATTAGTTCGTCATCCGGGAGCTCCGATTGGACCGGGTCAAAGAGGGGTATAGGGTGATGGGCTAGATGTTCGGCAATGGCATAGCCCTTAATCGCCTTCTGAGGGACATAGGTGATATCAAACTGAGAGAGGAAGCTCTGCCAACGACCTAATCGATCAGTTAGAACAGTTTTCTCCAGAAGGAATTTGATGGGATTGATGCGGGCAATAAGGTTGACCTCATGAGCTAAGAAATAGTGTTTAAGCTTCTGAACTACCCAGACTAGTGCAGCACAGGTCTTCTCCACTACAGTATACTTCTGCTCACATGGATCAAAGATCTTTGACAAATAGTAAGTTAACCTCTCTTTCCCTTCTTCATCAACTTGTGCAAGGACTGCCCCAAGAGAATTCTCCAAAACCGAGATATATAAAACTAAGGGCTTGCCAGGGACTGGTGGTCTAAGCACAGGGGGACTAGCTGTATCTTTTCAAACCATCAAATGCATCCTGGCACTTCGAATCCCATTTGAACTCGGCCCCCGCCTTGGTCAACTCATAGAAAGGTTTACACCTTTGGGAGTGTTGTGAGATGAACCGGCGGACAAACTGTAGCCTCCCGATTAATCCTCGAAGTTCTTTCATATTTCTCGGAGGAGGCATATCAATGATTGCCTTGGCCTTGTTTGGGTCGATCTCTATGCCCCTTTTGCTCACTATGAACCCCAACAGTTTTCCTGAGGATACTCCAAACGTGCATTTCTTTGGGTTCATCTTCAATTTATATTCCCTAGCCCTTTGCAAGACCTTTCTTAACACTTCTGGGTGATCTTCTCGGCTTCTGGACTTAACGACCAGGTCGTCCACGTACACCTCTACAAGGGTATGCATCATGTCATGGAAGATAGCCATCATTGCCCTCTGATAGGTAGCACCAGCATTCTTCAGTCCAAAGGGCATGACGACATAGCGAGGTTCCCCAAGGTGTGGTGAACGAGGTCTTCTCCTCTGGTCCTCTTCGGCCAACCGGATTTGATTATATCCGTAATAGCCATCCATGAATGACAACATTTCGAATCCAGCAGTGTTATCAACCAGTACGTCAATATGAGGTAGAGGAAAGTCATCTTTAGGACACGCTCGGTTCAAGTACCTGAAGTCTATACAGATCCGAACTCGGCCATCCTTCTTCATGACAGGGACTATGTTTGCCACCCATTGCGGATAAAGGACGACCTTGATGAATCTTGCTTGATGTAACTTGTCGACCTCTTCTTTCATCTTAAGTGCAACATCAGGGTGGAATCTCCTTAATTTTTGTTTGACCGGGGTAGCTCCAGATTTCAAAGTTAGACGATGTTCAACTAACGAGTTGTCTAACCCCGGCATGTCCTCGTATGTCCATGCGAACGTGTCCTTATATTCTTCCAAAATTTTAATTAAACTCTGTTCCTCAGTGGGAGTGAGGTTTGCGCATAGGAGGATTGTCTTGGGATCTTCCGGTGTTCCAAGATTCAGTTCTTTTGTCGGTTCATCCACCGTGGCTAATGGTTCTTCAAATCTTTTAAGACCAGATGCATACGCATCAGCCAAGTCCTCAATTCCATCCTCGAAATCAGGATCTTTTTCTGATAAGACCTCGTAAACTCCCAGTGTATGATCTACATTGAATTCATCCTCATATTGTATTTCATCAAGCTGGATAGCATTTTCCAAAAAACTTGGCAGCCTTGCACATTCCTTGCATTTTTGAGCTATTTGTTGGAGATATCTTTCCGGCACACGTTTACCTCGAATTTTCTTCTTTCCTACCCTAACTACTCCTAAAGAAGACGGAATTGAAAAGGTGGTATTAACAATGGGTGAAGGATCGAGCAGATCGATCAGTGAGTTGGAGAAGAGAGGTCCCTGGTTGGGAGCACCCTCCGAGACAAGTAGCGACGTCTCCTCAATGGAAAACTGAGTTTGTGAGAGGACGTTTTTTTTTGGGTATTTTGGGTATTTTCAATAACAAAAAGAGAATGAGCCGATGGGGCTCGAGCAGAAATAGAAAGCTTAAGCAAATGGAAGAAAAATGGGCTCGCGGGCCCGATGATGACAAGAAATGGGCAGACAGGCCCAAAGCTAGTGAAAATATCTAAGGGGCACGTGGGCCCAAATGGTGGGCACGCGGGCCCAAAGCAAGAAAATAAATCTAAAGGGCACGTGGGCCCGACTGGTGGGCACGCGGGCCCAAGTTTGTTGGATTGGAATGGGCATAGAAGCCCAGTGGAGTGAGAAGATTTAAATGGGCTCTCAGGCCCATTGATCAGTTCAGGTGGCCATTTTGGCCCAAATGTGGGAATTGGGCTAGATAGCCCATCAAGCGAATCCAAGAGGGATAGAGTGAGGATTTTGAAATACGTGACCGTAGGATACGGCTCACGCGGGATGTTGTTTGGAGGTGGGTTCGAGTGGACAAGTTGTTTAGAGATGGACTTGCCCTTGACTGGTTCTTCCTCCTCTATGAACAACCGAGTTAAAGATGAACTCAGGTTGTCCACCTCCTCCTCATGCTCTGGTGCCTTCTTCCTCTTGACTGGTTCTTCCTCTTTGTCCCCGGCCATCATCATGGTCTCCCATTTGATAAAGAATTTTTGGAGTCCCATGGCATTTTTTGGCCGGTAGACCATCCGCGGAGTGAAACTGGGCTCATAGCCAAGCCCGCGTCTCTTTGGTCTTCGTACGGCTTCAATGGGGTGCACAACCCCCTGCAGCTCCTTTCCCAGCCCCTTTCCTGGCTGATAGCCCATCCCTTTCATCATCCGCCACGCAACTGAATCTGGAGGCGTCGTCAATACCATGACCTCAGGTAGCTCTGTAGTTGAAACCACCGGCTGGACAGATTTTGATATTGGTAGTGCAGAAGAGGGGTCATCCACGTCATTCAGAATGGGGATGTTGGTTACTTTGATCACCTGGCCCTTGTATGGGAACTTCAGACACTGATGATTAGTGGAGGCAACAGCTCCTATTGCCTCAAGGTACGGGCGTCCCAAGATAGCTTTGAATGTAGGGTCCAATTCTAGAACGTGAAACTCGGCGGTGACAGCACACGATCCGAGCCCTACTTTCAATGTAACCACCCCTCGTGCCGGCTTCCGGGAGTTGTCATATGCGGTCACCGTGACGGCAGAAGGCTCGATTTCTTCATCGGAGATGCCGCAAAGTTGCAATGTTTCTGGCGGCATGACATTTATGGATGCTCCGGTGTCAATCAAGCAAGACTTGATCTCCACGCCTCGGATGACTACTGCAACGCGCAAGGTGTACTTTCTGATCTCTGGACGTGCCAACTCCTCCTGTGTAAAGGTGAGTGCCGGATGTTCACTCCTCGGGGTCAGGACAGCAATGATCTTCTCAGGCGGGAGGTCCTCATTGACCATGACCCGCTGCAAGTATTGTTGCAAGATGTCCTGATGATTCTTCGACCTCTTTATCAGCTCTAGAATTGAAATCCGTGCCGGCATTTTGTCCAAGTGCTTCAATAGATCATATGCCGTGCCGGGCAACGGTTCTTCTACCACCTCCTCTTCTGCTTGCTCCTGTGGTTGTACCCCGGCGTGGGGGAAGACCCTTTGGAACACCCTCCCCCTACGAAGTACTGGCGCCAGCGTGGTAGGGGGAAGTGGTGATGATGGTGATGGTAGGGTTGGTTGGTAGGTTGAGGAGCCCATGGTAGGTAGGGGTGGTGAGGATCGGATGATGAGGGGTCATGGATTGGTGGAGGCCGGTATGTTGGGTGATGGTTGGGGTGTTGGTGGTGATGGTCTAATGATGAGGGGTCGTGGGGTGGCGGTGGTGGTAGGTTAGGTGATGTACGGGGTGTAGGTGGCGGTCTAATGATTAGACGCCGTGGAGGATTAATGGTGGTTGGTGGGTTAGGTTGGGGTGCTGGTTGGGAGGCTGGTGGCGGTCTAATGATTAAGCGTCGTGGAGGGTTAATGGTTGGTGAGGGTAGTGGTGTTTGGATAGTTTGCGGGCTGGGGGCAGCTCTCGGTATGGAGAGTATGGTGCGGTTTGTAGGTGGGGTTGGTATGGCGGGCATGGAGGTGATTTGATCCTCGACCTGCCAACCCTGGGAATGGTGGGTTGACTCCTCGATGGCGGAGTGGACGAGGCCGAGTCGTTGGTTTGGTGGTGCTGGTGCCGGTGCTTGTACGGGTGCATGTACCGGGAGCGGATCTTGGACTATGCCCGTGCCGGGCTGCCGTTGTACTTGCCGTCGCCGAGGTTGATTCTCGTCGTGCCTTCATGGCTTGTATAGACTCTCCCATCCGTGCCCGATCAATGTTCCCCCGATCGTTGAGGTCATGAATGTAATCTTTAAACCGGAAACGGACATCCACCGTGTGCCCGGGATACCGATGGTAAGCGCGGTATTTTGTCATGTCAACATTTGCCGGCCATCCTTCTCTCTCCTTTGGAAGCTCTAACCGCTGTTCAGCCATCAATGCATTGAAAATGTCGACGAGGGTGAATGGCAGTTGAGGGTAGTATTCTCTCTTGGGTCCCCCCCTCCTAAGTCGGTTGGCTGGTGGTGGCACTTGGTTGGAGGCTTGTTGTGGTGGTGGTGGTCGGTTGTAGACATGTTGTTGTTGGGGCGCGCGGTTGTAGGCATTTGGGTGCTGGGGCGCCCGGTTGTAGGGGGGTTGCCGTGGTGGTGCTCGGTTGTATGCAAGTTGTTGCCGTGGTCGAGGAGCTGGTTGAGGGGCTGGGCGGTATTGTTGATTGGGTGGTGGGTTACGGTATTGGCTTTGACGGTACCCACCCTGGTTACCCATTGCATTGATGCTCTCATTATTTACTACCCCTTCGGTGGTGGGTCCTACCGGTGTAGGCTTTCTAGTATTACGGGGCTTGGTGTCGAACGGGTTGATCATGGATGCATCCTTAAAGTGGGCTTGGAGGTAGCGGGCGCTATCACACAACTCGCTCATGGTTGTTGGACGGTGCATGATCAGGAGGTTGCGAAGATTGGGTGTGGTGTTCCCTATGAGCATCCTCACCTGCTCCCCCTCTGAGATGGTATCCACAAGCCTCTCAGCCATTCCCCTCCACCGATCAGCAAATCGGGCAAAGTCCTCATCCGGCCTCATCTTTTCAGCAATTAAGTCAGTTATCGAGCAGGGCCGGCCCCACCCTATCCCCGTACCTCTGT
This sequence comes from Cryptocoryne crispatula var. balansae, assembly GCA_036172225.1. Taxonomy (NCBI): domain Eukaryota; kingdom Viridiplantae; phylum Streptophyta; class Magnoliopsida; order Alismatales; family Araceae; genus Cryptocoryne; species Cryptocoryne crispatula. Next base: position 20,268,080 of record CM069927.1, on the reverse strand, counting down.
AGAAACTTCGTCTTGACAATGTCGAAATCCGCCGCCTCAATGGAATCAAGAGAATAGACCGAGTCAAGGGCGGATCCATCCAATGACCGACGGAATAGGAAGGCAAGGGCTTTGCGGTCATTTTTCCAGAATGAGGAGTCATAGAGAAAGCTCTTTAGATGGTTGAAAGGATTACCAGTCCCGTTGTAACGCTGGAAGACTGGTATCTCTGAAGGAGGAAGGTGTAGGACTGGGAAAGATGGGACAGAGATTTCAGGGATGGCTTTAGAATCGAGGCGGTGCCTCATCTCTTCGAAGCGCTCATCCATCTGGTTGATTTTGTTCATTAACACCTGGGTGAGGCTGGATTCCTGAGCCGCGGGGGCAAAGTGTTTACTTGATTGGGTTGGAAAAGGTGAGTTGGAAACAGGAACTGGTGCAAAATTGTGTGAATGCCCCACAACGGGGTGAGTAGAGACACGGCAAGGTTGCCCAGGAGAAGAGATGATTAAGGGCCTGACTGCCGGTTGGGGTGGTGAGGGGGCTTGATTTCCCTCGATCGGAGCTTGATTGGTGGGCATCTTGCCCTTAGTGGCATATTGGACAATTGCAAAGGCCTCGGGATCAAGGTGAAGAGATAGATCCTTGAGAGCTTGTTCTATAATATGTGAAGTGGATCGGTGAGCGGGATCTTGGACCTCGTGTTCCATCACGGCATTAACATGGCCATCCGGTTGGACCATGGGTTGCCGAAGCTCGTAGTGACCCATCTCGTACTCCTCTTCTTGGCCGCAGTAGTCCGACATCCCGATGTGTCTTCCGGACCTTAGAGTGGGCATCCTGTCAAATTCCCTTACAAAATGGTTGAAAGAAAGCAAATGAAGGGTGTAAATGCAAATAGAGTTTTTTGTTTGATTATGGTTGTTTGTTTGATTTGATTTGGTTTCAATTTGGTTGTTTGGCAAGCAAGTTGAACACAAAATTAAAAGGGTTTTTTTTTTTAGGTGTTTGGAAAGAGAAATTTTTTCTTTTCTTTTGTTGTGAGCAAGCAAGTTATGCAAACAAGGTTTTAAAATGACTACTCGACAATTATTGGGTTGAAACCTTAGATTAGACAGATTATTAGCAATTGTTCACTCAAATTGGGTATGATTCCTATTGCTTCAATCTTCACGACCTAAGGTTATCACTCATTCACCACGAGTAGGTACTTGGGTTCTTCGGGTTTTGGGAAAGTGGTACAACCGGCCCAATCGTGCGGAGAGGAATACTCCACGGATGGGGACTTACGGAGGTCTTGATGGAAACCACCAAATCAACTAGGAAGGAATATCCCAGAAGAGAGGTAAGAATCCACCAAGAAGGTGTTTGGAGGGTGAGGGTGTGTTGGGAGAGAGAGCCCCGCCTCGAATGCCCTACGGATCGGAACAAGTCCGGTACCCGATGCAAAGCTAATGCAAAAATGAAAAATGGAGGGTAGAAGGAGAAGAAGCAATCAATATGCAAACATGAATGAAAGCTATTAAATAAATCAAACAAGTGAATGCAAGCAAGACAAGCAATGATAGAGTAAACAAGTAACTAGCAACTAACAACTAAAAGGTGGTTCGCGCGGGAACCGGCTTGTGTTGGAGTGTCCAAGTGGGGACAAATCTGAAGTGAAGGTAAAAGGATGGTCCACGCGGGGACCGATTTGAAAATAAAGTGGCTCACGCGGGAGCCGAGTTTTGGAAAGGTAGGTGGTTCACGCGGGAACCGGTTTTTGAAGGGAAACTGGGTGGTTCACGCGGGAACCGGTTTGTTTGATTGGAAAAAGGAATTGAGGGCCACGTGGGGCCAATCTAATTGGTGCAAAGGGGTGGTCCACGCGGGGACCGATCTGAAGGTAAGTTGGTTCACGCGGGAACCGAGTTGGAAAAGAAAGGTGGTTCACGCGGGAACCGGTTTTGAAGGAAAAGGGGGGGTTCACGCGGGAACCGGTGTAAGAGTTGACAAAATGAAAAGGGAGCCACGTGGGGCCAATCTAAAGGTGCTGCAAATAGGTGGTCCACGCGGGGACCGATCTGAAAGTAAGTTGGTTCACGCGGGAACCGAGTTGGAAAAGAAAGGTGGTTCACGCGGGAACCGGTTTATAAGAAGAAAAGTGGTTCACGCGGGAACCGGGCTGAAATTAAAGACAAGAAATCAAGTCCACATGGGGGACAATCTTAAAGGAAGAGTAATCAGCAAGTTTTTAAAGTTAAATTGACATGAAAAAGGGTAAAGGACAAGCCGGTTCACGCGGGAACCAAGTCGGAAAACAACTAGTTGCACGGATCAATCAAGCTAGCACGGTTGAAGACATTGGTTGTCCCACCGTGGTCGCCAAAAAGCTGTCGACTCCAAAAACGGGTTCCGGATCGGCACCTCAAGAGAAGGTGAAAGATAGAAGAATTGGGAAAAAAAAGGGGAGTGAATCGAGAAACACTCGGAAAGCGGTAAAAACTCCTCACCTCGGTCCCACACTCACATTGATCCCCGAACTTTCATCTCACGGCGTCGCTCGAGCACCGGAGATGGTTCGGGTCATGTGGGAGGAGAGTGAGGAGGATATGAATTTAGAACATGAATAAAAATAAAGTGTGGTCGCCAGAGCCGCGGGCTCCGATTTATGTAATGGAAAGAGAAAGAAGTTGACCGTGTGTACCTTAGCGTGGGAGAAAGGGATGTGAGTTCAACCTTCTTCTTCTTCGGCCGGCCGATGAAGAAGAGTCTCCAATCCAATGCTAGCTTGATCAACCTGTGCAACTAGAACAATGAACCAAGTGAAGAGTTTGGTTAGACTTGTGAAGTGTAGTAACTGTAGAGAGAATATGAGAGAGAAGCAATTGGAATCGAACTCACCGGATTGGGGTGAGTCCTAACCCCTTTTTTTTTGTATTTTTGATTAGGTAAAAATGATGTAAATAAACTAAAAGATGCTTTAAAACAATGAATAAACAGAGTTAATGGAGTTGAGAAGGCTTATAGAATGGATCGGCTTGAGTTGAAACCGAGTTGGTTGAGAAAAGGCCGGTTCGGGTAGCTTTGCACCCTTCTGGCGCGACCTCGGTGCAGAGGATGCTACGGACGACCCCGATGTCAGAATCGAGTTCCGTTTGTTTGAGTAGACGGAGGACTCAGAGGGGAAGAGTTCCTATGTTGATGACTTCTCCGAAATCCTCCTGTACAAGTCAGTAAAAATTATGAAAGTGGGCGGATATCAAAAACAGAACCTGGATGCGCGCCCTCAGTGTAGCAACCGCCACGAACAAACGGCAAGTCGGAATGGAGTGCCGTCAGTTGGGGACGAAAGAGGACGAAGAGAGGAACAATTTGTATGTTGACGACTTTTGCAGGAGAAGCCTTGGATTTTCTCCAGAAGTCGATGAAGATGGTTGATGAAGAACACCCGGATCGAGCCTTCTCCTTCACCTCCGGATCGGTTTCTTGACTTCGGATCGCCTTTGGACGTCGGGACGGCTTTGGAGAAGAGCTTGGACGACCTTGGGACGAGCTAGGCAAGGGGGATTCAACCTTGGTTCGTTGAGAATGGCCCTCAATTTATAGGGGAAGAGAGCCGGTGCAAAATTTAGAACTGGGTGTACCGCGCCCCCGCGTTTCAAAGAAGACGAGGGCGCGCATGGCGCGCCCTCAAACCAAGGTCGCGCAGGGGGTGCCCCCAGTTCGGGGGCGCGCTCTGCGCGCCCTCCTGTTTCAAAGGGGGCGGGGGCGCGTTCGGCGTCTCACTGCTAAAAATCGACGGAATGTTCCGGAAATTGCTAAAAATGGACTTGACATACGTAACGCGCCCCCGAACCGGGGGCGCGGTACAAATAAGTGAAAATCCTCACCCGGAAACCTTCCAAAAACCCGGTTTAGAAGGCGCTAATCGGGGTAATTTCCGATTTAAAGCAACTGACCGCGCCCTCGCTTTTCAAAGGAACCGGGGGCGCGCAGGGCGCGCCCCCAGTTTGAGGGCGCGCAGGGCGCGCCCTCGGGTTGAGGGCGCGCAGGGCGCGCCCTCCACTTTCAAGCGGAGCGGGGGCGCGGTACACTCTCTCTCCTGCGCGCGTGTTCCGCGAGCCGTATCTTGCAAACCGGATGTCCGATTCGGCTCCCGTTTGTCGCGTTGGAAAGAGGGCCTTCAACCGCACTTCCTCAAGTCAGTAAACCAGCCGTATGACTCCCGATATGTTCGTACGGGGCTTTCTACCGGTTTACCCTTTCGCGGAAAGCCGAAACTCGGGGCGAAGATCCGAAAGAGCACGGTTCCGGTCGAGAAATCTCGGGTCAACTCGGGATGACTTAAAATGACGACCGAACAAGTCCGGTACGATTGGACAATCCGAAGTCATCGAAAAATCTGAGATTAACCCGATAAACGTGAATCGAAAGCCGTAAAAGCCGCGAAACCCTAAAATTGTCCGAACCGGCCTTATAGCCCCGGTTGATAAAATATACGGCTAGAATCGACCCGGATGACCTGAAAAGACCCGGTGATGACCGGAAAGGCCTAACATGTGGTCCGGGATAGCCGTGTCAGCACAGATCGAAAAAGTCGTAACGAAAGCCGTCATTGACCGACGCCTACCGAAATGACTTCTCGGAAACCCTGAATGTTACGGAACACATGCGGGACTCCCGAGACCTTCAATTATGGACCTTTCAAGGTCGGTCATCGAGCAGGCTTCGTGTTTTTATGGTTCACGCGCGGCTCTCGCTTGAAGGTTACGGCATAATTCCGGAAATCTTCGGTCCATTCTCAACTCACAAGGGGCTCCACCAATGTCCTTAGCTTATCTCCACGAGGTAATCCAGATCAGATAACGACCAGATAAAAGATATCGCCTATGGAATAAGAGTCTAGGGCTCCGAATCAAGCCAATTTGGCGTGTCTACAAATATGAGGTAGAGGAAAGTCATCTTTAGGACACGCTCGGTTTAAGTCCCTGAAGTCTATACAGATCCGAACTCGGCCATCCTTCTTCATGACAGGGACTATGTTTGCCACCCATTGCGGATAAAGGACGACCTTAATGAATCTTGCTTGATGTAACTTGTCGACCTCTTCTTTCATCTTAAGTGCAACATCAGGGTGGAATCTCCTTAATTTTTGTTTGACCGGGGTAACTCCGGGTTTCAAAGTTAGACGATGTTCAACTAACGAGTTGTCTAACCCCGGCATGTCTTCGTATGTCCATGCGAACGTGTCCTTATATTCTTCCAAGATTTCAATTAAACTCGTTCCTCGGTGGGAGTGAGGTTTGCGCTTAGGAGGATTGTCTTGGGATCTTCCGGTGTTCCGAGATTCAATTCTTTTGTCGGTTCATCCACCGTGGCTAATGGTTCTTCAAATCTTTTAAGTCCAGATGTATACGCATCAGCCAAGTCCTCGATTCCATCCTCGAAATCAGGATCTTTTTCTGATAAGACCTCGTAAACTCCCAGTGTATGATCTACATTGAATTCATCCTCATATTGGATTTCATTAAGCTTGATAGCATTTTCCAAAAACCTTGGCAACCTTGCACATTCCTTGCATTTTTGAGCTATTTGTTGGAGATATCTCTCTGGCACACGTTTACCTCGAATTTTCTTCTTTCCTATCCTAACTACTCCTAAAGAAGACGGAATTGAAAAGGTGGTATTAACAATGGGTGAAGGATCGAACAGATCGATCAGTGAGTTGGAGAGGAGGGGTCCCTGGTTGGGAGCACCCTCCGAGACAAGTAGCGACGTCTCCTCGATGGAAAACTGAGTTTGCGAGAGGACGTTTTTTTTTTTGGTATTTTGGGTATTTTCAATAACAAAAAGGGAATGAGCCGATGGGGCTCGAGCAGAAATAGAAAGCTTAAGTAAATGGAAGAAAAACGGGCTCGCGGGCCCGGTGATGACAAAAAATGGGCAGATAGGCCCAAAGGTGGTGAAAAGATCTAAGGGGCACGTGGGCCCAAATGGTGGGCACGCGGGCCCAAAGCAAGAAAATAAATCTAAAGGGCACGTGGGCCCGACTGGTGGGCACATGGGCCCAAGGTTGTTGGATTGGAATGGGCATAGAAGCCCAGTGGAGTAAGAAGATTTGAATGGGCTCTCAGGCCCATTGATCAGTTCAAGTGGCCATTTTGGCCCAGAAGTGGGAATTGGGCTAGATAGCCCATCAAGCGAATCCAAGAGGGATAGAGTGAGGATTTTGAAATACGTGACCGTAGGATACGGTTGACGCGGGATGGTGGTTGGAGGTGGGTTCGAGTGGACAAGTTGTTTAGAGATGGACTTGCCCTTGATCGGTTCTTCCTCCTCTATGAACAACCGAGCTAAAGATGAACTCGGGTTGTCCACCTCCTCCTCTTGCTCTGGTGCCTTTTTCCTCTTGACCGGTTCTTCTTCTTTGTCCTCGGCCATCATCATGGTCTCCCCTTTGATAAAGAATTTTTGGAGTCCCATGGCATTTTTGGCCGGTAGACCATCCGCGGAGTGAAACTGGGCTCATAGCCAAGCCCGTATCTCTTTGGTCTTTGTACGGCTTCAATGGGGTGCACAATACCCTGCAGCTCCTTTCCCAGCCCCTTTCCTGGCTGATAGCCCATCCCTTTCATCATCCGCCACGCAACTGAATCTGGTGGCGTCGTCAACACCATGACCTCAGGTAGTTCTGTAGTTGAAACCAACGGCTGGACAGATTGTGATATTGGTAGTGCAGAAGAGGGGTCATCCACGTCATTCGGAATGGGGATGTTGGTTACTTTGATCACCCGGCCCTTGTATGGGAACTTCAGACACTGATGATTAGTGGAGGCAACAGCTCCTATTGCCTCAAGGTACGGGCGTCCCAAGATAGCTTTGAATGTAGGGTCTAATTCTAGAACGTGAAACTCGGCGGTGACAGCACACGGCCCGAGCCCTACTTTCAATGTAACCACCCCTCGTGCCGGCTTCCGGGAGTTGTCATATGCGGTCACCGTGATGGCAGAAGGCTCGATTTCTTCATCGGAGATGCCGCAAAGTTGCAACGTTTCTGGCGGCATGACATTTATGGATGCTCCGGTGTCAATCAAGCAAGACTTGATCTCCACGCCTCGGATGACTACTGCAACGCGCAAGGCGTATTTTCTGATCTCTGGCCGTGCTAACTCCTCCTGTGTAAAGGTGAGTGCCGGATGTTCACTCCTCGGGGTCAGGACAGCAATGATCTTCTCAGGCGGGAGGTCCTCATTGACCATGACCGGCTGCAAATATTGTTGCAAGATGTCCTGATGATTCTTTGACCTCTTTATAAGTTCCAGAATTGAAATCCGTGCCGGCATTTTGTCCAAGTGCTTCAATAGGTCATATGCCGTGCCGGGCAACGGTTCTTCTACCACCTCCTCTTCTGCCTGTTCCTTTGGTTGTATCCCGACCTGGGGGAAGACCCTTTGGAACATCCTCCCGCTACGAAGTACCGGCGCCAGCGTGGTAGCGGGGAGTGGTGATGATGGTGATGGTAGGGTTGGTTGGTAGGTTGAGGAGCCCATGGTAGGTAGGGGTGGTGAGGATCGGATGATGAGGGGTCGTGGATTGGTGGAGGCCGGTATGTTGGGTGATGGTTGGGGTGTTGGTGGTGATGGTCTAATGATGAGGGGTCGTGGGGTGGCGGTGATCGGTAGATTAGGTGATGTCTCTGGTGTTGGTGGCGGTCTAATGATTAGACGCCGTGGAGGATTAACGGTGGTTGGTGGGTTAGGTTGGGGTGCTGGTTGGGAGGCTGGTGGAGGTCTAATGATTAAACGTCGTGGAGGGTTAATGGTTGGTGAGGGTAGTGGTGTTTGGATAGTTTGTGGGCTGGGGGCAGCTCTCGGTATGGAGAGTATGGTGCGGTTTGTAGGTGGGGTTGGTATGGCGGGCATGGAGGTGATTTGATCCTCGACCTGCCAACCCTGGGAATGGTGGGTTGATTCCTCGATGGCGGAGTGGACGAGGCCGAGTCGTTGGTTTGGTGGTGCTGGTGCCGGTGCTTGTATGGGTGCATGTACCGGGAGCGGATCTTGGACTATGCCCAGGCCGGGCTGCTGTTGTACTTGCTGTCGCCGAGGTTGATTCTGCCGTGCCTTCATGGCTTGTATAGACTCTCCCATCTGTGCCCAATCAATGTTCCCCTGATCGTTGAGGTCATGAATGTAATCTTTAAACTGGAAACAGACATCCACCGTGTGCCCAGGATACCGATGGTAAGCGCAGTATTTTGTCATGTCAACATTTGCTGGCCATCCTTCTCTCTCCTTTGGAAGCTCTAGCTGCTGTTCAGCCATCAATGCGTTGAAGATATCGGTGAGGGGGAATGGCAGTTGAGGGTAGTATTCTCTCTTGGGTCCCCCCCTCCTAGGTCGGTTGGCTGGTGGTGGCACTTGGTTGTAGGCTTGTTGTGGTGGTGGTGGTCGGTTGTAGACCTGTTGTTGTTGAGGCGCTCGGTTGTAGGCATTTGGTTGCTGGGGCGCTCGGTTGTAGGTGGGTTGCTGTGGCGGTGCTCGGTTGTATGCAAGTTGTTGCTGTGGCTGAGGAGCTGGTTGAGGGGCTGGGCGGTATTGTTGATTGGGTGGTGGGTTACGGTATTGGCTTTGACGGTACCCACCCTGGTTACCCATGGCATTGATGCTCTCATTATTTACTACCCCTTCGGTGGTGGGTCCTACAGGTGTAGGCTTTCTAGTATTACGAGGCTTGGTGTCGAACGGGTTGATCATGGATGCATCCTTAAAGTGGGCTTGGAGGTAGCGGGCGCTATCACACAACTCACTCATGGTTGTTGGACGGTGCATGATCAGGAGGTTGCGAAGATTGGGTGTGGTGTTCCCTATGAGCATCCTCACCTGCTCCCCTACGAGATGGTATCCACAAGCCTCTCAGCCATTCCCCTCCACCGATCAGCAAATCGGGCAAAGTCCTCGTCTGGCCTCATCTTTTCAGCAATTAAGTCAGTTATCGAGCAGGCTGGCCCCACCCTATCCCTGTACCTCTGTAGAAACTTCGTCTTGACAATGTCGAAATCCGCCGCCTCAATGGAATCAAGAGAATAGAACCAGTCAAGGGCGGATCCATCCAATGACCGACGGAATAGGAAGGCAAGGGCTTTGCGGTCATTTTTCCAGAATGAGGAGTCATAGAGAAAGCTCTTTAGATGGTTGAAAGGATTACCAGTCCCGTTGTAACGCTGGAAGACTGGTATCTCTGAAGGAGGAAGGTGTAGGACTGGGAAAGATGGGACAGAGATTTCAGGGATGGCTTTAGAATCAAGGCGGTGCCTCATCTCTTCGAAGTGCTCATCCATCTGGTTGATTTTGTTCATTAACACCTGGGTGAGGCTGGATTCCTGAGCCGCGGGGGCAAAGTGTTTACTTGATTGGGTTGGAAAAGGTGGTTTGGAAACAGGAACTGGTGCAGAATTGTGTGAATGCCCCACAACGGGGTGAGTAGAGACACGGCAAGGTTGCCCAGGAGAAGAGATGATTAAGGGCCTGACTGCCGGTTGGGGTGGTGAGGGGGCTTGATTTCCCTCGATCGGAGCTTGATTGGTGGGCATCTTGCCCTTAGTGGCATATTGGACAATTGCAAAGGCCTCGGGATCAAGGTGAAGAGATAGATCCTTGAGAGCTTGTTCTATAATATGTGAAGTGGATCGGTGAGCGGGATCTTGGACCTCAGGTTCCATCACGGCATTAACATGGCCATCTGGTTGGGCCATGGGTTGCTGAAGCTCGTAGTGACCCGTCTCGTACTCCTCTTCTTGGCCGCAGTAGTCCGACATCCCGATGTGTCTTCCGGACCTTAGTGTGGGCATCCTTTCAAATTTCCTTACAAAATGGTTGAAAGAAAGCAAATGAAGGGTGTAAATGCAAAGAGAGTTTTTGTTTGGTTATGGTTGTTTGTTTGATTTGATTTGGTTTCAATTTGGTTGTTTGGCAAGCAAGTTGAACATAAAAATTAAAGGGATTTTTTTTTTTTAGGTGTTTTGAAAGAGAAATTTTTTTTTCTTTTCAATTGTTGTGAGCAAGCAAGTTATGCAAACAAGGTTTTAAAATGACTACTCGACAATTATTGGGTTGAAACCTTAGATTAGATAGATTGTTAGCAATTGTTCACTCAAATTGGGTATGGTTCCTATTGCTTCAATCTTCAAGACCTAAGGTTATCACTCATTCACCACGAGTAGGTACTTGGGTTCTTCGGGTTTTGGGAAAGTGGTACAACCGGCCCAATCGTGCGGAGAGGAATACTCCACGGATGGGGACTTACGGAGGTCTTGATGGAAACCACCAAATCAACTAGGAAGGAATATCCCATAAGAGAGGTAAGAATCCACCAAGAAGGTGTTTGGAGGGTGAGGGTGTGTTGGGAGAGAGAGCCCCCGCCTCGAATGCCCTACGGATCGGAACAAGTCCGGTACCCGATGCAAAGCTAATGCAAAAAATGAAAAATGGAGGGTAGAAGGAGAAGAAGCAATCAATATGCAAACATGAATGAAAGCTATTAAATAAGTCAAGCAAGTGAATGCAAACAAGATAAGCAATGAGAAAGTAAAACAAGTAACTAGAAACTAGCAATTAAAAGGTGGTTCGCGCGGGAACCGGCTTGTGTTGGAATGTCCAATTGGGGACAAATCTGAAGTAAAGGTAAAAGGATGGTCCACGCGGGGACCGAATTGAAAAATAAAGTGGCTCACGCGGGAGCCGAGTTTTGGAAAAGTAGGTGGTTCACGCGGGAACCGGTTTTTGAAGGAAAAATGGGTGGTTCACGCGGGAACCGGTTTGTTTGATTGGAAAAAAGAAATGAGGGCCACGTGGGGCCAATCTAATCGGTGCAAAGGGGTGGTCCACGCGGGGACCGATCTGAAGGTAAGTTGGTTCACGCGGGAACCGAGTTGGAAAAGAAAGGTGGTTCACGCGGGAACCGATTTTTGAAGGAAAAGGGGTGGTTCACGCGGGAACCGGTGTAAGAGTTGACAAAATGAAAAGAGAGCCACGTGGGGCCAATCTAAAGGTGCTGCAAATGGGTGGTCCACGCGGGGACCGATCTGAAAGTAAGTTGGTTCACGCGGGAACCGAGTTGGAAAAGAAAGGTGGTTCACGCGGGAACCGGTTTATAAGAAGAAAAGCGGTTCACGCGGGAACCGGGCTGAAATTAAAGACAAGAAATCAAATCCACATGGTGGACAATCTTAAAGGAAGAGTAATCAGCAAGTTTTTAAAAGTAAATTGACATGGAAAAGGGTAAAGGACAAGCCGGTTCACGCGGGAACCAAGTCGGAAAACAACTAGTTGCACGGATCAATCAAGCTAGCACGGTTGAAGACATTGGTTGTCCCACCGTGGTCGCCAAAAAGCTGTCGACTCCAGAAACGGGTTCCGGATCGGCACCTCAATATAAGAAGGTGAAAGATGGAATGAGGGAAAAGGAGTGAATCGAGAAACACTCGGAAAGCGATAAAGACTCCTCACCTCGGTCCCACACTCACATTGATCCCCGAACTTTCATCTCACGGCGTCGCTCGAGCACCGGAGATGGTTCGGGTCATGTGGGAGGAGAGTGAGGAGGATATGAATTTAGAACATGAATAAAAAGAAAGTGTGGTCGCCAGGAGCCGCGGGCTCCGCTTTATGTAATGGAAATATAAAGAAGTTGACCGTGTGTACCTTAGCGTGGGAGAAAGGGATGTGAGTTCAACCTTCTTCTTCTTCGGCCGGCCGATGAAGAAGAGTCTCCAATCCAATGCTAGCTTGATCAACCTGTGCAACTAGAACAATGAACCAAGTGAAGAGTTTGGTTAGACTTGTGAAGTGTAGTAACCGTAGAGAGAATATGAAAGAGAAGCAATTGGAATCGAACTCACCGGATTGGGGTGAGTCCTAACCCCTTTTTTTGTGTTTTTGATGATGTAAAAATGATGTAAATGAACTAAAATATGCTTTAAAACAGTAAATAAACAGAATTAATAGAGTTTAGAAAGCTTATGGAATGATTTGGCTTGAGTTGAAGCCGAGTTGGTTGAAAACAGCCGGTTCGGGTAGCTTGGTACCCTTCTGGCGCGACTTTGGTGCAGAGGATGTTAAGGACGACCCCGATGTCGGAATTGAGTGCCGTTTGTTGGAGTAGACGGAGGACTCAGAGAAGAAGAGTTCCTATGTTGATGACTTCTCCGAAATCCTCCTGTAGAAGTCAGTAAAAATTATGAAAGTGGGCGGATATCAAAAACAGAACCTGGATGCGCGCCCTCAGTGTAGCAACCGCCACGAACAAACGGCAAGTCGGAATGGAGTGCCGTCAGTTGGGGACGAAAGAGGACGAAGAGAGGAACAATTTGTATGTTGAAGACTTTTGCAGAAGAAGCCTCGGATTTTCTCCAGAAGTCGATGAAGATGGTTGATGAAGAACACCCGGATCGAGCCTTCTCCTTCACCTCGGGATCGGTTTCTTGACTTCGGATCGCCTTTGGACGTCGGGACGGCTTTGGAGAAGAGCTGGGACGACCTTGGGACGAGCTAGGCACCGGGGTTCAACCTTGGGTCGTTGAGAATGGCACTTAATTTATAGGGGAAGAGAGCCGGTGCAAAATTTAGAAACTAGATGTACCGCGCCCCCGCGTTTCAAAGGGGACAAGGGCGCGCAGGGCGCGCCCTCAAACCAAGGGCGCGCAGGGCGCGCCCCCAGTTCGGGGGCGCGGTCTGCGCGCCCTCCTGTTTCAAAGGGAGCGGGGGCGCGTTCGGCGTCTCACTGCTAAAAATCGACGGAAACTTCCGGAAATTGCTAAAAATCGACTTGGGGTAAAAAACTTCCGGGGGCGCGGTACAAATAAGTGAAAATCCTCGCCCGGAAACCTTCCAAAAACCCGGTTTAGAAGGTGCTAATCGGGGTAATTTCCGATTTAAAGCAACTGACCGCGCCCTCGCCTTTCAAAGGAATCGGGGGTGCGCAGGGCGCGCCCCCAGTTTGAGGGCGCGCAGGGCGCGCCCTCAGGTTGAGGGCGCGCAGGGCGCGCCCTCCTCTCTCGGCGGAGTGGGGGCGCGGTACACTCTCTCTCTCGCGCGCGTGTTCCGCGAGCCGTATCTTGCAAACGGGATGTCCGATTCGGCTCCCGTTTGTCGCGTTGGAAAGAGGGCCTCCAACCGCACCTCCTCAAGTCGGTAAACCAGCCGGAATGACTCCCGATGTTCGCACGGGACTTTCTACCGGTTTACCCTCTCGCGGAAAGCCGAAACCCGGTGCGAAGATCCGAAAGAGCACGGTTCCGGTCGAGAAATCTCGGGTCAACTCGGGATGACTTGAAATGATGACCGAACAAGTCCGGTACTATTGGACAATCCGAAGTCATCGAAAAATCTGAGATTAACCCGGTAAACGTGAATCGAAAGCCGTAAAAGCCGCGAAACCCTAAAATTGACTGAACCGGCCTTATCGCCCCGGTTGATAAAATATACGGCTAGAATCGACCCGGATGACCTGAAAAGACCTGGTGATGACCGGAAAGGCCTAACATGTGGTCCGGGATAGCCGTGTCAGCACAGATCGAAAAAGCCGTAACGAAAGCCGTCATTGACCGACGCCTACCGAAATGACTTCTCGGAAACCCTGAATGTTACGGAACACATGCGGGACTCCCGAGACCTTCGATTATGGACCATTCAAGGTCGGTCATCGAGCATGCTTCGTGTTTTTACGGTTCACGCGCGGCTCTCGCTTGAAGGTTACGGCATAATTCCGGAAATCTTCGGTCCATTCTCAACTCACAAGGGGCTCCACCAATGTCCTTAGCTTATGTCCACGAGGTAATCCAGATCAGATAACGGTCGGATAAAAGATATCGCCTATGGAATAAGAGTCTAGGGCTCCGAATCAGGCCAATTTGGCGTGTCTACAATCCGATGTTCATTTACATCGAGCAAACACTCGAACACCCTTGATTAACTGCCATAATGATCTTGTTTGACGAGAGCGTGCACATCCACAATGTATAAAGAACACAAAGGGCCCTGGCCTTTCAAGCCCGATGAGATGCAAACAAGTTTGGTTAGATTTGGTTTGGAGTTGGTTTATGCTGATTTATGAATTGATTTTTGATGTAGTTTGAAATGTTGATTTCATATTTTGATTTGACTTGGATTTGAATGTTATTTGTTTCGGTTTGTTTTAATTGTTTGGTTTGCATCACATCTAGTATGTCGGGCTAGTGTCGATGCCAAGTCACATGCAATCAACTCGGCACTTGAAATGTTCATTGAATATTCATGTTCATGCTGGTGTACATCAGATGTGGTAGTTCATATGCCATGTTCAATGTTGGTCGAAGTGCAAATGTGTGAATGTCCTTCCCTTGGTGTAAAATCCCATTTGACCAGGAGAATTTTGGCAGCATGCCGCCTTATTTTCTGATCAGTGTGAAATTTTACCCGTCCTACAAGGCATAGTCATTTGACTTTCCAAGTAGTGGGAAGGGTCCGTCTGCAGTGGGAAGTGTGTCCCATGCTTACTCCCGGGTCAACGTTCCGGTGCATGCCGGATGAGCCGCCCAATGAAGCGTCCAGTTGTGGACTAACTCCTTATTTAATTTTGGCATTTCGCCTTCAGATTTAATTAAGGTTTATTTTAAGTGTCCAAGGCCCAATGGGCCAGCTTAATCAGCACAATGGGCTGGTCTTCATGTCTCATGGCCTGAGAAGGCCGGCTTCATGTCATGTTGGCCTGGTTGGCCCAATTCAAGCTTCATGTTTCCATGGCCCGGTTGGCCTGTTTTACACCTTGTTTGGACCAGAATCGAGAGCCACCTTCTCAAGCCCTTGACCCATCATGTGAGCCAAGGGGGATCAGGCTGTCACCCCCAACCTGGTCCTTACAAGGACCTGTTGTAGCCTCGGTTTGTTGCACTTGTTCGCAGCATCTGTTTTGATCTCCAAGGGCCAGAATGGCCTGCTTTGACAATCTGCAGAATTTGACTTCTAGTGTTTGCCTTCTTGCTGTAGCAGTGGGCAACGGAAGCTTCAGAGGGGCTGGAATGGATCTGTGGGGGTGCTGCTTAGAAGAGTTGGAAAGGGGACTGCACAAGGGGCAGGTTTAAGGCAAGTTTGGAAGGGTTGATTAGGTGCTGCACAAAGGGCATGTTGAAAAGGATTTCAATGCCTCAAAGGGGCTGTTTGGTATTGAAATAAGGAAGGCCACACAAATGGGCTGTCTTGGTTGAAGTTGAGAATCTTCCTGAGAGAGACTTGACCCTTCGTACGGATTCCAAGAATTCTCAGGACATCACCCTCTCCTCCAGCCAAAACAAGGGATCAAGAGCCCGCCCGGGGGAGACTTGGCCCATCTTGTGGATCCAAGAATGCCCGGGACATCACTCCATACTCCTCAATGGGTAAGGGATCTGTGTAGAGAATAGGGCTGATTGGGTGCTGTTTAGATGGCCATCAGAGAGGTTAAGTAGGTGCTGGTTTCCAAGCCATCAGAGGGGCCTGATTTGGGTGTTTTCTGAAGTTCGTCCACTTGGGCAGCATGGATGGTCGAACATAGCCTGATTAGGAGCATGTTCAGGAGCCTAATTGGCTGCTAGAGGGATGTCAACAAGAGGCATGGTGTTAGGTGACAACACGGTGTTGCTTGGGGATGCCAAATGGGTTGTTTACATACCACCTATGGGTTGTGTACACATGGACAGCAAGGGGTCTGAAATGAGGGGCTCAAAGAGACTGATTTTTGATGGCTTGTGGAACCAACATTGGGAAGTTGAACATGGGCTTTAAGTGGTACCAACAAGGCTGAGTTTTTGGAGCTTCTTGAATGGCCATAGAGAAGGCCGAGGGGAAGAGAAAGAAGAGGGGAGGAAAAGAACTAGAAAGTACTACATCTTCCTTCACCCTTTTCGCACAATCCTTGTTGGAGATTGAAGGAGAAGATGGCTGGCCTTATACCCTTCTTATTATTCTTCTTTTTTTGCTGAAAATGGGGCAGGAATCAGTGCTCCAAGGAGGAACACCTGCTGTTGGAATCAGTGCACCACCGATTGGACTGCTGCTGGCGCACCTGCTGGAGGGAGGCCTTTTCTCCTTCTTCTTCTTCACTTGGAACACCACAAGGGGGCTGGAGAGGTTTCTGACTTGCTTATGAAGATGTCCAACCAAGGAGAAGCTTTCTTGGAGCAGGGTAGAGGGAGGAGAGGCAGGGCTTCCGCAGGGTGATCAGCTTGTCCTGCACATGGCCAGCTGAGGAGGCTTTTATAGGGGCTGAGGGGCGCCATCTCCAGGAGGAGATAAGGATGGAGGTTGTTGAGAGGAGATAAGGATAACTCAAGGGAGGTTGGGGATGATAAGGATAACTCATAGTTGGTTGTTGAGGATGATTATGCGCCAACTAGAAAGAGAGGGAGAGAAGGGTGCGCACCATCTCCTCCTTTCAAGGAGGTGTGCGCACATGACATGTGGCAAGAAGGCTGGTTCGACCAAGGCTTGGATGAGAATAGGCTTGGTTAGTTGTTGGATTAGTTAGGATGAAGATAAACCAAGGGAGAGATAGGGATAAGCCATGGGAGGTGGTTGAGGGAAGTGGTTGAGTGGGACCCACCAGCCAAGGAAGGAGGAGGTGGGTGCGCCTCCCTCCCCTATTTTCTAAGGCTTCTTGCGCACACATCAGAAGAGGGAGGATGGGGTTCGGCCATGACAGGTTAGGTTAGCCCATCTTGGGTTTGGTTTAACCCTGGTTTAATCAGAGTGCTCCCGATCCAACGGCTAGCATTAATTCCAGCCAAAACCAATTAAATAAATCCCAAATTGACTTCAAAAAAATTAAGATCATACCCTGATGGCCATTGATCTTATGCTCCATCCTGATGTGTGGTTGAGATCACTTGAATTGCAACGGATCTCCTGATTTAGCTAGTTTCTCCGATCGGTGCGATCTCGGCCGTCGATAATGTCGAAAACTGTATCTGAGTGCAATTACCTTCTCCCATTGGCTAAATTTATTTTTCATGCATCAAGATTCATGAGATCAAAGTTTTGGGTTATGAAAATTGAAATTTTCTGCCCATGGGTCGATCCGGAGCTAATCGGACCATTATGCCCCTGGTGCGAGAACATACGGCTTTCCGTCCGGATTTGCTCTTTCTTGCATATCTCTTCATCCGGGGGTCGGATTCTCGATCCGTTTCAAGCGTTGCCTATATCTATCTATCCTTTACAATGTGGTAAAGTTGGAATTCCATGTTAGAGTCCCAATTTGTCCCAAAGTGTCAGGGGCAAAATGGTCATTTCGGCCTTCCGGTGTCCATTTTCATGTTTTGGGCACCGTTGCAAAGCTCTTGACCGGGGCTATGTAATGAACACATTATCTTGGCTATTTGTAGCATGTAAGGCCATGCCAAGGCATTTCCAAAGCCTATTTACATCATCTATTCACTAATTTTTCGAATCTGGGTTAGATTTTCTGCACCGGCTTCGGCATTGCTGAAACTTGTATAAAGAAAGCTAAGCGGAAAAATTTGATGCCAACAAATGCCCCCCATGGGAAGTTTATTGGAGATGGTAGTCGAGAAGGGACTGCCCATGTAAGTTGGCCTCCGATATTTGTTCTGCTTTGTCCCTGGCAATTTATCCACTGCTTCTGCTACATGAGCTTTCTTCAGGACTGAGAAGGGCTTGGGCCCTTGTACATGACCAACCTTGGCTTCTTTTTGTGTTTGGTTGCCCATCTTCCATTCAATAGGCACATTTGATGGTGTCAATTCTTGCGTGCTCCCCAACAAGCAAGCTCTCTGAATGAGCTAGTCTTTCATTTTTTTGTTTTGTTTTTTTTTCTTACTGATCTGACTGTTGCTTGCAAGATTTTCACTCAGACCAGCCCCCTTGATGTTTTGCCTACACGCCTCCAGAGAGGTTTTCATGTAGCGGGGTTACCTAATTTTACCTAGAGTGCCCTTTCAGGTTTTCACTCTAGCCAGGTTTTCTCTCTTCATTTCTTCTCTTTTTTTTCTTTTCTTTTTTTTTCTTTTTTTTCTTCTTGTTCACTTTCTTTTCTCTCTCTCTCTCTCTAATGTATAAAGAATTAAGGCTTCCCCCCAAGCCGTATTCAAATAGAATGAACCAGGTTGAGATTAGTGATAACTCAACACGGGGGTCCAACCAAAGTTGTGAAACCAATCAAGGGGCTTCAAACAAGTGAGTGGAGAGACCAACACAGAGGGGGTTCCTGACAAGGATAAGACCAATCCAAGTGCAGAAGGCTACTTGGCACGAGGGACTAATCAAATAGGTTCCAAACCAACGCAAAGGGGGTTCTGAAGAGAATAAGATCAATCCAAGTGCAGAAGGCTGCTTGGCATGGAGGACTAACATTGAAACCATCTCAAAGGGGGTTTCACACAAGATATGACCATGAGGGTCAAATTTTTGAAACTGACACAGAGAGAGTTTCAATCAAGGCAAGACCAATCCAAGTAGGGGAAAGCAACTTGGCATGAGGGTTGAGTGAATATGAGACAAATCCAAGTGCTGGGGGAAACTTGGCCTGGGGGCCTAATAAGGTTGTCAAACCAACACAAAGGGATTTCGGGCTTGCCTACAAGGCAAAGTTTGTGGACTACAAAGGGTCCGGTAGGAAATCTCAAAGGGTTGGTTTCCTAGGGGTCCACACAAAGGGTAGGACTAATAGTGCCACAAAGGGGTGAATGGGAGCCTCGAAGGGGCTGGCGGCCCATGGGTCTACTACACAAGGTGTAGGAATAGAGTGCCACAAAAAGGCGAATGGGAGCCTCAAAGGGGCTGATTTACCAAGGGTCCACACAAAGGGTAGGACTAAAGTGCCACAAACGGGCGAATGGGAGCCCCAAAGGGGCTGGTGTCCCATAGGTCTACACATGGTGTAGGACTAAACAGGGCTATGGAAGCCAAAGTGGCATTGTAGAAGCCTTGTTTGGAGCCTCAAGAACAAGTAGTCAAGGCAACTAGTTGTGTAGGCTACCGAGATCGGGATAATCAAGGTAGTGAGAGTTTTAAAGCCATACAAGACCAACCTCGCCAAGATGGTTAGTTTGTTGAAGGTTGCCTGGAATGATGGTCTAGATGATGCATGTTTTGTGGGTCATCAAGCCTGGAGTGGTCATGACAACGTGGAAGCTTGTAGACCAACAAGACTGGAATGGTCAGGGTGGTATGGGTTTGAATTAATTTTCAAAAAATTGTTCAGACCAGGAAGGGTCATGACAGTATGAGTTGTTATGGGACGTGTGGGCTGAATAGTCAAGATCGGAGAAAGTTTTTTATTTATGGACCATCAGGATCGGAATGATCAAGATGGTGGAATTGCTAAAGTCAAAAGAATGACTGAAGAGGTAAGAATGAGTGAGAGTAGAGTAGGGTATTACCCTTCGTCCCTTTCAAAATGGAGTGTGGGAACTTCCCCCGAATTTTAAAGGTGGGAGATGGTCTTCCTCGTCGCCTCAGGTATGGTCTCTCTAGCATATTTCTACTACAAGGTAGATGAGCCTATGAGAGCCTTTTCGTCATTGGAAACTCGGATCTCCTCCGTAATAAAATTAGGGGGATGAACCCACCCATCTTGTTAGGTTGGGGGCTTGTCCAAGTTGATTATTTTTTTTTCTTATCAACCTGATTGCTCCTTTGCGGAGTTTTCACCCAGGTTGACCCCTTTTCACTTTTGCCTGTGCGTCCCATTGTAGGATTTTCACACAGCAGGGTTATCCAATTTTTCCAAAGGTGCCTTTGCAGGTTTTCACCTTGACTAGATTATTTTGACATTTTTACCCTTAGCCAATCATGGTGTTTGATTGACTAAGTCCATCAGGCATCTCCATTTTTAGCCCATTCTCTTTTTTTTCCATCTCTTTTTCTTTTTTTTGTAGGGAATCAAGGCTTTCCTCAAGCCATATTCCAGAAGAATGAACCAAGTCAAAATTAGAGGTAATTCAACATGGGGGTTCGAGAAGAGTTGAGATACCTAACACAAGTGGGCTTTAGCTAGGTGAATGGAGAACCGACACAAAGGGGATTTCTCAAGGGGATGAGGCCAATCCAAGTGTGGAGGGCAACTTGGCATGTGGGTCTAATCTTCAAACTGACACAAAAGGGAGGTTTTAAATGGATAAGTGGAGAAACCATCATAAAGGTGTTTCCTCAGCAGGATAAGGCCAATCCAAGTAAGAAAGGTAACTTAGCCTGAGGGTCAAAATTTGAAACCTACTCAAAGGGGATTTCAAGTAAGATAAGACCAATCCAAGTATGAAAGGCCACTTGGCATGAGGGTCAAAATTTGAAACCTACCCAAAGGGGGTTTCAAGTAAGATAAGACCAATCCAAGTGTAAAAGGCAACTTGGCATGAGGGTCAAAATTTGAAACCTACACAAAGGGGGTTTCAAGTAAGATAAGACCAATCCAAGTGTAAAAGGAAACTTATCATGAAGGTTTGATGAAGGCTCAAATAGAGGTAAGAGTGATCCAAGTGTAGAAGGAAACTTGGCATGAAGGTCTAATGAAGGCTCATGAAGCTAACACAAAGGAGCTTCAATCTTGCCTAAAAAGCAAAGTTTAAGAGCCACAATGGGGCTAGTAAGGAACCACAAAGGAGCTATCCTTTTGTAAACATTTGCACTAAAGGCAGAAACAAAGTCTCAAAGGGGTGAGCATGGAGTCTCAAAGGGACTAGATTTTTAAGAAAAGCTAGCACAAATGGTAGCAATAAGAGGTCATAGAGGGACCAATAAAGATCCTCATAATGGCTAAGTAGGGAGCCTCAAAGGGGCTAGATTTCCAAGGGTCTACACAAAGGGTAGGACTAAAATGCCACAAAGGGGCAAAGGGGAGACTCAAAGGGGCTGGATTCCCAAGAGTCTACACAAAGGGTAGAAGTAAAATGCCACAAAGGGGCAAAAGGGAGCCTCAAAGGGGCTGAATTCCCAAAGGTCTACACAAATGGTAGAACTAAAATGCTGCAAAGGAGCAAATGGGAACCTCAAGGGGATGATTCCCAAGTGTCTACACAAAGGATAGGACAAAAGTGCCGCAAAGAGGTGAAGGGGAGCCTCAAAGGGCTAGACTCCCAAGGGTCTACACAAAGGGTAGAACTAAAATGCCACAAAGGGACAAAAGGGAGCCTCAAGGGGGCTGTATTCCCAAGGGTCTACACAAAGGGTAGAACTAAGGTGCCACAAAGGGGCGAAGAGGAGCCTTAATGTGATAGACTTTATGGAAGGCTTGCATAGAGGGAAGCAATAGATGGCCACAGAGGGGCCAATGAGAGAGAGAGAGAGATAGCCTCAAAGGGGCTGATTTAAAGGTTTGCAAAAAAGGCAAGAATGAGAGAGACTATTGAAGCCAAAGAGGCATTTACAATAGCCTCACTACATGAACGAGTGGTCAAGGTAGCAAGTTGAGTAGGCTACCAAGATCAGGGTGATCAGGGTAGTAAAGGTTTTAGGGCCATACGGGCCAGAATGGCCAAGATGGTAAAAGTGTTGGGAGTCATCTGAAATGGGATGAAAGTGGTGTGTGTGTGTGTGTATGTGTTTGTTTTTTTTGTTGGGCCATGTGGGCTGAAAAGCCAAGGCTGAGGAATATTTTTGTAAACCACTAAAATCAGATTGATCAAGGTGGTGGGAGTTCAAAGCATCACTAAGTCTGAACAGGTGTGAGTGATAGAGGCTTGTAGCACCATAATCAGAATGGTTAAAGTGGCGATGATTTTATGAAAAATGTTATGGAAAGGAGGACATAGGGCAACAATATAAGAATGGTCCTTAGTGTGGTCAAGGCCAGGGTTTCAACCTGGAAGGGCTTGCATCCGAGCGTTGTAAATGACCAAGCTTAGAAGGTAGAAGCTCCACTGGGGAAACATTGGTATTTGGCAGCCACATTTGTTTGAGGACTGGGGCAGAGGGTTTGGATCCTTGCCCCCGGTCGGAACGAGAGTCCACTGTCCGGGGCTCTCGGTGGGGTGTAGCTTGTGTGGGAAACTTGCCACCAATCAGCAATGGTAAGTTAGTAGGATGACCTAAGGACTAGACCGCTGGTCAGTCAGCTTGTTGTAGAGTGGCTTGGACAATAAGGCTTCCCTTAGTTGCTTGAGCTGAGCATGGACAATGTTGATCAGCTGGCCCCTCAATTGCTGGAATTTTTCTAATGGTAGGTGTTGCAGTCTGTTAGCTATCTTCAAGTCAGACCACTGATCGGTCCAATTTATATAAGGACCTGGGCAGAGGGTCTGGAACCTTGCCCTCGGTCGGCATGAGAGTCCACTGTCTTGGACCCTAGGCATGGAGTAGCTTGAACGGGGAACTTGCCACCAGTCAGTAGAGCAAAGTGTTGGAAGAGTCGGTCGGCAGATAAACCAAATGTAAGGAAAATTTCTTTTTATGACAAGTGTTGGGGCCTACCGGCTCTCTCTGGGTAAGATGGCTGATCAATCTAGTTGAGGAATACGGGATAAGAGCTGATCCCTCACTCGGACTGCCACCTTTATAACCATAGTAGGTTGGCTCGTGTTTTCAAGTTTCAAAGGAGAGGGTTGCCCCCACTCCTTGTCCTGCTTGGCCATTGGTCGGCCGATCTTCTTAAGTTGGATAGAAGACTTGAGCTTCTATTGTGTAGCTAGTACATCAACAATGGTGCGCATGGCATGGGCCCTATCTTTGACACCCAACCACTCGAAAGTAAGAAACTGGTTGT
Source organism: Cryptocoryne crispatula var. balansae (assembly GCA_036172225.1). Classification (NCBI taxonomy): domain Eukaryota; kingdom Viridiplantae; phylum Streptophyta; class Magnoliopsida; order Alismatales; family Araceae; genus Cryptocoryne; species Cryptocoryne crispatula. The sequence goes on along the minus strand of CM069927.1, from coordinate 20,245,391 downwards.
CAAGTAGTAGATCAATGAGTTGAGCTCGTCGTGTTTGGATGAAGGCAGCCAGGAGAGTGAGATTCCAGGGGCAATGCACAATGCTAACCATCAGGTGATGGCAAGACTAATGTCTGACTCGAATCTTGAAGAGACTCTACTATTGCTGTTTTGCAGGCGCAGGCTCAAACTGCTGGTGTTTAATTTCACGGCAGGCATTTGCTATTGAATCCTCGTGGGCCGGACTGCTAGCTAGTGGCGTAAAGAAGGAAAGGACCAACAAGGAGCTTCCCCTAATCAGCTAAGCTGGGGTAGCCTAAACTGCAGTGGAGCATCATGCATGGTACTCAGCAGTGGCAGCTATTAGGATTTCTGCCCGTAAGCCCTTCATCTGGGAATGGTGAACAACAAACCTTGATAGAGGTTGGTTCCATTGAGGAGAAACCAAATTCAGTTAGGGACCATGGGAGAGGGTCTAGCACCTTGCCCCTGGTCAGTAGGGATCCATTGGATGGACTTCCTCGTGTGGAATAACTTGTGTGGGGAACATGCCCCCAATCGGCGGAGCTGGGTGCCGAAGTAGTAAGCCAACAGCTAGGATAATTAATGTTTTCATCATGGCAAGTGGCTGCTGCCAGGTCTTCATGGGCCAGACCACTGATCGGTCAGCCAGGTGAAGGGAATGACCTACGGGGAGTCTACCCATAGTCGGTTAAGTAGTGAACTTGAAAGGGTGGTCAATGAACCAACCATTCACAAAGAATTTTTCCATGGTAGTTGGTGGCACCTACAAGTTCTGTTCAGCTTGGACTGCTGGTCAGTCCGATGCAGGAAGGCTGGTTGAGGGCTGGTCCCTCACCCGAGTTGTTGTCTTTAGAGCTGCTGATCAGCATATGACTTCATAATTTAGAGGAGAGGGCTGCCCCCTCTTCCTGGCCTCTCCAACTACTGATTGGCCAGCCCAATGATGAAAGGATCTGACAAGAATGTTTCCCCTGATCAGCTAAGTAGAGAGCTGAAAAAAATTGGCCAATGGGCTAACCAACTACAGGTGATTCCTGGCTGGTAGGTGGTGGCACCTGCCAATTCTCCTCATCTTGGACCGCTGATTGGTCGAATGAGGGAAGGCGGGATGAGGGATGGTTCTTTGCCTGCGCTGCCATTTTTGGAACTGCTGTCCAGCCCCTGCTTTCAGAACTCAGAGGAGAGGATTGTTTCCCCGCTGTCCATAGCATTAGCTCATATGGTGATTTGCCCCTAGCTGGCAGAATTGAGTGCCAAGGTGATTCAGTGTCATGGCTGACTACTGATGTCTCTCTCTTTTTTATGGCAGGTGGTTGCTGTCAAGCCCTTGTACATTGAACCACTGATCGGTTAGCTAGATGAAGGGAAAATCCGATGGAGAGGCTGCCCCCAGTTGGATAAGCTATGGGGTCTTGTCATCTCAGACCACTGCTAAGTCTAACGAAGTATGGCAGGCTAAGGGCTGATCCCTTGCCTGTATTGTCCTTTTTAAGTCTTCTAAGTTCAGAAGGGAGGGCTGCCCCCTCTCCATGGCCTTTCTAGCTGCTGGTTTGTTGGATTTCTTGGGGGCAGGCAGAAGGTCTACACTTCCCCTTGCATCTGGTGCATTAACATTGGGCACAGCAAGGGTCCCATTGTTGTAATCTAGCCAGTCCAGAGTGAAGAACTGTCGACAAGCGGCAAGATAACAGGTTGTAGTCATCTACGCTTCTCTTCCATAAGCTTAGAAGGAGTCTTGATAGGCATCACTTGGTGGGTGTGGTCCCACGAGCAACACACGTTGTTGATGTTGAGGTGCCGAAAGGATCCTCACTCACTCATGTTCTTCCTCAGGTTGAGGGGTGTTGTAGCAGGTGTCAGCATGGCAGAAGGTGCAGGCACAAATGTTGTGGCAGACATAGTAGGTGCCAGGGCAGCAAGTTGAGTAGGTACTATGACTGTGGGTGTGGGTGCGGGCCCAAATTCAAGAGTGATCTGATTCACCATGAAAGTCTCACGTGGGGGAGACAACAGAACATTTTCTGGGAGCAACTTGGCGGTGTCCAGGCCAAGCTTTTGGAGATGCATTATGGAGTAGAAAGTGAGGGGTAGCATTGCTATGTCCTCAGCAGCAGGTGGTGACTCCAAGATGGTGTCGAGCCAGTCCAGGAGTAACACGATCTTTGCAAACTTGCTGAAATTGATCACCAACGTGATTAAGCTGATGCTGCATTGTCAACATAAGTTTTTAAGTAAATGACACCTTCACAAGCCGCCGCTGAACCTGTAAAAAGGTTGACTTGATTAGAGTGTTTTTAAGAGGTAGTGAATGTGCACTTTCTCAGATCGCTATGGCAGAGAGATGAAGGGAAAGAGAGGTCCCACCGGGCGTGCCAATTTGTGGGAACCTCGGGAATCTTTTGTTTTGATCTTTGAAAAAGATTTCTTCTTTTTGTATGTTTTGAAATATCGACATCCGAATTTTCTAGTAAAATAGGTGATAGACCATAAAAATACTAGATAGTCCCGGTGATATTAGAATAGTATAAAACCGAGGTTCAGGTTCTGTGAAAATATTTTTGACCTCTCTCCATCGGATGGTGCGAATATCCGATGTTCATTTACATCAAGCAAACACTCGAACACCCTTGATTAACTGCCATAGCGATCTTGTTTGACGAGAGCGTGCACATCCACAATGTATAAAGAACACAAAGGGCCCTGGCCTTTCAAGCCCGATGAGATGCAAACAAGTTTGGTTAGATTTGGTTTGGAGTAGGTTTATGCTGATTTATGAATTGATTTTTGATGTAGTTTGAAATGTTGATTTCATATTTTGATTTGACTTGGATTTGAATGTTATTTGTTTCACTTTGTTTTAATTGTTTGGTTTGCATCACATCCGGTCTGTCGGGCTAGTGTCGATGCCCAGTCACATGCATTCAACTCGGCACTTGAAATGTTCATTGAATATTCATGTTCATGCTGGTGTACATCAGATGTGGCAGTTCATATGCCATGTTCAATGCTGGTCAAAGTGCAAATGTGTGAATGTCCTTCCCTTGGTGTAAAATCCCACTTGACCAGGAGAATTTTGGCAGCATGCCACCTTATTTTCCGATCAGTGTGAAATTTTACTCGTCCTACAAGGCATAGTCATTTGACTTTACAAGTAGTGGGAAGGGTCCATCTGCAGTGGGAAGCGTGTCCCGTGCCTACTCCGGGGTCAACGTTCCGGTGCATGCCGGATGAGCCGCCCAATGAAGCGTCCAGTTGTGGACTAACTCCTTAATTAATTTTGGCATTTCGCCTTCAGATTTAATTAATGTTTATTTTAAGTGTCCAAGGCCCAATGGACCAGCTTAATCAGCACAATGGGCTGGTTTTCATGTCTCATGGCCTGAGAAGGCCGGCTTCATGTCATGTTGGCCCGGTTGGCCCAATTCAAGCTTCATGTCTCCATGGCCCGGTTGGCCTGTTTTACACCTTGTTTGGACCAGAATCGAGAGCCACCTTCTCAAGCCCTTGACCCATCATGTGAGCCAAGGGGGATCAGGCCGTCACCCCCAACCTGGTCCTTACAAGGACCTGTTGTAGCCTCGGTTTGTTGCACTTGTTCGCAGCACCTGTTTTGATCTCCAAGGGCCAGAATGGCCTGCTTTGACAATCTGCAGAATTTGATTTCTAGTGTTTGCCTTCTTGCTGTAGCAGTGGGCAACGGAAGCTTCAGAGGGGCTGGAATGGATCTGTGGGGGTGCTGCTTGGAAGAGTTGTAAAGGGGACTGCACAAGGGGCAGGTTTAAGGCAAGTTTGGAAGGGTTGATTAGGTGCTGCACAAAGGGCATGTTGAAAAGGATTTCAATGCCTCAAAGGGGCTGTTTGGTATTGAAATAAGGAAGGCCACACAAATGGACTGTCTTGGTTGAAGTTGAGAATCTTCCTGAGAGAGACTTGACCCTTCGTACGGATTCCAAGAATTCCCAGGACATCACCCTCTCCTCCAGCCAAAACAAGGGATCAAGAGCCCGCCCGGGGAAGACTTGGCCCATCTTGTGGATCCAAGAATGCCCGGGACATCACTCCATACTCCTCAATGGGTAAGGGATCTGTGTAGAGAATAGGGCTGATTGGGTGCTGTTTAGATGGCCATCAGAGAGGTTAAGTAGGTGCTGGTTTCCAAGCCATCAGAGGGGCCTGATTTGGGTGTTTTCTGAAGTTCTTCCACTTGGGCAGCATGGATGGTCGAACATAGCCTGATTAGGAGCATGTTCAGGAGCCTAATTGGCTGCTAGAGGGATGTCAACAAGAGGCATGGTGTTAGGTGACAACACGGTGTTGCTTGGGGATGCCAAATGGGTTGTTTACATACCACCTATGGGTTGTGTACACATGGACAGCAAGGGGTCTGAAATGAGGGGCTCAAAGAGGCTGATTTTTGATGGCTTGTGGAACCAACATTGGGAAGTTGAACATGGGCTTTAAGTGGTACAAACAAGGCTGAGTTTTTGGAGCTTCTTGAATGGCCATAGAGAAGGCCGAGGGGAAGAGAAAGAAGAGGGGAGGAAAAGAACTAGAAAGTACTACATCTTCCTTCACCCTTTTCGCACAATCCTTGTTGGAGATTGAAGGAGAAGATGGCTGGCCTTATACCCTTCTTATTATTCTTATTTTGTTTCTGAAAATGGGGCAGGAATCAGTGCTCCAAGGAGGAACACCTGCTGTTGGAATCAGTGCACCACCGATTGGGCTGCTGCTGGCGCACCTGCTGGAGGGAGGCCTTTTCTCCTTCTTCTTCTTCACTTGGAACACCACAAGGGGGCTGGAGAGGTTTCTGACTTGCTTATGAAGATGTCCAACCAAGGAGAAGCTTTCTTGGAGCAGGGTAGAGGGAGGAGAGGCAGGGCTTCCGCAGGGTGATCAGCTTGTCCTGCACATGGCCAGCTGAGGAGGCTTTTATAGGGGCTGAGGGGCGCCATCTCCAGGAGGAGATAAGGCTGGAGGTTGTTGAGAAGAGATAAGGATAACTCAAGGGAGGTTGGGGATGATAAGGATAACTCATAGTTGGTTGTTGAGGATGATTATGCGCCAACTAGAAAGAGAGGGAGAGAAGGGTGCGCACCATCTCCTCCTTTCAAGGAGGTGTGCGCACATGACATGTGGCAAGAAGGCTGGTTCGACCAAGGCTTGGATGAGGATAGGCTTGGTTAGTTGTTGGATTATTTAGGATGAAGATAAACCAAGGGAGAGATAGGGATAAGCCATGGGAGGTGGTTGAGGGAAGTGGTTGAGTGGGACCCACCAGCCAAGGAAGGAGGAGGTGGGTGCGCCTCCCTCCCCTATTTTCTAAGGCTTCTTGCGCACACATAAGATGAGGGAGGATGGGGTTCAGCCATGACAGGTTAGGTTAGCCCATCTTGGGTTTGGTTTAACCCTGGTTTAATCAGAGTGCTCCCGATCCAACGGCTAGCATTAATTCCAGCCAAAACCAATTAAATAAATCCCAAATTGACTTCAAAAAAATTAAGATCATACCCTGATGGCCATTGATCTTATGCTCCATCCTGATGTGTGGTTGAGATCACTTGAATTGCAACGGATCTCCTGATTTAGCTAGTTTCTCCGATCGGTGCGATCTCGGCCGTCGATAATGTCGAAAACTGTATCTGAGTGCAATTACCTTCTCCCATTGGCTAAATTTATTTTTCAAGCATCAAGATTCATGAGATCAAAGTTTTGGGTTATGAAAATTTAAATTTTCAGCCCATGGGTCGATCCGGAGCTAATCGGACCATTATGCCCCTAGTGCGAGAACATACGGCTTTCCGTCCGGATTTGCTCTTTCTTGCATATCTCTTCATCCGGGGGTCGGATTCTCGATCCGTTTCAAGCGTTGCCTATCTCTATCTATCCTTGACAATGTGGTAAAGTTGGAATTCCATGTTAGAGTCCCAATTTGTCCCAAAGTGTCAGGGGCAAAATGGTCATTTCGGCCTTCCGGTGTCCATTTTTCATGTTTTGGGCACCGTTGCAAAGCTCTTGACCGGGGCTATGTAATGAACACATTATCTTGGCTATTTGTAGCATGTAAGGCCATGCCAAGGCATTTCCAAAGCCTGTTTACATCATCTGTTCACTAATTTTTCGAATCTGGGTTAGATTTTCTGCACCGGCTTCGGCATTGCTGAAACTTGTATAAAGAAAGCTAAGCGGAAAAATTTGATGCCAAAGTATGATCTATGTTATGCTCATCCTCATATCGGATTTCATCTAGCTGAATGGTATTCTCTAAAAAGTTTGGCAGCCTTGCACACTCTACGCATTTCTGTGCCAATTGTTGCAGATACCTATTTGGAACTCATTTACCTCTGACTTTTCTATTTCCTAACCTAACCTGACCTACTGAAGACAAAGCTAGAAGGCTGGTATTTACAGTGGAGGGAGGATCGAGTAAATCGATCAATGATTCAGAAGAGGGATCCTTGATTGGGAGCACCCTCTGGGATGAGTAGAGATGTCTCCTCGATGGAAATGTGAGTTTCAGAGAAAACATTTTTTTTGGGATTTTCAAGTAAAAAGATAGAATGAGTCGGAATGACTCGAGGTTTGTTGGAAGTTGACGGAATTAATAGAAAGAAAAACTTAAGAATAAAGAAAAAAAAGGGGCTCGTAGGCTCAATGGTAACAGAAAATGGGCACATTGGCCCAAAACTGATGAAAAAAGTAAACGGGTACGTGGACCCGATCTTAGAAATGGATGGGAATGTGAGCCCATGCTGGAAAGAACCCTCAGTTCTAAAGTTGATGAGGGAAGTAAATGGGCAAGCAGCCCAGTAAGAGTGAAAGGCTGAAGAGGGCATATGGGCCCAAAGTGGGTAAGTGGGCCCGGAAGCCCAACCAAAAGATCTAAGAACAACGACACGAGGTTTAAACATGAGATTGTTATGCTCAGGCCTCATGGAATGGTTCTGACTTGGGTGGTATGCTCAACCAGATGATCCAAGATTGGTCTTCCCTTGAGTGGTTCTTGGTACTCTTCCCCACTTGAGAACAAACGAGTCAAAGATAAACACAGGTCTTCCAAGTCTTCTTCTTCATCTGGAGCCTTTCTTCTCTTGACATCTATCATCGAACTTTTATCATCTTCAGCCATCACCATGGTCTCCCCTTTGATAAAGAATGTATGGAGTCCCGTGGCATATCCTGGCTAGATGACCCTCCTTGGGAAGGAATCCTCTTCGTATCCCAACCCCTGCCTATGTGGCCTTTTCACAGTTTGAATTGGCTGAGTGATCCCTTGAAGATCCTTGTCTAAACCTTTTCCAGGCTGATAGCCCAGTTTCATCATCATCCGCCATCCCACTGTGTCAGGTAGAGAGGCAGTCATGCATCTGACTTCAGGCAAATCTCCCACTGAGATCTGGGGCTATATTGATAGTCCTAAGGGCAAAGAAGAATCGTTTAGCACGTCCCTTACAGGCATGCTAGTCACCTTGACCACTTGTCCTTTAAAGGAAAACTTTATGCACTGGTGGTTTGTTGAAGCCACAGCTCCTATTGCCTCCAAGTATAGCCCAAAAAGTCGGATCCAATTCTAGAACATGAAAAACCGTTGTGACCGTACATGGTCCAAGTTTGACTTCTAAAGTGACCACTCCACATGTAGACTTCTTGGAGTTGTCGTAGGCCGTCACCATGGCACAAGATGGCTTGATTTCTTACTCAGAAATATTGCACAACTACAAAGTTTCTGGCGACATAACGTTAATAGAAGCTCCAGTGTCAACCAAACATGATTTTACTTCAATATTACAGATGATAACAGCCATATGCAAAGCATATCTCCTGACCTCTGGATCTGCTAATTCTTCCTGAGAGAAAGTGAGTGTCGGGTGCTCACTTCTAGGGGCTAACACTGTAGTGATCTTCTCAGGTGAGAGATCTTCACTCACCATGACCCTTTGCAAATACTGTTGTAGAATATCCTCGTGCACCTTTGATCTTTTGATCAACTCAAGTATGGAAATACGGGCCAGTGTCTTATCTAAATGTTTCAACAAATCATATGCCGTGCCTGGCAATGGTTCTTCCACTTGTTCCTCCTCCACTGGATCCTGTAGTTGAGTACCAGCTTGGGGAAAGAGCCGCTGGAACATCCTCCCACTCTGAAGCACCGGGGCTATTTGGTGGTCGGGTAGAGGTGATGGGTTAACTGGGGTGGACTGTGGTGGAATAGGTGGTGTAGGTGCAGGTATGGTAGGCAATGGGATTGGTGGGTCTAGGATGATTGGGTTTATGGGTTGAGGCGTAGGGTTTGGAGGTGGTAATAATGGTAATATGGTGGCCTGATAAGAAGAGGCCAGGGTGCAGGAGTGGTTGATGAGTTTAATGAAGGTGTTGGTAATGTGGTAGGTTGTGGGGTTGGTGGTATGATAGGTTGGGGTTTTAGAGTGGCAGATCTCATAGGTTGGGGGTTCATGTTTGGTGGTGATTGTGGTGGTCGGATGAGCAAGGGCCAGCTGTCGACTCCAAAAATGGGTTCCGGATCGGCACCTCAAGAGAAGGTGATAGATGGAATAGAGGGAAAATGGAGTGAATCGGAAAACACTTGGAAAGCAGTAAAGACTCCTCACCTCGGTCCCACACTCACATTGATCCCCGAACTTTCATCTCACGACGTCGCTCGAGCACCGGAGATGGTTTGGGTCATGTGGGAGGAGAGTGAGGAGGAGATGAAATTAAAACATGAAAGATGTGGTCGCCAGGAGCCGTGGGCTCCACTTTATAAAATAAAAACAAGAGATGAGTTGATTTGACCGTGTACCTTAGCGCGGGAGATCGGGATATGGGTTCAACCTTCTTCTTCCTCGACTGGCCGATGAAGAAGAGTCTCCAACCGATGCTAGCTTGATAAACATGTGCAACTAGAACAATAAACCAAGTGAAATAAAATGATTAGAACTATGGGAAGTGTAGTAAATGTAGTAAGAAGATGAGAAAGAAGCAATTGGAATCGAACTCACCGGATTGGGGCGAGTCCTAACCCATTTTTTTGTATTTTTGATTATGTAAAAAGGATGCAAATGAACTAAAATGTGCTTTAAAACAGTAAATAAACTGATTTAAATGAGTTGAGAAAGCTTATGGAATGGATCGGCTTGAGTTGAAGCCGAGTTGGTTAAAGAAGGCCGGTTCGGGTAGCTTTGCACCCTTCTGGCGCGACTTTGGTGCAGAGAATTATACATACGACCCCGATGTCAGAATCAAGTGATGTTTGTTGGAGTAGACAGAGGACTCAGAGAGGAAGAGTTCCTATTTTTATTATTTCTCCGAAATCTTCCTGTGGAAGTCTGTAAAAATTATGAAAGTGGGCGGATGTAGAAAACAGAACCTGGATGTGCGCCCTCAGTGCAGCAATCGCCACGAACAAACAGCAGGTCAGAATTGAGTGCCGTCAGTTGGAAATGAAAGAGGACGAAGAGATGAACATCTTCTATGTGGAAGACTTTTGCAGCAGGAGTCCCAGATTTTCTTAAGAAGTCGATGAAGTTGGTTGATGAAGAACGCCCGGATCGAGCCTTCTCCTTCATTTCGGGATCGATCTCTCAATGTTGGATCGCCTTTGGACGTCTGGACAGCTTTGGAGAAGAGCTTGGATGACCTCTGGACGAGCTAGGCATGAAGTATTAACCTTGGGTCATTGAGAATGGCCCTCAATTTATAGGGGAAGGGAGCCGGTGCAAAATTTAGAAACTGGACCGACCGCGCCCCGGCTTTTCAAAGGGGACGAGGGCGCGCAGGGCGCGCCCTCAAACCAAGGGTGCGCAGGGCGCGCCCTCACCTCGGGGGTGCGGTCTGCGCGCCCCCCTATTTCAAAGGGAGCGGGGGCGCGTTACGCGTCTCACTGCTAAAAATCGACGGAATCTTCCAGAAATTGCTAAAAACTGACTTGACATACGTAACGCGCCCACGAACCGGGGGCGCGGTACAAATAATCGAAAATCAACCGCGGAAACCTTCCAAAAATCTGGTTTAGAAGGTGCTAATCGGGGTAATTTGCGATTTAAAGAAACTAACCGCGCCCCCGCTTTTCAAAGGAACCGGGGGCGCGCAGGACGTGCCTCCGGTTTGAGCGCGCGCAGGGCGCGCCCCCGGGTTGAGGGCGCGCAGGGCGCGCCCTCCCCTTTCAAGGGGAGCGGGGGCACGGTACACTCTCTCTCTCGCGCGCGCGTTCCGCGAGCCGTATCTTGCAAACGGGATGTCCGATTCGGTTCCTGTTTGTTGCGTTGGAAAGAGGACCTTCAACCGCACCTCCCCAAGTCAGTAAACCAGCCGGCATGACTCCCGAGACGTTAGCACAAGGCTTTCTACCGGTTTACTCTCTCGCGGAAAGCCAAAACCCGAGGCAAAGATCCGAAAGAGCACAGTTCCAGTTGAGAAATCTCGAGTCAACTCGGGATGACTTAAAATGACGACCAAACAAGTTCGGTACGATCGGAAAACCCGAAGTCATCGAAAAATCTGAGATTAACCCGGTAAACGTGAATCGAAAGCCGTAAAAGCCGCGAAACCCTAAAATTGACCGAATTGGACGTATGGCCATGATTGATGAAAATATTCGGCTAGAATCGACCCGGATAACCCGAAAAGACCCGGTGATGACTGGAAAGGCCTAACGTGTGGTCCGGGATAGCCGTGTCAGCACAGATCGAAAAAGCCATAACGAAAGCCGTCATTGACCGATGCCTACCGAAATGACTTCTCAGAAACCCTGAATGTTACGGAACACATGCGGGACTCCCGAGACCTTCAATTGTGGACCATTCAAGGTCGGTCATCGAGCAGGCTTTGTGTTTTTTTACAGTTCACGCGCGGCTCTCGCTTGAAGATTTTGGCATCATTCCGGAAATCATTGGTCCATTCTCAACTTGCAAGGTGCTCCACCCATGTGCTTAGCTCATCTCTACATGGTAATCTGAATCAGATAATGGTCAAATAAAGGATTTTTCCTATGGAATAAGAGTCTGGGGCTCCGAATTAGGCCAATTTGGTGTGTCTACACCAGTGTATAGCAATGGTTGAAGGAGGTGTAGTTAAGGAGGGGGCTGGCCTACTGATGAGTCAGCGAGAAGAAGTGGCGGCCAGTTGTTTGGTTATTGAGCTTGGTGGTGGTTGTGGAGTAGAAAGTGCACGTATTATTTGTCTAGGAGGGTTCCTAGAAGGAGGCCTAGCTGGGTTGACTGGCATGGTTGCATTGTGGTTTTCTAGTTGCCAACCTTGAGCACGGCTGGCATCTCCTTGGACAATGGAGTGTACTAGACCAATTCCTGGTTTTGGATGTGCTGGTGCTGGTGCTGGAGCGGGAGCATGTAATGGTAGCGGATTCTGAACAATCCCCAAGCCAGGTTGTTGTTGAGGTTAAGCCGGTGGAGGCTGCCGTTGCTGCTATCTAGCCTTCATAGCCTGTATGCATTCCCCCATTTGATTCCAATCAATACTACCTTGGTCATTCAGATCATGGATGTAATCCTTGAATTGAAAACACACTTCAACAGTGTGACCAGGGTACCGATGGTAAGCATAGTATCAGGACATATCTGCGTTTGCTGGCCAAACCTCTCTGTCCTTGGGCAATTCCAACTATTTTTCTGCTATAAGTACATTGAAGATGTCGGTCAAGGAGTAAGGGAGTTGTTGGTAATTCTCTCTCTTAGGACCTCCCCTTCGTAGTGCCTGATTGGGTGGTGGCAGTGCCCTATTGTAGGTAGGTTGACGGGGTTGCTAGGGTTGTGCTACTGGCTGAGGGGGTTGTTGTGGTTGTCGTGGTTGTGGTGGCCTAACCTGTCGTTGAGGGGAGTAATAGGAAAGGTTCTATGGTGGGTTTCTGAACTGGTTTTGATGGTTCCCTCCCTGGTTCCCCACAATGTTTATACTTTCGTTGTTGACCACTCCTTCAGTTGTAGGACCAACTGGTGCATAGGGGGTCTTCCGGATGTTCCTAGGTTCGGGATCAAATGGATTTATCATGGTGGCATCTTTGAAGTGGGCTTGCAAGTATCGGGCACTGTCATAGAATTCATTCATGGTGGTAGGATGGTGCATAATCAATACATTCCTTAGAGCTGGTGTGGTGTTCCCGATATGCATTTTCATTTGTTTCCCTACAGAAATAACATCTATCAATTTCTCTACCATTCCCCTCCAGCGATCAACAAACTTTATGAAGTCCTCTTCGGGCTTCATCTTCTCAGCAATCAAATCTGTAATGGAGCATGATGGTGCCACCCGGTCTCTGTATCTTTGCAAAAATTTGGTCTTGACGATATCAAAGTCTCCTACCTCAAAGGTGTCAAGTGAGTAGAACCATTCTAATGTAGACACTTCTAGTGATCGGCGGAATAAGAAAACAAGAACCCTATGATCATTTTTACAGAATGAGGATTCATAGAGAAAATCTTTAAGGTGACGAAAAGGATTGCGAATACCATTGTAGCGGCAATAAACTGGTAGATCAGAAGGTGGCAGGTGGAGAACTGGCAAAGAAGAAATAGAGATCTCAGGAACTGACTTGGAGTCTAGGCGACATTTCAGCTCTTCATAACGTTCATTCATCTGGGTAAGCTGATCCATGATTGCCTGGGTGAGAGCAGGTTCTTGGTTTACTGGTGGGGGTATGTAGTTAGAGGCATGGTTTTGGAATTGAGGAGCATGACTTGGCAAATCCACTGAAGATTGTCTCATGACTTGATGGGCCAAGGGAGCAACATGGTTGAAATAGGGTGGCTGAACAAATGATGGTTGAACCACAGATGGTAGAACTATAGATGGTTGGACTACAGATGATTGTGCTAGTGATGGTTGAATCACAGATTGTTGAACAATAGGTGGTTGAACAAAGGGTGATTGAATTAGTGGTGGTTAAACCAAAGGATAAGGAGATGAGGCAACTTGGTTGGCTTCAGCCTGATCTGAGGCAATTTTGCCCTTCACCATGGATTGTATGCGGGCGTAGGTTTCTGGGTCGGTATAGAGAGATAACTCCCTAAAGAGTTGTTCAACATCACGAGGAGCAGATGGTTGAGGGACCTCTTGCACTTCTGACTCAAACAATGGATTAACAAGACCGTCTGACGGAATTGGTTGATTACCCATCTCGTGCTCTCGATGTTCAGCTTGTTCCGCCATTCCAACGTGCCTTCCAGACCTTAATTGCATTGTCACCTTTTAACTTCAAACAAGTTGGCAAAGCAAACAAAGAACTCTTTTCTGGTTTTTAGTATCTTGCAAAAAATGTTAGGGGTTTGAATTTTTGTTTGACAAACAAGTGATGCAAAGACTTGAAAGCAAAATTACACAATGATTTTGATTAAACCTTAGGTTTATGGATTTTGTTAAGAATTGTTCTCTAAGCAAATGGGTTAGGATCCTAACTCCAATCTCCAATGACCTAGGTTTCACATAATCTCACCACGCGTAGGTAACATAGGATGCTTCGGGTTTTGGAGAGTGGTACAACCAACCCGATCATGAAGAGGAATACTCCACGTATGAGGAATTATGGAGGCCTTGATGAAAGCCAACCAAGTCAACTAGGAAGGATTATCCCAGAAGAGAGGTCAGAATCCACCAAGAAGGTGTTTTGGTTTGGAGGGGTAAATGGGAGAGTGAGCTCCCACCTCAAAAAAGTGTAAAATAAAAAGGTAGAGATAAGGAGAAGATAATGCAATCAAGTAATAAAGCAAGTAAACATAAACTTAAATAAACAAGAAATCACACAAGATAAGCAATTAGAAACTAGACAAGCAACTAGAAACTAGAATCTAGACCTTGTTTCTTATGTGAGCCAAATGAAGATAGTGCAAAGTGATGGAAAGAAGAGGGTTCAGATCTGATAGCCAAGAAAAAGGGTGGTCTACGCGGGGACCGATGTAAAAATAAGCTAGTTCACGTGGGAACTGGGGTAAAAAGTAAAGGTGGTTCACGCGGGAACCGGTTTTGGGTAAAAAAGGATGGTTCACGTGGGAACCGGTTTGAATGATTGAAAGAAGGCCACGTGGGGCCAATTAAAGGTGAATAAGGATCTGATCCAAGTGAGGATAGATTTGAGGGAAAGTGGTTTGGTTCACGTGGGAACCGAAGTAAAGAAAGAGATTGGTTCATGCGGGAACCAGTTTGAAAAGAAAAAGGATGGTTCACGCGGGAACCGGTTTAAATGACAATTGAAAATAAAAGAGGGTCACGCGGTGACCAACTTTAGGGTGATAACTAGCATAAAAAGAGAGAAAAATCTGATTTGAAAGACTGAAAATAAATGTTGGTTCACGTGGGAACCGGTTTGTAGAAGAGAGTTGGTTCGCGCGGGAACCGGTTTTAAAGCAAAGGTGGGTTCATGCGGGAACCAATTGAAATAAAATGACAGAAATTAAATGAAGTACTTGGCACTTCATATCTGATAAAAGATGTGTGAAATCAGAAATTTTGATATGGCATGAAATTAAGAAAGGTGGAAAGAAGGAAAGGCTAACGCGGGAACCGATCTCGAACTAGAACTAGTTGCAAGAAAACACTAAGCACCCACGATTAAAGACACTGCTTGTCCCACCGTGGTCGCCACAAAGCTGTTGACTCCGAAAATTTGACAAGCCTCTCCTTTTTAGGGAAGTCTATGAATCCAGACCATCACCTCAAGAGGGTATGAGAAAAAAAGGAAGAAAACATGGAAAGCAACTCTCACCTCAGTCCCACACTCGTATTGATCCCCGAACTTTCATCCCTTGGTGTTGCTCGATCACCGAAGAGATGGTTCGGGCCATGTGGGAGGGTGAGAAGAAGGAAATTAAGACATGTGGTTGCCAGGAACCGCGGGTTCCGATTAATGAAATTAAAAGATGACCGTGTGTACCTTAGCGTGAAGAGTGTGGGTCAAAGCTTCTCCTTCTTCAGCCGGCCGATGAAGAAGAGTCCTCAACGCGTGGGTGCTTGATTTTCTATGCAACTAGACAAACAAACAAGTGAAAATATAATTAGAATTAAACAAAGTAGAGTATATGTAAGGAAAATGACATGAAACACACAATTGACTAGAAACTGACCGGATTCGGGTTATCTCTAACTCCTTTTTTATTTTCGGATTAACAGACTGAAAATAAATAAAAAATGTACAAAAATTATAGGAGGATGTATAATCACTAAAAAAAGAGATACAAAAAAGAATAGAAAGATTATGATAACAATAGGGAGAGATATGGCCAAATCTGTGTTGTCGAAAAAGCCGAGCAGTAGTCCAGGATCTGCCAGGCGCGACTTTGCTTCAGCGCTCGTAACGACCAGCCCCAACATCAGAATCATGTGATGTCAATTGTAAAATGAATAAGACTTTTAGAGGAATAACTTTTATGTTGAGAGCTCGGGCAGAAGACGTCCACACGTAACTGTAGAGGACGAAGAAGAGAGACCTGATAGATCACCTGCAGACCAGCTTTCCTCTCTCTTGAACCGACTTCTCTCTCTCTAAAAACTCAAAATTATCTATCTAAAAATCACAAAATCGATGCATAAGGGATATTAGACATCTTGATATGCCTGGGGGATCATGCACATGCCTTTGGAATGACCGGAATTGGAATTTATTTATAGGAGAACGGATGGACTTATCAACACTACAAAATAGGATGCCTTGCGCCCTACCCCAGGGCGCATGTGCCCTGTGCAGGGTGCATGCTCCGTGATGGGCACATGCGCCTTGGTGCAGGGAGCATACACCTCACTGAGGGGTGCATGTGCCTCCCAGTGAGGGCACGTGCTATCCTTCCAAAATTTTCGGTCTTATCCGGTCCGATCCGTTCAGAAGTAGATTCCCGGTGAAAAACTGGTTCCCTCGTGCCTCAAGGTCAGGGCGCATGTGCCCTCAAGTTAGGGCACAAGGTCACGTGCCTCAAGGGTAGGGCACATGGGAACGTGCCCTGGGTCCTGGGCGCATGTGACCAGGGACCTGGGCGCATGGGACTGTTTTGTGCGTCCTTCCGGAAGCAATTGCGAATACTCCCGAACTCAGAATTCGATGCTGTTTGTTGCGTTGGAAAGATAACAGGACAAAGAAGATCTCTATAGCATTGGATCAGCATTAAACCCTCCGAATCTTCAGAATTTTATTCAGAAGTTAGGACAGTGAACATAAGATCTGATACTGGTCAAAATAACTCCGATGACGACCGTAAAGGCACGGTATGCAACAAAACTTGTCCGGAGCGTGAATATGACCATAGCCTTCAATGCATGATCATTAGGCATTGGTCATTCAGCCAATTTCCATGTTTACATGATTTACATGTGGCTTTCGCTCGGAAATTATGGCTTTTTGCGGAAAACTTCAGAAAACATCTGATTTCGTTCGGCAAAGCTCCAAATCAATTTTAGAAGGACCTGTCATTATTCTAAGGTCAATCACACATATTACCCTATAAAACATGAATTTTATGCTCTGAATTAGGCAAATTTGGCGTGTCTACAGTAAGTTCTCTTAACCATTTTATGTCGGTCATTTAGGTTATTTTTACACCTTGTTAAGAAGGCTCCACTCTTTGACCTAAGTCAAGACAGTCAGCAATAGGCAAAGAGATGAGCCATGGTGAAGATTTAATCCCCTTTTATTAAGTGTTTCAGGATTCTGAGATCAAGAAGGGAGTGACTCTCACCATAGCAGGTAAGCTCTCTTAACTTTTACCATGTTTATTTTGTCAGTCATTTTGTTCATTCTACCTGGTTAATAGGGCTACCCCCCTTGACATACAAGCCAAGCAAGATGATAATGAGAAAGGGGGTAAGCCATAGAGCAAATCTAACCCCTTTATTAAGTATTTCATGAAAGAAACACGAGTCAAGGAGGGGGAAGTCTCGCCAATAGGTAAGTTTCTTAACCTTACATCTACTGTCTTTTCATTACTAACATTTACTATCTTTAAGAGGCTTCCGCCCCTTGACAAATTTGCAAGGAGTCAAGCGGAAATGTGATACTAACAACTTTTTTTAGTGATGTTGAGTAGATAAAAACTAGTGCAAATGATTCTAGAACAAAAGAAGGATTGAATACATCATTAAGTACTACAACCATGAAGAGAAGCAGCTACAACGAGAGGAGAATGAAGCCTGCTATAGATATCAGTGCCTGCTGCTACCCTTTCCAAGAGAGGGACCACAAGGAGGAGGCATGGTAGCCGTGTCCGCCAAAGCTGCCGTAGCCACCTCGTTGCGGCGACACTCTGAAGAAGTGGCCAGGAACGCAGAAGCACCGTGCTCGTGACTCTGGCTCCGGTCACTCTGCCCCTGTTGGCTCTGGCCGTGGTGACTTCGGCTATGAGTGGCGACGCCACTCCGGTGTGTGCCACTCTGGTGGGAGCTACTCTGAGGGGCACGACTCTTGCTCGGTTGTGGTGGGATGCCCTGGTGGTAGACCTGAAGTGTCGCCTCTGCTACCGACAAATGAACCTGCGACTGCAGGTGCATCTGCTCCAAGGACCGGATGGCCTGGCTATGTTGGCGCTCCATCTCGCGCATGGCTCTCTCATGCTAAAGATGGAGATCCAAGACGATCATCTAGGAATAAAGATCAGCCGAGGCAGATCACCATGTCTCCACCTCGGCCTTCAAAGACTGGATACGGGAGGACAAAGTACTCTGAAGCTCGGCAACCTAGAAGAAGAGGAAGAATATGAACCAGGAAAAATCAACAACCAGATTAGAGAACAATGAAAGATACCTCTGCCTCCTTGGTCATCAGGACCTCTCTCACCTCACTCAGATGCTGGCGGAGCTTAACCACCTCTTCCTTCGACAGAGAAGGAGGTGAACCCTCGGCACGGGCCTTCCACTATGAACAAAAGAAAACACGTCAGAGAAAGGCAAGTATACGACGAGAATAGAAATGAAAGTCAAGGTAGTGTTTACCTCAATCTCCAATGTGCCGCGAAGAGTAGCCACCTCCTGTCAAAGATCAACGATCTCCAGCCTCTGGTGTCAACTCTAAAAATTCGACGGGGCCTTCTCCTTTTCAGCGAAGTCCATGAATCCAGATCGTCACCTCAAGAGGGGATGAGAAAAAGAAAGAAAACATGGAAAGCAACTCTCACCTCGGTCCCACACTCACATTGATCCCCAAACTTTCATCCCTTGGCGTCGCTCGATCACCAAAGAGATGATTCAGGTCATGTGGGAGGAGGGTGAGAAGAAGGAAATTAAGGCATGTGGTCACCAAGAATCGCGGGCTCCGATTTATGAAATAAAGATGACCGTGTGTACCTTAGCGTGAAGAGTGCGGGTCGAAGCTTCTCCTTCTTCGGCCGGCCGATGAAGAAGAGTCCTCAACGCGTGGGTGCTTGATTTTATATGCAACTAGACAAACAAACAAGTTAAAGAGACAATTAGAACTAGACAAAGTGGAGTATATGTAAATGAAATGACATGAAACACACAATTGACTAGAAACTGACCGGATTCGGGTTATCTCTAACCCCTCTTTTTTATTTTTTGGATTAACAGAGTAAAAAATAATGAAAAAAAATTTAAAAAAATGATAGGAGGATGGAGAATCATGAAATCAAGAGATAGAAAAAAGAACATCAAGATTTTGAATAGAATTGAGAGAGATATGACTAAATCTGGGTTGTCGAAAAAGCCGAGCAGCAGTCTAGGATCTGCCAGGCGTGACTTTGCTTCTGCACTCATCACGACCAGCCCTGACCTCGGAATCAAGTGCCGTCAATTGAAAACTTAATAAGACTTGAGTAGGAAGAACTTTGATGAAGAAGATCTTGGGCAGCAGACGTTCACACACTGCTGTAGAGGCCGAAGAAGAGAGACCTGACAGATCACCTGTAGACCAGCATTCCTCTCTCTTGAACCGACTTTTCTCTCTCTAAAACCTCGAAATTATCTCTCTAAAAATCACAAAATGGATGCAGGAGAGAGATTGGACGTCTTGAGATGCTTGGGGGGTCATGCACATGCCTTTGGAATGACTGGAATCAGCCTCAATTTATAAGAGAACAGACGGACTTATGAACCCTACAAAATAGGGCTCCTTGCGCCGTACCCCAGGGCGTATCGCCCCACCTTGGGGCACATGCGCCCCCTGGAGGGGGCGCATCTTATCCTTCCAACAGATTCGGTCTGATCCGGTTCGATCCGTTCAGAGGTAGAGTCTTGGTGAAAAACTGGTTCCCTCGTGCCTCAAGGGTAGGGCGCATGGGCACGCCTTGGGTCTTGGGTGCATGTGACCAGGGACCTGGGCGCATGGGACTGTTTTTGCGCGTCCTTCTTTCGGAAGCAATTGCGAACACTCCTAAACTCAAAATTCGATGCCATTTGTTGCGTTAGAAAGATAACAGACCGAAGAAGCTCTCTATAGCATTGTATCAGCCATCACACCCTTCAAAACTTCATAATTCTGTCTAGAAGTTAGGACAGTGAACAGAAGATCCAATACTAGTCAAAATGACTCCGACGGCAAACCGGAAAGGCACCGTATGCAACAAAACTTGTCCAGAGTGTGAATCTAACCATAACCTTCAATGCATGATCATTAGGCATGGGTCATTCAGCCAATTTCTATGTTTACATGATTTACGTGTGACTTTCGCTCAAAATTATGGCTTTTTGCGGAAAACTTCGGAAAACATCTGATTTCGTTCGGCAAAGCTCCAAATCAACTTTAAAAGGACACGGCATCATTATAAGATCAATCATACTTGTTACCCTATAAAACATGAGTTTTATGCTCTGAATTAGGTAAATTTGGCGTGTCTACATCTGGTGCAGCAGTAGAGCCCAAGCCTCCTGAAATGTCACGAAGATTAGAAGAGAACAACAATGTTGAATTGAGTTGAGGCCAAAAAAACCTCAGGGATGAATAAGTGGCTGTATGTTGTCTCGTATCAGCGAAGGTAGTCTCGGCTATCCTCTGCCCAGCCAATAACTAGCTTGCCACCTTCGTACCACAGTGTGATCGAGACGTGGTACCTCTCCACCCAGTCCATGGGGAGGAGAAGGCATCTAGGATGGGCCCCGACTAGAGAAAGAAAGAGAGGAGGCTCCAACCAGTCCTGCTCCAGGACAAGGGCGTGTGCCAAGAATCGAAGCCACAGTGGCACCAACTCGTTGATGCATAGGAGGTGAAGATCACGACTGAAGACATGACCAACCTAAGCAATCCAGGGCTGGAGATGGTCGTTGGTCATATGATATGGCCCCCAACACACCTACAGGAAGAAAAATCACGATTATCAATACATCAGAAGAATATTGATGCACAAATTAAAAAAAAAACATACCTCAGTGTGTGGAAAGCGGAGCATCTGTGCATGGATTGAAGCTGTTGGCCCTCAGTAGGGCAGATGGGCTCCCAGCGAGCCATCAAAGGGAAGAGGTCGGGGTAGGACTGTTGTGCCCGGCCTAGGGAAAAGTAAAGGTAGCTACAAACCTATAAAAAGGCACAACTTGTCAAGAAACACAGAACAAAGTAGAGCAATACAAGTGTACAAAAAAAAAGTTGCTAAAAGTCACCTGGAGAAAAGGAGAGAAGCCGGCGATCGAAACAGAACCCGCCTCAGGTTGTAGGCTGCAGAATAGATGGGTGAGCATCGCTGCCCCCACGCATGTGTCAACCTGTTCTAGGTCAGCAAGCAAAGGAAGGAACCGCAGATGGATGCGGTCCGTCTTCAAGCCCAACAGAAGTCGCCCAAAGAAGAAAAGAAGAAAATGGTGCAGGTCTATGTCTGCCTCCAAGGAGCCAGGTAACCTGGTAAACACCGCCGTAGCCTGGCCGACCATGTGGCAGAAGAAGCTATCCTGGCTCTCGCCGTGGACACGCTCGGCATCTACCAGGCCTACCATCTCACTAGCCTCTAGTTTGGCGATGGTGCATAGGCCATCCTCCGGGTCGAACTCAGGCTCATATACAAAAAGGGACCAGAACTCCCATGAATCATTGTCCGGGCCTCAGGCTTATATACCATGAGATCTGAAATTTCATTTGGGTCTGCAAGAGATTCATTTCATTAGTTCACTCAATTTTATTGTCAAAAATGCAAAGGAACTAATCATTAAGTGCAGGATAAAAGAAAACGTACCTCGCAGACTACCAGGAGCTCAAGCTCCTCGGAGTCAGAGTCGTGACGACGGATGCATCTCGGCATCTACATCAAAAAAGGGAAGTTAACAACATTGAAAAAAATGATTAATTAACTAAACAGTTAATTAATATGTAAATATTTTTTTGAAAAAAAAGAGGCCGAACGCGCCCTCCCTCTCCAAAGGAGGGTGCGCTGAGCACACCCTCAGGTCAGGGGCGTGCTTAGCATGCCCCTACCCAACCCTTGTAGAGAGGGCGCGGTGACCGCGCCCTCCTGGTGGGGGCGCAGTCACCGCATCCCCCATCCGGGGGGGCGCCCAACGTGCCCCCGATCTGAGGGCGCGGTCAACGCCCTGCATTGACCGCACCCCCTCATGTTGCTTGAATCTTGTTTTTGCGATATCTTGCTTGGAATCATGTAAAACTTGAACCAAATCGAAGAGCACAACCTGATCTACATTTCTTGTAACAGGGGCACTGACCTTTGATGGCGTTTCAAACTCCAAATCTAAGTTGGAGCTCTGGAGCTTCTAGCGCAATGAGAGATAATGTGCAAGTGGAAATGAGGAATTCTTAAGCTTGCAGGGTATATATAGAGAGTAAAAATGTGAAAATGGGAGAAATTTAAAAATGTCACCCAAAGTTTACAAAATCGAGCTGATCGCGACACCACCAAAAGAAACTCGATCCCATGCGCAGTTTGCTCAGAATAATTTTGTAAAGAAAAATTCTTTTAAATTCCCACCAAAAATCCCTCTTTTCACATAACTTTTAATGTCTCAGGTCCTAAATTAGCTAAGCATGTTCATGTTTTTTATCATCACTAGCGTGTCAGGAGAAAATTATATGCATTTCTTACTCAAAAATGGCTAAAAATGTATTTTTCAAAGCTGAAATTGATAAAAATGGCAAAAATTTCAGAAGGCACCATGTTGTTCAGAAAATCAAGCCGATAAAAGAGTCACCAAAAGAAAATTTATCCGACTCACGGTTTGCTCTGAAAAATTACTTAAAGAAAAAAGGCAATTTAAAATCCATGGAAAATACTTCATTTCATATTAAAAAACTTTCATGGAGTTGAAAATTAACAAGGCATATTCATTATAATTGTCAACATCTGTCTTGTAATTTTCTGAAACATAGTAAATTTTTATTGAATTTTCGCTCAAAATTTGCTATATAAAAATTCATTGTTTATTCAAAATAACCACAACATGTCTGACAAGCTAAAACAGGAAATGAAGACTCTTAGGAGAGCAAAAGCTTCAACTCAGAGAGATAACGGTGCTTACAACCAGGGTCCTCCTCAATCAGGAGGCCTGGGCAGCACACTCGACTCGTCTACCATAAGGCAACCGCTGAAATCGCCTCCTCCTCCTCATCCACATAGCCAAGCTGCCTACCCTTGATAGGTGGCAGGTGGGACAACTTAGGCAGCTCGTACCGAGGCAAGCCAATCAGAGAGTGACAGCGGTGAGTATTGAACAACACGAAGTCCAAACTAGTAACCAGGCGGAGATCAACGATGGATGCAAAGCACACCTGGAAGTCCTTCTGCATCAGGGCAGTAAAAGAGTGCAAGAAGCCAGAACGGTTCATGGAGGCAAAGTAAGCACACCACTCTGGCCTCTTCTTCACCGATGCATACCTATTGGCGACTCTCTTGCCAAAGCCGAGTGCAGCGGCATATGGGAACAAGGGGCTGCAATGGAAGAGCTACGACCTAGTGGCCACCTCAAAAATTGGCTGGATCGAACTTGAAGTGGAGGTCAGCCCAACAAACCAGCAGAAGCGCACTGCCGAAGGGAGGCCCACGCAAGCTGCAAATAGTCCGCAATACAAGAAGCCTAGAACTGAAGGCCCTAACCATGCACTGCTCCAGATGCCACTGATGCACGAGAGTTGATCAGCCTCCAGGAAACCATCATCCACAGGGAACAAGAACCCCATGGCAAGGCAAGCTGCGAAACCCTTTGCACTACACAGAATCCAATCCTCGTCCTGACCAGGAGCCATCAGAAGAGAAATTGTCCAGGCCGCCAACTTGGGAACACTGATTCGCTTGCCGGACAACAAAGAGCTGATTTGCCGATCCTCGATGAAATCCTGCAGGAACTCCAGGCAAGAGAGGGGTCCAGAAGAGATTAACATACCTTCAGCCTCTCCCTTCTTAGTTCGAGAAAGGCCACGAAGGAGCTCCGCCTCTTCAAGAAAAACTATACACTCGAAGCTGCTAAACACGAACGTGTGAGTGTTGGGGTGCCACAACTCAACAAGAGCTCCCATCAAACCAAAGTCGAGGGAGTAGCCTGAGTATTGCTTGGCATGGATCAAGAGCCCGGTCAAGCCCCAATCCCAAAGAGTCGCTCTGACCAACAAACCAAGGGCGCCGAGCAAGCTGGTAAGCCAAGGAGAAGAGAAATACCAGCGTGGTCCTGGAAATTTTGGGTAATCCTACATCCAAACAGGAGGTAAGAGAGAATTCCTTTAGAAAAAAAAAGAAAAGTGGTTGAAAGCTAAAATTGGCAGCAAACTTACAAAATTGGCGCCGATTCTGGCCTTCAAATGACCCGGGATGCTTGAAATACCTCGAACCGAGCCAACACGCTGTGTTTTCAAAGGAGGAGCCATCCTGAGTGTTGGTAAGATGTTCTGGTCGTCCTAATGGGTATTTATATAGGGGAAATTGGCCCCAATTTGAACCAAATTCGGACCCGGTTCAATTAGGAAACTGGGACCGAATGTGCCCCCACGGTGGGGTTACGCAGGCCGCTCCCTCAACCCTAGGGCGCGCAGGCCATGCCCCCATCTAAGGGTGCGCAGGCCGCACCCCTGGTTCGGGGGTGCATTCAGAATTTTTTTTGAAAATCCAACAAAAATTCTAGAAAAATCAAAAAAAATAAAAAAAAATTAAAAAAAAATTGTTAAATTAAATTTGTTCATGTTTTATCTTTATTGAGGTCGAGTGGAAATCTTTGTCCATTTGGGACTAACATTTTGATGAATGACAGGAATTGCTCACGGAAATGGAAGAATGGACATGAGGAAACCCCCATAGCTTGTTGGTTAACATATAAGTCGTTAGTCATGTATTATTATTCTATGCATTATTGTTGAAGACCATGAGTGCGGAGAAGACTTGACCTGAGATCCCCTTAATCAAAATCTATGATAGTCGGGTCATCTCCGATGCTCACGGAAAAGCCAAAGTTGTGCTGTGAGAAATGATGGTTACCGAATAGGTATCTTGACTTCATAGACAAACTATATCTTCAACTAATTGTTATACAAGTTTTGTTTTTATTTTCTTAAGCCCAGCATTCATCATGTAATATTAGTTGCATTGCATTTTTCGTTGTCATTGCATACATCATTCATGATCTTCTACTTCTGTCCGAATATTTCTGAACCCTACCGGGTCCCTTCTTCCCATCATGTACCCCAATTCCAATCTTTCTAATACCACCGTGTTTTCTAATCCCGCCATGTTTATCCCACCATGTCTATTAATCCCATTATGTTCAGTAATCACCTTGTGCCTTCAAATCTTATATTTATATCCCCACTATGGCCACTCTCTTGCTATTCATCCCACCGTGGCAGTCAACTCATCCTGCCAAGGGCCTCCTATTTAATCAACACTTACATTATCGTTATCTTCACGATCTAAGGTTCAACATTTCCCTTTGGAATTCGAGATCATTCCATTCTGAATTGAATCTTTGTCTCTTAGAAGACTTAAATAAATCTGAGAGCCTGAATATGCTTGATTGGTATTCTTTTACTTTTTTGAAACAAATCTCTTTTTAAAATTTTAGCCCATCACAGTACAGGAACATCGCAAAGATCGGGTTACCGGCTGATTATTAACCTAAGAACCCATGTTTCGGGGACTCCCCACCGTGTTGGGGGTTGGCTATTCTTCTCTCATGTCAATGGCACATCTCTTACCAATCGAACATAGGAAGACTTAATAAAACATGGCGGTCATCTAGGACACTTGAAGAGATTCATCTTGTCGAATCTGGTCGTTGAGCATGTCTATATCTACACCTTGATGCCACCTTTTTAGTCAATCGCCATTTCGCTCTACTACATTCCACTATGATCCATCTCGCTTCGCTACACTTTCTCTACGTTTCACTTTGTTCACTACATGTCATTCTCCTACAAAGTCGACATCAAGGTGAGGCAAGTTGTAGACATGCCAAATTGGCCTGATTCGGAGCCCCAAACTCCTATTCCATTGGTGATACCCATTATTTGACTATTATCTAATTTGAATTACCTCGTGGATATGAGCTAAGGACTTTGGTGGAGCCTCTCGTGAGTTAGGAATGGACCGATGATTTTCGGAACAATGTCTTAACCATCAAACGAGAGCCACGCATGAACTGTGAAAACACGAAGTCTGCTCGATGACCGACCTCAAATGGTTCATACTTGAAGGTCTCGAGAGTCCCGCGTGTGTTCCGTAACATTTAGGGTTTCTGAGAAGTCATTTCGGTAGACGGCTTTTCGTTATTGCTTTTCGATCTGTGTTAACACGGCTATCTCGAACCACGTGTTAGGAATTTTCAGTTATCACTAGGCCTTTATGGGTCATCCGGGTCGATCCTAGCTGCATATTTCATCAACCGAGGCCATACGGCCAGTTCGGTCGATTTTAGGGTTATTTTTGGCTTTTCCGAGCTTCGATTCACGTTTACCAGGTTAATCTTGGATTCTTTGATGATTTTGGGTTTTCCAATCATACTGGACTTGTTCAGTCATCATTTTAAGTCATCTCGAGTTGACCCAAGATTTCTCGACTGGAACCATGCCCTTTCGGATCTCCGCCGTACTTTTCAGCTTTCCGCGAGAGGGTAAACTAGTAGAAAGCCCCGCGCGAATGTGTCGGGAATCATGTCGGCTCATTTACCAACTTGAGAAGGTGTGGTTGAAGGCCCTCTTTTCAACGCAACAAACGAGAGCTGAATCAGACATCCTGTTTGCAAGTTGTGGCCCCCGGAACATGCGCGTAGGAGAGAGAGTGTACCGCGCCCCCGCCCCCTTTAAAATGGGAGGGCACAGTCACACCCTAGGGGCATGCCCTATGTACCCTCAGTCCGAGGGCGTGCCCTGCAAGCCCCTGATTCTCTTAAAATGCGGGGGCATCGTCCATTTTTGGAAACCAAAAATAACCTTAATTAGCACCTTCTAAACCAGATTTTAGAAGGTTTCTATTGCTAATTATTGATTATTTTGACCGTGCCCCCGGTTCGGGGTGCGTTCCGTTTGTCAAGTTAGATTTTTAGCAATTTCTGGAAGATTCTGATGATTTTTAGCAATAAGACATGTAACGTGCCCCCGCTCCATTTGAAACAGGAGGGCGCGTAGACCGTACCCCTAGGGTGAGGGCATGCTCTGCACGCCCTGGGGTGGGGAGCGCGCGGGGGCATAGGAGGCCAGTTTCCCCAATTTACACCGGTTCTCCGTCTTTATAAATTGAGGGCTATTTCCAATGACCCAAGGTTGAACCCCCTATGCTTAGCTCATCATTAGGTTGTCCAAACTCTCTCCCAAGGCCGTCCCGACGTCCAAAGCTGATCCGACATCGAGAGAACGATCCCGAAGCGAAGGAGAAGCCCGATCCGTGCATTCTACCGCAACCGAACTTCATCAGCTACTACAGGAATTTTGGGGCTTCTGCTGCTAAAGTCTTCAAAAGAAGATTTGTTCCTCTCCTCGTTCTCTTTCATTTTCAACTGGCGGCACTCAATTTTGACTTGCCATCTGTCCGTGGCTATTGCTACACTGAGGGCATGCATCCAGGTTCTGTTCTTCCATATCCATCCACTTTCAAATTTCTTACAGACTTCTACATGCTAATTTCGAAGATGTCATTAACAGTAGATCTCTTCCTCTCTGAGTTCTCCATCCATAGAAACAAACACATCGGGGTCGTCCATAGCATTTTCTGCACCAAAGTCGCACCAGAAGGGTGCAAGGCTACCCGAACCGGCCTTCTTCAACTAACTTGGCTTCAACTCAAGCCAATACACTTCATAAGTTCTTCTTAACTCATTTTATTCAGTTTATTTACTATTTTAGAATATCTTTTAGTTAATTTTCATCATTTTTACATAATTAAAAACACAAAAAAGGGGTTAAGGCTCACCCCTAAGCCGTTGAGTTTAGTTTCAATTGCTTCCTTTCTCATCTCCTCTTTACAGTTACTACACTTCCCATAAGTCGAATCCATTTCTTCACTTGTTCTATTCTTCTTAAGTTGCACAGATCGATCAAGCTAGCACCGGTTGGACTCTTCTTCATCGGCCGGCCAAAGAAGAAGAAGGTTGAACTCACATCTCAATCTCCCGCACTAAGGTACACACGGTCATCTTTTATTTTTAAATTCCATAAAGCGAAGCCCGCGGCTCCTAGCGACCATTCCAATATTTTATTCATGTTCTAAGTTTATTTATTCCTCACTCTCCTCCCACATGACCTGAACCATCTTCGGTGCTCAAGTGACGCCATGAGATGAAAGTTCGGGGATCAATGTGAGTGTGGTACCGAGGTGAGGACTCTTTACCACTTTCCGAGTGTTATTCGATTCACCCCCCTTTCTCCCATATTCCATCCATCATCACCTTTTCTTGAGGTGCCAATCCGAAACCCATTTTCGAAGTCGACAGTAGTTCTCTCCATTTTTAAGGTAAATTACATTCCATAGGTGAATCAATTGAAAACATGTCTTGCATTGTAAAAAAATCATTTCGAAAATAAAGTGGTTATAAATACCGTCAATCATAAATTTTCTCCCAGTTATGCTTTGCATGTTTGAAGTAGAATGTGAGGCTAAAAAAATATTTCAAAAACAACATTTCCTTGCAAATGACAAGATGATAATGAAAATTCATGTAATACCTAAGAGAAGGAGAAGTTCATTGTTGGTGATGACGTTGCTTGTGCTTGCCTTGCCTTACCATGCTGCTTCCACTTTTGATATGCTTCATTAGATCGAAGATTCAGAGTTATATGATGAAGTGAAAGATGTGGAGGATCCGATTTGGCATGGCAGAGTTAGGATTAATGATGCAAAAGGCAAAGATTGTGGTATCACCTAGGAAATTTCTCTACCCATGAGTAAAATCCAAAAACGAAAATAGAATATGAAAGGAAATAAACATGCTTGAAAACAATAGTGAGTTAACACGGGCTCTTGAGCCTGGGAATTGAGAGTGGGCTTGAAAGCCCGTGAATGGTTGGAATCACGAGGCACATGGGCCCAAGATTTGAATGCGTGCTAGAGGGCCCGATTAAAGGTGATGGGCTCAAGGGCCCAATTGAAGGTTGAGCTCAAGGGACCCGATGAAAAGAGCGGGCACATGGACCTGATTTAGGTGATTGAGAGCATGAATGTGATTTTGAAGATTGATGATGGGCTCATAGGCGCCATTGAAGAGTACGGTGCGCAAGCCCAAAGTTGAAGAAGTGGGGGCACGTGCTCGAGGTTGATGGAAAGTGGGCACATGGTCCCGATTTAGGAGGAATTTGGGCACATTGGCCCAATTGTAGAAAAACATGGGCATGTGAGCCCAGTTGAGGTGAATTGCGGACTTGCGGGCCCAATTGAGAAGAATTGTGGGCACGTGGGCTAGATTTAGAAAAATTAAGGGCATGTGGGCCCGATTGAAGGAAGGGGGCACGTGGGCCTAGTTGGAGAAATGGGGTACATGGACCTGGTTGATGGAAAGGGGTGCATGGGCCCAATTGGATCAAGAGGGCATGTGGGCCCAGTTGACTAAAAGGGGCATGTGGGCTCGGTTGATGGAAAGGGGCGCATGGGCCCGTTTGATGGAAAGGGGCACGTGGGCCCAGTTGAAGAAAGGGCACATGGGCCCTGTTGTTGGAAAGGGCACACATGCCCATTTGACAAAGAGGGGCATAAGAGCCCGGTTGATGAAGAGGGGCACGTAGGCCCGATTGTATAAAGGGGGCACGTGGGCCCATTTGAAGGAAAGGGGCATAAGGGCCCAATTGAGTGGTATAAAATATGAGCTGTGGACCTAAGATTGAAGAATTGGGGGCCCATAGGCTTATTTGATGGTTGTGGGCAAGATAAAGAAAGGGTGGTGGCCCTAAGATTGATTGAGGAATTGTGGGCCCACGGGCCCGATCATTGATTTAGAGAAGAATAAAGAAAGGGTCGTGGCCCGAAAATTGATTGAATGTTGGCCCATGGGCCAGATTGCTCTTTACAAGGAGAATGGGGCAAGGGTTGCGGCCCTAAGACTGATTTTGAGGATTTTGCCTACTTAACTGGAGGAGGTCCTAGTATCCTTTTGCTAAGGTCTACATCCTTCCGGAGGCTTTTCGATTCATTCTCCATTTCTCTGACCAATTCTATTCCCTTATTTTTCAGTTTAGGGGTCAATTCTACCTCCCCAACATCAAGGATCAATTCCAATGATGGCAACATTTGATCTATACTTGGCGAATCCTTGCCTAGTCCTTGACAATCAACTGAATTTGTAATCCCCTCATCTAAGCTCCCTACAGTAGGCTTCTCTTCAGGTTGTTCTAGGGAAGAGGTCATGCCTAGCTTAGGGGATTCTAAGAAGATAGAAGAGTTTGGCTCGACCTTCCCTACTAGCTGATTTTGATTTTGAGAGATAGCAATGATATGTTGAGAAGTTGATTCCTCTACCAGGGCAGGAGCACAAATGGTTGGAGTGATTGGTTCCTTTACAGCGGTAGGAGCATGAAGGGTTGAAAAGACTAAATCATCCTCCATAGTAGAAGTAGGGATGAACGGATTGATTGGTTCCTCTACCGAGGCAGGAGTATGAATGATAGGAGTGGCTGGTTCCTCTGCCAAAGTAGGAGCAGTAGAAGAAACATGTGCCTCAACCGACTCAGGGTGAACCCTATTTTGATGGATTGATTGAATAGCCAATGGTTGTTCAATTGGTGTTTGCACAGAAGTCGGCTTAGGCTGAGGAACTAATGGCAAAATTGGTTAAGGGGCTAAGGCTTGTGTGGTTGGTCGAGGAGCAATTGGTGAAGTAGATTGAGAAGTCAAGGGCTAGATGATTGGCCAAGAGGCCTTTGGAAATGTTGGTGGAGTTAAAGGCGGGGGAGCCAATTTAGGTAATGAAGTGTTTGCACCGGTGATAAGAGGAACTTGATTGTTCATAGTTGTATGTGCCATTGACACGGGTTGTAGAACCGGCTAAGGTTGGGGTATAGCCAACTGACATTGAGGAGTCGACCAAAGATGATGATCTGGATGGGGTTGGGGAGGGCTCCTAGGTTGGTACATAGCATCAATGCTTCTCTCGGCCATGGGCCTCAATTTATCAAAATATTGCATTAATTCCACATCTTCTCTTACTTCCCCGATTATTGAATAGCCCAACCCATATTGTTGTAAGAATTTTTTTCTTGACAATTTCAAAATCCCAAATTTCTAGTTCCCCTAGTGAAGAAAACTATTCTAGGGCTGCACCATCCAATGATCGTCTAGAAAGAATAGCAAGAGCTCTTTGATCATCTTGCCATCGAGATGATTTGCTCAGAAAATGATTGACATGGCTAAAGAGGTCATCTGAGCCATTGTAGTGAAGGTATCTGATGTTTGTGATGGAGGAATGTAAATAGTATGAATGGGAGATTCAAGGGTTTCCTGATCCCTAGCAATGGGTCGAGAGGAATTCACTAGTGGGTATGCACGTGGTACTCTGATGGGAGGGAGGGGGGTTGGTGTGTGAGTCGAAGAATAACCCACAATGGGGTGAGTAGGTGAAGTAACATGGCAGGACTACCCAGGTGGGGTTATGGTAAGAGGTCGAACTGCTAATTGGTGAGGTGAGGCAGCGGAAGCGATGATTCCTATGGGTTCCTTTAGAATATGTCTCAATCAAATGAAAACCAAAAATCGATCAAATCAGGTTCAAATATACCTGATAGGGATTCATATAATCCTATGGAGAGAAAGGATATGAGCTTCTTAAGCTCTTCAAATCGTTCAAATGCCCGGTCTCTAGTAGTATACACACGAACTTCATCCACAGCAGGTTCTCCCTTCGCATCGGCCTCGAGAACTCTTCTCGAACGGAGCTCCATCGACCATGGGCACCTTCGAGTGAGAGAAGGTAGGGAGGAGGCTAGGGACGTGGTTTTCACCCTTGGCATGATAGGGTTTGGCTGAAATCATTAGTATTTATAGGAAATTTTGGAATTTTTCATAAAAACCCAAAATCTCCATAAATTATGCCCTTGACCCTGTACTTATGGATAAGTCCTTTTGTGTGTGACCCACTAGGTGCAATAGCCTATTTGGTTGAGGCCTACATAAAATAGAGCAATTCTATTTAATTTAATTAAATTTATTATTCGATAACAGATTAATCGGCCTACCGATCATGAAGGGTACAAGCCACATCCCATGATCCCAAATGGCTATGTGGATAATATCATCTTCATTGAGCCTTTTCATCATCAATTACCGTATGGATATAAACCCTCATTCATCTAATGTCCCGATCGAAAAAGAGTATGGCATCGACTGTCAACTCCTTAGTGTACCGACTCTATAGGATCATGTACTCGGAATTGGATCAATTGGAAAACTCTTTTTCCAATTATCCTATCTACTCTGGCCAGGGATTTAGAGTACTATCCCATTGGACATTCACTCTCACTTACTGAGAGTGGACGATCCATTGTTGTCCGCTCAATTGCCTCCATCGGGTTTTCCTTGTACGGTGATCTATAAGACAATGGTCAAAGTACAAGTTCCACCCAACAAGGCATCTTTAGTGACTCAGGTCAAAGATCCAACCATGCAATCGTAATGATAGAAAACCCTGATTGAAAGTTCGGTAAGATACCATTCAGGGTTTCTAATTTGGTCAGTTTAATAAACTCATTTAACTAATGAGCACCTGTATGTGTATGTCAATGTCTCCACACTAATGACCAATGAGATCAGTCATTCTCATCACATGAGAAGACATCACATACACTAGTCTATTCGGATCCTTAATGTCTCGTCTCAAGTATCCTATGATTAGGAACATTTAGATCAAATATCTCTAAATGATCAATGTCATTATCATGATCTCATCATGATTTAATCATCCTTATATTTGATCAAGGACTTCAATATGATATTTGCATCTAATAAAAGCTTATAATGAAGATTTGCGTAATTAATTGAATGAGATATATCTAGAAATGTCGAATCATATCATATATGATTGGCTTGTAGGGCATACATTTCTATCAGCTAGCTCATGCCAGTGGCCTTTGGCGAGGTCGTCGGCCACACCACCCCAAGTAAAGGCTGCCCAAGGGTAGATGGATCGGAGGCCCCTTTGGATAGTGCATCATCAATCTATGCACCAGACATGACTTAATGAGAAAATGTCTCACGACTGACAAAGTTAAGATATGGAGGAGCGGGCTCTTACCCTTGTAAAGACAAGCTAAGCTAGTTGTGGCATCAACCGAGGAGGAGTCCAATGTCTAGGGTGGGCCTCCAGGTGCTTCGATAGGCTGGGAAGCAGCACCCAAAGGTGGATCAACCGCATGTACCTGTGTTGGCACTTGAGTCTCCTGCCAGCACACCAAAGCGTAAGATGTAAGTGATGTACAAGAAAGGGAAAGGCAAGAGGAGTGCACCCCACCCTCGTGATACCAAATTACCTTGGAAGGCACACTACTACCCAATTCAGCATCTTGACCCTCCATTCGGGGTGCATCCACCCCCGCTGCGGCCACTCCAGTGGGCTGAGGAGATGGAACTCCAAAGCCAGGTTCTTCTAAATTACTTTCACAGGTGGGAGGGAGATTACTGCCAGGAGGATCAGCCGGGGTCAAAAATGTGCCCTCTTCCCTTCAAAGACATCACCTGTCATCACACCCAAAAGGGAACCAAAAAAGAGAAGCACATCAATACTTGGCATCCACTAAAAAGGGAAGGAGGGAGAGTGGTCGTGGCAAGACATGCCACTCAATATACCTTCTATTTGTGCTAGCTCGGGGGTGGCCTAATCGGGATAATCGATTGGGGGCTCTGAGTAGTCAGTCGGTATCTCCCCGGCCTCAACATTAGCCTCCTGGGGAGACAAACAAGAAGGTGATCGGAACCCAGTGTGAGGGTCGGATCCTCCTGAGATGAGACTCTGTATAGGTGACAAACTCGATTTCACTACCAAGACATGGGGCATAGGACTCCCCACATTTACATACAATCCAAGCCCTTCAATCTCGATTATTGATGGGGGATAGATAAGGGAAGGAGCTGGAACAGGATCTTTTTTCTCTTCTTCATGGTGTAGACACGCCAATTTGGCCTTATTTAGAGCTTAAACCATTATTCCATTGGCAACATCTCTTTTAGACCATAAAAATCATGATGAACCACCCTTTTGGATGAGTCGAGGTGCTTATTGGAAATATGAGGATGATTTTCTAATTTCTAATCAAATTCGTGTTTGCCGAACAAGAGACTCTTGGTGATGTGCCAGATTATGCTTTTTCCAGCATATCCTCTATTTAAAAATTTTTCACAGGATTATATGTATGTCTAATGAAAAAGTATTCAACATGAATAATCTTCTTCTCTGAGTTATATTTCCATTTCAACAAACATCATTCAATTCTGATCTCTCATTTGTCTGCAGCGTCCTTTGGAAGTCAGATGCGCAGTTCTGTCCGCACGCAGCACCGATCAAGCCCAATTGCATGCAAGCCCAGCCCATTGGGCACATATCTGACCAATTCACGACCTTACCTTCCTTTTTATTTCTCCATATCACTTTTTATAGCATCTGGAAGCTTCATGGTCGAAATTAGCATCATCAAATGATGGCAATCCAACTTGTTGTCTTGTATATCAAAACTTGCCATTTTTAGACTAGATTTGTTTCCTCTTCAAGTGGAGACATATTTTGAACATGGGGAATATGATCCATGGTTTTAAATCCCTCTAAATCATTTGGATAAGTTTCTAGATGCCTCAGGATGAAAATTAGCAACATTAAATGGAGGAAATTCAACCTATGGTCGGATGTATCAAAACTTGCTATTTTTTGACCTATTTTTCATCTCCTATAAAGGGAGACTCATATGAACAACCTAAAGAGGGCATCCCCATCCTCCAACACTATTATCCTCATCCTCCAGCCACCCTAGGCTTATTCCAACCTCCCTAAATCGTCCTCTCTTCGTCCCGGTGCTCAGAGTTCATCCCAAAGTGAAGAAGAAGCCGGTCTATGCTCCGACGTGCTGCACTGCTGATCATCGGATTCTATAGATCTTTATAGTCATTTTCAGGCCTAACTTTATTCATACTAAGTGTGCTTCATCAATATATATTTCATCTCCAACAAACATAGATCAATTATGACATTCCCTCGGCTTTTTATGGCTTCAACACCGGCGCTGCACAGACAGATCCGAAGTCTTCTCTTCTAAGTCATCATCTTCTCAGTCAATTTCAATACATTTAATGGTAGATTCAGCCTATACATCCTTCATAGAAATTTTTCCCCAGTAAGTTATATTTTATCTCTAACAAGAATTATTCAATTCAGATATCTGTGGTGCCCATAACACGTCCTACATCAACATTGTGCTGGGAGTTTCTGGAACTTCACTGTCCAAGATCCGGCTTATCAGGTAAAATCAGATTAATTATCATAAGATTCAAGCAAACTTGTCTTCATATAAAACCACCCTAGGTGAGCTATCTTTATTTTGAAACAAACGGAACTCGATTCTGACATCGTTGCTGTCTGTTACGGTCTCTACATCAGAGTCACGCCAATTTACATTGAATCTGTCCAACCCGGTTGCCACTTTGCCTAGGTTGTGTTATCTTTAATCGTCCATATTATATTTGCTAATTCTTCATTCATATAATTTATTTCATATTTAAGCATCATTTTTATTCTATTTTTCATCATCATAAAAAACCAAAAAAAGGGGTTAGGGCTAACCCCAAATCCGGTGAGTTTGTTTCGAATTGCCATGTTATGTTATTGTTTTTACAAGTTACTACACTTCACTCAGTTCTAATCCTTCTTCATTTTTTTTCTTGTCTTATTGTCTTCTAGTTGCACAAATACATCAAGCTAGTATTGGTTGGACTCTTCTTCATTGGCCGGCTGAAGAAGAAGAAAGTTGAACCCACATCCCAATCTCCCACGCTAAGGTACACACGGTCATCTAACTTAATCTCTTGTTCAATTCCATAAAGCGGAGCTCGCGGCTCCTAGCGACCACTTCTTCTCTTATTCATGCTTTAAGTAAATTTATTTCTCACTCTCCTCCCACATGACCTGAACCATCTCCGGTGCTCGAGCGACACCGTTAGATGAAAGTTCGGGGATCAATGTGAGTGTGGGACCGAGGTGAGGACCTTTTACTGCTTTCTGAGTGTTTTCTGATTCACTCCTCCTTTTTCCCCATTCTATCTTTCACCTTCTCTTGAGGTGCCGATCTGGAACCCGTTTTCTGGAGTCGACACATGGATGGTAGGTTCCTCCTCTGCGAAAAAAGTAAAGGGTAGATAAGTATAAGCAAGCACGGGATAACCTAAGAATAAAAATAGAAGGAAACCAATGTGTTGAACACCCATGATTTCTTACCCAATGTGTGCTCTGACATAGCACGCTTTGTAAATATGCCTCAATTCTTTTTCGGTGGCAGCACAACAAACTTAGAGGAGTTGGCCATCATGCGCTTTTTATTACACCAAGAAGGAGTGGTAGAAGGTTGAGCTTCGACCTCGCGAGGTCCATGAATAGCGGAGGGTTTGTGAATAACACTCTCATGTGCTACCGAGAGACCAAAGACAATGAATATAACATACGAAAGAAACAAAATATAAGGATTCATTGAAACAAAAGAAATGGAATGGAAAGTTGTTACCTGTCGATGGCATGGAAGGCTGCAAGGGGGAAGTGATGAGATGCCCATCATCTTGCCCCACCTTTTGAGCTATGCTAGTGGCAACATCCATCAATTCTCCCATAGTCGCCTCCTACTCTACGTCTAAGGCCTCACCTATCAGCCCCCATGATGATATGAGAGCAACAAGGTGTGTGACCTAGGTGTTAGTAGCACCAACAGGTGTCAATGGCGTGGATGGTGAACAGTCAATAGGTAACCCGCAATCTCTTAGCAACCGTGAGCGCCAATCGAAGGGAGTGGGGTCGCCAACCGCTTCCATATGTTGGTGTGCACGCAAAGGTTCATAAAGGTTGGAAATAGTGCCTGCATAATGATGCCTAGGGGTCACCAGATCACCCACCGCTCGGGCCGTGTCAAGCTGAGCCAAGAAGTTGCTCACCACATCAAGATATATTTGTCGAATCAAGGGAGAAGCTACATTGGGAGGAGGTCTCCTCTCATCAGATAGGTGTTCGTGTTCAGCAGCAACAATGAGGCATGGGGCTTTGTAGTGGTTGAGGATGTGGTGCACCCACCACGTGCCATAAGGAACATCAAAGCGACCAGAGTGGCTCAAAGCTGGGATGTCAAAACACGTCCCATGGATCATGTGGTTGAAGTAATTCCACCATGCTGCTACGACAAGGTGACTATCTCGCTGGTCGCACACTCTCTTCAATATAGCAAAATCAACATTGGGTGGTACACCTTGATGATACCTAAAGTTGCAAGCGAAGTAGTGAGGGTAATATGGCTCTAATATGGCGCTACGGCCACACCAAAACACCATGACACTGGGGAGAGTACACAAGAACCATTCTCACCCTACCATCTTCATTGGCTTTCTGATGAGAGAGTCCACCCATGTGAAGCCCCCTTTTTCTTGTGTTGCTAAATGAGGGTGATAACTGGCAGAACAATGATCAAGCCTTATATACATCAAACCATCAACACGGATGCTCAACAAAGAGCGGCAAGCTAGAGCCAATTCCATGATAGAGGGTTCAGCCATAACCCTAATGAGATGAAACATCAAGGGATGGAAGTGTTCCACTCCCTCCCTGGCAGCAAGAAGCCCTCGAAATAAGGAGGCAGCCCATGCACTTACATAATGAGTAGTCATAGGGACCCGATAATCCCTCGGGGAGACGTGCATAGCAAGGGCACCAAACGAATGATATATGGTGGCTAATGCCGCTAGAGCAATAGTCAGCCTTCTACCACAGGCTAAACGGCACGTTGGGTAAATTGCACTAGCCCTCAGAATACCATCTTCTCCGAATGGAATAACGAAAGTGCAAAGCCAGTAAGTCAAGTAGGTAGCAAGATGGGTGATCTCCCCTAGCTCCTAGGGGTCCTCGATCTCAGAGCATGCTTCTATACACCAACCACATGGAGTGAAAGCCTATTTATCAAGCTTCGTATAATGCTCCTGCCCAATGCCCAGCCGTGCAAAGTAGTTTTGGTAGCAGTATGGCCACCCATAAAAATATCTGAGCTAGGCCATAGCTGAAACACGACGAGCAGCAATAGTGCGATGACCCTACCCACTTTGATGCGAGGTCTCGCCAAGCTAATGTCAAAAACCGACAGCAATAGGCCAGCCAATAGTTGCCATTTCCATTAGTCATACATCGGTGAGAATCTTCAAGCACAACCTCTTCATAAGGCTCCCCGCAGATCGAGAGACTAGAGATCATATGGAGACCCCAAAGATCTAAAGTTGTCTCACCGTTAATAGCCACAAAAGTGTTCCATCCTCTATTAAATTGTTCTGCCAAGCCCTGAATGAACCCCTCGTGATAAGAATAAGAATATATTGCGGCTGCCATGGCACTCTCTAGGCCAATTCATTGCAATCCTTGGCTAAAATTAGCCAAGATGTATTCTAACCACTCGCACGCCCCCATCCAAGGCTGATGAGGTTGATGGATAGAGAGTTTCCCATACCAACTGGGAACATTCTGGGACAACAATTCATCAAGCATGCATCTGCCGTCATATCCTTCCTGGGTGAAAAAAGCACTGCATGGAGCCAGAAATAGCCCGGTAGTGAAGTCATCAGGGGCGGGATGACATGGCCCCTTAAAAGTCCACTTCCCCAATGTGAAGTTTGATTCTTTAATGTGTTCATCATAGAATTTCTTGAACATACCCAAGAGCATGGCGGAAGGCTGGAATTGATGCCGTGGCAACTCCATCGGAAAAGATGCATACGAATGAGAAACGGTCCCTTTCATGATATCCTTGTCGAACAAAATCGCCCGCTCCAACCGTACCCACTCTTGGGTGGTTAAGTGGTTATCCCTACTACTTGAGGACACCCTATGATCACAAAGAAATAATAATGGAGTCTCATCTGAGGGCCAATAAGTAGGATATAATGGTGATCGTTCAAATTTGAAGCAATTCTTGTAACATATGACAAGTCACTCATCCACAAATTTCGAAGCCGAGTCTACATCAAGAGGACCACGGGTTGGGTGTCGAAACTCAAGATCTCCTAGGAGAGAAGCATATGGGCAACTGGGACCAAGCATGGGCTCCTTGGTGCATTTACCTCACCCACGACCTAAGCCACGAGACATCCCCCTAGCTGCACCTTGTGGAGTATGAGTACCCCTCCTCATCCTTTAGCATAAAGAGTAGAAGCGAGTGAAGAATTAGCAATAAAAAAGGAGAGGGAGAAGATACAAAAAGGAGAAAAGTTAAGATAAACTTGCAATATATTTTTGAAAAGAAAGTAGAAAAGAATCCAACACCAAGTGCGAGAATGATTCCTGCGAGGATGTATGTGGAGAAAGGCTTGAAATCCGTGCACGGGACATCCCCCTCTGACATTGTCTATGGGAAATCTCCCGTGGGGGGCAATTGTTAACCTCATAATGAATGTGAGCATGTCATGCCAAGGGCCTAACAGACTAGCAAAAAAACACCAAATGTGATCAAAATACCTTTACAAAACGTAGGGAAAATGCGGCATATACTAAATCAATCAGATCTGATCAGCTCGAATTAACATGGTCCTACAAAATAGGAAGGTCAAAATTCATGCACAACATGAGAACTAAAAGAGTGACCATAAACAATGTAAATTGTCATCCAAAAAATAGGCTACGAGCAAACAATCAGGTAGGGCGGCTGACAATTAATGTTGATTTATTAAACTGATAGACCATGATTCCCCGAGGTGGTGGCTAATGGCATGTGTCATCTTCTGTTAAGTCGAACGCCAATGGTCCTCCAAAGGAGGAGTTGACGACGACCGTGTATATCTATTAAGCTATGCCATGAGCTGTTCAGACTGATCCACCCATGTAAGCGGCCAACTAGTTTCAGTCCTACGTTAAATATACTGTCACCATTCTATGCCTTAACAGAACAAGAACAGGTCTGAAGCAGAACAGGTCTGAAGCATGCAAAGAAATACAGTAATCTAATGTAAAAAAAATGGAATGAGATGGAACATAAATAAAAAAGCCTACAGTCGGGGATGCAACAGGCCCGATCAGCAGTCGATCACCACATCAAAGTCTTGGAAGTTGTCCTGTCTTGAGCTGCCAAAGCTTGATGCTCCAAAGAAGAGGTTCCCTATGCCGGAGAGCAAAAAAAGTGGAGAAGAGGACATTAAGCCATAACTAAAAAAAAAGAGAAAGAGAAAGGAGAAAGCTGCTCTCTCTGCTAGCAGAAGAGATCTAACTTAGAAAAGTAAAGTTGTGACCAACCCATATCATAGGCAAAAAAAAGAGAAGGAGAAATGGAAGTCGACATCTGAGGCCAAAGGGGCTTTCTACGTCAATTGGTCTATTGGATGGAGAGTCGGGCCCCAGGAAAGGGTTTTATGAGAGACAGAATGGAAGAGGAATTTGACAAACCCAAAATTTGGGAATAACAACGAGAATGACGGAAATAGAGAAACGAAATTGGGTCAGAGTGTACCGACTACTATCTGAAGGTCATCGCATGCCCTCACGGGCTCAAAGCTTCTGCAGGTCGCTACCCAGGAGCAGACCAGGTGGGAGGGCGATCTCACCACCTTCAAGAACCCCACGTGTCGTCCAGTAGAAGCTGGAGGAGACCTACAAGGCCCGGAAGAAACCGATGGTTGAAGAGGTTAGCAACGCCGGGCTGGAGACGTCGAGAACCTGATCTGGCTCAAATTGGTCAATGGCAGAGGAGGCGGGGGCTTAGAGAAACCAGCCCTCTATAAGAAGTGCTCGATAGTGTAGGACCAGCAGAAGGCCGACGAAGTCGGAGATAACGAAGAGGGAAGTGCTGGTACAGAAGAAGAATGAAGGAGGAGGCAGAGCGAAGAATGGGCGACCTCAACTCAACCCACTGCAATGAAGAGTAAGCCTCAACAGACGTTGCAATCAGGTCTTTGGAGGCCACCGATGCCAAGAAACTCAGCGGCTAGCATCTTCACGCTCCAGCTGACTGTACTTCGGCTGACTCGAGGGAGGTGTCGCCGAACACGCCTTAGGCTACCTCCGCGAGTTCCTTCGTCCTCTGGTGCAAACTCCTCATGCAGGTGGAGGTGACGACCTTGCACAAAGCAAAGGAGAAAGCCTTCCCCGGCTAGTGCTACAGCACTCTCATAGCCAAGGCTCTGCACCATCTGACCAGAGGGTAGGGCATCAAGGGAAGGAGAAGCTGTGCAACAAATGGAAGCGCTTGGGGAGCAAAAGCCGAACATTGTGTGACGACCGCGGAACAACGATCCCTCCCATGCTGACGCCGAATGCCCCAGCCGTGCCATTGTTGTCGTCTAACCGCTGTCAGGTCTGAGTGCCACCAGCGGAAGGGGCGAGCAATAGGGGGGAAGGGTCGAAAATGCCTTCCTCTGAAGAGAGCGGATCACCTCAATGCCCGGGTGGAGGGAGCACTCTCTGTCCCCAATGAAAAAAGGCCATGATACCAGTCACTTAAGTGGTGGGTAGTGAGTTGTAAGGCGTCGGTAGTAGTTCAACCCTCGTCTGTAGCGGTTTAACAAGTCAGTGAACCATTACTGAACTACTATTGATGCCTTACAAACTCGCTATCTAGCTAATACAACTTGCTACAGATGGGTAATGAGTTAGTAAGGTGTCGGTAGCGGTTTAGCCCTTTTTAGTAATGGTTCACCACTTAAGTGGCCTGGAGTCATGGCTGATTTTTATTGGGGACTGATGATACTGACACCACCCGAGAACTGAGGTGATCTTCTCTCCCCTCCAAAAGCTTCCCCCTTGTCATGAAGGTCACACGCACATGGTCTCAAGTTACCGAAGGAACGATTTTGACCCGGTCAAAATCAAGCCAGATCAAGGGGAACTCACAGGTGTAGACACGCCAAATTCGCCTCATTCAGAGCATAAAACTCATGTTTTATAGGGTAACATGTGCGATTGACCTTATAATGATGCCGGGTCTTTTAAAAGTTGATTTGGAGCTTCGCCAAACGAAATCGGATGTTTTCCGACATTTTCCGCAGAAAGCCGTAATTTCCGAGCGAAAGCCACATGTAAGTCGTGAAAACACGGAAATTGGCTGAATGACCAATGCCTAATTGAAGGTATGGTCATATTCACACTCCGAACAAGTTTTGTTGCATTCCGTGCCTTTCCGGTTTGCCGTCGAAGTCATTTTGACCAGTATCGGACCTTCTGTTCACTGCCCTAACTTCCGGACAATATTCTGAAGTTTTGGAGGGTGTGATGGCTGATCCGATGCTATAGAAAACTTCTTCGGCCTGTTATCTTTCCAACGCAACAAACGGCGTCGAATTCCGAGTTCGGGAGTGTTCGCAATGGCTTCCGGAAGAATGACGCGTGAAACTAGTCCCATGCGCCCGGGTTCCTGGTCACATGCGCCCGGGACCCAGGGCACATGGCCATACGCCCTACCAGTGAGGCACCTGACCTCGTGCCCTCACATGAGGGCACATGCGCCCCACCTTTGAGACACGTGGGAACCAGTCTTTCACCCGGACTCTGCCGCTGAACAGACGGAAGAGATAAGACCGTTATCCTCGGGAACAGTGCCATGCACCCTCACTGGGGGGCACATGCGCCCTTCAGTGGGGTGCATGAGCCCTGCACCAGGGCGCATGCGCCCAGGGGTGGGGCGCATAGACCCTTTTTTTTAGCTCCGATAAGACCGCTCGTTCTCCTATAAATGGACTCTGATTCTGGTCGTTCCAAAGGCATGAGCATGACTCCCCAGGCATCTCAAGACGTCCTAGAACCCTCCTGCATCGATTTTATGATTTTTAGAGAGAGAATTTCGAGTTTTTAGAGAGAGAAAAGTCGGTTCAAGAGAGAGGAAGGCTGTTCTGCAGGTGATCTGCCAAGTCTCTCTTCTTCGGCCTCTACAGCAGTGTGTGGACGTCTGCTACCTGAGCTCTCTTCATCAAAGTTCTTCCTCTCCAAGTCTTCTTGAGTTTACAATCAACAGAACTTGATTCCGAGGTCGGGGCTGGTCGTGACGAGCGCAGAAGCAAAGTCGCGCCTGGCAGATCCTGCACTGCTACTCGGCTTTTTCGACAACACAGATTTGGCCATATCTTTC
This sequence comes from Cryptocoryne crispatula var. balansae, assembly GCA_036172225.1. Taxonomy (NCBI): domain Eukaryota; kingdom Viridiplantae; phylum Streptophyta; class Magnoliopsida; order Alismatales; family Araceae; genus Cryptocoryne; species Cryptocoryne crispatula. The sequence continues at coordinate 20,202,790 of CM069927.1, read as the reverse complement.
TCTATTCAACTCAGAATCTTTCTGTTCTTTTTCCTATCTCTTTTTTTAGTGATTCTCCATCATCCTATCATTTTTTACATTTTTGCATTACTTTTACTCTGTTATTCCGAAAATAAAAAAAGGGGTTAGAGATAACCCGAATCCGGTCAGTTGCTAGTCAATTGTGTGTTTTATGTTATTCTCTTTACATATACTCCACTTTGTCTAGTTCTAATAGTATCTTTCACTTGTTTGTTTGTCTAGTTGCACAGAATATCAAGCACCCACCGCGTTGAGGACTCTTCTTCATCGGCCGGCCGAAGAAGGAGAAGCTTAAACTCACACTCTTCACGCTAAGGTACACACGGTCATCTTTCATTTTAATTCTATAAATCGGAACCCACGGTTCCTGGCGACCACGTTTATTTCTTCTCATCCTCTTCACACATGACCCGAACCGTCTCTTTGGTGATCGAGCGACGCCAAGGGATGAAAGTTCGGGGATCAATGTGAGTGTGGGACCGAGGTGAGAGTTGCTTTCCGAGTTTTATTCCTTTCTTTTCTCATCCCCTCTTGAGGTGACGATCTGGGTTCACGGACTTCCCTGAAAATGAGAGGACCCCGTCGAATTTTCAGAGTCGACAACAGGCACACAGACTGAACCAAGGCAAGTCAATTTTGACCAAAGTCAAATCACATGGTACCTGGGAGCTGATGCACCGCCACAACCTTGAGCTAAAGGGGGTGGGCAGTCAAAATTGAAGAGCATGGGACCTTTTGGCTTGTGAATAAAGTGGATTAACAAATTTTTATGATTATTGAAGGGGAAGTTACGTTGATAAGAAATGTAGTAAGTGATGACAAAAAAACAAACGTTTTTGGGTTACGAGGTTAAAATGGTGAAGAGGGTAAAAAAATGAAAATGATGATGAATGAAATAAAAAAGGGGGAAAGAAAGTCAGCAAAAAAAAAGAAAGAAAAAATTAATCTGACACATAAAAAAATAAAAAAGAGATAAAGAAAGAATAAAAAAATGAAAGGAAAAGAAGTGAGAAAAAAAAAGAAAGAAAGTGAAAAGGAAATATTGAATTATGCCAAATGGGCCACTAACTGGACTATCGGACCAAGCAAGATGCTTTTTGATAAATCTAGGTTTATTAAAATTTTGTAGAAAGATTAGGACCCCCTAATGGCCCTTAAATGGGCTTAACTAGTGTTAATTTATTCATTAGACTCATGTATGAATATATCGGCTTTTATTTTAGTCATTTGGGCCTCAATTTTTCAAGGGGGGAATGCCCAAAATCTGTCCCAAATGGGACATCCGAAATTCCTCCTACAAAATGATTCTAAGGGCATTTTATGTAATTGGCTAGCCCAACCCCTCATAAAGGTGACCAAGGACTAAAATGCCCTCACCTTTTTTCCTCACACTCACCAAAAAGCAAAAGTTGAAACAAGTTTATCCCAAAGTTACCCCCACTCCCTCTCACACATCCAAAAATAAGGAGAAGTTGGGGCATTTCTTGGACAAAATTTCCATCCCATTTGGCATATAAAAAAGCAAGAAATCCTCTTGGAGAGGAGAGAGATAGCATTCCCAAGGTTCCATCTTACGTAGAGCATCAAGTTGAGCATGAAGGAAAATGGGTGCAATTACATCATCATACACCATGTTGAGCATGAAGGAACATCAAACAACTAATGGCCTATTAGGCAAGGAGGAGCATCAATTATCCTAAAGTCTAATGGGTAATGGGAATATTCATCACATCAAAGCCCATTAAGGCTCTTAAAGCCCAATTGGCCACCATCAATGGGAGATCAAGACCATGTGACCCTTCAAGTGAACCAAGTTCGATCAACTAAGGCCCAATTAGGCCTTGACCAAGATGAATAAAAGACCAATCCAAGGCCCATTAACGTGGGAGCTAGGCCCATTAAGGCTTACAAGGCCCAATCAACCATTTTCAAAGGAAGATCAAGACCATGTAACTCCATTTCAAGTGCATCAAGCTTAATAAATTAAGGCCCAATCCGGTCTTGACCGAGATAAGCATGGGATCGACCCGAGGCCCATTAACATGGAAAGTAGGCCCATCAAGTCACATGATGACCAAAACTCTAATTAAACCACCATAAATTAAATCCAATTCCACCAAGAGAGAGAAAACTCTCAACGGACCATGAAGACCTACCAAGTCGATCAATCCCCGATTGAGAAGTACTGGTTGGTGGAGAGAGAAAGTTCCCAAAGGCTCATCCAAATCCCACAACTCGGCTTGCTCCCAAACGGGCCATGTCGAGAAACAAAATTCCAAAGCCCATTAATCCAGTTAATCCCTGATTGGGAAATACTAGGTAACGGATGAAAATTCCAAGGCTCATTGATCTGGTTAATCCCCGATCGGGAAATACCGGATAATGGATGAAAATTCCAAGGCCTGTTAATCTGGTTAATCCTCGGTTAGGAAAAATCGAGTAATGGATGAAAATTCCAAGGCCCATTAATCCAGTTAATCCCTGAGTGAGAAATACCTGATAATGGATGAAAAATCCCAAATCCCATCAATTCGGCTCGCTCCCAAATGGGCAATGCTGAGAAACAAAATTCCAATGCCCATTAATCTAGTTAATCCCCGATAGGGAAATATTAGGTAACAGATGAAAATTCCAAGGCTCATTAATCTAGTTAATCCCCGAGCAGAAAATATCGGATAACGGATGAAAATTTCAAAGCCCATTAATCCAGTTAATCCTCGAGTGAGAAATACCTGATAATGGATGAAAACTCCCAAATCCCATCAATTCGGCTCGCTCCCAAATGGGCAATGCCGAGAAACAAAATTCCAAGGCCCATTAATCCAGTTAATCCCCGATAGGGAAATATTAGGTAATGGATGAAAATTCCAAGGCTCATTAATCCAGTTAATCCTCGAGCAGGAAATACCGGATAATGGATGAAAATTCCAAAGCCCATTAATCCAGTTAATCCTCGAGTGAGAAATACCTGATAATGGATGAAAAATCCCAAATCCCATCAATTCGGCTCTCTCCCAAATGGGCAATGCCGAGAAATAAAATTCCAAGGCCCATTAATCCGGTTAATCCCCGATAGGGAAATATTGGGTAATGGATGAAAATTCCAAGGCTCATTAATCCAGTTAATCCCCAAGCGTAAAATACCGGATAGTGGATGAAAAATCCCAAATCCCATCAATTCGGCTTGCTCTTAAATAGGCGATACCGAGAAAGAAAATTCCAAGGCCCATTAATCCAATTAATCCTTAATCAAGAAATACCAGGTAATGGATGAAAATTCCAAGACCCATTAATCCGGTTAATCTTCGAGCGGGAAATACCTGATAATGGATGAAAAATCCCAAATCTCATCAATTCAGCTCGCTCCCAAACGAGCGATGCTGAGAAGCAAAATTCCAAGGCCCATTAATATGGTTAATCCCCGGTCGTAAAATACTAGGTAATGAATAAAAATTTTAAGGCCCATTAATCTGGTTAATCCCCAAATGGGAAATACTGAATAATGGCTGAAAAATTCCAAATCCCATCAATTCAGCTCGCTACTAAATGGGCGATGCCGAGAAACAAAATTCAAATGCACATTAATTCGGTTAATCTCCAATCGGGAAATATCAGATAATGGATGAAAGTTTCCAAGGTCCATTAATCTAGTTAATCCTCGATCAGGAAATACTGGATAATAGATGAAAATCTCTAACACCCATCAATCTAACCAATCCCTAAAATGAAATGTCGGGTCATGGGTGACAATGTCCAAGGCCTAGCAAGTCGGTTAATCCCCGATCGGGAAAATACCACTTGTTGGATGTGGAACCAAAAAACTAGATCAGAAGGCCATAAGGCTAGACCCAAGGTAGATGCCTTCTTTTAGTATCTGGAGCTGGTCCCAAGAAATGCCAAAAAAAGGGGAAAGAAGACAGAAGAAATGAGAAAGAGAGAATGGGAGGAGGAAGCCAGTGTTGATGCCCCTGTTTGTTCTTTCATTATTTAGATTCAAAAAGAATATATATTATTCCTTGCATTTGTTCCATCTTGTAAATGTGTTACCATGGCAGTTAATCAGAGGTTATCAAGTCGCCGCTCAGTGTAATTAACATTGAATCCATTCGTGGGTTGATGGAGAGAAGTCAAACTATAATTTAAAGAACCCACATCATAACCTCGCCACGTAATTTGTAATAATCCTAGTAATCATAAAATTATTTTTAATAATACCAAAAGAGGTAGGACGAGAACCTTGTCGTCACCGTTGTCATGGACTTTTGTGCCAAAAAAGATAAATAAGGGAAAAGGTTGTCGCACTCGCACCGTACTATGCTTTATTTTATCCCTCAAATAATTCTTACAAAAAATAATAAAATATAAAAAGAGATAAAACAATGAGTAAATCGCGAGGTTTGAACAATGATTAAACAATTTATTAAGCTCTCATCGGCAAACACTTTGCCATTTAATGTCCTAGAACATCTATCGTTTCCATGGCTCAGAATAAATCAACATTTATTCAAGTAGAAAGTAATATAATGTTTCTTTTGAAGGATGTGATAGTAATCTCAATTATCAGGACATCTCAATTAGGCTATTAAAGAATTATATCTCCCACTAATAATGATATAACTTTTACACCATTTCATATGTAGGTCCACATCTTCTTTATTAAGCCATCATTTACTTGTCATCATCAACAACATTTTGTAGATATAAGATAATGGTTAAAGGGTTCTGATTCCGATTCTGATAATGGTTAAAGGGTTCTGATTGTGATTGTGATAATTTTAGAATCACTATATTTCATTTTCAATCCAATTCTGATTCCATTATCAGAATTGGAACTGAATCTGATAATTTCTAAAATACATATTAAATAATAATTTTTATTCAAAATTGAGTTAATAATTCACATATAATTATTAAAATTTAATATAATCTTTTTAAAACTTTATTTTTACTATTTTATCAATTTATATATCATATTTTATAATTTATTTAATTTTATTATATTTAATTTTTATATATATACTTATTTTTATCGAAATCAAATTAATAGAAATAGAATTAACTAATTTCAATTTCAATAAGTTACCGAAATATTTGATTTCGATTCCGATAACTTATAAGATACAAAAACAAGTTCCAAACACATTAAATTTTATTGAAATTGAATTGGAATATCAGATTCTATTTACACCTCTAATATCTAGTATCTCATACCATTAGATGCATCCATAGTATCTAATACTATGATATACACATCTAGTATATAATACTATGTTGTGTATATTTAAAATAAATAAATATCAATGACTTAGATGCATAAAGAAGGAAAAGAGGAAAAGAAGTAAGTCATCGTGCACCCTCCAAGTCCCCCCTCTATTAGCTGCCTTCTACCTTTGTCGATGCCTCTCACGATCTCGATGATGACTCTCTCGTGGCCGTCTAACACGTCGACTCCCTCCCTTGATGATCTTTGTGAGCCCAAATGGGCTGGATAGTGGCACCAGCGAGTGCATACGATGAAAAAGGGGTGCCCCGACCCTTCAATCAGCCACAATGTCTTCTTCGCTAGGCCTCACAGTGACAGCCTATGATGGCCTTAGCCACTCCAAGGTGCTCCCGCACCATCAACGACAGTGGCAGGTGTTGTGACTGTTGGAAGAGTGATGGGACTATCTCTCACAAGAATTAAGCTAAAAGACAATGGAGATAGAAGAAGATAACACAAGGGATACACAATAGAAGAAAACCACAATACTCACTCTATAAAATCTCTTACAAGACTTGTATCACAAAGAACAAGTATACCCATGTATATATAGGCCTTGGGTAGCCTCTCTACACAAGTAACTCCCCAAATATGACTTTTAAACACTCTTAAAAATTCACCTAAATGTGATGCACGAAATTCTCCTCCATTACTTGGATGGGAGGTTACAAGACCATACTAATTAGCCCCACTAACACCACCTAAATGACCATTTATTCTAAAACATAAATAGAGGATAAACACACATTATTCTCCTCCACTAAAGACCTTTTAAGACTATTTTATGACCATTACAATATGGGAGATAAATGATACTAAATAAGAAATAAGTTTATTTCTCAACACCCCCCTATAAACTTATTTCTCCTCCATCAATCATTCCAAGCATCTTCTTGAGTTTATTGAAGACATCAACCTTCAAGGCTTTGGTGAAAATATCGGCAACTTGATCTTGTGTTTTCACATAAACAACCTCAATCTTCTTATCCTTCACATGTTCCCGGATGAAGTGAAATCTTGTATCAATATGCTTACTTCTTTCATGATATACTGGATTCTTTGACAATGCAATTGTGGACTTGTTGTCAACAAATATCTTTGTAGGCTCACTTTGGTTAATACAAAGACTATTTAGCAATCTTCTTAACCAAAGTGCATGGCAAACTCCGGATGATAATGCCACATATTCGGCTTCACATGTAGAGAGTGTAACAATAGGTTGCTTCTTAGAATACCAAGTGAAAGCAGTTCTTCCTAAGAAGAAAACAAACCCGGAAGTGCTCCTTCTTTCATCAATATCTCCTCCCCAATCACTATCGGAGTAGCCTACAAGATCAAATTCACTTGATGATGAATAAAATAATCCATGATTCAATGTACCTTTGATGTAGCGGAGAATTCTTTTGGCGACTTTAAAATGTGAAAACTTGGGTTCTTCCATATATCGGCTCACTAAACCAACACCATATAGAATATCCAGCCTTGTACAAGTCAAGAATCTAAGGCTTCCAACCAAACTTTTGAATAAAGTTGAATCAACATTTTCACCATCTTCATGCTTTGACAATTTGAGACCACATTCTATTGGTGTGTTGATAGGGTTGCATTCATTCATATTGTATCTTGTCAAAATTTCTTGTGCATAACCTTCTTGTGAAATGAAAATGCCTTCACCAACTTGTTTCACTTCAATACCAAGAAAGTAAGACATAAGCCCAATATCCATCATTTCAAATTCTTTGATCATGCACTCTTTGAATTCTTGAAACATTTGTGGATTGTTTCCCGTGAAGATCAAATCATCAACATATAAGCAAACAAGTAATATATCTCCATTTGCATTTAACTTCACATAAAGAGCATGTTCATAGGGGCATTTGACAAAGTTATTTTGTAAGAAATAACTATCAATTCTACTATTCCATGCTCTAGGTGCTTGTTTTAAGCCATAGAGTGCCTTCTTGAGTTTTAGAACTTTTCTTTCATTTCCTTTCATAACATAACCCAATGGTTGATCAACATAAACTTCTTCTTCAATAAAACCATTCAAAAATGCTGATTTCACATCCATTTGAAAAATTTTCCAATGATTTTGAGCCGCCAAAGCAATAAGCAAGCGAATAGTTTCTAACCGGGCAACGGGAGCAAATACCTCATCATAGTCAATTCCAACCTTTTGTTTGTATCCTTTGGCCACCAACCTTGCTTTAAATCTTTCAATTTCTCCTCTTGCATTATTCTTTGTCTTGTACACCCATTTGACACCAATAGCTTTCTTGTCTTTTGGAAGATCTACCAACTCCCATGTTTTGTTCTTTTCTATGGATTTGATTTCATCATCCATAGCATCTTTCCATCTTCTATCTTTCACTGCATCATCAAATGTTAGTGGCTCAATATCTGCAAAAAGACAAAACAAAGTGAGGTTGTCTTGATTGTAGATCTCATCAAGAGATCTCATTTTCTTTCTTGGCCTTGAACCTTCTTCCAAAGTGGAAGATGTAGTTGAAGGGCTACCATCTTGTGGAGACAATAGCGGTGTAGTAGAATGTTCCTTTTCTTGTAATTCTTCCTCAAAGAAAGTGTTAGCTTCCTTATTGGTGTCATTTGTATCCCAATTCCATGAGATTTCTTCATCAAAAATAACATCTTCATTCACATCAACACTTCCATTAGATGGATCAAATAACTTATAACCCTTAGTACGAGAATCATAACCAAGAAAGATATACCTTTTGCTTTTGTCATCTAACTTGGTCCTTCTTTGATCCGGCACATGGGCATAAGCTACGCTTCCAAACACCTTCAAGTGAGAAACATCCGGTTTTTCTCCATACCATGCTTCATGAGGTGTCATTCCATCCAAACCTTTTGTAGGACATCTATTTAGCAAGTAAACCGCACAAGTAACGGCTTCACCCCAAAATTCTTTTGGTATGCTTTTGCTTTTCAACATACTTCGGGCCATATTGAGAATTGTTCGATTTCTTCTTTCGGCAACTCCATTTTGATGAGGTGAGTATGGAGTTGTAAGAGGACGATAAATACCTTGCTCTTCACAAAACTTCTCAAAGTTCTTTGATGTGAACTCTCCTCCTCTATCCGATCTCATTGCTTTGATGTAGAAACCACTTTGCTTTTCTACAAACACTTTGAACTTCTTAAAAACATCAAACACTTGAGACTTTTCTTTCAACAAATACACCCATGTCTTTCTAGTGAAATCATCGGTAAAGGTAAGAAAATATCTATTCTTACCAAGTGATATTGGAGAAATTGGCCCACATACATCGGTATGAAGAAGTTGAAGTGGTCTATGTGATCTTCTTGTTGCTTCCTTTGGAAAACTCTTTCTATGATGCTTGCCAAATACACAACCTTCACAAAGCTCATTTGGATGATCAATATAAGGCAAACCTTTCACCATGTCATGTGAAGTCAAATACTTCAAACTATTAAAGTTGAGGTGTCCATATCTTAAGTGCCAAAGCCAAGATTCATTCTTAAGACAAGATTTTAAGCACTTAGCAACTTCACTTTGAATGTTCAAGATGAACATTCTATTCTTTTCCATAGCAACTTTAGCAATCAAGTTATTCTTGTTGTCTCTTATAGAAAGACTATGATCTTTCATGTGGATATCATAACCTTTCTCTAAGAGTTGTCCCAAACTCAAAATATTATCTTTCATGTGGGGAATATAATAAACATCTTGAATCAATTGATAATCACCATGTTTTGAACGGATCAAGATGTTACCTTTTCCCTTGATTGCTATTTTGGAAGAATCACCAAATGTAACTTGACCACCCACGGTTTCATCAATCTCGGTGAAGATTTCCTTTCTTCCACTCATGTGATTGCTTGCACCGGAATCAAGGTACCACTTTTCTTGTTGGCCTTCATGATCTCCCTTATATGCTAGTAGAACACATGCCTCTTCATCTTCATTTTGCTTCTCAACATGATTAGCTTTTTTGTTATCATGGTTAGAAGTATCATTCCAACATTCACTAGCATAATGCCCAAATTTGTGACAATTGTAACATTCAACTTGATATTTTCCATACCTTGATTTTCCATGAAAATTGCCACGACCTCTTCCACGGCCTCTTGTTGGATATGATGATGTGTTGCTCCTCTCTTCATTGAAGGTACCTCGTCCTCCTCTTCCTCTTCCACCTCGTCCACGAACTCCACGACCTCGACCTCTTTGGTTCTTTGTCTCAACTTTCTCTTCTTTGAGAGAAAGCTTTGTTGCAAGAGCATGTTCCACGGTTTCCTTCTTCTTAAGAAGCCTTTGTTCATGAGCCTCTAAAGACCCAATAAGTTGCTCCACTTGAATAGTGTCCAAATTTTTGGACTCTTCAATGGCAACCACCACATGGTCAAACTTGGAATCAAGTGACCGGAGTAGCTTCTCTATCACACGGATATCGGTGAGAGTCTCACCATTTCTTCGAAGTTGATTTTCTACAACTTTCACCCTTGTATAGTAATCCGAGATAGTCTCGGTCTCATTCATATGTAAAGCTTCAAATTCACCTCTTAGAGTTTGGAGCCTTACCTTTTTCACCTTCTCTTCTCCTTTGCCATATTTCTCAAGCATGTCCCACGCCGCCTTTGATGAAGTTGCTTCAGCTATCTTCTCAAAGGTAGCTTCATCTACTCCTTGGTAGATGAGAAAGAGTGCCTTCTTATCACTCTTTCGGAGATCCTTCAAGGATGCCCTTTGATTTGGAGTCAAAATGGCATCATTCTCGGGCTCTTCATAGCCTTTGGTGACGACCTCCCACACATCTTGAGAACCAAGAAGCGCCTTCATTTGGATGCTCCAATTCTCATAGTTGCTCTTGGAGAGACGAGGAATTTGAAAGGGCATCATTGGACTTGACATGGCTCTGATACCACTTTGTTGGAAGAGTGATGGGACTATCTCTCACAAGAATTAAGCTAAAAGACAATGGAGATAGAAGAAGATAACACAAGGGATACACAATAGAAGAAAACCACAATACTCACTCTATAAAATCTCTTACAAGACTTGTATCACAAAGAACAAGTATACCCATGTATATATAGGCCTTGGGTAGCCTCTCTACACAAGTAACTCCCCAAATATGACTTTTAAACACTCTTAAAAATTCACCTAAATGTGATGCACGAAATTCTCCTCCATTACTTGGATGGGAGGTTACAAGACCATACTAATTAGCCCCACTAACACCACCTAAATGACCATTTATTCTAAAACATAAATAGAGGATAAACACACATTATTCTCCTCCACTAAAGACCTTTTAAGACTATTTTATGACCATTACAATATGGGAGATAAATGATACTAAATAAGAAATAAGTTTATTTCTCAACAGTGACCATCGCTGGCGTCAGTAGAGGGCCTCTATGGTTGCTCTGGCCACTCTTCACGGTGACCATGGCGACCCCGAGTAAAAGTTGTTGATAACACTACCCTCCCCCTCACAATCTCACGAGCTACATTCCCTTCTTTTGACGGCACCTCCAGTCTCCTCCGACGAAAAGAGGTCCCATAATGGGACTTGATTCTGACAGACTCCGCCGATGGTTTCACCTGGCAAGGGCATCTTTGAGCTCCTTTAGCATCTTAAGCTCTCACAAGGGGACCTATTCACTACATCAACACCTTTTAGGTTCTTTCATCGGACAGATGTCCCATGAGAGGACCCGTCTCTAACCTTCCTGCATTGTTGGCGGCACCAAGTCTATCGATGGGCTGCATCCCCATTCTAGTGGTAGTGCTCATGGCTTCAGCAAGCCTCTATGGTAACCACAAGGCTGATTGGTCCACCCCCCATTCCTCGGCCAAAGAAATAAAGACATGCAATAATGGTAGCCATGGCAGGCTCACCTGACAACCCCCGCAACTCCTTCGTGGGTTGGAAGGACCCCGATGCAACCTCTCCCACGGTCGGGAGGGCGTCAACGTGCGGAAGGGGTAGCTTGCCCGGTTGCACACCCACACGAGTGGTCTGGGACCACTATGACTGCGGTGGCACCTACAGTTGCCTGGCGTCAAAAGAAAAAGGTGTCACAACTATGCCCATCCGGTAACAGAAGACCGATGTAAAAAAATTAGAGGGCTACAGCCCCGCACGTGCGCATGACAATTGCATCTTGGAGCTAGGTCGAACCCAGCAAATGCTCAACCTCCACTCGATGAAGGTGGGGCCCACAGGGGGATTATCAGTAATAGGCCGATAGTAGCAACCAAACCGTTGGGCCATCTCTACTCGGCTGTCCCAACTCGCAATAGGCCCAAAAGGCCACGACACACAAAATAAAAGTTAACTAGAAATTGAAATGCAAAATGCCATACTAAATAAAGGGTGAGCTCAAAAATTGAGCGCCCTATTTGACGACGAACTCGAGCATGGCCCAATTAATTGCTCCTAGGCATAGATGCGGGCCAACCCCCATTGCAGATGGTTCCTTCCCCCGATGCGACAAGTCAAAAGACTTAGTCCCATTCGAGGTGATTTCACTCAATCGAGGATTGGCTGGCATGTCGCTGTAATGCTGAATTTTCCTCTGATCTTGTGAGGATGCATGCTGGGGAAGGATATTTCAAACCTTAGACTGCATCACCGATGTGATATAATCCAGCATGAAATGAAATGAAATGAAAACGAGTCAAGTGTCGATGTGGACTATTGCAACTAGGCACTGAAGGTTAGCCCAATAAATCAGATGGGATGTGGACTCGAATTAAATAAATAAAATAAAAATCAACTAAAAAATATTTTGTTAAATCTGAAAATAAAAATCAAATCAAAATAAGAATTTAAGTGTATGAAATTCACTTTAAAATTGTTTTAATCTATTTATTAATTAAATGATAATTAAATAACACCAATGAAAATTAAATAAGCAATCTCCAAGATGTTAAAATTCACCAAAGCAGTCCTTAGGCACCATAAGTCAGATTGTAAAATGAGATTCAAAGAACAAAAATTAAAGCACATTTAAACAATTTGACCAAAAGCCTTAAGTTAATTAAAACATTTTTAATATATTTAAACTGACTTCCCAATATGGAGCTAAATAATTTTAATCAATGTGGTAATCAATGAATCTCAAATCATAAGATATTTAATCTATTCAATTAAGTATTGAACCCAAGACAAAATCATAATCAAATTGAAAGTCAACAAACCAAATAAATCAAACCCATTAAAAAATCAAATAAAAAACAACTTGAAAATTAAATTCAAATCAAAATGTAATAGTCCTAATCAAATAAAATCAACATCAACCAAGCATAATGCAACAAGTTCGCATCTCATCCAGCCCACAAGGATACAGTTCTCAAGTTAATAGTTTTACGTGGATATGCATTCTTTCTCAAATAGATTGTTATGGCGGTTAATCAAAGGTGTTCGAGTGGTTGCTCGATGTACGTTAATGCCGGGTATTCAGACCACCCAGTGGAGAAGTGTCAAAATTAAAATTTTAAAGAACCCGAACATTGGTTCTTATATATTTAAATGTATCGTCGGACTAGTTAGTATTTTTTAGGATATCACTTACTTTCCTAAATAGTCCAAAGGAGATACAAACTTCTTTTTTCTTAAATTCTAAAAATGAGGTTCTCACACTAGCCCATCTTCTTGTTTTTAAGCAATCAAGGAAGCCAGAATTGTTGTACTGACAGCATCTGATGCTGGGCTTTAAGGGATGGCTACATATGGTAAAAATATGGACATAAACTTGTGAAAGGAAATCCTAATCCTAGGTTTGTCCTTTCTTTTTTGTAGAAAAGTAGCTACAGCATTCCTGCTCATATTTTGGCAAATCTAATTCTCTTTCAAGAATGTTCTTAGAGGCATCAATAGTAAAAATGGTATAGCCTAAAACCAGATTTTGTGGGATCGGCATCTACACCAAGTGACATGATTGGGGGAGGAGCCCGATACTGTAATAAGCATCTACCATAATCAAGCCAATCAAGGCTTGTTCAATCTAGATCAGTTGATCCCTTCATGGAGTGAGAGCTGGCATCTGTCATCTACTGCGCAACCTTGCATCTCGCCACCCCATTTTGGGTGGGAAAGATAGGAATTGTAGACCCATTAGCACAAGATCTGCACTTCAAAGTTGCAGATCAACGTTCACAACTAAATTTTTAATTGTTCCATTCAAGCCAATTGTATACTTTGATAATTTTTGACATCCCACAACTAGTTAGCTAAAATTTATTTGCTTAATCTGATATTTCTCTTAAACTTTTCTCAGAAGCTATTACAAGTGCATTCAAATTGGCTGTCCTACAAGGAAGCACATCAAAAGGGATTTGGCATATGCAAAAGCTTTAATTATTCGATATGAGGATGAACACAATCATGACTTACCACCATCCAAAGATGGCAATGCTCCTACAACTGCCTTGCTCATTGCTACAGTTGCAGCAACAATAGATACTGATGTATACACACCCTCTCCTAGTGAGAAGGCATTAGAAGTTGGAGGTGACAAGGTGTTGGAATCGGCACATGCCCTTTTAAGCATCAGCCTCAAGTCCACTTCAGTAGAAGGAAGGAGAGAGCAATCAGATGCCAAAATTTGACAAAAAATCTTGCAATGTTTGTTGAAAATTTCTAAGCAAGTAGACCATCGGAAGATTTTCTGCTCGAAGTTCTACCTGTATCTTGCTTTCACGAAAGCATTACATTTTTGTTTTTCATTGCTGCTGTATAGTTTTAGCTTATGAATTAACATGCCAATGTAATATCAGAGATCGAATTTGGCTCAGTCTTGTCACGCCCCGTATTTTCTAACATACATATGCAGCAGATTAATCCGACAACGTGACCGGGGAAATAACCCCCTAAACTACGTCGGTTTGGAAAACTTGAAGAGTAAAACCAGGATCTAATTCATAATTCAAATAATTCATCAACTAAAATTATACCATAATACAACAATTCATGGATCATCCAAAGATAGTACATAACAATCTTCCAAATGAATCCTCGAGATCCAAATCACCACACTTCTGCTACGTTAAACCTGATTACCTGAAAATTGTTAAAATATTTAGAATGAGTCACACTGACTCAGTATACACCCCTTCATCTGTTGAATCGGATATAAATAAACATAAATGATATTTAAATAAATACCCAGTGCTACTCTTGTTCTATATATGTATAGAACTAGACAATATGATAATTATCTGGCTTATCCATATATTTTTAAATTACTAACAACCAACTATATAAACAGACCCAATCGGCACCTATAAACACCAAAAGAAGAACCTAACCAGAAATGATAAGGTATGCATAAATATTTACTACAAGACCTACATGATAAACCTACACAAATGAGACACCATGCATATTATGAAATACAACTCAATTAAGACAAACTAATGCACATCTAATGACCATATACACTAAATCATGCAATAAATGCACCTATCCTCTAATATAATATCACATATTTTTCTATTGGCAAGGAATGCGTCGTCTTGCCATCTCAACTTGCTACCACCAGATCTATCATATATAGCAGTAATATATAGTAAAACGAAGTCCCCTAGTGCACCTAGGCAGTGGTAGCACTTAGGACAAACCGTGGTATCCGAGATCAAATGATGCACCTGACTGTTCTAATCCCCGCTGTCCATGGGCTCGACTACTAGTTTGGTGTAGCTCAGTCTGCCATTTCATTTAATACACACATGCATTCATGCCATGCCAATTACTATGCAAATATTGCCATTAATCTGAATATATGCACAACTAATGTATTTAACCAACTATAAAAAGAATGCCCATAAACTAGACATAACATAACCACATTCTAATAACATTCTATGATGTTTAACAAATGCATTTAATACATGGACGCATGAAATATGCTGACATAAACATATACACCAAATTAAATGATCAACAATATGAAATATTAATGAAATTTACAAGAAATTAGATTGTCTACTTAATCTAAAACTCTAACTAATTAATTTAATTAACTTACAACCATAAATATTAACATGGACCCAATCGGGTTAATATACAATGACATATTAAATTCACAAATTATACAATTAAATTCTACAGCACATGCTAATCAACAATTATGATCAGTTGACTTAATAAAATCAGGATCCATGTAACATGCATCTAATAAATTAATAAGATGCCTAACTATGAATAATCACCACATTCAATATTCACCAATATGTTTAAATCAACATCTAAAGGTGATTGGTAAATTTTAAGCATTAAATTTAGTGATAATAGAGACGTCTGGAATATCTACTTGAAACGCGCGAGAAGGAGAGACAAATGGCGTTAGGGTGCTCATGCACAACGGTTGACGACAGCTATCGAATGACCGTCAAACGGTGCTGGTGCGATGCAGCGGTGAGGTGACTTCGCGATCAATGCCTAGTTGAGGAAGGGGAAGCGAGACAGCAGCATGGCTTCCGGGTGAGAGGGTTGGACGGCGCTCGGAGGATTGCGCTGGAGTGAGTGACGCACGAGCGACTACGCGCGCAGGGCAGGTGGACAACGGGTGCAAGCTGGGGGGATTGGTGGCCGCAGTTGATGAGCGCGGAGGATGCACCATAGGAGGTGGAAAAAGACGACGATGGTGAAAGAGGAAGACGGCAACGGCTGAGGCAGACGGCACTGGCAAGGCGACACAGCGGACAGCCACGGGAGCATAATCACACAAGTGTGCAGGGGCATGGTCGTGTGACGAGCTAGCTGGGGGAGAAAGAGAGAGAGCAAGGCGGCGAGCGGCGGCAGACGTGCACAACCGCGCGAAGGTGGTGCGGCAAAAGAGGGTTGAAGAAAAATAAAATAAAGGGGGGGAGGTAAGGCGGTGGCGAGGTGGTGAGATTTTTATTTATTTTTTTAAATCAGGATATTACAGTCTGTTATTTTCACCCATGATAGGTTGGAACTGTTTTGAAATGTCAAGCATTCACGAGCATGTGATGTTAACAACCGGTAGAGGATTGGGAATAGATTCCTATGGCTGTTCATCTTACATCTTGATGTAATTTATTGAGATGATGTTAACAACCGGTAGTTATTGAGAATAGATTTCTATAGTTATTCATCTTACATCTTCACCAACAGGTTTTATCGGTGAGGTGGGTGAAAATAAATTTCTGGAAAATGATTTTCGTTAGATTCTCCAGACGTACAAATATCAATATTTATCATAATTTATCAAAACTTTTATTTCATTTTTTTATATCGATCTGCATTATTAAATAGTTTATTTACTACTTTGACCTTCTTTCAGAACAAAAAAAAAGTAAACTATAATACGCATTCATTGTATCTTTGATGAACACTGTTAATGTCATGGATAGGGTTTGGGTACGTATATGTTATAGGGGGTTATTTTGCTATTAATAATATCTCTCGGAACAACTATTTTTCTTAAAACTTCTAATGCCTCAACAATTCATTACCTATTTAACTAAAAAAAACTAGTCTTGGTTAATATCCGAACAATTGTGTATAGGCTCTTGTCATTTTCCATTTCTCTAACACACCCCTAGTAATTTGTGCCCAGATACAGTTCTTTATTTATTCTTGATAATGTAATTGATTTTACGAAAAGTAACATATGCCTATGGTAAATATTCAGACTGTGTAATTTCAAACTTTAGAGTTTTGATAATAATAAAGAACTGATGCTCACAAAATTTCCAAGCACCCCCAAAGTATAAGGGTATAAATGAAATCTGATATTTTGAAATTTCGATAAAAAGTAATATATTTGAATTTTTTATTTTATAACCTATTGAAATTGAAATTGAATCTTTTGATAACTTATCAGAAATCAGAATCGGAATCAAGTTGATTTTATTTTTATTAATTTGATTTCAAAAAATATATATATAAATATAATTAATTAAAATAAATTATATAAATTGATTAAAAATAAATTTTAAAAAGATTATATTAATTTTTAGTAATTATATGTAAATTATTATTTTATTTTTATTAAATCTAATATTTAATATATTTTTAAAAATTAATAAATTAAATTAAATTAAAACTTTTTAACTTTTATTAAAATTGGAAGCGAAATTAGAATCGAATATTAGTGATTTGGTCATCTAATTCGAACCTATTTACGGTCCTACCAAGGATCACCACGTTTCTGGTAGCCGCTGGAAGGTTGAAGTCATGGAACGAGACCGACCATGGTGGAAGCGCGCTACGTGTCTCTAGGTCGCCATTCCTTGGGCCTTCTGCGCTGTCCTTTTCCTTGCTCACCTCCAATTCTATGGTAGTTCCAATCCTCTCCTCCCCTCCCCTCCGGCCGAACCCCGCTACTGGGGGGAGGCAAAATCAACGAACACCCGCCGGCTAGGGGTGTCAATGGGCCCGGCCCGGCCCGGCCCGCAGTAAGCCCAGCCGAGGCCCGCTTCAATATTCAATGGGCCGGCCCAGCCCGGCCCACTTTTTTCCATTGGTTCAACCCGGCCCAACCCGTATAAAATATAGATTTGGCCCGGCCCAACCCGACCCGGCCCGATTTTTCAAATTTATATATACATGTCAAATTATAATTCTACGAGACAGTTGGTATGTTTAATTATATATATATATATTTAATTTAACCATATATAATTCCATGTCACTTTAACATTTTTACAAGTTATCTATGTGTTCTTTGGCTTAAAACATAGTTATATTGTTATGAAATAATTTTGAACATCCTTAAATATAAAAGATAACTCCATTAGCCGGATGAGAATATTTTCTATGACAAATTATAATTTCATCTCATTCTTATTCATTTAGAATCTATATCACCATAAATTAATATGTGATCATGGGCCAATTAATATATCTAACTTAAAATAGATGGAAAACATTTGTAATGCGGCAAAGCTACCATATAGGAGGAAGGGTTGGCGTCCGTACTGGGGTGCTGCCGTGCAAAGTGTGCGGTGGCCTGGCAAATCGCAGGCGGGCCGGCTAGTTGGGCTGTCTGGGCTGCGGGACAACGAAGCGAAGGGGGAGCACTCACGGGCATTCATGGGAGATTGGAACCCGCTACTGCGGGTGGCCCGCGGGCTTGAATACTTGGCCCGAATAATGGAACGGGCTTATTTCTCTGACCCGAAACAACACCAACGGCTGGCATGGCCCGAGGGCCCGCGGGCCAGCCCGGTCCATTGCCGCCTCTACCGCCGGCCGCCACTCGACTACGACTTTTCGAGGGAAGGTGGAAGCGGGGCCACAGGACTGTCCACCACGATGGTAGCTGTTCACTCCACCGAAATGCCTGGAACTGCCTAAGGAATGGGAAGCAGGCCATGGATGACATAAATTTCTGCGTTTGGATCCCTCAAGGCTGCGACGACGTTGATGCGTCTTCCATCAAGGTAGGGGTCGAGATAGGGTTGAAGTAATGCAGCTTCTGAAGACATGGCCAACGATGCAGATCTACTGTTGGAGAACTGAAGACGATCGAAGAAGCAGTGCTGAGCAGAAGAGGAACGAGCAGAGGGATGAGCAGAGGCTGAGCGGGAAAAGAGGAGACACCGTGATTCGGCGAGTCCCTCCCTGTGAGCTTTTCTATTTATATTTTCCTTTTACAATTACATCTTAGATATGATGCCACATAAGCACGCCACATCACCCAAGATGCCACGCAAAACTACTCTGTCCAACACCTTCCGCAAGTTGAACGGTTTCACGATCAGCTTGTACTTGATGGATTCAAACGGCTGAACTAAGAGGGAATTAGTAAAAACGTCTGCAATTTGATCAGAGCTTGAAACATGTCTAATCTATATAACCTTCTCTTTAACAAGCTGCCTCATAAAATGAAAGTGGATCTCGACATGTCTAGTTCGTGCTTTGAAAACTGGGTTGGCACTAAGATAAATGGCACTAATGTTATCACATCATACTATTGGAACATGATTTGAAATTAGCTTCAGCTCTTTGACTAAATGAATGGTCCATAATAATTCAGTTACCCCCATGGCCATGGAGCACATTTCTGCCTCGATGCTAGAACAGGCTACAACTTTTTGTTTCTTGGTTGTCCAAGAGATGAGATTTTTTCCTAAGTAAATACCAAAGCCTCATGTCAATTTTCGATCATCTGGGCAACCAGCCCAATCAGCATCACAATAGACATGGAGTTCAAAATCTAATGGACTAATATGCATCCTATAATCATGTGTGTATTTGAGATACCAAAGAATTCTTTTAACTAAGATCAAATGGGCTTCAGTGGGTGCTGCTAAAAACTGGCACACTTTGTTAATAGAGAAGGCAACATCAGGTTTAGTAAGAGTGACATACTGTAATTACTCCACTATAGACTTCTATTTTTTTTGGATTTTTGAAATATTTAATTTTTTTAGATTTTTCAAATATTTAATATTTTTAGATTTTAGAAATATTCAATTTTTTTGAGTTTTTTTGGAAAATTTAATTTTTGGATTTTTGAAATATGTAATTTTTTGGATTTTTAAAAATTCAATTTTTGGATTTTTAAAATATGTAATTTTTTTGCTGGAGAAAAGACTAGTATTTGAGACAGTTCATCGGTCTTTGGAGTTTGTCAAGACTTAAGTGGTAGATACCATGTGCAAAAAAATAGTTCCCTACCTAGAATCCTTCTAACCTTCTTCCTTTGATCGGTTTGGGTTCCACTTGGATTCGGTCGGTTTACCCTACCCTAGGGGTTTAAGGAGGAAGAGTATAGAGGAAGTCTTTTATAGGGTTTAGAGATGTTGAGAGAGATTTCTCTACTCATATTCAAATTGCCCGTTGGGGTTCAACCTCTTTGGGTCTTTCCTATTTTTTTGCTCTTTTCTATGTGGCATATATTTGGACAGGTTTTTTGACTCGTGGGGACATTGCCATCTTTTAGTGCCTTTTGCCTTGACTATTATTCTGGGTACTCATTCAAATAGGTTGATCATTTTTATTTTCTTAACCTGAGGGGTTCATTACCCATCTTTTGACACCCTTTTGCACCCTCCGAGACGGCCTCCTACTAGGGTGGCGAGTGTTTTGGATACTACCCCTATTTAATCTTCTTTCCCTATCTTGGAACAAGTAGAAGAGAATAGGGTAAGGGTATTCCTTCGGTTTCTAGATTTCTGCCTTGCCTTTCTCCAATTTCAGGTTGTCTGGATTCTAGGATCGGGAGGTGTTGTGTATGCAGGATGGTACCTACCCTTGACTTCTCACGAATGGCCTAGGATCGATGACTTGAAATTATACCAGTGGTTTCTCCATTTTTTATGGAAAGTATTTTTTAGGTAAACTCCATTCCAAGGATGACTCAATTTTTCTCTATTTGCATTAGTTAACTCATATGCATTGCCTAGATACTTTTCAGTGATTACAAAAGGCCCTTCCCAGTTAGGTTGCAATTTGGAGCGGGGACCCTTGGCTTAACCAAAATTCTTTTAATGACCATCTCACCGATCTCGAATTTTCTCTCAGCCACTCTCTTTTTATAAAACCTTTTAAGTCTGTTCTGGTAAGTCCGAGCATGCTTGGTGCTTGGCGGCGGCTAGCCTTCTTTCATCCAAGAGTTCAAGCTGCGTAAGGGGAGATTCTCATCTCTCATCAACAGGAATATCCCTGTCCAGTTGAACTCGAAGAGATGGAAGTAATAGTTCGTAGGGCACTACTTCCATCCCATATGCCAAAGCATATGGGGTTTGTCCTGTGGGAGTTCTTACGTAAGTATGATAAGCCCATAGAGCATCTACAAGCTTATTAGGCTAGTCGGCAAACTTACTAGACTTACAAGATTTCTTGATGATCTTGATTAAGGTTTTGTTGGTGACTTCTACTTGACTATTGCCTTGAGGATAGTATGGTGATGAATGATGCAATGAAATGCGATACCTGTTGCAAAGATCACACAGATCTTGAGAGAGAAATTGTGGCCCATTATTAGTGACGATGTCGCTGGGGATCTTGAACCTTACCTTGATGCTGCGCTTGATGAAGAAGCAAACTGTTGACGCTTTAATCTCCACGAACGCTTCCACTTCAGCCCACTTTGTGAAGTACTCTGTTACCAATAGAATGAATGATTTTGAGCACATTTCGGAGTTGAGGTCACTCAAGGGGCCAATGATATCAAAAGCCAACTTGGCGAAAGGTCATAGGGCATGAATTGGAAGAAGGGAAGATGTGGGAGAATGAATCTTGTCGGCATGGAGTTGACATGAATGACAGTGCCAAACAACGAAGGAGTAGTCTTCTTCTAGAGTTGGCCAATAATACCCTAGTCGGATGATTTTCTTAGCAAGGACTTGGGCATTCACATGACCGCCAAAAACTCCAGAATGTACTTTCTTCAAGACCAACTCGGCTTCTTTTTCATCAAGAAACCTGAGTAGGATTCCACTTAAGCTTCTCTTGTAGAGCACTCCTCCTAGGATTGTATATCTCTAGGATACTCTCCTAATTGCCTTCTTTTCCTTGGTGGTTGATCCAAGAGGATATGACTGATCTTGGCAATACCTCGTAATCTCATCATACCAAGGTCTCTCACCTTCTTCTAATTCTTCCAACTCAATTAAAAATATTTCTTCTTTGTGTTCCAAGTATTCTTTTCTGTTGAACCTCTCTTTAACCTTTAGAAAACATCTATCCTCAGTTGCTAGAATTGACCTCTTACAGATGTGGATAGTTCGCACTTGTCTGCCTAGCGGGACAGATAAAGATGAAGCTAGTGAAGCTAAGGCATTTGCAAGGACATTTTGAGAATGAGGGACATAAACAAAGGTGAGTTTGAAGAATAGCTTGATGTAGCAGGTGGTGAGCTCTTGGTAGGGTTTGAGGTTTGGATGGGAAGTTCGGTACTTGGATAGGACTTGGCGTAGGATCAATTGACTATCACCTATCACCCTAAGTTCAGTGGCTAGCACCCTAGCCAGCCTCCAGCCTGGCTAGCAAGGCTTCGTACTCAGCTATGTTGTTGGTTGCTGGAATGTCGAGCTGAAAAGCCTGAGGAATGGTGACACCTTTAGGTGACAGAAGGACAATACCTATCCCTCTACCATGAGAGTTCAGAGTCTCGTCAAAATATAATGTCCAAAGATTGGAGGATCGGACTGACATTAGTTCATCATCTTGGAACTCTAACCTGACTAGGTCCAAGATGGGTATGGGATGATGGGCAAGGTGTTCAGCAATAACATAGCCCATGATTACCTTCTGCGGAACATAGGTGATATCAAATTGGGACAAGAAACTCTGCCATCGCCCTAACCGATTAGTCAAAACTATCTTCTCTAACAAAAATTTAATGGGATTGATATGAGCAATGAGCTTGACTTGGTGAGCAAGAAAATAGTGCTTGAGTTTCTGAACCACCCATACAAGAGCAAGACAGTCTTTTCTACCACAAGTGTACTTTAGCTCATGAGCATCAAACATCTTGGACAAGCAAGAAGTAGCTCGCTCTTTCCCTTCTTCATCAACTTGTGCAAGGACTGCCCCAAGAGAGTTCTTAAGAACCGAAATGTAAAGGACCAAGGGCTTGTCGGGAATTGGTGGTCTAAGTATAGGGGGACTTGCCAGGTATGTTTTCAACCCATCAAACGTCTCCTGGCACTTCGAATCCCATTTAAACTCGGCCCCCGCCTTGGTTAACTCATAGAAAGGTTTACACCTTTGGGAGTGTTGTAAGATAAACCGACGGACAAATTGTAGCCTCCCAATCAATCCTCGAAGCTCTTTCATATTCTTCGGGGGAGGCATAGCAACAATTGCTTTGTCCTTGTTTGGGTCGATATCTATGCCTCTTTTGCTTACTATGAACTCTAATAGCTTTTCTGATGAAACTCCAAATGTACACTTTTTAGGGTTCATTTTCAGCTTATATTCTCTAGCTCGTTGCAAAACTTTCGTTAGCACTTCAGAATGATATTCCCGACTCTTGAACTTGATAACCAAATCATCCACATACACCTCTACAAGAGTGTGCATCATGTCATGAAAGATAGCCATCATAGCCCTCTGATATGTAGCACCAGCATTCTTTAACCCAAAAGGCATGATAACATAGCAATATGTTCCCTAAGGTGTAGTGAACGAGGTCTTCTCTTGGTCCTCCTCGGCTAACCGGATCTAATTGTATCTAGAATAACCATCCATGAATGAAAGCATTTCAAATCTAGCTATGTTATCGACCAAAACATCGATATGAGGTAAAGGAAAATCATCCTTAGGACATGCTCGGTTCAAGTCCCTGAAATCTATGCAAATCTGAACCTGTCCATCCTTCTTCATAACAAGGACTATGTTAGCCACCCATTGCGGATATAGGACAACTTTAATAAATTTTGCTTGGTGTAGTTTGTCGACCTCTTCTTTCATTTTGAGCTCAATATTAGAGTGGAATCTCCTGAGCTTTTGTTTAACCGGGGTAGTTCTAGATTTCAAGGTTAATCTATGTTCAACCAATGAATTATCTAGTCCTGGCATGTCTTCATATGTCCATGCAAATGTGTCCTTGTATTCTTCCGAAACATTGATCAAGCGTTGTTCTTCTAAGGGAGTGAGGTTTGCACTAATGAGGATAATCTTAGGATCTTCCAGGTTCTTACATTCAGTTCCTTGGTTGATTCATTCCCTATGGCTGATGGTTCTTCAAATCTTCTAAGTCCAGATGCATATGCATCAGCCAAGTCCTTGATTTCATCCTCAGATTCAGGATCCTTCTCTGGTACCACCTCATATACTCCCAAAGTATGATCTATGTTATGCTCATCCTCATATCGGATTTCATCCAGCTGGATGGTATTCTTTAAAAAGTTTGGCAGCCTTGCATACTCTATGTATTTCTGTGCCAATTGTTGCAGATACCAACTTGGAACTCGTTTACCTCTGACTTTCCTATTTCCTAACCTAACCTGACCTACTGAAGACAAAACTGGAAAGGTGGTATTTATAGTGGAGGGAGGATCGAGTAAATCGATCAATGATTTAGAAGAGAGGGATCCCTAATTGGGAGCACCCTCTGGGATGAGTAGAGACGTCTCCTCGATGGAAATGTGAGTTTCAGAAAAGACAATTTTTTTTGGGATTTTCAAGTAAGAAGGCAGACTAAGTTGGAATGACTCAAGACTTGTTAGAAGCTGATGGAATTAACAGAGAGAAAAACTTAAGAATAAAGGAGAAAAAGGGGCTCGTGGGTCCAACGGTAACAGAAAGTGGACACATGGGTCCAAAACTGATGAAAAAAGTAAACAGATATGTAGACCCGATTTTAGAAATGGATGGGCATGTGAGCCCATGCTGGAAAGAACCCTCAGTTCTGAAGTTGATAAGGGAAGTAAATGGGCAAGCAGGCCCCGAGAAAATAGAAGGTTGAAAGAGAGTTGTCAGTTTGGTGGAGGAGGGTGGACTTGGAAGCCCATCCAATAGATTTAGAAACAATGGCACGAGGTTTAAACATGGGATTGTTGTATTTGGGCCTCATGGAATGATTTTGACTTGATTGGTAGCTTGCTCAACAGGATGATCCAAGATTAGTTTGCCCTTGAGTGGTTCTTGGTGCTCTTCCCTACTTGAGAATAAACGAGTCAAAGATAAGCAAAGATCTTCCAAGTCTACTTCCTCATCCGGAGCCTTCCTTCTCTTGATAGCTGTAATGGAACCCTTGTCATCTTCTGCCATCATCATAGTCTTCCCTTTGATAAAGAATGTGTGGAGTCCCATGGCATATCCTGGCTGGAAGACCCTCTTTGGGATGGAATACTCTTTGTATCCCAACCCTTGCCTACATGGCCTTTTCACAGTTTCAATTGGTTGAGTGATCCCTTGAAGATCCTTGCCCAAACCTTTTTCCAGGTTGATAGCTCAATTTCATCATCATCTGCCATCCTACTATTTATGGTAGAAAGGCAGTCATACATCTAACTTCTGTCAATTCTCTTTCTGAGATATGGCGTTGCATTGACAAATTCAAGGGGCGAAAAAGCATTATTTAGCTCATCCTTTATGGGTATACTAGTTACCTTGACCACTTGTCCTTTAAAGAGAAATTTTATGCACTGATGGTTTGTTGAAGCCACAACTCCTATTGCTTCCAAGTATAACCTCCCAAGTATAGCCCAAAAGTTGGATCCAGTTCCGAACATGAAAATTCGTTGTGACCATGCATCTAAAGTGACCACCCCACGTGTAGACTTCTTGGAGTTGTCATAGGCTGTCACCATGGCACAGGATGGCTTGATTTCTTGTTCAGAGATGCCGCACAACTGCAAAGTTTCTGGCGGCATAACGTTGATGGAAGCTCCAGTGTCAACCAAACATGATTTCACATCAATATTACAAATAACAACAGCCACATGCAAAGCATATCTCCTAACCTCTAGATCCGCTAATTCCTCCCGAGAAAAAGTGAGTGTTGGGTGCTCACTTCTAGGGGCTAACACTGTAGTGATCTTCTTAGGTGGGAGATCTTCATTCACCATTACCCTTTGCAAATACTGCTATAAAATTTCTTGGTGCACTGTTTATCTTTTAATCAACTCAAGTAAAGAGATGCAGGCCAGTGTCTTATCCAAATGTTTCAACAAATCATAGGTCGTGCCCGACAAGGTTTCTTCCACTTGTTCCTCCTCCACTAGATCCTGCGATTGAGTCCCGGCTTGGGGAAGAGCCGTTGGAACATCCTCTCACTCTAAAGCACCGGGGCTATTTGGCGATCGGGTAGAGATGATGGGTTGACTGGGGTGGGCTGTGGTGGAACAGGTGGTGTAGGTGCAAGTATGGTAGGCAATGGGATTGGTGGATCTGAGATGATTGGGTTTGTGGGTAGAGGGGTAGGATTTGGAGGTGATGGTGATGGTGGCGGCCAGATAAGAAGAAGCTGGGGTGCAGGAGTGGTGGTAGGTTGCGAGGTTGGTGGTGTGATAGGTTGGAGTTTTGGGGTGACAGAGTTTATAGGTTGGGGTCTCGTGTTTGGTGGTGATTGTGGTGGTCGGATGAGCAAGAGGCGGTGTGTAGCAATGGTTGAGAAAGGTGTAGGCAAGGAGGGGGTTGGCCTAATGATGAGTTGGTGAGAAGAAGTGGTGGCCAGTGGTTGAGTTATTGAACTTGATGGTGGTTGTGGAGTAGATGGTGCACAGACTATCTGTCTAGTGGGGTTCCTAGTAGGAGGCCTAGCTGGGTTGATGGCATGGTTGCATCGTGATTTTCTAGCCGCCAACCTTGAGCACAACTGACATCTTCCTGAACAATGGAGTGTACTAGACCAATTCCTAGGTTTTGATGTGCCGGTATTGGTGCCGGAGCGGGAGCATGTAATGGGAGCGGATTCTCGAACAATCCCCAAGACAAGTTGCTGTTGAGGCTGAGCCGGTGGACACTGTCGCTGCTACTATCTAGCCTTCATTTCTTGTGTGCATTCCCCCATTTGAGCCCAATCAATGTTGTCTTGGTCATTTAGATCATGGATGTAATATTTGAATTGAAAATAGACTTCTACGGTGTGACCAGGGTACTGGTGGTAAGCACAGTATCGGGACATATCTGCATTTGCTGGCCAAACCTTTCTTTCTTTGGGCAATTCCAATTGTTTCTCTGCCATAAGTACATTGAAGATGTAGGTCAAGGAGTAAGGGAGTTGTCGTGGTTGTTGTGGCCTAACCTGTTGTTGAGGGGGGTGGTAAGAAAGGTTCTGCGGTGGGTTCCTAAACTAGTTTTGACGGTTTCCTCCCTAGTTCCCCACAATGTTTATAGCTTCATTGTTGACTACTCCCTCGGTTGTAGGCCCAGCTGATGCAGAGGGGGTCTTCCTGATGTTCCTAGGTTTGGGATCAAATAGATTTATCATTGTGGCATCTTTGAAGTGGGCTTGCAAGTATCGGGCACTGTCAAAAAGTTCATTCATGGTGGTAGAATGGTGCATAATCAAGACATTCCTTAGGGTAGGTGTAGTGTTTCCAATGAGCATCTTTACTTGTTCCCCTTCAGAAATAACATCTGTTAGTTTCTTTGCCATTCCCCTCCAACGATCAGCAAACTTTATGAAATCTTCTTCTGGCTTCATCTTCTCAGCAATCAAATCTGTAATAAAGCATGATGGTGCCACCCGGTCTCGTACCTTTGCAAAATTTTGGTCTTGACAATATCAAAATATCCTACCTCAAATGGGTCGAGCAAGTAGAACCATTCCAATGCAGACCCTTCTAGTGATCGGTGGAACAAGAAAGCAAGAACTCTAAGATCATTTTTCCAGAATGAGGACACGTAGAGAAAATCTTTTAGGTGGAGAAAAGAATTTCTGGTACCATTGTAGTGGCGATAAACTGGTAGTTCAGAAGGTGGCAGGTGAAGAACTAGCAAAGAAGAAAATAAACTCATTAGCCCTCTCTCCATGCCTAACTAATGGAGAGATGGTCATTTTGTTTGATAAGATAAGAATTACATATAGTTAATAATTCCAAATCATTTACCTATATGTTTCTATCCAAATAGTACTCCTTAAGTCTTTTCTTATAAATATTACCGTACTACTAAATAATAGATTGATCAATATCAATCTACTTCACCTAATGAGGATTATTCACACATATTATAAGAGCATACATATCTGATATGAATAGACTCTTTATTATACTCCCACTAGTAAACACTTTACCAGTTATTATAGAACAATTATCATTTCCATACCATAGAATAAATCACCATTTATTCAACTAGAAAATGAAAAAAATATTCTTTTGAAAGATAATTAAGACAACTCTAGAAGGTTATAGAAAATTTGTATCTCCCACTAGTAATAATACAACATTTTGTACCATTTCATATATAGGTCAACAATCTTTTTTAAGCCTTCATTTACTTGCTATTCTGTCGACTCCGAAAATTCGACGGGGCTTCTCCTTTTCAGGGAAGTACGTGAATCCAGATCGTCACCTCAAGAGGGGATGAGAAATAAAGTAGAAAACATGGAAAGCAACTCTCACCTCGGTCCCACACTCACATTGATCCCCGAACTTTCATCCCTTGGCGTCGCTCGATCACCAAAGAGACGGTTCGGGTCATATGGTAGGAGGGTGAGAAGAATAAAATTAAGACATATGGTCTCCAGGAACCGTGGGTTCCGATTTATGAAATAAAGATTGACCGTGTGTATCTTAGTGTGAAGAGTGTGGGTTAAATCTTCTGATTCTTCGACCGGCCGATGAAGAAGAGTTCTCAACGCGTGGGTGCTTGATCTTCTATGCAACTAGACAAATAAATAAGTGAAAAAGACAATTAGAATTAGACAAAGTGGAGTATATGTAAGGAAGATGACATGAAACACACAATTGACTAGAAACTGACCGGATTCGGGTTATCTCTAACCCCTTTTTATTTTCGGATTAATAGACTAAAAATAGATAAAATGTAAAAAAAATGATAGGATGATGGATAATCATGAAAAAAAGAGATAGGAAAAAGAACAACAAGATTCTGAATAGAATAGAGAGAGATATGGCCAAATCTGGGTTGTCGAAAAAGCCGAGCAGCAGTCCAAGATCGGCCAGGCACGACTTTGCTTCTGTGCTCGTCACGACCAGCCCCGACCTCATAATCAAGTGCCATCAATTGTAAACTGAAGAATACTTGGAGAGGAAGAACTTTGATGAAGAGAGCTTGGGTAGAAGATGCCCACAGGCTGCTGTAGAGGCCGAAGAAGAGAGACTCGACAGATCACTGCACCAGCCTTCCCGTCCGTTGAACCGAATTTTCTCTCTCTAAAAACTTGAAATTCTCTCTCTAAAAATCACAAAATCGATGCAGGATGGAGTTTGTACATCTTGAGATGCCTGGGGGTCGTGCACATGCCTTTGGAATGATCGAATCGGAGTTTATTTATAGGAGAACGACTAGTCTTATCCGACTAAAAATCAGGTTAATTGCGCCCTACCCCTAGGCACATGCGCCCTGGTGCAGGGCGCATGCACCCCCTGGAGGGGGTGCATCTTATCTTCCCTATGAAACCGGCTCGATCTGATCGAAAAATTCGATCCAATCTATTCAAAGGAAGAGTCCTAGTCAAAAGCCGGTTCCCTCGTGCCCTCGATCGGGGGCACAAGGCCATGTGCCTCAGGGGTAGGGCGCATGGGCACGTGCCCTGGGTCCTGGGCGCATGTGACTAGGGACCTGGGCGCATGGGACTGTTTTGTGCGTCTTTCTTTCGGAAGCCATTACGAACACTCCCGAACTCGGAATTCGACGCCGTTTGTTGCGTTGGAAAGATAACAGGCCGAAGAAGATCTATGTAGCATTGGATCAGACATCACACCCTCCAAAACTTCAGAATTTTATCCGGAAGTTAGGACAGTGAGCGTAAGATTCGATATGCGGTCGAATGACTCCGACGGCCAACCGGAAAGACACGACATAAAAGAAAACTTGTCTGGAGTGTGAATCTTACCATAACCTTCAATGCATGATCATTGGGCATTGGTCATTCAGCCAATTTCTGTGTTTACACGATTTACGTCTGGCTTTCGCTTGGAAATTATGGCTTTTTGCCGAAAACTTCAGAAAACATTCGATTTCATTCGGCGAAGCTCCAAATCGACTTTAAAAGACCCGGCATCATTCTAAGGTCAATCATACATGTTACCCTATAAAACATGAGTTTTATGCTCTGAATTAGGCAAATTTGGCATGTCTACAGCTTGTCTCGCCTTGATGTCGGCTTTGTAAGGGAATGGCATGTAGTGAAGCGGAGTGATTCGTAGTGAACTGTAATGGAATGCAAGTGAGCATAGATGAATGTAGTGGAATGGAATGATGATGGACTGAAAAGGTGGCATCAAGGTGTAGATATAGACACGCTTATACCCAATCTAGCAAAATGAATCTTGCTAAGTATTCTAGATCACTTTTATGTTCTATCAAAACCTCATATAATTGATTGGTACAAGACATGCCATTGGCACGAGAGATAAAAAATAAAAGATAAATGATAAAGGATGTAGCCAACCCTCAGTGCGGTGAGGAGTCCCTGAATTCGTAGGTTCATCATCAGCCAGCAACCCGAACTTTGTGGTGTTCTTGTACTGTGATGGGCTAAAGTTTAAAAGAGATTGATTTTAAAATGCAAAGAATACCAATCCATCATATTTGGAATCTCAAGTTCATTCAAGTTTAACCAAAATACTCAGTTTAATTACGAGTGGAATAATCTCAAATTCTAAAAGGGTTCATTTAAGCATAACAAAATTGCTCGGGTATCATAAAAACCATGAATCATGCTCGGCAAAAAATCGAGTATTCGAAAATCGACAAAACGTACTAAAGCCATGGTGGGATTGAAAGATAATGGTGGGACTAACATAGAATGAAGGGAAAGAAGAAACAATGGCATGACAATTGCCATGGTGGGATAAAAATAAAAGACATGGTGGGATAAAAGAAAGAAAGGAATAAAACATGATGGGATAAAAGAAAGGAAGGAATAAAACATGACGGGATAAAATTGGGAATGATGAAGAATAAAAAGGAGATGGATGTGAAAACATAGAAAATTATGTAGAAAATAGTTGAAGATATAGATTGTCTATTGGAGGTCAATACACCCGATTAGGAACTATCGTCCCTCCAATGTTCAATTTTGGCTTATCCGTGAGTGTGAAGAAATGACCAGGTTGTCGTAGATTTTGTTGAAGGGGATCTCGGGCCCAGTCATCTTCACACTCAAGGTCTTCAACATTAATACATATAATACATATTAAATGGACCTAACAAAACTAAATGACAAATGATAAGAGTGATGTGAAGTGAAAAATGGAGTGCTGGTGATGATGTGAGATTGAGAATGTGGATGAAATCTTCAGGCATGATTTATCAACTTGCATTGATTGTATGATTCATCAGCATCTCTGGTCCATCCTTGTCTTGCCTTCGACGGAATACAACTCCACGATAATGTTTAGCCGGGTGGTGCTTCCTCTCTTTTTGCCACAAGGTTGGCATGACATTCCTTGGGAACACTGATCTCACCAATTCACCTGTTGGACTTAAAAGGTTACCTGATGGCCCTTCTCTTTTGCTTCTTCAGCTCCTGAAAACACTTAAAAAAGATGATTAAATTTTCATCATGACTCATCTCTTTGCCTGTATATTGTATGCCTTGATTTTGAGTCAAAGGGAGGAGCCTTCTTAACAAGGTGGAATAAAACAAATGACTAAAATGAAATGGGGGTAAGGGTTAAAAGAACTTACCTGCCGTGGTGTGAATCCTCTCCTCTCCAACATTGAAATGCCTGAATTACTCGATAGAAGAGGATTAGATCTTCACCATGACTCTTCCCTTTGCCAATTACAATCAACTTTGACTTAGGTTAAAGGGAAGAGCCTTCTTAACAAGGTAATTAAAGTAAAAAAATGGATATGCAATACAGGAATAGAACTATGCATGACAGAAAAATAAACATGGATGCAACTAAGGCAATGATCATGACTGAGCATTTTTTTTCTTTTTGGTTTTCTTAGAAATAATCTTCACTTTTTTGGATTTTTGAAATATGCATTTTTTTTGGATTTTTGAAATATGCATTTTTGTTTGGGTTTTTGAAATATGCATTTTTTGGATTTTTGAAATATGCATTTTTTTGGATTTTTGAAATATGCCTTTTTTGGATTTTTGAAATATGCATTTTTTTGGATTTTTGAAATATGCATTTTTTTGGATTTTTGAAATATTCACCTTTTTTGGTTTTTTGAAATATTCATTTTTTGTGGGGAAAATGCTGGTATTTGAGATAATTCATCGGTCTTTAGGATTTGCCAAGACTCAAGTGGTAGATGCCACGTGCAAAAATAAAGTTCCCTACCTAGAATCCTTCTAACCTTCTTCCTTTGATCGGCTTGGGTTCCACCTAGATTTGGTCGATTTACCCTACCCAAGGGGTTTAAGGAGGAAGAGTATAAAGGAAGTCCTTGTAGGGTTTAGAGATGTTAAAAGGGAATTCTCTACTCACACTCAAATTGCCCGTTGGGGTTCGGCCTCTTTGGGTCTTTCCTATTTTTTTGCTCTTTTCTATGTGGCACATATCTTGACAGGTTTTTGACCCATGGGGACATTGCCCATCTTTTAGTGCCTTTTGCCTTGACTATCATTCTGGGTACTCATTCAAACAGGTTGATCATTTTTCTTTTTGTAACCTGAGGGGTTCATTGCCCATCTTTTGGCACCCTTTTGCACCCTCTGAGACGGACTCCTACTAGGGTGGCGAGTGTTTTTGATACTACTCCTCTCTTCTTCTCTCCCTATCTTGGACCGAGTAGAAGAGAATAAGGTAAGGGTACTATTTCCATTTCTAGATTTCTGCCTTGCCTTTTGCAAGTGTCAGGTTGTTTGGATTCTAGGATCGAGAGGTGTTGTGTGTGTAGGATGGTACCTACCCTTGACTTCTCACGACCAACCTAGGATCGATGACTTGAGGTTATACCTGGTTTCTCCATTTTTATGAAAAGTACTTTTTAAGGTAAACTCCATTCCAAGGATGATTAAATTTTTCTCCATCTGCATTAGTCAATTCATATGCATTGCCTGGATACTTTTCAGTGATTACAAAAGGCCCTTCCCAGTTAGGTTGCAACTTGGAGCGGGGACCACCCGGCTTAACGAATATGCGTTTGACTACCATCTCACCGATCTCGAATTTTCTCTCAACCACCCTCTTTTGATAAAACCTTTTAAGTCTATTCTGATAAGTCCGGGCATGCTCGGCGGTAGCTAGCCTTCTTTCATCCAAGAGTTCAACTTGTGCAAGGAGAGATTCTCGTCTCTCATCAACAGGAATATCCCTGTTGAGCTGAACTCGGAGAGATGGAAGTAATACTTCATAGGGGACCACTGCTTCCATCCCATATGCCAAAGCATACGGGGTCTGTTCAATGGGAATCCTTACAGAAGTACGATAAGCCCATAGAGCATCTACAAGCTTATCAGGCCAGTCGACAAATTTGCTAGACTTATAAGATTTCTTAATGATTTTGATTAAGGTTTTATTTGTGGCTTCTGCTTGACCATCGCCTTGAGGATAGTATGGTGATGAATGATGCAATGAAATGCGATACTTGTTGCAAAGATCACATAGATCTTGAGAGAGAAATTGTGGCCCATT
Organism: Cryptocoryne crispatula var. balansae; assembly: GCA_036172225.1. Taxonomy (NCBI): domain Eukaryota; kingdom Viridiplantae; phylum Streptophyta; class Magnoliopsida; order Alismatales; family Araceae; genus Cryptocoryne; species Cryptocoryne crispatula. The sequence goes on along the minus strand of CM069927.1, from coordinate 20,169,353 downwards.
ATCAGTGACGATGTCGCTGGGGATCCCGAACCTTACTAAGGATGTTGCGCTTGATGAAGGAGCAGACTGTTGACGCTTTAATCTCGACGAATGCTTCCGCTTCAGCCCACTTTGTGAAGTACTCCATTGCTGTCAGAATGAATGATTTTGAGCGCATTTCGGAGTTGAGGTCACTCAAGGGGCCAATGATATCAAAAGCCCACATGGCGAAAGGCCATGGGGCATGAATTGGATGAAGGGAAGATGCGGGAGAGTGAATCTTGTTGGCATGGAGTTGACATGAATGATAGTGCCGGACAAAGATGGAACAGTCTTCTTCTAGAGTTGGCCAATAATACCCTTGTCGGATGATTTTGTTGATAGAAATGTATGCCCTACAAGCCAATCATATATGATATGATTCGACATTTCTAGAAATATCTCATTCTATTAGTTAGGCAAATCTTCATTATAAGCTCTTATTAGATGCGAATATAATAATGAAGTCCTTGATCAAATGCAATGATGATTAAATCATGATGAGATCATGATAATGAGATTAATCATCTAGATGTATTTGATCTAAATGTTCCTAGTCATAGGATACTTGAGACGGGACATCAAGGATCCGGATAGACTAGTGTATGTGATGTCTTCTCATGTGATGAGGATGACCGATCTCATTGGTCATCAGTGTGGAGACACTGAGATACACATACAGTGCTCATTAGTTGAATGAGTTCACCGAATCGACCGAATTAGAAACCCCGAATGGTATCTTACAGAATCGTCTATCGTGGTCTTCTATCATCACGGTTGCATGGTTGAACCTTTGACCTGAGTCGCCAAAGATGCCTTGTTAGGTGGAACTTGTGCTTTGACCATTGACTTATGGATCACAATTTAGATGGTCCTATATAGCGATGGATCGGGTACAAGGAAAATACGATGGAGGCAATTGAGTGGACAACAAGGGATCGTCCACTCTCGGTAAGTGAGAGTGAATGTCCTATGGGATAGTACTCTAAATCCCTGGCCAGGGTAGATAGGATAATTGGAAAAGGAGTTTTCCAATTGATCCAATTCCGAGTACATGATCCTATAGAGTCGGTATACTAAGGAGTTGACAGTCGATGCCGTACTCCTTTCCGACCGGGACATTGGATGGATGAGGGTTTATATCCATGTGGTAACTGATGATGGAAAGGCTCAATGGAGATGAGATTATCCCCATAGCCATTTGGGATCATGGGATGTGGCTTGTACCCTTCATGATCGGTAGGCCGATTAATCTGTTATCGGATAACGGATTTAATTAAATTAAATAGAATTGTTCTATTTTATTTAGGCCTCAACCAAATAGGCTATTGGGCCTAGTGGGTCACACACAAAAGGACTTATCCACAAGTTCAGGGGCAAGGGCGTAATTTATAGAGATTTTGGGTTTTTATGAAAAATTCCATAATTCTCTATAAATACTAATGGTTTCAGCCAAACCCTGTCAAGCCAAGAGTGAAAACCACATCCCAAGCCTCCTCCCTACCTCCTCCTCTCTCAAGAAGGTGTCCATGGTCGATGGAGCTCCGTTCGGGAAGAGTTCTCGAGGCCGGCGCAAAGGGAGAACCTGCTGTGGATGAAGTTCGTGTGGATACTGCTGGAGACCGGACACTTGAACGGTTTGTAGAGCTTGAGAAGCTCATATCCTTCCTCTCCATGGGATTATATGAATCCTTATCAGGTATATTCGAACCCGATTTGATCGGTTTTCGGTTTTCGTCGTTCGGTTCTGATTGAGACGGATTCTAAAGGAACCCATAGGAATCGTCGCTTCCGCTGCACCAAATTTTAATGGATGATTCCTTACATTTGTTAGCAAGGGTTTGGGCATTCACATGGCCACCACAAACTCCGAGAATGTGCTTCCTTCAGCACCAACTCGGCTTCTTCTTCATCAAGACACCTCAGTAAGATTCCACTTAGGCTTCTCTTGTAGAGCACTCCTCCTAGGATTGTATACCTCTGGGATACTCTTCTAATTACCTTCTTTTCCTTGGTGGTTGATCCAAGTGGGTATGACTGATCTTGGCAATACCTCGCAATATCGTCATACCAAGGTCTCTCACCTTCTTCTAATTCTTCCAACTCAATTAAGGAAATTTCTCCTTTATGTTCTAAGTATTCCTTTCTGTTGAACCTCTCCTTAATCTTCAGAAAACGTCCATCCTCAATTGCTGGAAATGTCCTCTTACAGATGTGGATAGTCTGTACTTGCCTGCCTAGCAGGACAGATAGAGATGAAGCTAGTGAAGCTAAGGCATCGACGAAGATATTCTGAGAATGGGGGACATGGACAAAGGTGAGTTTGAAGAATAGCTTGATGTAGCAGGTGGTGAGCTCCTGGTAGGATTTGAGATTTGGATGGGAAGTTCGGTATTTGGATAGGACTTGGCGTAGGATCAATTGACTATCACCTATCACCCTCAGTTCGGTGGCACCATGGAAATGAGTGGCCTCCAGCCCGGCCAGCAAGGCTTCATACTTAGCTATGTTGTTGGTTGCTGGAAAGTTAAGCTGAAAAGCCTGTAGAATGGTGACACCTTCAGGCGACAGAAGGACAATACCTATCCCTCTACCATGAGACTTCAGAGCCTCGTCAAAATATAATGTCCAAAGAATGAAAGATTGGAATGACATTAGTTCGTCATCCGGGAACTCTAACAGTACTGGGTCAAAGATGGGTATGGGATGATGGGCAAGGTGTTCAAGAATAGCATAGCCCTTGATTGCCTTCTCGTGGGATATAAGTGATATCAAATTGGGATAAGAAACTCGCCATCGCCCTAACCGATCAATCAAAACTGTCTTCTCTAACGAAACTTGATAGGATTGATACGAGCAATGAGCTTGACTTGGTGAGCAAGAAAATAATGTTTGAGTTTCTGAACTACCCAAACAAGAGCAGCACAGGTCTTTTCTACCACAGTGTACTTTAGCTCACAAGCATCAAACATCTTAGACAAGTAATAAATAGCTCATTCTTTCCCTTTCTTATCAACTTATGCAAGGACTGCCCTAAGAGAGTTCTCAAGAACCGAAATGTAGAGGACCAAGGGTTTGTCGGGAATTGGTGGTCTAAGTACAGGGGGACTTGCCAGGTGTGTTTTCAACCCATCAAACGCCTCCTGGCACTTCGAATCCCATTTAAACTCGGTCCCCACCTTGGCTAACTCATAGAAAGGTTTACATCTTTGAGAATGTTGTGAGATAAACCGGCGGACAAATTGTAGCCTCCCAATCAATCCTCGAAGCTCTTTCATATTCTTCGGGGGAGGCATACCAATAATTGCTTTGGCCTTGTTTGGGTCGATCTCTATGCCCCTTTTGCTTACTATGAACCCAAGTAGTTTTCCTGATGAAACTCCAAATGTGCACTTCTTAGGGTTCATTTTTAGCTTGTATTCTCTAGCTCATTAAAAAACTTTTCTTAGCACTTTTGAATGATCTTACCAACTCTTGGACTTGATAACCAAATCATCCACATACACCTCTACAAGGGTGTGCATCATGTCATGAAAGATAGCCATCATAGCCCTCTGATAGGTAGCACCAACATTCTTTAACCCAAAGGGCATGACAACATAGCAATATGTTCCCCAAGGTGTAGTGAACGAGGCCTTCTCTTGGTCCTCCTCAGCTAACCGGATCTAATTGTATCTAGAATAGCCATCCATGAATGAAAGCATTTCAAATCCAGCTGTGTTATCAACCAAAACATCGATATGAGGTAAAGTAAAATCATCCTTAGGACACGCCCGGTTCAAGTCCCTGAAATCTATACAAATCCGAACCCGTCCATCCTTCTTCATAGCAGGGACTATGTTAGCCACCCATTGCGAATATAGGACAACTTTAAAAAATTTTGCTTGGTGTAGTTTATCGACCTCTTCTTTCTTTTTGAGTACAATATCGTGGTGGAGCCTCCGAGCTTTTGTTTAAGCGGGGTAGTTCCAGGTTTCAAGGTTAATCTATGTTCAACCAATGAATTATCCAATCCCGGCATGTCTTCATATGTCCATGCGAACGTGTCCTTATATTCTTCCAAAACATTGATCAAATGTTATTCTTCTGAGGAAGTGAGGTTTGCACTGATGAGGATAGTCTTAGGATCGTCTAGAGTTCCTAAATTTAGTTCCTTGGTTGGTTCATTCCCTGTGCTTGATGGTTCCTCAAATCTTCTAAGCCCGGATGCATACGTATCAGCCAAATCCTCAATTTCATCCTCAAATTCGGGATCCTTCTCTGATACTACCTCATATACTCCCAAAGTATGATTTATGTTATGCTCATCCTCATATCAGATTTCATCTAGCTGGATGGTATTCTCTAAAAAGTTTGGCAGCCTTGCACACTCTATGCATTTATGTGCCAATTGTTACGTATACCTATTTGGAACTCATTTACCCTTAACTTTCCTATTTCCTAACCTAACCTGACCTACTGAGGACAAAGCTGAAAAGGTGGTATTTACAGTGGAGGGAGGATCGAGTAAATCGATCAATGATTCAGAAGAGAAGGATCCCTGATTGGGAGCACCCTTTGGGATGAGTAGAGACGTCTCCTCGATGGAAATGTCAGGTTTAGAGAAGATGTTTTTTTTGGGAATTTCAAGTAAAAAGATAGAATGAGTCAGCATGACTCGAGATTTGCTGTAAGTTGACGGGATTACCAGAGAGAAAAACTTAAGAATAAAAGGGAAAAAGGGGCTCGTGGGCCCAATAGTAATAAAAAGTGGACACATGGGTCGAAAACTAATGAAAAAAGTAAATGGGTACGTGGACCCGATCTTAGAAATGGATGGGCATGTGAGCCCATGCTGGAAAGAACCCTCAATTCTAAAGTTGATGAGGGAAGCAAATGGGCAAGCAGGCCCAATGAGAATAGAAGGTTGGAAAGGGCACATGGGCCCAAAATGAGTTGTTAGTTTGGTGGAACAGAGTGGGCGTGGAAGCCCATCCAATAGATCTAAGAACCATGGCACGAGGTTTAAACATGGGATTGTTGTATTTGGGCCTCGCGGAAGGGTTCTGACTTAGGTGGCTTCAACTTGTATCCAATTCTAGAACATGAAAATCCATTGTAACTGTACATGGTCCAAGTTTAACCTCTAGAGTGACCACCCCACGTGTAGACTTCTTGGAGTTGTCATAGGCCATCACCATGACACAGGATGGCTTGATTTGTTGTTTAGAAATGCCGCACAACTGAAAAGTTTCTGGCGGCATAACGTTGATAGAAGCTCCAGTGTCAACCAAACATGATTTCACTTCTACATTGCAAATAATAACAGCCACATGCAAAGCATATCTCCTGACCTCTGGATATGCTAATTCCTCCTGAGAGAAAGTGAGTGTTGGGTGCTCACTTCTAGGGGCTAACACTGTAGTGATCTTCTCAGGTGGGAGATCTTCACTCACCATTTTGCAAATATTACTGTAAAATCTCCTGGTGCATCTTTGATCTTTTGATCAACTCAAGTATGAAAATACGGGCCGGTGTCTTATCTAAATGTTTCAACAAATCATACGCCGTGCCCGGCAATGGTTCTTCCACTTGTTCTTCCTCCACTGGATCCTGCAGTTGAGTACCGGCTTGGGGAAAGAGCCGCTGGAACATCCTCTCACTCCGAAGCACCTGGGCTATTTGGCGGTCGGGTAGAGGTGATGGGTTAACTGGGGTGGGCCATGGTGGAATAGGTGTAGGTATGGTAGACAATGAGATTGGTGGTTCTAGGATGATTGGGTTAGTGGGTAGAGGGGTAGGATTTGGAGGTGGTAGTGATGGTGATACTGGTGGCCTGATAAGAAGAGGCCGGGGTGCAGAAGTGGTTGATGGGTTTAATGAAGGTGTTGGTAATATGGTAAGTTGTGGGGTCGATGGTATGATAGATTGAGGTTTTGGGGTGACAGAGCTCATATGCTGGTGGTTCGAGGTTTGGTGGTGATTGTAGTGGCCGAATAAGCAAGGATCGGTGTGTAGCAATGGGTGAAGGAGGTGTGGTTAAGGAGGGGGCTGGCGTAATGATGAGTCGGCGTGAAGAAGTGGCGGCCAGTGGTTGGGTTATTGAGCTTGGTGGTGGTTGTGGAGTAGAAGGTGCATGGATTATTTGTCTAGGAGGGTTCCTAGCAGGAGGCCTAGGCTGGGTTGACAGAGACATGGTTGTGTTGTGGCTTTCTAGTTGCCAACCTTGAACACGGTTGGCATCTCCCTGGACAATGGAGTGTACTAGACCAATTCCCGGGTTTGGATGTGCTTGGTGCTGGTCTTTGGAGCGGGAGCATGTAATGGGAGCAGTTCTCAACAATCCCCAAGCTTGGTTGTTGTTGAGGTTGAGCCGGTGGACTCTGCGCCATCTGCTACTCCCTAGCCTTCATTGCTTGTATGCATTCCCCCATTTGAGCCCAATCAATGCTGCCTTGGTCACTCAGATCGTGGATGTAATCCTTGAATTGAAAACACACTTCTACGGTGTGACCAGGACACCGGTGGTAAGCACAATATCGGGACATGTCTGCATTTGTTGGCCAAACCTCTCTTTCCTTGGGCAATTCCAACTATTTTTCTGCCATAAGTACATTGATGATGTCGGTTAAGGAGTAAGGGAGTTGTTGGTAATTCTCTCTCCTAAGACCTCCCCTTCTTTGTGCCTGATTGGGTGGTGGCGGTGCCCTATTGTAGGTAGGTTGATGAGGTTGCTGGGGTTGTGCTACTGGCTGAGGGGGTTGTTGTGGTTGTCGTGGTTGTTGTAGCCTAACCTGTTGTTGAGGGGGGGGTAATAGGAAAGGTTTTGTGGTGGGTTTCTGATCTGGTTTTGATGGTTCCCTCCCTGGTTCCCCACAATGTTGATAGCTTCGTTGTTGACCACTCCTTCGGTTGTAGGACCAACTGGTGTAGAGAGGGTTTTCCTGAAGTTTCTAGGTTTGGGATCAAAAGGGTTTATCATTGTGGCATCTTTGAAGTGGGCTTGCAAGTATCGGGCACTATCATAGAGTTCATTCATGGTGGTAGGATGGTGCATGATCAATACATTCCTTAAAGCTGGTGTGGTGTTCCCGATAAGCATTTTCACTTGTTCCCCTTCAGAAATAACATCTGTCAATTTCTCTGCATTCCCCTCTAGCGATCAGCAAACTTTATGAAGTCCTCTTCGGGCTTCATCTTCTCAGCCATCAAATTTGTGGAGCATGATGGTGCCACCCGGTCTCTATATCTTTGCAAAAATTTGGTCTTGACAATATCAAAGTCTCCTCGCCTCAAAGGGGTCGAGTGAGTAGAACCATTCCAATGCAGACCCTTCTAGTGATCGGCGGAATAAGAAAGCAAGAACCCTACGATCATTTTTCCAGATTGAGGACTCGTAGATAAAATCTTTTAGGTGGAGAAAAGGATTGCCAGTACCATTGTAGCGGCGATAAACTGGTAGCTCAGAAGGTGGCAAGTGGAGAACTGGCAAAGAAGGAATAGAGATATCAGGGACTGACTTGGAGTCCAGGCGACATCTTAGCTCTTCATAACGCTCATTCATCTAGGTGAGCTGATCCATGATTGCCTGGGTGAGAGTAGGTTCTTGGATTGCGGTGGGGGTATGTGGTTAGAGGCATGATTAAGGAATTGAGGAGCATGACTTGGCAAATTCAACGAAGATTGTCCCATGACTTGATGGGCCAAGGGAGCAACATGGTTGATATAGGGTGGCTGAACAAATGATGGTTGAACCACGGATGGTTGAACTATAAATGGTTGAACTACGGATGGTTGTGCTAGTAATGGTTGAATCACAGATTGTTGAACAATAGGTGGTTGAACAAAGGGTGATTGAATGAGCGGTGGTCGAACCATAGGACAAGGAGATGAGGCAACTTGGTTGGCTTTAGCACGATACGAGGCAATTTTGCCCTTCACCATAGATTGTATGCGGGCGTAGGTTTTTGGTTCAGTATAGAGAGACAACTCCCTAAAGAGTTGTTCAACATCACGAGGAGCAGATGGTTGAGGGACCTCTTGCGCTTCTGACTTAAACAATGGATTAACATGACCGTCTGACGGATTCAGTTGATGACCCATCTCATGCTCTTGATGTTCAGCGTGTTCTGCCATTCCAATGTGCCTTCCTGACCTTAATTGCATTGTCACCTTTAAAACAAGTTGGCAAAATAAACAAAGAACTTTTTTCTGGTTTTTAGTATCTTGCAAAAATGTTAGAGGTTTGAATTTTTGTTTAACAAACAAGTGATGCAAAGAATGAAAGCAAAATTATGCAATGATTTTTTGATTAAACCTTAAGTTTATAGATTTTGTTAAGAATTTTTCTCTCAACAAATGGGTTAGGATACTAACTCCAATCTCCAATGACCTAGGTTTCACACAATCTCACCACGTGTAGGTAACATAGGATGCTTCGGGTTTTGGGGAGTGGTACAACCAACCAAATCATGAAGAGGAATACTCCACGTATAAGGAATTACGGACGCCTTGATGAAAGCCAACCAAGTCATCTAGGAAGGAATATCCCAGAAGAGAGGTCAAAATCCACCAAGAGGGTGTTTTGGATGAGAGGGGTAAATGGGAGAGTGAGCTCCTGCCTCAAAAAAGTGTAAAAGAAGGAAGTAGAGAGAAGGAGCAGAGAATGCAATCAAGTAATAAAGCAAGTAATGAGCAAAACATAAACTTAAATAAACAAGCAATCACACAAGACAAGCAATTAGAAACTAGACAAGCAACTAGAAACTAGAATCTAGACCATGTTTCTTATGTGAGCCAAATGGAGATAGTGAAAAAGTGATGGAAAGAAGAGGGTTCATATCTGATAGCCAAGCAAAAGAGTGGTCCACGCGGTGACCAATGTAAGAATAAGCCGGTTCACGTGGGAACCGGGGTAAAAACTAAAGGGGGTTCACGCGGGGAACCGGTTTTGGGTAAAAAAAGGGTGGTTCACGTGGGAACAGGTTTGAATGATTGAAAGAAGGCCACATGGGGCAAATTAAAGGTGAATAAGGATCTTATCCAAGTGGGGATAGATCTGAAGGAAAGTGGTTCACGTGGGAACCGAAGTAAAGAAAGAGATTGGTTCACGCGGGAACTGGTTTAAATAAAATGATAGAAATTAAATGACATACTTGGCACTTCAGATCTGATGAAAAATGAGTGAAATCAGAAATTTTGAGATGGCATGAAATTAAGAAAGTTGGAAAGAAGGAAAGGCTCACATGGGAACCGGTCTAGAACTAGAACTAGTTGCAAACAAAACACTAAGCACCCACGGTTGAAGACATTGCTTGTCCCACCGTGGTCGCCACAAAGCTGTCGACTCCAAAAATTCGACAGGGCTTCTCCTTTCGGGGAAGTTCGTGAATCCGGATCGTCACCTCAAGAGGGGATGAGAAAGAAAGTAGAAAACATGGAAAGCAACTCTCACCTCGGTCCCACACTCACATTGATCCCCGAAATTTCATCCCTTGGCGTCGCTCGATCACCAAAGAGACGGTTCGGGTCATATGGGAGGAGGGTGAGAAGAATAAAATTAAGACATGTGGTCACCAGGAACCATGGGTTCTGATTTATGAAATAAAGATTGACCGTGTGTACCTTAGCGTGAAGAGTGTGGGTTAAAGCTTCTCCTTCTTCGGCCGGCCGATGAAGAAGAGTCCTCAACGCGTGGGTGCTTGATCTTCTATGCAACTAGATAAATAAACAAGTTAAAAAGACAATTAGAACTAGACAAAGTGGAGTATATGTAAGGAAGATGACATGAAACACACAATTGACTAGAACCGACCGGATTCGGGTTATCTCTAACCCCTTTTTTATTTTCGGATTAATAGACTAAAAATAGTGCAAAAAATGTAAAAAAATAATAAGAGGATGGATAATCACGAAACAAAGATATAAGAAAAAATAACAGCAAGATTCTGAATAGAATAGAGAGAGATATGGCCAAATGCGGGTTGTCGAGAAAGCCGAGCAGCAATCCAGGATCGGCCAGGCGCGACTTTGCTTCTGTGCTCGTCATGACCAGCCCCGACCTCGTAATCAAGTGCCATCAATTTTAAACTGAAGAAGACTTGGAGAGGAAGAACTTTAATGAAGAGAGATTGGGCAGAAGACATCCACCCGCTGCTGTAGAGGCCGAAGAAGAGAGACCTGGCAGATCACCTGCAGACCAGCCTTCCTCTCTCTTGAACCGACTTTTCTCTCTCTAAAAACTCGAAATTATCTCTCTAAAAATCACAAAATTGATGCAGGAGGGAGCTTGGACGTCTTGATATGCCTGGGGGGTCATGCACATGCCTTTGGAACGACCGGAATCGGAGTTTATTTATAGGAGAATGACTGGCCTTATCTGGACTAAAAATCAGGTTAATTCTGCCCTACCCCTGGGCGCATGCGCCCTGGTGCAGGGTGCATGCGCCCCACTGAGGGGCGCATGCGCCCCCTGGAGGGGGTGCATCTTATCTTCCCTATGAAATCGGTTTGATCCGATCGAAAATTTTGATCCGATCTGTTCAGAGGAAGAGTCCCAGTCAAAAACCGGTTCCCTCGTGCCCTCGATCGGGGGCACAAGGCCGCGTGCCTCAGGGGTAGGGCGCATGGGCACGTGCCCTGGGTCCTGGGCGCATGTGACCAGGGACCTGGGCGCATGGGACTGTTTTTGCGCGTCCTTCTTCTGGAAGCCATTGCGAACACTCCCGAACTCAGAATTCGACGCCGTTTGTTGCGTTGGAAAGATAACAGGCCGAAGAATCTTTTTATAGTATTGGATCAGCCATCACACCCTACAAAACTTCAGAATTTTATCTAAAAGTTAGGAGAGTGAACAGAAGATCCGATGCGGTCGAATGACTCACGACGGCCAACTGGAAAGACACGGCATAAAAGAAAACTTGTCTGGACTGTGAATCTAATCATAACCTTAAATTCATGATCATTAGGCATTGGTCATTCAGACAATTTTTGTGTTTACATGATTTACATGTGGCTTTCGCTCAGAAATTATGACTTTTTGCGGAAAACTTCAGAAAACATCCGATTTCGTTCGGCGAAGCTCCAAATTGACTTTAAAAGACCCGGCATCATTCTAAGGTCAATCATATATGTGACCCTATAAAACATGAGTTTTATGCTCTGAATTAGGCAAATTTGGCGTGTCTACATTATCTACAATAACATATCTGGTATCTCATACTATTATATGCATCCCTAATATCTTATACTAAAATACACATATATAGTATCTTATACTATTAAATGTATATATAATACAAGTAAATATTAATGATAGATACATGGGGCTTCTAAAGCTCTACTTTTACATTATGTGCAATACACTTTGCACTTCTTCTTCTACTTACCATCATCATGATAGTAGAAGAATGCTATGTCTAATTTGGGTTATAATATCTTGACTTACTTTTTTGACTTTTAATTATCACCATCTATCTCTATTTAATGATCTTATTTCTTTCTATTAGTCTCACCAATAAGAAGTATTCAAAATGTATTATTCTTATTTACCTTTAATTAGCTCATCACCACGAGCCATGATGTATATCATATCCATCTATCTATGTTGCCACTACTATTTTTATCTGATAGAGGCTAACATCTGATATAAGGCAATTAATACATCTTTTCAATGAGATAAGATCTTATCTTTTCTCACATCATTAGATAGTGCAGGAGATACCTACTTCTCAAGTAGGATAGTCAATAGGTCAACTATGAGAACTATTCTCTTAGTTTTAAACCAGTATAAGAAGTGTGAGCCATTAAAATACTTAGCATCTAGCATGCTAGACTAATGGTGGTTTATAATATTCTACAACAGAGATGTAATTATATCAACATTACAGACATTCATTAAAATTAAGATATGGTCTTTCATCCTAATTTATACTCCCACTAATTTTCGACGAATTTGGATAACCCTCAATATGCAAAGATGGGATATCACGATAACATTCTAGTGGGGATCAAAAACCTACTAACTTTATGGTGATGACCTTGTGGGAAACACAACAAGTCATCCCATACTTAATAGGTGGGTAACTTTTACCAATTGCAACCCATGCAATTCTTAGTCATTCAGCCTCTAGAGTTATAACATTTGGGAAACACAATAAGCTATATACTCTAGTTAGGTCAAATCCGCTTGTTACGTTATGAGAATAGATTCTTAACATAGCCCTTGAGGAAAAACACAACAAGGCCATGCAATGGTCCACCCCAAAGTTTGGCAAATGCCTTAGCCATGATCATCAATCCCTTGCTGAATGAGTCTTGTGGGAAACACAACAAACTCATCCAATGTAAGATTGGCTCATCAAGACCATAACAACGGAAGGCTATGTGAGTCATTCTTAATGTCTCACATTTATCGACCTAATTAAAATGAGGAGGGATTTTATTTTAGTCTCATCAACATAGATGCTACATATAAATATTAATATACCTTATGAAATATCATATATTTAAGGTATAATCTATAGCACACACCACATATCAAATATGCATTAAAACATAGGTGATCATGGACTTAACCCTAAGCATACACCTAAGGCACCCCTATAGGTGCAATTCCTTGCTTCAAAAGCTTGAGTTGGCATCCTCCCACTTCATAAGGGTGCTTCTCCAAGTGGTCCCACTCTCCATTCTACCACGAGTCGGCTTCTAACCATTACAAGCAACTAAAGGGTACACGACCCCACAAATGCACTACTCATAATAAGAAACCTTGGTTTTAACCAAGGGGAGGACACAAATGGGGGGAAGGTAGAATGTACAATCAGATTGTATAGAGAGAGAGGAGGCACATGCAGGCCCCATTTAATAACATAACCAACTTAATTAACCAAGCAATCATAAGCAAAGCATATTTAAGTCCATGATCACCTCCATACACACACCAACATTCATCACATAAACATAGAGCGCATACATAATGATTATATAAGATATATTATATATACCATCATAAAATTATATATTGTAGTTTTGAAATTCTAAATTTCATGCTCGTCAAATTTTCATAAAATAAATACCATGAAATGCACATATAAACAATTTACATGCATAAGACAAGCAATATAAAACATTCAGATGATTCATGCTTTTCCAAAATTTCTCGAGCATTAAATTAATGTCTAAATCATAATTCTTCAAAATCACATTTTTCAGAATTTATTTGAACACTAATTTAATCAATAAAGATTTTAAAAATTTAAAATCATTTATAAAATGATTCTATGGCAACCAAAGTCCAAAACTATTTAACAGGTTCATAAACATTTTATAAACCTATTAAATAATTTACCAAAACTTATATAATCCTTAATTTCATTAATTTTGATTTTAAAACAATTTTAAAATCAAAATAATAGAATTCAATGAAAAAATAGTAAAACTTTATTTAATAAGTCATTAAAAACTTTAATAACTCATTAAATAAATTCTACGATTTTTAAAAAATTTTTCTAGATTTTTTTGGCAATTTTTCGGACCAAAAATAAATTTTAAACAATTTAAAAAACATTTTGAAACAAGTTAATTGGTGGTGCATAGTCCCTGCCAATCGGTCCCGGCCACGGCACTGGCGGGCTCGACGCAGCAATGCCACGTCCCCCCCACGGCTGCGCCGAGCCGCTGGCTGTGCGCCCGTCTGCGCCGCCGCGCATCCTCGCCGCCAACGCGGCACTGCCACATACCTGGCCGAGCGCGGCTGTGCAACGACCGTGTACCCCATCACACTCGCAGGTCCGGATCCGATCTGGACTCAGCGTCTTCTTCACCGAATAAGGGCGGTACAGTATGCGAGAAACCCTAGAAAATGCCCGACTTTCGGGCCTTATTTGGAGGGTCAAACGGAGTCCAAAAATCCAAAAAAATATGCATTGGAATCTTTAAAGAATAAGGATTTTATTTCAAGAAGTTTGATCTCATGAAAAATTCTATACAACGTGCAATTTACGGAGGAAGTTGCTACGGCCGTAATTAACCTAAACCGCAAATACCTCTCAAATCCCGGCACCTCCAAGGGCCGTTAAGTGTCCAATAACTTATGGAAACTATAGAAAACTTAATTTTCTACATTCTCACATCATTAGACAGAGGTATTTGAGTTCAAATAGGTAAGTTCATCAACTCCTCTAATTTCGGCCGGATTTTCGGACATGATCATCTTAGCAACTTTTCGAACTCCTTCCTACTCTCCGAGATGGCCCAAAATTCATGAGGCTTGCGGCAAAAAATATTTGATTCCATAAAACCACGAACTTTGCCTTGATCGATGCCGAACAAGTAAAAATAAGGAACCGAATATGAAAGTAGAACGAGAGTACCTCATGGGATTTCTAAAAATACCTCTCACCATGGGATGAAGAGAGGACATTCGTACGCTTGCACGAAAACCATTCAAGTGTCTAGTCTCTAGCGGTATCCACACAATGTTGCTTCCCAATAGACGAGTTCTCCCTTCTTTCGGGCCTCTAGAAGAGCCTTCCGGATCTAAGCTTCGACCATGTGAGATCGCCTTCTAGAGAAGAGAGGAGTGGAAGAGAGCATGCTTGGGATGTGCTCCAGCCCTATGTCTTGTTAGGGTTTGGCTTCATAGGCTGTTTATCATTATTATGAAGATGGAATTTTTCACAAAACCCAAAACTTGTTTAAAATTCCCTTCATGCCCTCATCTTGTTGACCAGATCTATTGTGTGTGACCCACTAGGCCCAATAGTTAATTTGGTTGAAGCCTTAATTAATTTAAAAGAACAATTCCTTTCAATTAAATCAAAACTATTATCTGATAATAGTTTTTATGACTTTCTGATCATAAAGGGTATAAGCCACATCCTACGATCCTAAATGACTTTGGGAAGTTAAATAATATCCATTAAGACTTTCTATCATCAATTACCACGTGGAGTTCAAATCTACTCAATCGAATAATGTCCTTGTCGGTTAGGGGTTCGGCATTGGCTTGTCAACCCCTAAATATTCCAACTCTATAGGATCCTATGCTCAGGGTTCGAATCAATTGAAAAACTCCTTTTCCAATTATCCTAAGTACCTTGGCCAAAGATTTAGAGTACTATCCCATAGGACATTCTCTCTCTCTCCTGCCGAGTGAACGATCCCTTGTTATCCACTCGATTGCCTCCACCAGGTTTCTCTTACACCTAAATGATACATCAACTATACCGAGACCATCAAGATGGTGATCCATAAGTCAATAATCAAAGTACAAGATATATCCGATAAGACATATACTTGGTGACTCAGGTCAAAGATCCAACCATGTTATTGAGATGTAAGAATAACTCCGATAGACGAGCTTCGGTAAAATACCGATCAAATTTTTTTAAATTGGTCAATTCGGGGGTTGAACTCATTCCACTAATGAGAACCTATGTGTGTATCTCGGTGTCCCCACACTGATGACTAATGAAGTTCGGTCATTCTCATCATATGAGAAGACATCACACACACTAGTTTATCCGGATTCTTGATGTCCCGTCTCAAGGATCCTCCATGACTAGGAACATTTAGATCACATTCCTCTAGATGATCGCATCTCATTATCATGATCTCATCATGATTCAATCATCATTGCATGTGATCAAGAACTTCATTACGATATACGCTTCTAATAAAAGCTAGTAACAAAATTTTGCCTATTTAATTGAATGAGATATTCCTAGAAATATTGAATCATATCATATATGATTGGCTTGTAGGGCATACATTTCTATCAATCATAGGGTCTATCATGTATACTATGTGCATAGTGTAATATGATGAGTACTTCAGGCAAATCCAAGTGAAAGTCATTGGAGAGTTGAGAAGTATATGCTTAAGTACTTCGAGAAGTACCAAGGATGCATTTCGAGTATGGAGGATAGGATTGGAAGTTTGAGTTTAGACTTAACTTCTACTTCGCATATAATTGGTAGCTAGGGTACAAGTTTTACCTAGATGGTGGTGCAATGAGATGAAAAAGTTCCATGCTATAGACACTCAGAGATTTTACAAATTATAATTGTTGTTGATTTCAAGCATTACGAAAGTAGTCTAAATGAAGGGAGTTCATCTTATTTTAGAGAGTTGTCCACTAATAACTCTGATAATGTATCATTATTTTATGAAAATGATGTATCATTATTTTATATAGTGGAGCCTTTGTCCTCATCATAAGTTTAAACACTTCTATGACAATGCACTACTTGATCGAGTGAAGTGGCTGCAACTCAAGGAGATATGATTAAAGATATAGTATCTTAAACTATAAACATTGTAGATCTACATAACTATAGGCCACGACTCAAAGTGTGTTTGAGGGTCACCTTGGGGTGATGGAGATCAAACATGTGGGTGATTGGATTTAGTGCAAGTGGGAGATTGATAGAAATGTATGCCCTACAAGCTAATCATATGTGATATGATTTTACATTTATTATAATATCTTATTCGCATAAATGGCATAATCTTCATTACTTTTGCACTATCTAAGATGCATCTATCATAATGAAGTCCTAGGTTGCATGCAATGATGATTGAATCATGATGAGATATAATGAGATTAATCATGCAGAAGTATGTACTCTAAATGTTCTGATAAGCAGGATCTTTGAGACGGGACATCGAAGGATTCGGTAAGATTAGTGTATATGATATTTTTTCATATGATGAGAATGACTGATCTCATTGGTCATTAGTGTGAGGACAACACGAGATACATGTACGAGTGTTCATTAGAGGAGACAGTTCTTGAAGCGACTAGTATAAAATCCACGAATGGTATCTTACGTGTCGATCACGGTATTCTATCATCGCAATTGCACGGTTGGATGCGGCACGAGTCACCAAAGATGTCTTGTCGGACGTGCCATGTACTTTGACTATTGACTTATGAATCACACTTAGTATTGTCGTCTGTTATAGTTAATGGTTTGGGTATATGGGAAAGCCGGTGGAGGCAAATGAGCGGACAATATGAGATCGTTCACTCTCGGTAGGATGAGAATGTCACATAGATAAATTTTCTGGAAATCCTTGGCCAAGGTAGATAAAATGGTGGAGAAGGGTTTTCCAGTTGATCGAATTTCGAGTACGAGATTCCATAGTGTCGGTATATTTAAGGGTTGACGATCGATGCGGGCCTGCTGTCCAACCGGGACACTTTGGATGGATGAAGATTTATATCCGTGTATTGTGGAGTGATGGAAAGACTCTTTGGAGAGGAGTTTATCCTAGAAACCGTTTGGGATCATAGGATGTGGCATTTGTACCCTTAAAGCGATTGGTAGATCGTCATCCCAGTATGAGAAATAGATTTAATTTAAAAAAAAGTTGTTCTTTTAATTAAGTATCCAACGAATAGGTTATTGGGCCTAGTAGGTCACACACGTAAGGGCTAATCCGTAAGTTTGGGGGCGAGGGTGTAAATATAGAGAAATGAGGGATTTTTGTGAAAAACTCTAAATTCTTTATATAATAGCGAATTGAGCATAAGCCACACAAGCCAAGGGCTGCAAAATTCGTCCCTACCTCTCTCCTTCACATTTTCCCATGTTGGAGGCCATCGAGAGTCGATGGGACTTCATCTGGGGCGAGTTGGAAGGTCCGACGCGAAGGAGAACCCAACTACGGAGGCGGCTCGTGTGGATACGGCCCAGAGGCGCGCGGCACTTGAGTGGTGAACGAGCGTGAGAATGCTCGATCTTCTCCAATATATAGGAATTGTTTAGATCCCATAAAGGTACAAGTTTCAAAATCGTTTCGAATACCGATTTTGGCGAAGTCTACGTCGGTTCCGATCGAGACCAAGACAATGATATATGAGGAATCGGAAATTTTCCATTGCGCCAATCCCAGTTGGACTGATTCCCAATAGTTGT